>CM026080.1:18240140-19440140 GCA_014839685.1 Anableps anableps | reverse complement strand
TGAGTTCCTCGGTACAGTTTCCACACTTAGTGATGAATTGGGGAGCCATCATCTGCAGTGTTGCTCCACTGTGTTTTAGCAGTCCCTAAGTCAGTGCAGCAGTCGACCAGGAATGTTTCTGTTTGCAGTCCCATGTAGGGGACTGTAGGCCTCCATGGCAAGCTGTGTTGATGGGGCATTTCATGTAAAAGGAGCCCAACTCAAGCACTGAGTACATATACTGTACACAACATGGAGAAACGTATCAGCTGGCCCTGTTTTTATTAGCTGTAATTCATAACGATAAAAATGTACTGAAATAAACACTTGAAACACTTAAATCTATCTGTGAGTTTCACTTTTTCAGTTGAATTCCTGAAATAAATTAAGTTTTCAATGATATTGTAATTCATTAAAATACACATGGATGTGTAAACTTATATTTTTCAACACCAGACCTACTTTTTAAATCCCTATGCAAATTAAAAAGGGGGCTCATGCTATGATGGGTCTGATACTTGGACATAAAGAACTGTCAGAGCTCAGAAGTTACTTCATTGCACCACCTACAGGAGGAAAAATTAATCCTGGGAACAACAGGAAAGTTCACCTCCTGTGACTGAAGGTTTCCACACAAACATTTCTGCAAACACTGTGCTGTTGTTGCTGTTAAACATTAACTTCAGTGCATCAGGGCTGCTTGTTCTTACAGAAGCACCCTCTACTTCCCATATGAGTGATTGCCTCCATGTGATGCGCCAAACTGAGACAATTTGAAAGTGCAACAGGACATGACTGTAATTGGTGCTCACTACAGGACCACTTTCAATGCTCCGTCAATCAATTATTGTAATGGATTATCTGAGGTCCTATTCTGGCTGCTCGTAATCTGATACAGGGCTCTTTCAGCACCATGGAGAGAGCCAGCGAGGGATCCAGATTTAATCATGCTGGCTTTGAACACAGCACAGCCTCGGCCTCAGCCTTTGTCCACTCCAAAACTGGGGGTAGAAAAAAACCAGCAATGGAGAAACAATAGGAGTGCAGAACAAAAGCGTCAGAGTGTACTGAACCGATTGGTTTTTGTGGACAGTTTTAAAGCACAATTAGTCTTATTGCTCCTATGGACAACACCTCCAACTGTTCTAATAAGATTGTGGAGCCAAAATTAGTCAAATTCGGTTTAATGATTTCAGCTGTGACCAATAGATATGTTTTTTTTATTTAGCTAACCATAAAATAGCATACGGCTTCTTAAGTAATATGCTTATTTGCAAAGCCCTGCAAAAGTATTCACAACCCTTAAACATCTTAACATTTTGTCATGTTACAACCACAAACCTTTTATTTTTAGTTTTTTATTGGAATTTTAAATGATCCACCAACATGAAGCAGTGTGTTTTTATAAAGTGGACAGAAAATAAGACATGTTTTCATAAGTTTTTTTTTTTCAAATATGAATGAAAAAAGTGTGTCACATTTGCTTTGATACCTCAGTATTAGTATCAGGTGGATTTATACTGAATGCCAGTATAAATCCACCTGTTCTGTGCAGACCTTAAGCATTTGTTAGAGAACATTAGCAAACAATCTGCAAAGTTTAAAGCGGTCTTAGGTTTTAAAACCATATCCTAAGATTTTAACACCTCAATGAGCACTGTTCAGTTCATCAACTGAAAATTTAAAGATTGTGGCTCATCTAAAAACCTACAAAGACATGGCCACCCAAACTAACGATTTGAAAAAGAAAAACCTGAATCAACCAAGAGGTCTATGGTAAGACGGGAGGATCTGCAGACTTCCACAGCTCCACAGGAATAAAATGCTGCACATGGAGCTACTTAAACATGGTGGTGGCAGCATCATACTAGGGCTAATCATTTTCATCACCAAGGATAGGGAAGCCGGTCAAAGTAAGATGGATGAACGAGCAAAAGTTTCAATCTAGATATGAATGGAGATGTACTCCAAAAGTCTTCCAGATGTTATGGGTTCCTTGAAGCATGTTATATATGCTTGCTGCTATTCATAAAATTATAATAAAACAAGGAACATAAACAAGCTGCCATTTCAAAGGGTCTCTTAACATTTAAAGAGAATATATGAAGAACATGGTTTCTGATTTTTCTTGTTGCTTTTTGTAGGGTCAACAAAAATGAGATAATTTTCTGACACTTTCAATCCAAGTTTAACTCCCTGACCTAAATACAGACTCTTGGTTATTTCTCAACAGAAGATGACTTCCTACATCATCTTCTGTTAATCTTTGAAGCAGATTCACATCAGTTACCTGAAAGTTTGGATCACATTTCTTCTCTGCTCTCTCCAAAGGCCTTGAAAGCCATCTATGGGTAAACTAGGGGAATCCAGAGCATTGAAATACAGTCTAACTCCAGCTGTAAATAAAAGAAAAGGCAGCAGTGGTAAGAGGTTTGCTGCGAGTAGTTGGAGAAGAGCTACAGCAGCAAAGAAGATCAATGGGAAAATTGCCTGTTTGGCCATCAGAGGAACACAGAGGTCACTGTCTAGACTTTAAAGTGTACTTTAGAAGGTTGCCCATGAGACCCGGTTGCTGTGAAAAGCTCTGCAAAGTGCTACACCTCTGAGCTTAAGGCTAATGGACCACATGGACTTGACTGGGAATGTCCCTGATGTCGTTGGTACTTTTGACAATTATGCAGATCTGTTTTCGCAGACAAGGACATATGTTTTTTGTGTTTTAAGGACATTTCTGCTAAAGTACTGTGCAGGTTTTTTTTTTTAAAGATGGCCTTTAGCAAAATGAGCAACATCTGAACTTTAAACTGAAGTGCTTTTTTAGACTAACAGAATATGGAAAATGTGTGTGCACGTTCATGTGAACAAAGGCTTCAAAGGGACAACAATAGATCATCCTTTATTCTAAGAAGCCTCTTGTTGGGGGAAAAAAAAAAAGAAAAAAAAAAAGATCTTCCTGCAGACCGGGCATATCAGTCGCTTGAGTCCCAGGGGCATGTTTAGCCCTAATTTCCTCATCAAAAACAGCAGAGTGTCTCTCAGTAATCTCTGCAGTCCATTGGTTGTTTGGGGTGGAGTCCCCTGTCAGAAAGCATGCCCTGGAATGTTAAACGCTAATTCACCTCTGAGCTGTGGAGGTGGATAAAGTGATTGTTCTATCTGGGAGCTGATTAAAACAGGCTCTGGCCCATCTCCCCCCGCTGCGTTCACCTCTGACGTCCATCACATTCATTTCTGTATTCATGAGTGGATGAGAAAGCACAGGCAGAGCGGCTGCCGTATTACGGATAATAAGGCCAGCGGGCACCACATTCACTGCCACAGGTCCCCCTCCCTTCCTCCTCCTCTCCCCACCCGGCCTCGGCTCATTCAATTACTTCACAAGAGTTCTCCGAGGCACAGCTGCACTATGGGGGTAAAGAGGAGCAAATTGAGGTACATTCATGTAGACACACACAGTACACACCTCCCAGATACAAAGACATGGAGGAGGCATGCACACTGGATCAAGAGCAGCCTGCATATAAAGGATCTCACTGACAGGCATTTGCTTAGTAGTCAATACACTTCTCACACAAGTAAACAACAAAAAGAAGGTCCATCTTCTGTTTCTCTGTGGCTGGTAAGAGAAATGAAATCAAGTCCATTGCTCATGGGTTCCATATACGAGGTTGCCATTATCGTGATGAAAGTGTGGACAGCAGCTGGATCATTGAGAAGCATGAAAGATGGACTCTGGCAGACCTAATGGGCCTTATCCTTTATCTGTTGACTAGTATCCGTTCATCTAAAGATGCATTAGGCCCATGTAAAAACCTCTGTTGAATTCACGACTATCTGCTCTTTGAATTATTCATAAAGTTATATGTTAAACAAAGCCTCAAAATGTGTTTGTATCTCCTGGCTGCTGTCCATGGTGCTGAAGTTCTGCCAAGCTGATATTGGCATGTTCTCCAGAGCCACTAGATTTAATTCTCGCAATTAATATATATATATATATATATATATATATATATATATATATATATATATATTCTGTGCCTCACCACTCTTCCCCCGGATCAAGACCTTGATTTATACATAAATTTACTTTAATCTGAAGAGAGGACTTTGGATCACAATGAACAACAGTTCAGTCATTTTTTTTCCTTTGGCAGGTAAGACACTTGTGATGTTGTCTCTGGCTCAGGAGTAAAACTGCAGCTTATATCCAGGATACATATGTAGAGATGCTTGAAGCACTGACTGTTGTGGCAATTCATGGCTTGTGTATCTCCCCAAAACTCTTGAATGGGATTTGCTTCACAGTCCTCTCAAGGCTGTAAGGCTGTGGTTATTCTTGTTGTTTGTACACCTTTTTTTTAATCACAGCTCACAGTTCAGTCTTCCACTCAACTTTCCATTTATATTCTTTGACACAGACCTCCATGAACAGCTAGTTTTTGTTTAAGTCAGCATTGATTTCTTTGGCTGTGCAGACCATCACAGGTCTTAACATTTCTCTATTAAAAATCCTTTTTTTTATTCATCTTAATTAATATTTTAATAAACTGATTATATACATCTTGCCAAAACTCTGACCAGCTTCCCTGCCCCAAAGTTCCCCCATAGCATGATGTTGTTACCACTATCATGATATTGTTACCACTATCTGTGCATATAATGTGTTCAGCAGAGTTAGTTTTCCATCACACACAGTATTTTGCATGTAATGTTCAATTTTGGTCTCTTTTTTTCATGTTTGTTGTATCCCCTACATGGCTTATGGCAAACTGTGAAAAAAAACTTTTTTTAAATGACTTTTCTCACAACCATGGCTTTCGTTTTGCCACTTTTCCATCAAAGTCAGGTGTGTAAAGTGCATGACAAACAGTTTTCCTTTAAACAGACCACTTCGTCTGGGGCTATTGGCTGCCCCTTGGATTAATGCACTCTCTGCCCAGCCTGTCAGTTCAGGCAGACAGTTGTGTCTTGGTAGGTTTGCAGATGTGCAATACTCATTTTCAGATGATGGACTAATTAGGGCTCTTTGAGGAAGTGATACACAAAATAAGCTAAAGTTCATAGATAAAATGTGACAAATGGTGAAATGTTCAAATGTTTTCCATACATTTGCTAGGCACTGTATTTAACAAAAAGAAAATTATTATGATTTTTGAATATATAGCACATATCTAGATCAGAAATCTTCTAAAACTACTCTTTCTCACTGTCTTTAGAAAACCACATTTATTTTCAACATATTACCAAGAGTCAAAACAGAGGGCCGAAGGAGCTACATGTGGCCTTATAGTCATGTGTTGCAGACCCTGAACTTAAAACTTTTTGCTACAAGTCTTAGAGTCTTTGAAACCAGGATCATTCATTTCACTGCAATTTTTTGGTCCTAGAAAAACACTAGCATTCAATATTTTTTTTAGTGACATGTAAATATGTAAAAATGCACAATGCAAAGATTTAGACAATGCAAGTACAACCATAAAACATGTACACAAACAGGAGAACCTTGTCTTAATTTGGTCTGGGAATGCTGCATTTTCCAAACAAAGAATTCCCCAAAATTGGCACACTCCTTCATTAGATGGCATAATTTGCATTCTCTTATAATTGTGCTGCTTCCTTGATTATTAAATGATCACCCTAATTAGGGAGTATAATAGGGTTAATCAGACTCTGCTCATCACACTTATTATTATTCCTGAAAAAAAAATGAAGGGAAAAGATACAGTACTTGATTAATTATATCAGCCTTTTCATCCGCTGGGCTACCACTCCTCCCCCCTTCTGAAATTAATATCATGTTGTAAATGGAAGGAAGGAGCTGGCCGGACACAGACAGATGAAAGATTTCACTCAAATTAATTAAGCACTAATTATGCGGCAGGAGTTGGGAGCAGTTTGCATAATGAGGCCTATCAAAAGAGATCAGTCATGGAGAGGAGCTGTAGAGTTTCTATACAGCCTTCAGATGACATGCAGACGCCACTGCAGTGCATGAAGAGAGCTGGTGGAGAAGTGGGAAGAGGGTTAAAGCACTTTGAGGAGTGTTTTTGTTGGTTTGTCAACATGCTGCCAATCTGAATCCTCCTCGCTGGCGCCACAAACGTGGATTATTCCATTCCTCATCTGCCCCGAGGGCTGTGGGTGTATTTTTTCCTCTCAGCTTAAGAATCAGATAATGAATTCCCCTGTCCAGCAAGAGGCAATAAGGACACAATGTACCTTTAAGTTCGGGCTAATCACAAACAACCTGCCTCCACACTCCAGGGAGCTTTAAAGGCCCTAATCACCTCCCACTCTAATTCTTGTGGTGTCCAGTTATTGTAGATCTGGGACTGTACTCTGACTATCTCTTTAGACAATGGGAAAAGGGATTAAGCAGACAGAAACTCTCTCTGCCTTAATCACCTGTTTAATCATTGCTACTATGTCGTCTTTGGAGCTGAGTTACTTGAACTGATTTGTGCTGGAGCTGCAGCAATCATGCGTTGGCTAATCAGGGTGTGTGCAGCCCTGCACTGCCCTTAAAGGTCCCAGAGTGGAATTACAAAGACTATGATTAGTTAATCAAATGAAGAACCCAATGTCCTTTCTTTATTTGTGTATACACCTTATCTAAATGGAAATTGTATATCTAAGGCACTTCCAGAAGGACACATCTACATGTGAATGATCCTCCTTGAGGCCTTGGCGGTGAATACCAAATGAGATCTTTCGCTTCCAATCATGGTGTTATGGCATTGTGGAGACTTTTGCATGTCTGAATGATATTTGTTTTCAGTGCTCATGTGAATGATGCAATCACTCGGTCTGTTGTGAAGTAAATCAGGAGGCACCAGGCAGCAGCTCTTCAAATGGGCACAATGATCTGCAGAACAATGTCAAGATTGTATTATTTTGAGAGAGGAGAAAAGAGCTCAAAGACTGAACATAGCAGACAGATACAATATGCAAAAAATACAGTGTTTGTATCATAGTTAAAATGAGATTTCTTTTTTGTGGGTTCATGTTAGAGTAGATATATGACACCATTAAATGTCGTTAAAGTGAAAGGAACAATTTCACTGCTGTTAATTTACAATTTCTTTTTTAACTAATTTAACATGATTATGAGTGCTCAGATGATGGTGTGTCTTAATAAATGAGAATATTACTGCATTTTTTTTTATTTTAGCAAGACAATTGAAAAAGTGAAACTTGAGTATAGATTAATAGCACACGGTGTTCATTTGAATGATATTCTAATAATTTGATTATATACATCTTGCCAAAACTCTGACCAGCTTCCCTGCCCCAAAGTTCCCCCATAGCATGATATTGTTACCACTATCTGTGCATATAACGTGTTCAGCAGTGTTAGTTCTCCATCACACACAATATTTTGCATGTAATGTTCAATTTTGGTCTCTTTTTATCGTGTTTGTTGTATCCCCTACACGGCTTGTGACAAACTGTAAACAAGACTTTTTTAAAATGATTTTTGTCACATCCATGGCTTTCGTTTTGTCACTTTTCCATAAAGGTCAAGTGTGTAAAGTGCATGACAAACAGTTTTCCTTTAAACAGATTCTCCAACCACTACGTCTCCTCCAGAGTTCCCATGAGGCTACTGGCTGCCCCTCAGATTAATGCACTCTCTGCCCAGCCTGTCAGTTCAGGCAGACAGTCGTGTTTCGGTAGGTTTGCAGATGTGCAATACTCATTTTCAGATGATGGACTAATTAGGGCTCTTTGAGTAAGTGATAAACAAAACAGGCTAAAGTTCATAGATAAAACGTGACAAATGTTCAAATGTTTTCCATACATTTGCTAGGTACTGTTTTAAAAAAAAAGAAAATTGTTATGATTTTTGCATATATAGCACATATCTACATCAGAAATCTTCTAAAACAACTCATTGTAATTTGGATATATAATATCCAAATAATTAAGCAAATATAAATAAATAATAATAAATAACAGATACACAAATGGATTAATTGTATCCTGTATTTACTGTATGTGATCATAATTCATTAAAATGCAATTAAAATGCAACAAACATGCACACAATCACTCATACATACTCAAAGACATCTTAGGGAGCTCAGTTAACCTATAACAGTCATGTATTTGGACTGTGGGAGGAAGCCTGACTACCCAGAGAGAACACAAACACACACAAGAAGAACATGCAAACTTCGTGTGGAAAGATCCCACACTAGGACTCCAACACTGAACACTACGTTGCTCACTTTATACAAAAATTTGCTCATAAAATACAAACTTATGCAATATGCCTTGGCATAACTTAACTGCCACCCCTAAAACACTTACATGTAAATCAATGGGTCCATGAGGACACAGGTGTCCTCATTATAGTTAAGGGGTTAAGCAAGTTGAAAAGGTCATATGGTTAATAAAATAAGTCAGAATTAGCAACTTTGTCAAAAATATTGAAAAAGATGCAGAGAATGATCAACATATTAGTTTGCCATTGGATTTTGAGAATAAAATAACTCAAAAAAAAAAAACTTAAAAAAAAATTATATATATATATATATATATATATATATATATATATATATATATATATATATATATATATATATATATATATATAAAGAGCTGTTGTGTCCATTTTGTAAATTTCAGAACAATCCTCCTGTTTATCTATGATTGAATTTTTTTTTCATAAACTAGTTCAAAATAAGCATCAACAACAACAATAAGAAAGCACAATCTGGTTTAAAATACTTTTTATCGAACATGTTATTAAGACTATATTACATAGTTTAGCATATTTTACTAATGAGAACACTCCCTTGTATTACCAGCTGAGTTAAATTTAGATGGATTTAAATTACATATATATATATATATATATATATATATATATATATATATATATATATATATATATATATATATATATATATAAGCTGCAAAGCCACTGTTTCTTTCCTTTCAGTCAGACATGCTGTTAGACATTGTTCCTAAAGAGAAAAAAATGTCCCCCAATCCTTTGTGGCAACTTCCTTCTAAGGCCAGCAGACTTGACCTGCTGACTCCTCCTGGAATCACCTATTATTCGTCCGTGACAGCAGCCCCTTGAAGGGTGGGTGGGTTCCCTGGAAGGTACAGGGTCGCGGACGTCCCAATCCATCTCTGTCTGCCAAGCGATTGATTGTGATTTAGCGCACATGAGCTGGAGATTGTGGGGTTCCATTCTGATGAGCGATAGGTGGGAACCCTTTGACTCCCAGCACATGGCAAGCAGAGGCAGGGCTATGATGAGGGATCAGAGGCAGCTGGTGGGGGGGATATGGGGATGGGATGGAAGAAACATGGGGGTTGCATTGATCACAATATAGAAGGTGTCAGGGATCCAGGACAAAGCCCCCAGACCAACCAGCAGAGTCTATCAGAAACCCCATCTATCATCTGCCCAGCTTTGTGGTTAGCACAACGGTTGCTGGCTAATTGTTTCATCATCAGGGGATCCATCATCAGGGAAGATGACAGTGCACCACCAGTAAATGGGCATATATGAGCGAGCCTTACTCCAGCTGGCGTAAATAAGGCAGCATTTTTCTTTGTAGATCTTCAGATAGATGATTAAGTGCATTTGCATGTTGCTTTAATCCAAATGTTTACATCTCAGGATGAAAACAGATGATGGCAGTGAGGATATCAGATTTCTCAGACTCGTGGATAATGAAAATGAGAATTACCCCACATTTTTCTCTCAAAAAGTAAAAAGAAAAAACCGGTTTATTGTGAAAAAGCTTTAAGTCAAACCTTATTTTTTTATTTAGGTACCAAGCACCCATGCTTTCTTGCTGTTTTCAAAAATTGTCTTTAGTCAGTAGTGCATCCTTGTTAAAGTTATTTTTCTTAAACTTTGATGCCTTTTTTCTATAATTTGTAATTTATAATAACTGACTATTCCACACAGAGGTTTTGATGTTTGTTAACCCACTTTATTCTGATTGAGGAATCACAAAGGCATTAAAAGTCAGTACAACTCACTCTAAATAATGTATTGCTGTGTTCAGATACATGGATTTTGCTGATAAAGAGTGAAAAAGCTTTTAAAGGTCTTCAGAAAGCGTTGAAAACTTATGAAGACTACTTCAAGATATCACAAAGAAGCCTTGAACAATATGTTATACAAAAATATTTTTTAAATGAGGGCTGACCGAAGACTTCTGCACAGCATATACCCTCAAAAGGGACTGGAATGTGTCAGGCTTTATATCCTGATCATAAATTTCTGAGTTTACTTGTACAATACCATGCAGAAGTATTCATACCCCTTGAACTTTTTCAAATTTTACCACATTACAACCACAGACTACTATGTATTTTACATTGCTGTACATTCATTGAGCTGAAAGGAACAGGATACATGGTTTTTGCAAAAAAAATCTGAAAAATGTGGCTTTCTGCCCCCTTTACGCTTTCATATTCTGTCTCCTTTACGCTGGTATTCCCCCCTCACCGAGCCCCCCCACCAAAAAAAAAAAAATCCAGTTACTTTTAGAAGTTCCTTAATTAGTAAATAGTCCATCTAATTTAACCTCAGTATTGTACAGGTGTTCTACAAAGGCCTCAGATGTTTGTTAAAGAAAATTAGCTTCCAAAGTATAGCACAGCTAGAGACCTACCAAGACATGGTGGTCCACAGCCGGTGTCCTGCAACTTTTAGATGTGTCCCTGGTCCAACACATCTGAATCAAAAGGCTGAATCACCTCTTCAGTATGTCTTCAATTTCTCCAGTATCCTGTTAATGACCTGCTTAGTTGTGTTGAAGCAGAGACACATCTAAAAGCTGCAGGACAAGGAGAGCATCAATTAAAGAAATAGCCCAGAACCCCATGGTAACTCTGGATGATCTGCAAAGATCGGTAACTCAGATGGAGGAACTGACAGGACAACTTTTACTTGTGCTGTCCAAAAATTCAATTCAATTCAATTCAATTCAGTTCAATTCAATTCAATTCAATTCAGTTCAATTCAGTTCAGTTTAATTCAATTAAATTCAATTCAATTCAGTTCAATTTAATTCAATTCAATTCAGTTTATTTATATAGTGCCAATTCACAACACGTTATCTCATGGCACTTTACAAAAAAAATCATTTCACTTTAATCACACATACATTACAATTGATCCTTCTTATCAAACAGTGCATTAAGTTCAGTTTATTCAAATTAGTTAAAGTTTTCTGTCTAAGGAAACCCAGCAGATTGCATCCAGCCATTGGCTTGCAGCATTCACTCCTCCTGGACGACCATGTAGTGACAATAGACAATCTCTTGCTTGTGTCGTTGACATTACAGCAATTCATCATACTTACCATGTATGTGGTGACAGTGGAGAGGAAAAACTCCCCTTTAACAGGAAGAAACCTCCAGCAGCACCTGACTCAATATGAGTGGTCATCTGCCACAACAAACTGGGTGTTTGAGAAAACAGAACATACACACAAAAAGAAACAGAGGAAGTGATGTCGGAGTACTTTCTATGTTGATGAAAAGTAAAAAGTTAATAACAGGAGAGAGAGAAACTACCACTGCTAAACAGAACACCAGACCAGGTGTAGCTTGTTTAGAGAAAAAAAAGACACTGAGAGACAACATAACAGTTGAAAATAACACCAAATAATGTAAAATTGAAGAGTAGTTGAAGAAGAAAGTAGCAGAGTGAGGAAAGGTGGTCAGTTTGTCCTCCAGCAGCCTAAGCCTACTGCAGAATAACTACAGAGATAACATACATAGTCTAGTCTGGTCTTTGTAGAAAAAAACTCTTTTTGAATAAAAGCCACACATTGCCCACGTTGCAGTTTGCCAAAAGCCACGTGGAGGACAGATCAAAGATGTGGAAGAGTTTGTTCAAGTTAGATGAGACCAAAATTTAATTTTTCAGGCCTAGATAAAAAACGCCATGTATGGAAAGCTGCACATCACCCTGAATGCACCATCACTGCAGTGACACACTGTGGTGACAGCATCATACTGTGGTGATGCTTTACTGAAGTAGTGACAGGGAAGTTGGTTAAGTTGATGGAAGACAGATGGAGTAAATCCTGTCAGAAAACCTGTTAGAGTCTGCAAAAGTCTTGAGACTGGGGTGGAGGTTCACCATACAGCAGGAGAACAACCCACAACATATAGCAAGAGCTACAATAAAATGGTTTAGATTAAAACATAGCCATGGATTACAATGGTCTAGTAAAAGGTTTAGACCTAAATCATATTGGGAATGTGTGGCAAGGTTTATTTATATATTCTGACTGAGACAGAGTTATTTTGCAAAAAAAAAAAAAAAAAAAAAAAAAAAAAAAAAAAGTAGTTCTACAGAGTATTGACTCAGAGGGGGTTAAAATCAAACACCTGCCACAGTTTTATTTGTAAAACTCTTTGAAGACAGTATATCATTCACAAATATGTTCTACTTTGTGTTTGTCTATCACATAAAATCCCAATAAAATACATTGAAGTTTGAGGTTGCAATGTGAGAGATTGTGAAAAAATTTCAAGGTGTTGGAATACTTTTACAATGTACTGAATACAATGTTTAATATGTGTGTGGAAAAAAAGACAAAGGTTGAAAAATCTTTACCCAGTTCTTCACAGAGCTGTCTCCTTGGTATTAGACAAAAGATTTCCCTTTCAGGGATGTTAAGTCCAGAAACAGCCTCTCTTCACTGGGTCGTTCGGTCAATCTAACTCCATCATCATCCTAAGAACAGCCTTGTTATGCACTCTGTTTCAAGGCATTTTTATTCAATGAGTTGGTTATCGTCTATTTACTCTATACCACCCAACCAGCCATCCATTAGCTGTTCTCGCTTATCCTTTTAGAGGGTCATAGGATGGGGAGGGTTCTGAAATCCACACACAAAGCCCTCTGCTGACCTCCTTGTTGTGAGCTGCATTTTTTTTTTAATCAAAATGTACCGAAAGGTTTTTCACTTAGAGAACATATTGTACCCAAAAGTATCTTGAAATCTCCTGTTTATGTCATAATTCGACATGTGGCAGCAGCAAACAGTGCGAGTGCCGGCGTTGCCAGTCAAAGGAAGTGGTGTCAGCCAGGTGGATGAGGGGCCTGTAACCTGATCTGCTGTTGACAGAACGGGGACAGGTGCTCCGGGCTAAACTAATCCACATATGCATGCTCGACACAGGTCATCCATTAAGGCAGATTGATTCAAAGCTTTAAGAGGCCGTTCCTCAACAATCCCCGGCCTGGCCTTACCTTTGCTGTTGCCATGATACCAAATTGCAGTAATTCAGGATGGCCTGGATTGGAAAAAAGGGAAAGGAATGTCCACTGTTTGTGCAGCGATAGCGATGGAAACATTTTGTCACACAAGACATAAGGGAACATTTGGGGAGCAATTTATCTCTAAACTTCATGAAACGAAAATTAAATGACTGAGTGGGTTTTCAGCGTTAGATACCCGTGATGATACTCAAGCTTCACTCAACCCAAGCTGCTCACTGGGAAAATAATGACACCCAAGGGAGGATTGAGTGAGGCAGTCTGCGTGACGGTGCCACATAAAAACCTCATATGCGGAAAAAAGAAAAACACATAAACCAGAAATCACTTTGATTCAGTGTTATTATCAAACCCACTCCCTATGAGGAGGGACTCAAATGCCAAATAAAGGTTTACAGGCAGAGGCCAGGCAGCTGCTGCTCTCTGATTGGCGGAAAAACCCAGCAGCGATCTCACCTGTTATCCACAGCCCAGTGCATGGTAAACACCCTGAGTAAGACCTGTGGGGGGAAAGAGCCCATCTGGTCAGCAGCATTAACAACCAGCTTTTTAACAAAGGCGTCCTGCAAAAAAATAAAATAAAATAAATAAATAAGGAGAAGGGCACAACAGGGCACATTAGCCAATAAAAACAGGCTATGCGTGACATTTAGCGCCTGATGCAGGGCTTAGAGGCATACAGGTTACTCACTGTCTGTCTTTGCAGCGGTAGCCCCTGGCAATAAAAACAAAAAGGCAATCTCACAGAGTGATAGGGATGCTGTGCATAAAGCTGCCCGCCTCAGTTGATGATTCCATAATTTCTCTATAAAGTTAAAATCCAAGAAGGAAACAGCCAGACTCTCCAAGCCATCCACATACAGTTGTTTTCCATTTTGCCGGACATCAAATTTAGAGAGTGTCATTATGCAGGAGGAGGAAGGACTCTGACAGCTAATTTACTCTGGAGAAGAATGGCCTGTAAAAGCATGAAAACATGAGACAGATCAGAGGAGAGTGAGCAAGAGAAGACCAAACAGTGCCACCTTGTGTTGAAGACTCTTCAGATTGACAAAACTTTCCTCTTTTTTTCTTCCCCAAACTTAGATTTTTGACTAATTTTACAGCTTTTAATTATCGGTGCGATTCATTTAGTCTTACCGTTACAGATGACCTGATTCAGGCCTGTTATATGTGTACATCTGAATGAATTAGAACATCAAAAAGTTTAGTTATATCAGGAGTTTATTTAAAAAAGTGAAACTACTAAATTATATATAGATTCATCACACAGAGAGTGAATCTCCATCCACTGTACAGCATATTCACTCACTACTTGGGTGGGCCTGGTTACAATACAACATAGCATGGAGGTGATCAGCCCGTGCTCTGCTGACGTGTTGAGTTGAGTTTATTTTGTATAGCACATTTCAGGAGCAAAGTAAGTTCAAAGTACTTCACATCATAAAAACATCAATCAATTATACAGCAAAATCATCAAAATCATTAAGCAAATACACATGAAAATCATCGGGAAAATATCAGTGCATCAAAATCATAGGGATCATCAAGCAAATACCTTCAAGCAAATATAGTTCAAAAATATTGATCAATGATCCACTTACTTTATTTAACTGATTTACACTCAAACTTCCCAAATTAAAGCACATTCAACACAATCATCTCCACCTTTTTCTCTCATTCTCATTACATATTGAGGAGTCTGGAGGAGGAGGCACCCCTTTGACGTTCCGGAACCCATTTTACCTTACAGAGACCTTACAGAGAAGTAAGACCAGTTTGCTCTAATAGCAACTTTCAGCTCCTTTGCATTGTTGGGTCTGGTGTCATCTCCTTTTGGACAATACTCCATGGATTCACTATGAGGTCAGGCGACTTTGTTGGCCAGTCAGGCACAGCGATACTATGAAATTAAACAGGTATTGATTGAATTTGTATTTTGGCAGCATGAGCAGACATCAAGTCCTGCTGGAAATTTAATTTAGCATCTTCATAAAGCTTGTCAACAAAAAAAATAGCAGCAAGAAGAGGTCTAAAGTTAGATGGCTGTGCTGACTTTAAACTTAACAGAGTGAACCAACACCAGCAGGTGACATGGCACGCCAAATCATTACTGACTGTGGAAACTTCACACTGGACTTCAAACAACATGGATTCTGTTTCTCCACTCTTCCTCCAGACTCTGGAACCTTGATTTCCAAATGAAATACAAAGTTTACTTTAGTCTGGACTTTGGATCACTGAGCTACAGTCCTTCCTGCAGATGCTTCTAACTTTGTCTCTGGCGTATGAGTAGTTAAACACAGGTGATTAGATAGTTGCTCTGCACATCTGTGCAATCTATGTATCCCTGTAACTTGTTTATCTTTTTCTACCACAGTTTTTCCTTACACTAAGCTTTCCTCTAACATGCTTTGCGACAGCTCTCTGAGAAGAGCCAACTTCTTCACCAATAGCCCTCTATGGCTTAATTTCCTTGTGGAGGTTGTCTGCTGGACAGCTGTCAGGTCGAAACATAACATTTCTCTATTAAAAATTATTCTTTGTTAGTCTGATATGATATTCCAGTTTTCTGTGAAACCAGATTATGGGTTCTCATTAGCCTTAACCGATAATGATTTAAATTAACTTACATAAATCACTCTGTGTGTAGTAAATCTACTTCATATTTCAGTTTTTGTTTTTGGATTGAATTACTGAAATAAATGAGCGTATTCATAATATTTAAACTTATTTAGATGCACCTGTAGATGGTCGATTGGTTCTATTTTTACAACTAGAAGAATAAAGACAAAGTCTCTAAATGAGATCTGGAGAACACAAAGACTGGTTTTGAAGACAGAAAGGTTTGGGGTGGAGTTTGAACAGCAAGCAATGGGCTCTCTACAGCTGCTGGCACTAATGAGGATAATTACCCGTGTAATAACATTAGCCTATCTGAGGGAATGGAGGGGAAGGACAAGTGGTTGTGTTTGTGTGTGTGTGGGGGGGTGGGTGTGCGCGTATGGACCGTGCACATGGCTCGCCTTCTATCTCACTTGTGGTCTCTCCCTCATTCTCTGAATCTCAATATCTCTTTGTTAGCCCACAATAATTGTATTTGGGCCTCATATCCGCCATATCAGATTCGAGTTTGTACAAGGTAATTAGCAGAGGAAGGGAAGCCTCCACACCAGGAGGACAAATGCCCCCATGACATCATTGTGGCTCCACTCAGGAGGGGAAGATTTTTCTTTCTTTCTTTTCTTCTTCCCATTTATTCATCCTCATCTGCCTTTTCATTCAGCTGTTGAGAAAGAAAAGATGCAGGGCAAAAATGTGAGCAAAAGTTGATGACACTGAAAAGGAGGAGAGCTGGGATTAAGAAGATAAAGAAATGAGGAGAGGTGGGAGAGGTAAAGCAGAGAAAGGAGATTTGAGATGAGATGGAGGGCTGTGTTTTTGCAGCAGGCCATAATCTCCAATCAGCTTTTACTAACAGACAGCGGGGGAAAGTTCCTCAGTGTTAATGCAGGCTGCCACTCGGAAGGAGCCGGTGTATCCAGCTGGGAGTCCAAGGGATGAGGAGGGGGGGATTAACTGGCACTCAGGTGGAGAGAGATAAAGAGAATCAGATGGAGACCCTGTGGATGGTCACACCCTCTTTCACTCCATCCATCACGTTTTTTCCCTTCCTTCTCAAAGAACAGATGTACATCGACGCTCTGTGTTTTCTGGGTGGAGTAGAGACAGCAGGAGGAAATGATAGAGGCTTAATTCAGGGGTGACTTATATCTGATTGTAGCCATCTTGGATATGAGTCAAGACTTTCTCTATTCTTGTGAATGATTTTATGACACATCTTATGGAACCAAAAATTATTCCACTCTATAGTTTAAAAAGGCTTAGACTGTACATCTGATTAAGCAACTTTTTCTTTTCATTTCTTCTGAGAGAGTTAGGTTTAAAATGTCAAAAATGTGCCTTAATTTAAGGGTTTCCCCCTTTTTATTGTACAATTAATTCAGGATAAAGGCACATTTTGTTAGTGTGCATAAAACCATTTCCTAAAAATATAGCCCCATTCCTTTGCAGTGATTTTTCTGCTCTAGCTGCATTTTTTTACTTATTGTTTACTAAATCAAGTGTTGGGCTCAGCTGTTGCAAAATATCTAATTTCTTTACTTCCTAAAGCTCTATCTTGTTTTTAGTTTTGTTTGTGATGTTCAAGGCAATCAAACGTGCTGTGCTTGACTAGATGAAATCTGAAGCACATCAACATAAATTGACTACTGATATGCTTCAGATTCCATCCAGTTGCTTCTGAAGCTACAGTGCTGTGAAAAAGTCTTTGCTCCCAACATATTTCTTGTTTTTGCTTTTTTGTGACACTTCCAGATCATCAAATAGTTCTTTATATCAGACATAGATAACCTAAGTAAATATAAAATGCTGTTTTCAAAGACTGTTTCATTCACGAAGGGGAAAAAGCTATCCAAAGCATCCTGGCCCTATGTGAAAAGTAAATGCCCCCAATACCTAATAACTGGTTGATCCTCCCTTGGCAGCAACAACCACCATCAAGTGTTTGTAAAACTGGAGTCTTTTATGTCACTCCGGAGGAATTTTTCTGCAGAACTGTTTTACTTTAGCCAAATTGAAGAGTTTTTGATTATGAACAGCCTGTCTTAATTGGTTTCTTTGGGTTTGTTTTTTTTTTTTTTTTGAGACATTTTGAAGTGTACTTGCTGGTGAGCTTTGAATCATTTCTCTAGGTTACACCTAACCTTAAGGGCACAGACTGATGACTGCAAACTCTCTTTTAGGATTTTTTGGTGAAGAGTACAATTTCTGTAATCATCAACTAGATGAAATATAAATCATTTATCCAGGCTCTGAAGTGGCAAAGCAGCCCCAGACCTTCACACTTCTACCATCATGTTTGACTGTCAACATGTTGCTCTTTCTCTGAAAACATGAGCACAATCCTCAAAACACTTTACCCAAAGTCTTGATCATCAAGATGTTTGTTGGCAAATAAACAGCGCATCACCCCACTGTTCATTGAGCTCTACTGGTTATCCTTAATAGCTTACATCAAATTGAAGGCACTGATGTTACCCTACAAAGTACTTAATGGAAAAGCTACCATCCACTTGAAACTTCTCGCAAAAGCCTATGTCATGTCTTGGTCACTCCAGATGTTAAGGGATTGTTGGCTGGTAGCCTGGTAAAAACCAATCCCTTGTTCTACCCTTTGCTTCGTACAGAGGGGCTGGGCTCTTGGCTATTGAGAAACGATTGCTTGCTGCAGGCAACAACATAGGCATGTTGAAGTTTTAAACGATTGGATATAATTTTACCCAATCGCTAGCGTTTGCCTGTGATGTATGTAATGTGTCCGTTTGACACTACGAAGCTTCCTGGAAATTACCTGAGCTGTAAACAATCAAGTGCCGAGCTGAACGAGGTGGCTGTTAATGTTAAGTTAATATTTGGAAGTATGGCCAACAAGGACTGAATAGCTTTGTTCATTTCCTCCGCTTCCATTGTCAAACTACAGGCCGACTACAATTCTAAAACAGTGCAGAAAATCGATGTCATTGTTCACAACTTCTCCTTCTGTTTGCTGATTGGCCCAGTTCAGATTCTACTGGAGAAATCCAAGTCAGTGGGAGAAAGTTCAGACTGTGCTGTGAAGTGAAATTTGAACTGAGTGAAATTTGTGCAGTGAGGCAATGGCCAGGTCATTTGGCTGGCAGTTCCTACACCATAGTGGTGGAATGATCTACCAAGCAGTACCAGAACAGGGGCACCCCTGTCTAAGTTCAAGAAACTCTTGAAGACCCAGCTCTTCAGAGGTCATCTCCTACCCTTGCAACTACCCTGTGCTTCTCTTTACTCAGATTGGGGCATGATGTGTTGATTTTTGTGATCTTTTAGTCCACTTCCTGTTGTTAGACAAGCTCTGTTAAGTGATTTCTTAATTCTAAAGGTTTGGGAGTAATCGGGTCAGGGCGTGGCTGGTAAAAATGAACTCAGCTTTCCAAAGCATGTGGGTAGTCTCAGTTCAGTTTAATGAAGATAAGATTTTCCCACAAGGTCAGATTGGCTTGGATAGATTTTTTTCCCTTATTGAATAAAATAATTTTTTTGAAAACTGCTTTACTCATGTTTTCTTTTTCTGATATTAAAACTTGTTTGATGATTCAAAGCATTGTCACAAAAAGCAGAAGCAGAAAGAATCTGTTGGGTAAAATTGTTTTTTAAAAGCACTCTATGCTTTCTGTTAGCCCTCTTGCAGTTTTACTCATTGTTTTGCTATGTTTTGTTGTGGATTGATCTCAGTTTGCGTTCAGCCATTTATTCTTACTCTTTCTGTTAAAACCCTGGCTGGATATTTCACCACCTGTATTGGCAGACTTGATTGGTTTCATTTAAATGGGTTGATTTCCTAAAACATATCCAGCTTTTCACGATCTATATTCCATCCACTTTCTCCAATGCAGAAGAACGCTACCATCAAGTCATGATGCTACCAGCTCAGTGGTTGACACAGTAAGATGTTCTTAGGTTTTAAATCTCCCCTTTGTTCCATCAAAAATAGTTCTAGTCATTCTTGCTTCCCTTTTGACACTAAAACCGGTGTCTCAGGAGCCTCAGTTTATGGCAGACTTGAACCTTGGGAGCTCCTGGTTTGGTCTTGAACAACTAATTTCTTTTCATCTGGGGGAAATAGTTTGGGTCTTCTGTTTAGAAAGTGGCCAAAAGAGTTGTACAAATCTACGATTAACCTTTTCTGAACTTCACCAAGATCTTTAGACTGTGCTTTGCTCTGGGTCAAACAAATGGTTGTTATGCTGACAAAAAGGGATTTAATACCTTGTACAGCACTTTGGTCAACTATTGTTGTTTGTTCGCTGCAGTAAATTACAAACTAGAAATTAGTAGGCCTTGACCTTGTTAACTTAAGACATCCTAGAACCTGTAGCGCTGCTCATTTAAATATTAACTTGAATGTATGGAGTGTATACTTAAACATGTATATATATTCCCCCTATAGATAAAAGGAACATCACGATGAATTTAAAATTGTGGACCCTATTATTGTTTTTAACATATGGTAGATTTTACAACTATGCCAAACAAAATGTCCACAATCCTTCCTGAGCAGGCAGTGAGAAAAACTCAGTTCTGAACAGACACAAACTTAATCAAAAAGAAACCAAGACAGTAAATATAAAGTAGAGTGACAAAGAAAATAATCTTAACACAGTGATAGTTTTGGGCATTTGTGTTAATTTGAGTGAGTACATACATTGACTCAAAGACTGAATGACATTTTTTTTTTTTTAAATCTCATTTTAAGGATGATCGTAATATATTTGAAGAAGTAAAACATGACCAAATTCTTCTGTTTTATGCCTTTAAAAATAACCTCTGAGGTAATTCTCTTGGTTGACGTATTTTGTTCTGATCCATTCTTGCCATGGGCTTTTATAAAATAATTAAATTAATGGCAGCTAATCTCCAAATGCCAGCTGAGGGTCACTTCCATCTTCCATCAACAAAAATAAGCCAAAATGGGTCTCTGTCCCTTTATTAGCTTTTAACTCTTTCATCTGTAAAATAAAAACTGGGCTTTCTTTGTTCTTAATAAAACAAATTAAATTATATATATATATATATATATATATATATATATATATATATATATATATATATATATATATATATATATATATATATATATATATATCAACAAAGTAATGGTTTATGGGTTTTCAGCCCTATTACTGAAATTATAGGACACCAGACACAGAAGTAAAGGTCATAATACTATTAACCCAGATTTTAAAAAAACATAAGGCACAACATAAGGCTTAAGAGTGTGCTGGTTCCATTTTTGCATAAACAGCCTTGATGTTAGATGATAACTGCAGATTGTTTCAGTCCTGTTGGTATGAGGTGGGACCTCCATGGATCAGCCTTGTTTGTCTAGCACAGTTTGTCCCACAGATGCTTGAGTGAATTGAGATCTGGAGAATATGGAAGACAAGTCAACACCTCAAGCTCATTGTTGTGTTTCTCAAACAGTTTCTCCACCATATTTGCTCTGTAGCAGTGTGTATTATCCTCTTGAAAGGCTACAGCCATTGTGTTATACTGCTTCCATGAAAGGGTGACCATAGTTCACATTGTTGTCAGGGAACATCATCGTCCTTAGCACCTGTCCATCCCTACTGCAAACAACAAGGAGCTTAGAGCTGATCTCTGATGTGTTCTCTTTCCCACTTTGAGCCAATCTCTTATGTATTTTACACATTAAATACAAAACTATTCACTCAGCCCTCCAAATAATTACATTTGGATATTTCATTCCCTTTCATGGCACTCAGGTGTGTGAAATCCAGCACCTTGACATGCAGACTGCTTCTATAAACATAGAGAACTATTTGGCCTCCAGAAAATTGGTTTCCACGGCCAACCAGCTGGATCCAAGCTTTACATCAATTAGTACAATGCAACGTTATTGAGTCCAGTGGTATGAAACACACCACAGATGAACTCCAGAGCTGTGGAGACGTATTCTGTGGAGTGACGAATTATTCTTCTCTGTTTGGGAATCCAGTGGACAGCTGTGGTAGTTGTGGATAATGTTACTTCCTTGACTGTATTGTGTCAGTTGTAAAGTTTGGTGCAGAGTGGATTATGGTATTGGGCTCATTTTGAAGGTGTTGGACTCTGCCATTTAGTTACCCTGAAAAGAACTAAGGGGCTTAGGAACATTTTGGACAATTTCATACTCCTAACTTTGTAGACATAGTCTTGGGATGGCCCCTTCCTGTTCCAACTTGACTCAGCATCAATGCATAAAGACATAGATGGACGAGTTCTGTGTGGAAGAACTTGAGTGACCTTTACAGCCCTGGACTCAACCTGATAGAAGACCTTTGAGATGAATTAGAGTATAAAATGTAAGCCAGGCTTTCTTGTCCAACATCAGTGTCTAACCTCTCAAATGAGGTTCTGGAAGAATGGTCCGAAATTCACATAAGCACACTCCTAAACCTTGTGGAAAGCATCTCTGGAAGAGTTGAAGCTGTTATAGCTGGAGAGGGTGGGCCAACTTCACAATAAACCCAGTGGATTAGGAATGGGATGTCACAGACCAGCAAACGCTTTTGGCAAGATAGCCGATTTAGTAGTTTACTGCCTTTATAAATAATAACTACATGTGCTAGAACTTCATCATCATTTATTAATTATTAAAACATCTTTCTAGTTTTTACGCACGCTTTTTGGGCCTCAAAAGAGTAGAAAAAAATTAGAAGAAGTGCTCTGCATTGGAGTACCAGAACCCCTCAAATGCTCTCCTTTACTGCAATGGCTGTGAAACTTCTGAGCCCTGTCTGGCTTTACACCTTGCACAAAAAGGGGGCCAAACCAAATTCCTGCTCATAACCTGCACTTCAGAACAACTACGTTTGAAACGTCTTGTAAAAACAAACAAAGATCACAAAAAACCCCAAAATGATTTTACATAAATCACACTGAAAACAGAGATGGAAGTCCATTTTCAGTATTCAGTTATTTTTTCCTTCTCTTAGTTTGCAGTTTTTCCTTTCTCATCTGTCATCTCTTAAATGGTTCAGATTGCTTTCTGTTCTTATTCCTCTGTTCCTGTTCTGAATCATATCGCCATGTTGTTTGCCCTCTTGAGCTTTCTTCATCTGTCCCACATTCCTCACAAACAAAGAAAAGCCATTTCTTAGTAACTAACTTTGCCTCTCAGGCATCTGCTTTTCCTACATTGTTGTTTTTTCCAATTTCCACTGCTGTTTTTTTTCTAATCCCAGTATCTTTGGGTTTGGCAGGACCATCACTGAGGTTTCAGAAATGACACAGGATGTAGAAAAACTTGACCCAGTCAGCTGAATCTCTGTTTACTAACATGGCAACCTGAACACACGCGTAATGTTGTAGTGGCAGCATCATGTGGGAGTGTTATTCTTGAGCAGGAACACGATGATTAGATTTGAGGAGTTGAAGAGACTTCAGACAACTTTTACCAATGTGTCAATCACTGATGTCTGTTTGAGTTTATGCAAACAGCGAATGCAAGTATCAAATGATGCACATTTTCCTTCAAAATAATGATTACTTAATTATTGTTTCAAAAGTCATTATGCATGGACTTCATTAAACATAAATATTAAAGAGCTGGTTGTAGTTTGCAAGCAAATATCTAAAGAAGCCTGGTATGATTTAGAAGCAATGTCTTAATAGTTGTGTCATGAAAAGAAAGAAAAACACATTTTATTTTTAGTCATTCATTCAATTATTAGCAAAAAAAAAACAAGCATCACATCTTCTCTAACAGAAAGTTAAATCCTAAAGAAAAGTGAGCATGACTTTTACCTCAAAAATCACAAGTTTGAACGTCCTCCCAGTCAAGTGACTGGAATATATTCATGACAAAATTCACCCAAGTGAGAACTGAAAGATGCTTGGCTGGAACAAAAAACATGTTTACTATGTCATACATGCAAAAAGGGGATGTTCAAAATGCTAAGTAAGTTTTCATTCAGGAAGTTTCCTCTTTGAGCTTTTGAAAGAAAACATGTAAATCATTTAAAAATAGTTAATAATTTAAAAAACTAAAACTGATTATTCATCCATAACTTTATGTATCTTCATACATTTATTAGATTTCCATTGTAAAATGACTTTTGTGCCAGGTTTAGTGCCTGCATGAAAATTAGTGAAAGTTTGTTATTCTTGTGAAAGTTTGTAATGAAACACATATCAACAAATGAGAGTCAATTATAAACAGGATACAGTTTTCTTGGAATATGTCATAACAACATGCCACTAAAGTAAGGAATATGTGTGCTATCTTCATAGATCATGGCTTCCATTTGGTTGATAGCAATAAACTTCTATCACATTATTCAGTGTATTGAATCAAAATGTAGTTTATTATATCATCAGTGTTTAGTGCTGAAGTCATAAGAAGAAAGTGAGCAAACTGTACTTCTTAGGAAACTTAGGTCCTTCAGAGTTCAGAGCAAGATGCTGTAGATCTGCAGGTCTTTTGTGGAGAGTGCAATCTCTTCTGCCATCATCTGTTGGGGCTGCAGCATCAGAACCGGGGACTTCAAAAAGCCCAACAAGCTGATAAAGAGGCTGGTTCTGTTTAGTTTTACAGTTTAGTAATGAAGACAAATTAACGCCTTTTAAAAATTTTGCGAAAAAATGAAACTGATCAGTGTTGCAGCCAATATTTGACATTACCAATTTGCATATGTGGGATTGGAAAATGATCAACTTTCATTTTAACCTCTGACGCAGGAAATGAAGCTGTAAAAATAATCGGAATTTTCACAAATACTGGTTTTCCATAGTGAGGACTTAAGTTAATCATGATATTCATTCATAAAATATATATACATATGTATTGAGTCAGCACTCAGGTGGATCAATTTATTTACAGTTTTGCACAAAAAATAGAAATTCATCATAATAAATGTTGCTGCCAATATTTGACACTCCCAGCTCATACATGGGATGAGAATGAATCAGGTCTGTGAGTTTTTTTTCCTAAAAATAAAATAAAATAACCCCCCAAAAAACTGGGATCCAAAAGGGTGGAAATTCAACAAATACACAAATATGTGTAATAAATGGGGAGGATTGGCATTCGCTTAAAATTTTGAAAAATATGTTGATACATAATACTTTCCTTACAAGCATTTTTTATATTCTGCTGCTGACCTAATTTAGCTGCATGGCCTCCTCCTAACGTGGCACTCTTTAATTTGCCCTCTGAGGTTGGTGCTCTGTACAAACACTTCCCTGTGTCCCTGCGATGAGGCGTGGTATCGTCACACTGCTCTTTGAAGCAACAGCACGTACGAGGGGGCGTTCACGTACCACAGGGAATTAAGTGTGTAGTTTTGTTGTATATAAATCCGTGTTGCACTTCAAAATAAAAGCTCAAAAAAAGAATTTTACAAATGATTTTATACGTTTGCCTGGGATAATAGTTAATCTGAATGATTTTAAATTTAATTTTAAATGGCTAAGAGTGTTTTAAGGTAATTTGCTTAGTTAAATCTCAATTTTATCCATATTTGCTCTCTTATTTTGAAAATGGATGTCCTGTAAGTTGTCAATTCATCAAATTCTTAACTCTCATCCACGTTTACCAGGAAGTAAAGACTTTATGTGTCAAGTAGTCTTTTTTTAAATCGATAGACTGATAAACGTCTCATTTTAAGTATCTTCTGACCAGACTTACTAAGAAACATTACCTGGAGTGACTTTCTTCAACCATACAGAAAGATTCTGTGAGTATTTTACAAACATCTTATATTATGTTGTAATATATAATTCAATTTTTGTCAGATTATGGCAAGAATCTGTAATTTGGCTTCTTAAGCAGCAGTTCAGAGCTTTAATTTATCAGTCTTTTGTTTTAATTGTGTGCAGTTTGGACTTTGATTTTCAGTGTAACTATAAGACAAACTGCTAATGCAAATAAAAGGCTATAATTGTGTTTTCATCCATTTTGGATTTCTTTTTTCAGTTTCCTGAAAAATAATAATGCAGAAATATGAAACATGTAGGATGTATAATATGTGAGCACATGAATAAATTAAAATTAAAGAAATTTAGTCATGGAATATATTTTTAGATCAAGAATAAAGAAAGTCATGCTCTCTTCCAAAATAAAATACCTGCATCTGATGACCTATTACCTTCTATAGTTTATTATTGTGTCCTGCAGTTAGACAGGGTTAACCTGCTGACGTGGGACAATACAGGTGAGCCACACAGCTTTTAGTGGACTCTAACAAACCTTTAAGGTGTGTTCAGACGAAATCAGACAGGCTAGCATATATTCCATGCATCTGCTGAGAATGAATGCTTTATACTGGACTTGTTGCATGTCAGACCCACAGGATGGCAGAGAAGGTGCTGGTTACAGGTGGAGCTGGCTACATCGGCAGCCATTGCGTGGTGGAGCTGATCGAGGCAGGGTATCAGCCGGTGGTGGTGGATAACTATAGCAACGCTGTCCGAGGTGAGCTCCAGTTCCTTTAGCAATGCTGAAAAATATTAAAAGAAGTTCAGTGATATTAAGATCTGTGTGTTTGTGTGTTGATGGAGGAGAGGGGAATGTGGCAGAGAGCATTCGAAGGATAGAGAAGATTCTAAACACTAGCATCGAATTTCATGAGCTAGACCTTCTGGATCGACCTGCACTGGAAAAACTCTTCAAAAAGGTCAGAACTTTGTTTGACCTGATACTTAGTTCCTCAGTTATCTGCTAAGTCAGTGTTTTTTCATAGTTTTTTCCAGTTTTAAATACCAGATATTTGCTTTTCTTTTTTAGAGCTGAACGATTTCATGAAAATGTTTGATTCCAATTCTATCACTGAACGTAACAATAAGGGTATTGATTAAACCAAAATTTCTGGACACTTTTGTTTCTTCACCATTACACAATGTCCCCACCACTCTCTGGCATGGGCATTAAGGGCAATTAGTGTCACTTATTACTGATAAGTATATTTTGGATTCAGACTAGATTTGAATAATTCAGCATGAGATCTGTAATTACTCTTGCATATAAAGAAAAGCATTTTACAGTCATATTAGTTGCTGCTAGTAAGTTTTACAATGCATTCACTTGGATTTCACCCTGCTTCATTTATCCTAACATAACATAAAAACATTCCATTGGAAAAACTTGTCTCTATTGGCCTCTATTCATTCTCAAATATCTGTTTAAAATATTTAGATTTTGTCCCATTTAAGGTGTTTAATCCTGAATCATAAATGTGAGTCTGTTGTGCAGCACTCTTTTAGTGCTGTGATGCACTTTGCCGGCCTGAAAGCAGTTGGGGAATCTGTGGAGCAGCCGTTGCGTTACTACAGAGTCAACCTCTCTGCTTCCATGAACCTGCTCGAGGTCAGTTTCATCTTACACAGCCAGCCTCTATTCAATCTGCACAAATCTCTCTTTATTCTGCTCTAAGATCAGCATTATTTCCACTATTCCTCATCTTTTTTTTTTTTTTTTTTTTTTTGCTGAGTTCACAACATTTGCTACCCTATGTACACTGTTTTGCAAAAGTATTCATTCCCCTTGACCTTTGCCACGTTTTGTCATATCAGTACCGCAATGTGCTTTTTTTTAGATTATATGTGAGAGAACAACACAATGTAGTGCGTAGCTGTGACATAGAAACAAAATAATACATGGTTTTACTCTGGCCTGAGCCTTCAAAGACACAAAGACAATTATAAAGTCGGCCTTCTATCACCTGAACAACATTTCAGGGATTAAAGGACGAATCTTCCAGCAAGATCTAGAGAAACCCATCCATGTATATATCTTTAGTCGCATTGATTAGTGCAATAGTGTCTTCAGAGGTCTGCCCAAAAAGAACCAGAACCAAACATGGAGAAGCAGCTTTCAGTTTTTGTGCACCAGTAATCTGGAACAAATTTCTAGGAAACTGCAAAACAGCTGAAACACTGAGTTCCTTTAAACCAAGGCTAAAACCCCACCTGTTTAGAGTTGCCTTTGATTAATAATAACTGAAACATCGATCAATATATTTGGTACATTGCTAAAATGTGCCAAACAAATAATCTTGACTTGACTTGCGTGCAAAATGCAAGGTGTGGAGGGAAATGGCACAGCCAGCCACAGAGAAGCTTTTTATCGTTCACAGCATGAAATGCAGGGAAATCCTGTAAGAAAACCTTTGACTGGGAGACTAGGGAGAAAGTCCACCTCCAGCAGATCCTAAACGTACAGCAAGAGCTGCAATGATATAGTTTGGATCAAAATATATTCAGGTGTTACAATGGTCTGGTTCAACTCCTAACCAAAATTAAGAAGTGAATCTTTTTGACACTACGTTTAATCTTTTTTTTGCAGAATAACTAGGTTTAAATAAAAGGATTGTATTTATTAGTCTAGATTTTCAAAGCTGCTTTCATGTTAAAAAAACTGCAACGAAAGGTGATTCTGCAAATTATTGACTTAGGTGGGCTGGATATGAATGCAAGCCTATGTATGATATTTTTATTTGTAAAAATAGTTGAAAACTTTTCCTTCAACATCACAACTATGCACTACTTGCCCAAGAAAACACTGGAGTTTTCTGTTGGAATATGAAATAAAAGTCACCTTTTAATAGTTGTCTGCTAAGTCAGCCTTTCTGCTTGTTCTCTGTTTATGTGCCAACCTGCTAACTGTGTGCCATATTTGTGTGCATCATCATGTGTCTCAGGTGATGCAGGCTCACAAGGTGCACAATCTGGTCTTCAGCAGCTCTGCCACAGTGTATGGAGACCCCCAGCACCTCCCCATAGACGAGCAGCACCCTGTGGGAGCGTGCACCAACCCCTATGGCAAAACCAAGTACTTCATAGAAGAGATGATCAAGGATCACTGTAAATCTGAGAAGGTGCTCATCAGAGGGTTGACAGCCTGTCAGAGACGTCCACCATTGCTCCTTATGGGATGTTTAACTGTTGCTTTTTTGTGTGCAGGACTGGAATGCTGTGCTGCTGCGCTATTTCAACCCTATCGGAGCTCATTCCTCAGGTCAGATTGGAGAGGACCCTCAGGGCATCCCGAACAACTTGATGCCTTATGTAGCTCAGGTAAATGCACAGCAACACCTGCAGGACTGTGGATGTAAATTCTAGTTTCGTCTCACTGAATCTGTTACCTTTTTGTGATCCACATAGGTAGCGGTTGGGAGGAGACCGTTTCTTAGTGTATTTGGAAATGACTATGAAACAGTTGACGGAACAGGCAAGGACAGAAGCGTTTTCTTTTCAGTTTGAAAGTAACAATTAAATATTCAGAAGGATGCAACTTTTTCCTTGTCTTTTGTAGGTGTTCGGGATTATATCCACGTTGTAGATCTGGCAAAGGGACATATAGCAGCTCTGAAGAAGCTGAAGGATAACTGTGGATGCAAGGTAATTTTCAGGTATTTTTTGACCATTTATTCTAACCCCATAGAGTAAATTTTGCTATAGTACCTGTGTTTTGTGTGTAGGTTTACAATCTCGGCACAGGAAAGGGCTACTCTGTGCTCCAGATGGTGAAAGCGATGGAGAAAGCTTCAGGAAGAGAGGTAAGTCATAAGACAGCTCATCTTCTCTCTATAAGCACAAAATCACGATTTTGTTTTTTTGCATTTTTTTAGAGGATGTAATATACAGTACAAGTTATTCAGTATATTATACAACAAAATGACCTCTGAGCCTCTTTGAGTTCTGTTAGATTAGATTCCATAATCTCTTTATTAATCTTACAAGTTTTTTTTTTTTTTTTCAAATTTTCCTTTAGATTAAATACAAGATTGCACCTCGGAGAGAAGGCGATATAGCATCCTGCTACGCTGACCCCAGACTAGCTGAGAAAGACCTTGACTGGACAGCTGCATTTGACTTAGAAAAAATGTGTAAGTGGGATAAATCAGTTCTGAAAATTACATGTCATTTATAGTGTTACAGAGTATTCATTTTACTGGGTTTTGCATCATATGAACTGTATCCCATTTGTCACACTACAGCTGCAAACTTTAATGGAATTTTATGTGGGAAAAAAATTTAAGTTTCATTTCTTTAAACATAAAATCTTTAAAATGTAGAATGTATTCTGCCCCCTTATGAGTTAAAACAGATTCTCAGTTGGATTTAAGTCTGGATTTTGACTGGACCATTCTAACAGATGAATATCCTTTTATATAAAACTCCAGCTGTATAGTTAGAAGCATTGTCCATCTGAAAGGTGAACCTCTTACCCAAGTCTCAACTTGTTTGCAGCCTACAACAGGCTAATGCCCAGGTTCACCTCATATTTGGCTCCATTCATCACACCTTCTACTTTGACCAAATTACCTGTCCCTGCTGCAGAAAACCAACCCCAGAGCATGATACTGCCACCGCCATGTTTCACAGGGGATGGGATGTGCAGTTTTTCTCCACATGTAGTGTTTTTGCCTGCAGGCCAAACATTTCACACCATGTTCCACACATTTACAGTTCCCCCGAAATTGCAAATATTGCCTCTTTATAGCTTTCTCCTTCCATTTTCAGATAATGGCTGTATCGATACTGAGATTATTTTACAGAGAGGTTGACTTTGACTTCAGAAAAAGTTGGTTTCACCTGAACTTCTTTAGAGTCATCAGAGTAAATGGGGGCTGAATCCAAATGCACACCACACTTTTCAGATTTTTATTTGTGAAAAGAAATTTAAAGCCATGTGACGTCTCCTTCCACCTCATATGTATGTACTATAGGTTGGTCCATCATATAAAACACACTGACATCTGTGACTTTTAAGGTGACAAAATGTGAAAACTGTAGATGTGAATACTTTTTGTCAGGCAGTATCATCCACAATAACACCCCTTATGTCTCTGCATCCTGAATTGTGTAGGTGAGGACCTGTGGCGCTGGCAATCCATGAATCCCACCGGATTCACCAATGGCGTACCTTCTTGATGCAACTGCAGATGTTTCTTTAGAAATCACCCTCAGAAAATTGCTTTATTTTCTCTTTCCCTCTTTTTCTGTAAATGTATTTTTGGTCTTTAAATAAAGCTGAAATGTTCTTTAGTCTTTATGAACTGTTTCAAGATGTTTTATACAAGAGGAAACTTGTATAAATATAACTTTTCTGGTTGTAATTTAGGTTTAATAAGGGATACATTCTTTATAAATGTACATACAAATGGGAGAATAAACAAAATTCCCTACAGAATAAATCAGTTGCACTGTTTCAGTTCATTTTGGCATTGATTTTTTTTTTCCCCCTTCAAAAATCAATTATCCTATTAAAGTTGAAATGTTATGAGATTAATTTTGAAGGCTTCAGTGAAGCAAATTAGAAAAAAATGTTGGTTTGAATATGCACCCTTCTGTATTTATAATAAGGTTAAAAGTAGCTCAGTTCATCACAGACTTAAATACTGTGTAAATATTACTCTATTCACTTGTTCATTTTAAAAGGGGCGCTGGGGCTTTAAATGGCTCCTTGAACCTTCGGGCACCCAGTTAATAAACACCCACGTCAGCACAGAGCTCCAGTCGCTCTGACCGGGTTTCGGTCTTTAGGGCTGAGCAGGAAGTGTCTGACTGTGGACCCTGGACGAGGGGAAAAGAGCAGAGGGGGTGAAGCGGCGAGGAAAAAATAAGATAAAATGGATATGGTGGCAGATTTGGGGGCGAGCAGGCTCTATCGGGCGCCGGGCGAATCCAGCCACCAGTGAGTATTGATGGTGTTTTTGTCAGAGGGGGGAGATCAGGATATGGGGCGTAAGCGGGTCTCGGCTACACCTCTCGCCTGAGAACTAGCCGCTCGATCTGGGCAGCAGGCAAATCCTCCCCCGCTGCTCGTCGCGCTCCGGACCTCCAGCGAGGAGTGGAGTGGGGTGGGATGGGGAGGGGTGGCCTTGTGGAGATATAAAAAACGGGCGTTTTAGCGCATCATATCTTAACGGTGTCAGTGTATTTATTTCTAGGCTCGCAGGACGTTTGCATGTCTATTTTCTCTATTGTGTGCTGGCTGGAGCCTGAAGTGGGCGTCGCTCCAGGACAGGCTGGGCTGCTCCGGTGCGGCGCTGCCCGCTTTTCCCTCGCAGGACTGCAGCACTGTCGTGTCGTTTTGTAGGTCGAATGGTGCCTCGGTGAAAGGATAATAGCTCAGTTCAGATATTTCTTTTGGTTTTGATTGCAAAGGAAATTACCACAGAGTACTGCGGGTGTTTCACCGTGGGTTTATCGGGCGCTGCCGAGCCTTTCAGATGGCGCGGCGGTGCAATTTACATACGAAAGCTTAAGAATCAGATTTCTTATACCTCAGGAAAATTGATACCATTCTTCAGATGAGGCTGAGAGACATTTCTTTTTTCTTTTTCTTTGGGCTGCATGTCAAGCTATTGTCTTTTTGTGTCATTTTCTACAAGTTGGATGTGTTTCATTTATTAGGGATTTCTTAAACTCTTTGAACTCAGCACACGGGAATGATTAAAGGGTTTGTCACCCGAAGCTCTCTGACTGGAGTCGGGCGTAACCCATTAGAAAGGCTTGCTTTGATTGAAGGAACTATTAGCCAATCACAGTGTAGAAAGGAATCATGTGGGCGGGGTCGTCTGGTGCAGACAAAGATACATTAAATTACAGGTTCATCTTCGGTGCATTTATTTTTATATATTTTTATGTAGCCCACACATGCATATTACAAATCATATTTAAATAATATTTAGGGTTTAAAGCATGAGCAAAGCGAAAGACACAATGTCCAGGTAAGTATATGTAGGCCATCTCTGGCAGTTGTGGAGGTATGGGTCAGGCCTGTTAATTTTTTTACTTTAACAAAGGCTGTCTCTCCTATTTATTTGAACAAAGTGTGATGATATGCCTTGATACTGGGTACAAATTCAGTTTCCCACAGTCCAAAAACATGCATGTTGGGTTAATTGGTTGCTCTAAATTGCCCATAGGAGTAAGTGTGAGTTTGCATGCTTATGTGATGGAGTGGCAACCTGAGGCCTACCCCGCCTCTCGCCCAATGACCACTAAGGATAGTCTTCTGCAACCCAAAAAGGATTAAGCGGGTGAAGAAAATAGTTGCAGAGTTAGGCTCTATCATATGCTTAGTCCCAATAATTATCTTTGCATATTAATGTAAATATACAGTGCCTTCCAAAATGCCCATGACCCTAGAGATTTTGAAGTATTTTATTGGGTTTGTTACTGCATAGACCAAGTCAAAGTAGTGCATATATGTAGTGGCAGGTTTTGGGCAGTTGCCCAGGGTGCCATTAACAAAGGAAGAACACAGGCATCATTTTTTAAACATAACATTTTTTATATTGCATTTATGCATAGGCACCCCAACATGCTGCTTCAACATGAATTAAATATTCAGGTCATTAGCAGGACTCTGGAGAACTTGACTGCTTACTGAGGAGGTAATTCAGCCATTTGATTCAGGTGTATTGGACCAGGGACACATCTAAAAGTTGCAGGACACTGTTGAGGCCTGGATTTGAAGTCCCCTGGTTTAGATGAAAACATAACAGTGCTAGAATGTACCAGTGGCAAGACTTAAAAACCGCTGTTCATAGATGCTCTCCATCCATTCAGACTGAGTTTGATGAATTTTGCAAAGAAAAATGGTTAAAATGTTTAATCTTGTGATGCCCAAACAGGTGGAGACATACCCAAACAGTATTGTCGAAGTGAAGGATGTTCTACATAACATTCACTCTGGGGGGCTGAATACAAATTGCATGCCACACTATACACATTTGTATCTGTGAACCAATGTGAAAATAAATTATCCTTCTCTTTTCACTTCACAGTTATGCGCTGCTTTGATTTAGCCTATTTCGTAATTTCTTAATTAAATGCATACCAGTTTGTGGCTGCAACATGACAACATGTAAACAAGTTCAAGGGATATTAATTGTATACAAGGAACTATACAAACAAAATTCTATTTCTTGTTGTGACATATGGAGTCAATTTGTATTTGACATTTACAGGTAGTGATACTGCTGTTGTTTTGTCTCCTGTAGGCAACCGCAGAGGTGGTTCAACACTGCCGACATCACAGTATCTCACCAGAGCAACCTACTGAAGCAGCTAAATGAGCAGCGCCGGCAGGAGCTTTTCTGTGACTGCAGTGTGTTGGTTGAGGGCCAGCTCTTTAGGGCCCATCGTAACGTCTTGTTTGCCAGCAGCGGCTACTTCCGCATGCTGCTGTCCCGGGGGCCTGATGGACTGCCAGAAACTGTCAATGCAACCTTCGACGTCTTCAGCCCAGAGACTTTTACTGTCATCCTTGATTTCATCTACTCCGGGCAGCTGGACCTCTCCAGTCACAACGTGATCGAGGTCATGTCCGCGGCCAGCTACTTGCAGATGAATAGTGTCATCACATACTGCAAAAACTTCATCAAATCCTCGTTGGACATTAGTGTAAAGGACGAAGACAGTGACCGCTGCCACAGCCTGTCTGAGACCTGTTCTTTCACCAGCGGAGCAGGAGAAGAGTCCACAGAGCATCAGCAGCAAGGCCCCCGCTCCGTCAGCCCACCACCTGCACTCTGGACCCGGGACAACTCCAGATCCCAGTCCAGTTTTATGGGGAAGGAGTCGGAGCAGGAAGGTTCAGCTTCAGCCCTAAAGACTAACCCAAGTAGCCCTGCTAATGAGCTCAGTGCAGAGACAGATGACCTGCATGACCCTCAGGACCCTCTGTACACACTACCAGGATCAGAGCGCCGACGTGGGAAAGGAGGGACCAAAAGGAGAGCTCCCAACAGCATTCGTCCTGGCCAGCATGAAGACCTGGATATTCAGGAGGCAAGAACCCTAAAGGCTGAAAAGGCAGAGGAGCTTTACGCCACGCTACCTCCAATTGTTGGTGTTATTGGCCACTTTAATAAAGGTGTGTTTGGCTGTACACACCATCGATAGCCTTGCTCGAGAATTGATGAACAGACTTGAATAAGTGAGTCTTATTTAACAAGACAACTATCTCAGCCATGTCTTCTCATCTTCGCAGATTCCAACCCTGTTATGCGCTTTAAATGCCCTTTTTGCACACATACTGTGAAGAGGAAGGCAGACCTTAAACGTCACCTGCGCTGTCATACCGGAGAGAGACCTTACCCATGTCAGGCCTGCAATAAGCGCTTCACCCGCCTGGAGCACCTACGTAGCCACTTTGAGACGGTAGGTTTTCTAAGAATCAGAAGCATTCAATTCTTCTTTTTTTTTCAACACTAGATAAAAAATAATGTCAGAGTTCTATACAGATAAATTCTGTGGGTAAAACTTAAAATCAAGCTACGACCTGTTAAGTTTAGCTTGGTTCTTATCCCCCACTTTACACTGTGTTGCAATTCTGAGATACTGAATGCCAGCTGTCTTATTGAGGAAGCTTGCTTCAATTCTATTTTCCATCCTGAGCATGCATGAAGGAAAGTGAAGAGGTGAACTATCCCTTGAGACATGAAGAAAAATACAACAGAACCACACTCAGGAAGGGCGACTTTTTGCCTTGACTGGCTGGGGGTTGGCATGACAGGAAAGAGAGACCTGATCGGTAATACCTGTCATTTAAAAGGCACTAGGAGTCTTCCCTAGAAACAAACCTTTTATAAATTAAGTTTTTTGGGATGTCCTGATAATACAATACCTTTGTGTAGCCAGGACGTAAAAGTACTGAACTATTTTTTTCCTTTGTCTCTCTGGAACAAGGTGTTCTACTTTTATGTGCATGTTATAGCACACGTTAAGGTTCTATTCCATACTTGGGGAAAAGTTGTGCTATCCAGAGTAACCAAATGTTGCAACATTTTATTTAAGATGTTTAGATTAAAAAAAAAACAGTGTCCTCAGAAAATATGTATGCAGAGCCCCGAAAGGGCTCGCTGCAGGACAAAAACTTGGCCCACAGTGGAATCTCCAACTGTGGATTCCATTTAACACTGCCCTAGTGGGATCATGATGAGCCTCCTATTTCTGTGGACCTGGAAACTGGTGTAAACTGTTGGCCATGTGTGGTCCAAACATTGGTGGCTTTGGTTAGTACTCAAGTGGGAGACCCTATTTTTAAATGTTGGCAAAATGTGGCCAACTACTGTCATCACAGAGGGCCTTCCATGCTTAGAGTGGGAAGCCCACCCTTTGCGCAAGTCTGTTCAGACCCCATAGTCTTCACCAACCACTCCATTGCAGGTCCATTCTGGACAGCCATTTGTGGGCTAAATGTTTTTCCTAGTATTTCCCAACAAGGGGCCCAGGCATGATTTTTCAGGATATAATGTTTTGTACTTTGATTCCCCATTGCCTATCAAAATGTCGATTACACTAGTAAGTTTGCAAACTACCCCAGTATTTTTACATTACATATTGAGGACATCTCTGATGGAATAAACATTTTTTTCAAGGAAATTTTAAAGCATCTTCAATCAAATCCTAATAATCCAACTAAAAGACAACAGAATATTTAGGTTAAGATTTTGAAGAATTAGTAGTTTAAGTCTATGTTGGAGCATAATGATCTGGGGTTGCTTTTTTTTCTTTTTTTTTTTTTTTTTTTTTAGATGGAACTGCCATTTTATTAAAAGTGGATGAAATTAGGGTAATTTAATTTATGACCCTAAACCTTAAGGTGCCTGCAAGAAAATGAACAATAAAGAGGAATTTTATTTTTCAGCATGACCAAATCAACAACAAAAAAAAAAAAAAATACTTCACCAGAGGAAATAAAAGTTTTGGAATGGCCTAAGCCGTGGTCAAGCAATAAATCTGAAAGATTGAATCTCCGGAAGAGGCCTATGGACAGGAGATGTCCTCACAGTCTGAAAGATTTGAAGAGCTTATGGAAGACAGAATGGGCCAATATTGCCAAGTGTACTATGTTAGTTGACTATACCATAACAGAAGGAAAGCTTGTCAATTCAACACTTCAGTGTAGCACACTGTAGTTTACTTTTATGACAAAATGTCACTTTGACTGCCATAACTGTATTGTTCATTTTTATTCTGTAATGTCACTGTGTCACTTTCATCATCTGCTGCTCATTGTTTATTTATTTTTGTTTATGGATGTGTGTGTGTGTGTGTGTGTGTGTGTGTGTGTGTGTGTGTGTGTGTGTGTGTGTGTGTGTGTGTGTGTGTTTTTCAGTTGAATTGCATGTGATCACATTAAAAGTGGATTTTTTTTTGGTCTAATTTTTGTCTACACTATTAAAAAATCCAAATGTTTGAGAGGCTCTATGCTACGAACAGTAAAGTCTATCCTGAATCACTCTTTGGACTGTACATGTATAGCGATAAAGAGGATTTAAAAACACACTAGAAGGGCATGAGGAAATGTACTGGAAAAAATAAATCATATCATATATATACATATGTATATTTATTCTGTTTTATACACAATGAATAAACAGCATTAATCTCAAAAGCAAAAATAAATAAACAATGAGCAGGAGATGATGAAAGTGACATTACAGAATAAAAATGAACAATACAGTTATGGCAGTCAAAGTGACATTTTGTCATAAAAGCAAATTACAGTGTGCTACACTGAAGTGTTGAATTGTCCAGGGCTATTTGAGATGGTAATGCTTGGTCTGATTGAGAAGCCTCATACTGTCAGGATTAAAATGCTTTCTGAGCCCCTTAGTTTTTGTTTTCAGGCAGGGAAACTATCTGAGTTTACCAGCCTAAACAGACAGCTACTTGGGTGGGAAGTGACCTTGATGATTTTCATAGCTCTGCTCAGTCAGTGCCTGGTGTAGATAGGCTGCAGGGAGGACAAATCTGATCTGATGCAGCACTCAGCTGCTTTGATCACTCTCTGCAGAGCTGTACAGTACTATAGCCAAACCAAGATGTCATGATCTTGTTCTGATTGCGTTTAATGGAAGCCATGTAGAAGATCTTGCCTTTGTGACCAGTGTGTGTAATTGAATGGACCAGGTGAGATCATCTGTAAGGTGGACCCCAAGGTTTTTCACCTTTTCCAGTCTTCTCTGGTGATGAGAGTAGGAATGCTGCTGTTTCCTACTGTAGTCCACCACCATCTCCTTCATTTTGCTGATGTTCAGCAGGGAGATGTTATCCTGTGACCATCCTTCCAGTTATTTTCATGCAAACCATCTCATTGCTGGTGGTGATGAGACATTGCACTGCTGTGCTGTCAACACACTTCATTATGGAGTTGGAACTATGACCGGCCACACAATTGCAGCTGTTGATGGTGTCCAGCAGAAGGCTCAAAGCAAGTCCTTGTGGGACTCCAGTATTGATGGTGCTGGACACACAGTTGCCCACCAGAACTATCTGAGGCCTGTTCCAGTGGAATATCTGCACCAATCTACACATCTGTCTGTTTAGTATTAATGTGAGTCCTATTGTGGGGTGATCACAAAAATCTTTTTGAGGGGTGATAATAAGCAAACTGCTGTATTTGCCACGCAGGTTGACCTAGGGCCTGGACAAGTAGTTCTTTGGGCAGGTCACACTGTAGGGTGCCCTTAAAAACCCTTTGCAACCCTTTAAAAAGGAGAAAGATGCAGTAGTCCTCCACAGGGTATTAGACAAGGAGTCTGTATACAATGAATTTAGGCAAGTCCATCTCTACACACAGACCATGTGGGTGATCTCTGGTATAGAAGCCCATGGTGGGGCTGATGCAAGGACATTTTCTGGGTCTGTCTTATCTGAATTAAAAATCCATACTTCAGATTAACTGTTGTTTAAGTCAATAACCAGTTTTATGAACACATACAAATAATTAAAAGCTGCATTAAAATAATAAAAGAAACCGAACTGGATTTAAATTTTTGGGCTTTTCACAGATCCATCAAGCCAGGAAGCTGGTGTGCAGGAAGTGCAAGTGTCAGGTGACAGAGGAGACCGGGCATGTGGTTTGTGAGGGCACACGCCGCTACCGCATGTGCACTGGCTGTATTCAGGAGGTGGGCTGTGATGACATACCTATGGACGGTCTGCAGACACCCAACGAGGAGCCAGCGCTGTTACTAGGCGTGGATGGTGAGGAGGAGGGGGACACCAAGAGGAACTGGATGGTGAATGACGAAGATGATCTAGCCGAAGACTCGGGTGCAGACCTCATCATCCAGCAAGTGGATGACAGTGACGAGGAGCTGCAGTGAAGCAGGACCAAACTATGTGCAGTTATATTGACAATGTGCATCTCGGGGTAAAGCCATGCAAAAAAAAAAAACCCTGGAGCCTAGAGATATAAACACTCAGTTTGTTGGTTGCATCCAACTTGAAGAATCATTCATTTCAAGACTTTGGGGAAAACAGAAATGTTTTTTGTAAATGTTGCTGAAGTTATGCAGTATCCAAAGCATGCATATTAATTTCTATTGTTTTGGTTGAGTTGTTGTAATATGATCATTTTAATAAGTGTTTCTTCATTTGAATGCATGAAAAGACACTACGTCTTTACAGCGTTTTGGGACTTTTTGTTGGCACTGAAGTCAAAATTAAGCCAAAATGTTGATCCAGACAAAATGGCAGCTCTTAGGAGTTCTTCAAGTTTAGGCAGAGTTGAAGACATATTTTATTTTGAATGTTTGTCTGCAATGTTTTGAGTTCCTGTTAATAATATGCACTATGATATAATCAATTATAATTTATTTATTACTTTTTAATTTTATTTTCTGACACATTAAAGATATTTTTATACACCTGTGTTTTGGTCATCATTAGAAGTAAGTTGTAACTGAGCAATAACTACTGCATCCCTATGAGCTACTCTTATGTAATTGACTTCCACTTTGAAAAAGAAAAATAGCTTTCATATTCTGAAATGATGAAAGTCAACAAGTTTTAGTCTGAGTATGAAAAACTAGAGAAAGTGCTCTTAAGATCTATGGAGGACTGAAACTGACATAATTAAAAATAAAAGCATATATATATATATATATATATATATATATATATATATATTTATATATATATTTTTTTTTTTTTTTTTTTTTTTTTTAATTTTTTTTTTTTTCCTTACATATACGTTTTCATCAACAAATGTATATATATATTTTTTCTGTTTCCTTATATATGCAGTTTTCATCAAAAAATGTATTTATTTTGTTTTTCCTTACACAAGCATTTTCATTAAGAAATGTGTATATTTTCTTTTTGGTTTTCCTTATACATGCATTTGTTCTTTTTACATTTCCTCGGCTCCTCTTTTTACTTTAGCTTATGCATTTCTGCTTCATTATGCAAATTAGGAGGGCTGCCTTCCTGTCCTCTCCTATTGGTCGATAAACAGGAAGGAGCAGGATCCATGTCCAGATCGATTGTGCATGCCTGTGCCTTTGGCTTCAGTTTAGCAACTGAAGTATAGTTATGGAGGGAGCGGAAAGACAGTCTGTGTTGGAGTTGTTAAGGAAAGCTGCAAATAGACTGGATGAGTTGGAAGGCAGTAATTTTTCAGCTGACCAGTCGTAGAGGAGCTGGACCAAGGCAGCCCTCCTCATTTGCATAACGAGGCAGAAATACATATGGTAAAGTAAAAAGAGGAGATGAGGAAATGTAAAAAGAATAAACGCTTGTAAAAGGAAAAGGCAAAACAAAATATATACATTTCTTGATAAAAACGCATGTATAAAGAAAAGAAAAAACTAAATAAATATATTTCTGCTTTTATTTTTAATTATGTCAGTTTTGGTCCTCCATATGGTCCTACAATAAATGCAAAAAAAAAAAAAAAAAAAAAAAAAAAAAAAAAAAAAAAAAAAACAGGACAAAAAGAAGAAAGGAAAAAAGGGAAAAAAGAACTACATCCACTAGAAATGAGCCACAATCCCCAAACTTCCAATCTTCAGAATATATGCAATCAAGATTAATGTTATGCTATATTTGAGCAGTTTTCTTTATTCGCTACCTCTAAAATTAATTAAGACCCAAACCATTAAGTGAAATAAATAGGTACCCTATGGTTGTGTATGAAATTGATTTGTTTTTAGGTGCAAAATATCAACACATATGTAACAAATGGGGATATGCATTTGTTAAGAGGCGATATGACCCAGAGTATTTTTTCTGACCTCTATTTATTTTATTACTGACACGGGGCCCTTTTTTTTCTCAGAGCGTTAAAAGAGACCTGGAGTTCTTCTGGAAAGATGATCGTCCATTGAACAAGATTTTTTTTAACTATGGGGCCAGAACAATATTTTTTGTTTTGTACAGCGACAAAACAAATATATGTGCAAAAAAATTAAAAGTGAGGGTTTTTTGTTTTTGTTTTTTTTTTCCATTTTCCATTGTTGCTATTTTTTCACTGCTTAATTATTACCAGTAGATGGCGCCTACGCATTCTTTTTAAAGATGCGTCACAGCTCCGGTTCCAGGAAGTATGACGTCAGGCTGCTGCTAGCCTGCTAGTGATGGCTGCTGCTATGAGGTTTGTCAACAGAACTACTTTCAGATTAGGAATGGGCCAGCAGTATCTGGCGTTCAGCTCCGCAGCAAAGGAGAAGACGGTGAGTTATGCTGGGTTTTTATTCCCCTGCTGCTTCAACTGAATGGTTTGTATTTGGTGCCATAAAAGACATCGGTGGCCAAACCTATCCTATCCTATCTGTTGGCCTCCACATGAAGCTGGTTGTGTTTGGTAACTAGCAGAGACTCTACAATTCAGCTAGAACTCTATTTTTTCTTCCTTTTTTTTTTTTTTTATTTTTTTTTTTTTTTTACTTGCTGTCACTTCTTGGTGGTTTTATTTGTGTTTTCTTGTTTTTAGGCAAGTGTAACAGCTGTTCATGCTCTTCCAAAAAAGGTGAAAATAGTGGAAGTTGGACCTAGAGATGGTCTTCAAAATGAAAAGGTACACTTAATCATGTTCTTTATTTATTTATTTATGTTTGATTTTATTTGATTTTCAAACGAAAAATATAACCAAACCAACGTTAATCACGTTTTAAGACTACATTTTTATCCACTAGTATGAAGGTGGAGCAGGTGCTTTCTTTCAGTTTATGTCTTACAGGAACTCAAGTGAAATAAATAAATAAATGTAGACATTTCTTCTTTTAAAAAGAATCAAAATTACAACAAAATATTTAAATTTTTTAAATACTGGGTAATTAATAGTCAGTACAGGCTCTATAGAACAAAAATAATTTTGAGATCATGAGCTTGGCTGGACACATCTCTCATACAATTTGTTCTGATGAGATTTTTATTTATGCAAATGTAATTTTGTAATCCTGTGAAGCAGTTTTATGCCTAATTCCACTATGCAGATGACTAATATATTCCTCAGGCTTTGTTGTCCAATTATTACAGGCTAATTTTAGCTACTTCTGTTTTGTTACAATGTTTTTTATTATTATTCAAGCTAAGAATTTTTCAATAACATAACCTTTTAAAAAAAATAAATTAAATTCAGTTTTTGCTGTCATGAAATGTCAGCGGTTCAGTGAGAAGATACACAGATGATAGGTGTGACAACCAGATGAAACAACATAAGTCATGCATAGTCAGCATTATTTATCAGCTGCTCTTTATTTTTGTGTTTTTATTATTCTGTCCTTCAGACTGTCGTTCCAACAGAGGCAAAGATCAGTTTAATTGACATGTTGTCAGAATCTGGACTCCCAGTCATCGAGGCTACCAGCTTTGTGTCCCCTAAATGGGTTCCTCAGGTAAGCGTTTTTGGACACACCCCACTCAGACACTGCAGCATGTAAGAAAAATTGGGCTTTGTATCTTTAATACTAACTGGTTTCTGTTGTTTAAACCTCAGATGGCAGATCAGGTGGAGGTGATGAAGGGTATCAATAAGAAACCAGGAGTGTCCTATCCAGTCCTCACGCCAAACCTGAAAGGTTTTCAAGCTGCTGTGAGTTCTGCACATTCCTGTAATTCTTCTTCAGCCCTGAATAAGTACTGAATGTTCAGCTTTTAACACTGTAGGTGATGACTCTGTATTTTTTTTTTTTTTTTTTTTTTTTTTTTTTTTTTTTTTTTTTTTTTTTTTTTTTTTTTTTTTTTTTTTGTGCTTTTATGCTGTAGCTAAAGGCAGGAGCTTCAGAGGTGGCCATATTTGGTGCTGCATCTGAGCTGTTTAGCAAGAAGAACATAAACTGCTCTGTGGAAGAGAGTTTACAGCGCTTCGAGGAGGTCATGAAGGCAGCTAAAGAAGCTGCTGTGCCAGTTCGAGGGTATGATTATCAGCATACTCTCCACTCTCAGTAAACCTTTAAATCATTTGGACTTGTTCTTAAAATCTTTCATCCATGTTTCTTGTCACTGCAGTTATGTTTCGTGCGTTGTGGGATGTCCATATGAAGGCCAGGTGGCGCCTGAAAAAGTAGCACATGTGGGTTTTGGCTTAAAACATGTTGAGTTCTTTCAACAAATAAGTCATTCATCATTCTTGCAAAACAACCAGACACAAAGCACTTAAGATGTCTCTGTCTCACAGGTAGCTAAGCGGCTGTACTCTATGGGCTGTTATGAGATTTCTTTGGGTGACACTATTGGAGTGGGGACACCTGGAAGTATGACTAAAATGTTGGAAGCTGTGAGCAAAGAGGTGCCAGTCAGTGCTTTGGCTGTGCACTGCCACGACACTTATGGCCAGGCTCTGGCTAACATCCTCATAGCCTTACAGGTCAGGTTGAGTTCATGTTTCTGAATCTAAAAACTGTCCTTAAAACAACTTGTGTTCTTCTAAAAGTGACTACAAGTTAACTCGGAGTGAAGTTTTTCTGTTTTTTTTCCAGATGGGAATCAGTGTGGTAGACTCATCAGTTGCTGGACTGGGGGGCTGTCCATACGCTCAGGGGGCTTCTGGGAATGTTGCAACTGAAGATGTTGTTTATATGCTGCATGGACTTGGAATTCAAACAGTAAGAAGCCAGCTTTTATCCACTTTACTTCACTTTGGAGTTAGTTTGGAGGGAAAAGAAAACGAGCTATCGATTATAGATCTAGTGAATTTACATGCCCTCATCATCGGCAGGAATGTCATTAACTATTAGTTTTTAGTGCCTCAGTTGAACTGTTTTCTCCTTACAGAGTGGAACAGTTACAGTATTAAGTGATTCATTTACTTTAAAGTAGAATTGGGTGCACATGGTTGGATGTGAGCATTTCCTCAAATATAACCCCCCAACCACCACCATACCCCCCAGTTGTATCTGGATGAATTTCCTTAAGGAAGTAGAATGTTGCCATCAAGAACCCTGTGACACATTTCTCACTGGATATTTCATTACTCTTCCTATCTATAAAAGGTAAAGTCTATTAAATCTGTGGGTTTTCTGGTACAGACTTTACTTTTTCAAATATAGTCCACAGATGGTCAACTGGACTGAGTTTGTGGCATTTCCACAAAGTTAATGTTAGTTTGCAATGTCCATTTAATATCCAGTTTTGATTGGGGCTGCTGGAAAATATTTATCTGGGATATTATTGCTAAAAATGTCAGTATCTGTCACGATGCTCTGGAAAACGATATTTTCTAGTATCATTAGTATCATATTACAGTTAAATAATTTTAACTTCAGATCATTTGAAAATTTCATTCTGTTCCTGTTTGCTGATCCAGTCTAGTTATACTGTTGTTGCTCTGCATGTAAACTTTAAAAATAGATTGACTACTATGTTACACTTGAACTTTTTTGTCAAGTCATTTACCCTTGACAATGTTCTCACCTCAGGGAGTGGACCTTTCAAAGCTGATGGATGCTGGAGCTTTTATCTGTCGAACCATCAACAGGAAGACCAGCTCCAAAGTGGCACAAGCCACCTGCAAACTCTAGACTAAAAAACAGACCGTTGGCTTTTTTTTTTTTTTTTTTTTTTTTTTTTTTTTTTTTTTTTTTTTTTTTTTTTTTTTTTTTTTTTTAAACATTGTCCTCCCCCGTTTCCTCAATTAAACAAAATAAAATATGGCTTGATTTAACCTTTCTAAAAGGTTGCTGTTAAACATTAGATTGGTTTGTTTACAGATCATCTGTACTGATAATTATAGGATATCAGTGCCTTATGCATAATTTGTGGGATTTTTAAGGTTTCACCTGTGACCATGTATGCTTTTGTTACTTCATGGTCAGTGGATGAAGAATGGACTTGGTTCTTAGTACATGATCTAGTAAATGCAGATAAAATCACTAATGTCAGAAAAGATAGAAGTATTTCATCACGAATTATCTGGGGAATTCATCATGCCTTTGAAGTTTTGGCATTATAGTTGTTATAACTGGTCTTTTTTTTTTATGTAGTATTTAATCTTATTTATTTAAATTCTCTCCTTTAAATTGAAAATGTACATATTTATGAAAGTTGTAAGTTTCAAAAATAAAATTATTTTACATTGTAATTTGTGATTACAATGTGGTTATATCCCCTAATAACGATTGTATAAAAAGTCTATATATTTGTTTTACTGCAGTAGCATCATCTCATTCTTAATGATTTTGAGAAATCCTGCTTTTATTTATATTTATTCAGTGTGTGAGACAGGGGAATCCCACATTAGAAATGCATCACTTTTCCTCCTGTTATTATTTTTGTACAGCCTCCTTTCACCAGTAGGACAGCACATGGTACACACACAGACATTTTTGACCATTCTTCACTGCACAAATTGTAGATCAATGGACTGGAGTTGAACACCCATGCTCTGTATCAGCCTGGGTGATCTTTACACCAGGGATGCCCAGGTCCAGTCCTCTAGATGAGGATTGAACCTGGGCATCCTTCTTGACTCTATTTTGAGCTCACCCAACGAGTCAACCCAGACGGCCACAGAAAAAAAAATTGCGGATTTTGTTAGATGAGCCATTTCTGATTTGATTTGGTTGTGTATATATTTTATCCTGGAAAATGGACTCTATGATGATCCATTTTTCAGTTTTTTTTTTTTACAAAGGCCAGATGATTTTTCTGTGTTAATGTGGTGTCATGTGGTTTGCAAGGTTCCAAGGGCCTGTTAGGAAATGGAGCTTATCCACACATCCATTCTTTGTTTTGGCTATTTTCTTGTAGCTGTTTGTGAGTTTAGAGCAACACACATGGAGCAACAGTGGCTCAAGAAGTAGGAGTTTGTTCCTCACTCCATCTGACTCAGTCCTTGTGGCCTTGCCTGCTGGTGGTGGTCAGAGAGCCCAGTGGTGCCGATTGTATGGCAGCCTTGTTTCTGTCAAACTGCCCCAGGGCAGCTGTGGCTACAATGTAGCTCACCACCATCAGTGTGTGGGGGAATGACTGGATGTAAAGTACTTGTTAAAGTACTATACAAATGCAAATTGTTTATCTGCCTCATTGGAATTGAATGTTCTCTTATCTTTTACTACTGCTCATTCTATTGTCTAAAGAAAAGATTCCGTGGTGTTTTATATCAGTTTAGGTGATAACTTTTAGATCCTGATCACAAACTGATAGTCTGATTTTTGTAAAGATTTAAAAAGATCCTATTAATATATATATATATATATATATATATATATATATATATATATATATATATATATATATATATATATATATATATATATATATATATATTGCAATTGCCCTTTACCACATTTCAAAATCAGAACCCAACTTTAGTACTGTGCTGTTTCATTATTTGTGGGGAAAAAAAAAACATCAAGTCCAACTTGGCAAATGTTTTGTACTTGAATGTCCATCGTTGCTTCAAGACTGATGAAAAAAATATTGAGAAAACTTAAGTTTGAAAAAGTATGGAGTTTTGAAATGGAAAATTATAGGACAATAAAGAAAATGGAAGCCATGGATTATTTTATTTTTTTATGACTCACATCCCTTCACAGAAACTGTAAATGTGGCAGCTGTGATTTTAAAACCTTTTTCCTCTAATGTTGGATTTCACACATCTTTACTATTGGGTGCCAAAACAGCAGAGGGCGTTATGAGCCTTTTTGTGAGGAAATCTTTTGAGTATATTTTTAAACATTATTGACCATCTAAGGCACTTTTGTGAGTAGATTCCTTATCGCCTCTGTGTAAAGTTTCCAGTTCCAACCAAACATCCCAGTCAAACAAACAGCATTTCACTTGATATAACTAAAAGGAACCTGAATGACAAGTCGAACAGGCAACTTGAGATTCTTACACAGGTCCATGCAACACCTGGAAATCTGCATAACAGCTATTGGAAACTATTTAGAATGGTTATTTTAATTGATTATAATGACTCAGCAAATTCAGATGTATGTCTGGCATTGATCATTGCTGGGGATGTCAGGATTCATCGTAAAACATGACCAGCTCCTTAAATGATGACTGTCAGGATCCACAGGGAGAATTAAAATGTGTGTTTATAGTATGTTTTCTCTTATAAAGGTTGCTTTTATTTAATAATGAATCTCAATTCAAACACAGCAAAGACACATTGTTTTAATATATTTACACTTTTATAAAAATGACAAATATTAACAGCAGCTGCAATTAAGACACTGGTGCCCAGAACGGACTATTACAGTTCAACAAGCCGTGTCCAGGTCTGTCCAGTTTTCATCCAGCAGACAGAATTAAACAGCAGCATTCCCTTGGGCTGATTTGAATCGACAGTGGTCTTGGATCAGACAAGGTTGTTTACAAGCATGTCAAAACACAAGGAGTCTAAGCAGTACAAACCTGAGAGCAAAGATTTTAAAAACATGAAACACAAAACAAATGCACTTTGTTCATGTGTTTGATTAGATTTATGAGAATAAAAAAACACATCTCTGGACACCTTCAAATACTTTTTATATGAGCTCTCAAGCATCCACACTCCAGTGCAGAAAGGTTTACTTTTCTCCATTGAATTTACATGAAATCATGAAGGTAAAACTCTAATTTGAATGTAAATGAAATCTTTAAAAAACCCTCTTTAAGGGCTAGATTACGACATCAGGTTCTGACACACCACTGTAGACACTGACAGGAATGGTGAATACTTCTAGTAGGTGTGTCTTTGCTTCTTTTGTGAAATTTATTTCCCTTCCTCCCCATGTCAAAATTGAAATAAAAAAGAAAAGCTAAGAGAACCTTCACTAGTTTGTTTTATAAAGTAGAAGAGCTGAAATGGCACAGAGATATTTGTGGTATCCAAAAAGGACAACCACACATCACCAACAAATCAAACATAAATTTATAGGTTGACTTGTAAATATTGTGGATGTTGACTTAGAAACCAAAGTTCAAACAATTCCTTGAGAGTTTTAGATGCGGACACGAAGTCACAATGAATCCAGTACCGATGACTCAGCTTTCAGGCTCTGAGACATACTGTAGTTTGGCTCATGGCTCTGAGTCTGGTATTTTGTTAGGGTTTGTAACCTGGAATCCAGCCAAAGCAGTTCTCAGCTCTTGAGCTGTGGCCTGACTTCAGTCATGATCACGATAATGACAAGTTGGGAGCTGAGGCCCGTACCTTTGGATCTGGTCCGAGTACATCCAGCCGGTATGATGGTTTGCAAACATTCCTGAAGGATGGAGGCTTATCCTCTAGATCTCTCTTTGGCAGAGCCATGTTGTAGTTATTGAAGTTGTCGTTGGTGTAGTCGTCGTGATGCACAGCCATGTTGCGATTGCGCCTTTTGAACTTGTTTATGATCCGTGCGATTCTCTTGGAAATGAGATAGATGATCTCGCAAATATTCAGGATGATGCAGAGGGCTGAAGCTCCAACCATGAAGTAGGTGAAGACCTTCTTCTCTGTTGGGTGACCGATGTAGCAGTCAACCTGGTTGGGACAAGGTGCCACCTCACACTTGACAAGCCTCGGCAGGTAGAAGCTATCATAGATGTGGTGCAGGATGTAGAGGAAGGCAATCTCGATGCCCGTTTTGGCGAAAAGGCTGATCAGGTAGGTCCACCACAGCCCACCGTGTTTCTTGCCAGTGTTGTTGTACAGTTTGCTGTCATCACCGAATTTGGCCCTGTGCTTTCGCTCGCGGTCATCGCGGTACGCCACGTGCATGACCACCATGAACGAAGGGCAGGTGATGAAGATGAGCTGCAGAGCCCACAGGCGGATGTGGGAGATGGGAAAGAAGTGATCGTAGCAGACGTTGGCGCAGCCAGGCTGCTTGGTGTTGCAGTCAAAGTCCTTCTGCTCGTCACCCCAAACCCGCTCAGCTGCCACCACATACACCATCACCCTGAACACGAACACCACCGACAGCCATACCCGTCCAAATGCAGTGGAGTATTTGTTCACTCCACTGAGGAGGGCTTGGAAGGTTTTCCAGTCCATGTTGCTGACTTGTGGTCAAAGATTTATTGCCTTGAAAATCTTCTCTGTATGTTTACTGTTTCTCCTCTCACCTGGAAGTGGAAATGTAAAAAGATAGGTCACCACATTTTCAGAGCCAGTTGAGTTTTAATCCATAGGAGCATTTTTCTATGGGGGTAAATTTCAGGAGGTCATAGCCCAAAGCTGATTGGAAATATAAACATCTCTAACTATTGATATTTAAATCAAATCAAAAAAAGTTTGTAAAATCACAGCCATGTCAAGGCCTGTGGTCAAACTGCCAACAAAAGAAACACACCGAACCAACTTTTTAACACACCCTCAAACTGCTAGTTCACTCCTCATTCTCTTAGACATTTTAAGCTAATATTCACTTTCAAAATAAAGTTAAAGTTAAACATGTCTCCTTTTGCTTATATTTTCAAGTTAACGCAAACCTGTTACTGAATCTATTGCGTCTTAAAGCAAAATAGATTTTTTTTTTATTTTTTTTTTTAAAGTGGCTTTTACGCACGAACTGTCCGCGCTCTGTGGACATACTTTCGTGGGAAGGATCGCTCTGAGACAGTGTTTTTATATTCTAAATCACAAATAATCGGTTATAAATTAGTAGGTCTGCTTAGTGCGGACTAACGAACCGCCACCTCAAGACTTCATCTCTGTCTGAAACGCGAACATGAACATTGCCAAACCTTTCTAAAACCGTTTAAAACATATATTTTATCACTTACTTTGAGGTGTTTAATCCATTTCTCATTAAAAGGATCACCGGCTTATTTATTTCCTCTTTATTCTGTCTTACTTCAACTTCGTTCCGATCTTTTGACGCACAGATTTGGCTCCCGTGGACAGGTAGAGGAGCGCAGAGACGAGAAATGCATCCGTGGGTGGGGTCAAAGAAAAAGAAAGACTGTAACTGCCCTAGATGTTCCTCTGGTCCCTCCCTCTCTTTTCTTCAGTGTGCTTCCTTCTCACCACCTTCAAAGACAAACAGCGTTTTATGTATTTATTATAAATCTGAAATGGCAACGACACGGTCCGCGCAGCTTGTGTTTTTGACGCAAAATTAACAGGTTTACCCAAAGAAAAGTAAGAAAGATCAAGGATCTCGCAACTGGAGGTTTACCGTTTTAGCTGAATCTGGAAAAAACGGACCCTCAAACCACTGACACTAGAGAAGCTTTTTAACAGGTTTAGCTCATCTCGAGTTAAACACAACTTTTAATTAGATATCTACACTTTTGCCTAAAGTCTTTCTTTGTCTAACTTCTCTGTTTTCTTGAATCCTTGTTTCCATCTCAGCATCAAATTCAGCTGAATATCTTTAGTTGTACTCAGAAACAATGTTGTATGAGTGTAACATAGTTACTATGTCGTGGATGTCAGTGCCAACAAGTTAGGGGGGCTATGTGGATTTTACTTAGAAAGAAAATTGGGCAAAATCCAATTTGGTTGCCTATACAAATCATAGTTAGGTCTACAATAGGTATTAATAATATTAGCTCATATTTCTTCAGAGTTCACAACACATCTTGGACCCATATGAGTCCCACTTTTCACCCAGGTTGTCCGGCAGGAAGATCATATAGACAATTCACAAAGGGCTTTTGCTGTATGTAACCTATGGACAATTTTATTTGGGTTCCTAGCCACATGGGCCCTAAATGTCAGTGTTGGGTGGACAGGAACTCCTGCTGGTGGCTGCTTTTACCCTTTTCCACCTCCTGGAATTAAACTTGGATCTGGGAATAATATGAAATTAAACTTTAACCTTGTTCCAGTTTCAGGTTCCAAAACCAGCGGGATTTGCTAATTGAAATGTTCAGTGAACAAGCAAGTCAAGATGGTACCCTCCTGTGCTTTATCAGGCCCCATAGCTGTTTGGAAATGGTCCACACAGAGGCAGAATGTCCAACAGGTGATTCATAAAAGTCCATTCAGAGTTTCGCTGGAGAAAACTTACTCAGGAAATTAACAGGGGCAATTATGTAAACCACTAAAGGGTCATTTATGATCCTTTTTTTTTTTTTTTTCAACATAAAATGTAGAATGTAAATGTTGGCTGTGCAGTAACAATTGCTAGTGTCTTATTATGCTGTGTTCCAAAAATCCAGATTAGCATCTAGGAATAATATCAAACCAAACTTTAACCATGTTCTAGTTCCAAATAAAAAAAAAAAAACAGTGGGATGCAATGAGATTTTGTAGTAAATATGTGACAATGTATTTCCATTGAGTACTTCCAAAACACAGTAGTAACAAGTTTGCTAAAGGAAGTTGGATGGTATTACGTTTGACTGATTTGTTGATTTATTTAGTTGTGAAGTTTGTTTCTTTTTATGCAGTTATCAGTAGGTTTGCTTACAGGGCCGCCATTTAAAATTTTGAGGTCAGGGTTGGTGAGAAACTTCTGACTTTCATACTTAGAATTCTGAATTCTTGGTCTGTTTCTATTAATTTTTTCAACTTTAAACTAGAAAATTTCAACTTTCAACTACAAATGGGACACACAATAAAGCAAAATCCTTAAATCAGTTATGGAGTGCTGAAAAAAAAAAACAGAGGGTCTACTTTTGTTTGACTACAGTAAAGATGAATATTATTGAAACGGTAATTCATTGCATTAACACACTGAAACACATATAGATTAGTTACACACAGAAAGATGTTTTTAAGTCTTCATTTCTGTTAATTATGACTGTCTGCTTACAGTTGATGAAAACACAATATTTGGGATTAGAATGTTACATCAAACCAATAAAAAACATTTTAATACCAGCTTAAAAGTTACTTTTCTTTTATATATTCTGGCAAACAAATCTTAACAATGCATATTCTAAACTGCAACACAAAAAAACTGATGAAAAAGTCTGCGTACTGTTGCACTACAGTTTTACAAAAACAGGAAAGCTGGTGGTAATTGGGAGACTTTGGTAACAGAATGACTTGACATAAAATGTTTGAGAGTTTTCCTTTACCTTTCCTGTATTAACCCTATGATAAAGTTTTCATTTGTAAGAGATGAAATAAAGGGTAAAACTAAATTATGACAAATTAACAATTTATTAGATTTCTCTCATTTGGAAGCATTCAGTGCTTTATTAGGCAGGATCTTAAGCATACCTACCAGGTGTTTTTGTTTTGCTGTTTTTTTAGGGGCATCTATGTTTTATTGTTTCCATGTTTTATGTTTCCAGGAACAGGATTGCCTCTTTGTCCGAACTCGTTTGACGGTTCTGAAAAGCACACGCAAGAGACACACCTTAATGTGAAAACATTTTTTTCTTGTTGTGCAGATCCTTTGACATTTGTTTATTCATTGCTTGGAGGAAATCTTACTTAGAGATTTGCTATGCGATTAAAAAAAAATCTTTACATCCTATTTTTCAGAGCTTTATATAATGTTCTATTAAAAAAGGAACATTGTATGCCTTACAAACTTTAAACCCTACTCTGCTCAAATAACAGTCTCACCATTCTCATCCTCCCAAAGGGTCTCAGTATCATTCTCTTTCTGAAATTATGCAAAGTGTAGCTTTTGTGTCTTTTCTTTAGTTTGTGTGCTAAAATGCCTGGGCTGTGCCAGAGCATGCCAGTTCTTGCAGGCTTGTCCTGTTTAGAACAATGAAATTCTCTGTTTACATAACATAGAATAAAAAAAACACTGTATTTTGGCTCTGAAGTCAAGTTTAAATAATTTAGTCAATGTCTTTTAGGCTCATAACAATGAATGCTGCAGATTAAGCCTTTTGTTTTTAAGAAGCCACTTCTCAAAAATCAAAAGGAACAAACAGAGAAAATTGAGAAACTGAGATGTGGTGTGAGATAATATGATCATCATTTTTCGTGGAAACAATTAACACATTAGAGATGATGAATGAATTAGTATACAGTTGTGACAAAGCCTCCAAATATGGCTAATTTCAACTGCTGTGGTGCTTTTCAGGAAAGTTGTTTTTTCTACTTGTGAGAAAATTCAACATCTGCATTTTCTGCATTTTAGTAGACAGGAATCCCACCCAGACGGGAGAGGGAGTGGTGGGGGTAAAAACGATTATTCTAGACTCCAGATGAAGAACTGATTCCGACAGCCTGGATAGAACACGCCTAAAGGAATGCAGAGCGTGACTCAACCTCCGCCAACAACAAGTCCCAACAAGACGGACACAACAGACAAAAAGACAACTTTCAACTGTTGGCTCTGAGAAGGAAGGAAGCCAAGAAATTGTGTGAGAAGGTCTTTCCACAAGAGCTGGAAGGTTCTCATCATGAGTGGAATTGCAGGATTGTTTACAGAGACACACAGCCTGGCTGGAGAAACAGGCTAATGCCTAAAAGCAAGCACATGTGTAAAATTACTAGTCCACAAACTGGCCACTTTATTGGGTGAAACCATTTATTTGCTTCTTTACACAAACAGGAATATCAATCATGAAGAGTATTTTTGATGCATTTAGGCATATAGAAGAGGACTTGCTGAAGTTCAAAACAAGAATCAAAAAGGGAAGAAATGGGATAGAAGTTATTTTGCATTATGCATGGTTTTGGTTCCTGAGTATTTCAGAAACCACTAATCTGCTGATATTCTCATGGAAAACTATATATTGGTCTTACAGAGAATGTGCTGAAAAAGAAAAAAATGAATAGAATGGACAGGCTGGTTTGAAATAATAGAAAGGAAACCATAGCTCTAATAGTTACCTCCTAAAACAAAGCTCTGGGCCTGTATCTCACGGCTCAGTGGAAGAGAGGCAAGGTACACCCTGGACAGATTACCAGTCCATTACAGGGCAACACAAAGTTAAACACGACAAACAAATATGCATGCGCACAATCATATTTAAGGGCAATTGTTTGATTAATTTAACATGCATTGTTTTGGACTCTGGAAGGAAACCAGAATACCCAGAGAGAACCCACAAATGTTGGGGAAGAACATTCAACATCAGTGCAGAAAGTAGCCAACTAGCATTAGAACCCAGGATGTTCTCGTTGCAAGAATGATGCATGTAGCCCATGCATCATTTGGCAAAGCCGAAATCATAAAACAATTTTTTGAACATCACAGTGAGTTCAGTGGCCTTTATAGTCCACAGATCTCCATCTAACAGAACCCCTTTTGGATGTGGGAAATTGAAGATTTGCATCTTAGATGTGGAGCTGACAAATATGCAGCAACTCTGTGATGCTACTATGTCAATAAGGACCAAAATCTCTAAGTAAGGTTTCCAATACCTTCCTTGAATTTATGGTATGATTTATCCAGGCAGTCCTGAAGGCAAAAGGGTACTGCCTGGTACCCTTTTGCCTTCAGATACTGAGGCAAAAGGGTACCTCAGTACCTGAGGAACTAAAAAGATGTTCCTTGTTGAGTAGCCAGTGATTGAACATATTTACTGCTATTGTTTCATTTTCATCTGGTTTTGAAATTCTCTAGCAAGATTAAAGGTCTTCTTCTTTCTCTTTAAATACTGTATGTTACAAAATGGTCTAAATTCATTCTAAAAGCCAAAAAGATATTTAAATGTTCAAACTAAGGCAGTTATTCCCTAGATTAGCAATTCTAAGCAACTTACATGACTGTCTGAAGATCACAATCCCCATAACTCCTGTTTTTAGAGTCGATTAGTTCAAAAACGGTAATTAGATTACCTTTATCCCAGGGGGACTGATCAACCAGTCGACATGGATGTGGCCAAACATGGGAGAAGGAGCTCATCAGGACTATGAAAACAGATGGAGTGCTAGGGAAACGAAAAGATCTGAAGAAAACAAGGGAGTTTGGTGCCATCATCATCAGTTAGCTACTATCAATGTAACGATGACACCCTTTCGTCATTCTAATTTGGATTTAGGTCTGAATGTCCCACGCATTAGTTGGATGGAAAAACAACTCACAGGTGAAAACGACCAGCTGACCAACTTGATAGCCCAGTGTATCAGGGAAACTTCCATTGAGAAACTTCAGGGTGTGACTCAGGATGAATCAGCTAAATTTAAATAACCAGAATGTCAAGCTGACTTTTTAACACTTTTTAGAATTTTTTTATAACAATCTGAATCTTTGATATTGTCTAACATCTCAGTAGAGGAAATGCATATTTGTTTTATTGTCTTTTCTTTATGTAAAATCTGTTTTAGGAATCAGTTGTTTTGTTGACAATGACAAGCTAACATGACTTAACGTCCCAAACAAAGGACACAAACTGCAATACTCCCAGTGCCTTTCTTCAGAGATAGGATAGGATTCTTAAGACTAAAAGGATTTCATTGATCCCCTCATATAACAATGTTTTAGTTCATCTTTCAACTCTACATTTTTACAAGAAATGTCTTTAATACACTGATTTTCTAAAGACAACTGTTTTTTCGCTTGTTGCTTCACTGTAGCCAAATGAGGGGCCCATCCATCAGCTGTCTACACCTACTGATCCTTGCAGGGTTGCTGGTGCCTATCTCCAGTGGTCGTTGGGTGAGAGGTGGTGTACACAAAACAAACATGCACATACCCAAGAGCAATTTAGAGAGACCAGTTGACCTAGTAGTCATGCTTTTTGGACAGTGAGAGGTCGATGGTTACTGGGAGAGGACCCACAAGGTATGTGGAGAACATGCAAATTCCATTCAGAAAGACCCCAGGCTGGGATTCAAACCCAGGCCCTTCTTGCCACAAAGCAACAATGCTGCCAACTGCTCCACTTTGCAGCCAAAAGTGAGGATTGTTATATAAAATTGATCCTGTATTTCCATTTAACTACACACAACAGTCCTGTCTAAACTTGACCACTTTTATGGATACAAATAATTCTTTCAAATGTTATCCTTTTTTACATGTTAATGTCATCGAGGATTGATGAGGAACTCTGTTGTTCATGACTTAGATACCTTTTTTTTGACAGTTTTAATCTTTATGATGTTAAAACAAAAACAGGAGGATTTAGCAGACTCATTGTCTGAGGAAATAAGCCATTGCACACCTTGGTCATTTTTGGTCTTGGAGTGCAGAAGAAGGAGGCCAATCCAAAGGTTTTACTAATTTTTGCTAGGTTTTTAACCCAAGTGAGGAGGGAGGAAAAATATACTCCTGTCTTCATTTAAAGATATTGATGTGAAAATATTGCTTTAATATTTGTTGCCTAAAAAAAATACAAAAATAAGAGTGAATCATCTTTGTATGACGCTTCTGTCAGATTTACATTTTTTTTTTTTGCAGAAGAATTCAAACTTAAGATTGTAAGTGAAAGAGCAAAACAAAGTAGTGCATAATTTTGAGGAGGAAGTCGAATTAGGTAAGCTTCAGACCCTGCTTGTATTCAGACCCTTTCCTCAAATATATTCAGTCGATGTGTTTCTTTTCAATTACACCTGCAGGTCTTTTGTGGTGTGTCTTACAGCTTTAAACATCTGGAGACTGAAGTTGGTGCCCATTCTCCTTTGAAAAATAGCTTAGTTAGATTAAATGAGGGGCATTTCTGAGTTTAAATTATGAAGTCTTGCTACAAATTCTAGGGTGGATTTAGGTCTATGCTTTGACTGGATTATTCTAATCCATGAAGTTGTTTTGATCGAAATCCGGTTTTAGTTCTGGTCATGTATTTATGCGAGTCCTGCAGCCAAGTGAACCTCAGCCCCAGTCTTTTGCAGCCTTTCGCTGGTTTTCCTTCAGGATTTGCCTATATTTAGCTCCATCCATCTCCTGTCACCTCTGACCAGTTTGCTTCTCCTTGCCTCCCCAGAGCATGAGTATGTTAGGGGTGATGTGCAATGTTATTTTTTCATTTAGATTGTTGATCTGGTGTTAAAGTTGTGCTATATTCTTCAGATTTTGGGATAGTGGATTGAACAGTTCTCGGTGAGATGTCCAAAGTTTAGGAAATGGTTTTATAAAGCCTGTTTTAAACTGCCTCAGGTTGTGCACTAATATTATCTAACTAACCTCTGAGACCTTCCCAGGACAACTGAGATAACACACAAGGAGACCATTTATGAATTAGATGGCTTCTGAAGGCAGTTGGTTGCACTTGGTTTTATCTCAGGGTATCAGAGTAAACGGGGCTGAATATGAAATGAAACCACGCTATTTAGGGTTTTTTTCCTGAAAATGTTGGTAAACCATGCATCATTTCATCCCCGCTTTACAATTATGCACAACTTTTGTTGGTCTATCACATCAAATAACCAGTAAAATACCCTGAAAGTTGTGACTTTAATGTGACAAAATGTGAAAAAGTTCAATGAAAACGAATACTTTAGCAAGTCGCTATGCACAAAGTTTTTATTCTGTTTAAGAATCTATACATAAGGTTCAGATACTAATCTTCCATACATCTGCTGATATGCTTTAGGAATTACAAAGTTTCTGAAGACTGTTAGATAATTGCCTTAAACAGTCTTTATAAGTTTCCAGTGAACTACTACTGGTGATGCCTGCAGTTTATCCAGTCTTTGTTTGTAGAGATCCATTTGACTGGTTTACTGTTGTATATGCCACTCTGTCAACTGGTGGTTATGCCAAGGCAGATTTAAACAGCTGCATTTCAAAACCTTTCCAAGGCAAAAGAGGAGAGATTTACAAATGCCCTTTGACTCACTGCCTCACTGCTTTGGCACATTGCAGTGCAACTATAATAATCATCCATGTAAAAAGAAAAAAAGCAGTGTGGATAAATGGATTCCAGAATTGGGTGGAGTTACTCGTCAGAGGAAATGAATCAAACCCAAGGGGTGGGAGGCTCCTCCTCTGCCCTCCTCAAACTACCAATCTGCCCAAACAATGAAAACACTGCTCTTGGCAACTTAATAATCAGCCTGGCCAATGGGGAGGAAAGCTTTTTATGAAACACATGGAAAAAGTGGGAATAAGAAAGGAAGGGAGGCTGAGATCTTTGCTCAGCCACAAGGCTCGTGCAGAGTCAACAAATTCTTTTCTGTAGGCAGGGTGGATGGTTTACAGTGCTCTTAAGCACATTCCCCACTCTTAGACTCTCCCCATTCGTTTTAAATAATGAAAAAGAAGTCTTTTAAAACATAAAATAACATTTATTATAAAATATGAACAAATATGCAGTGAGGTCGAGTGTCAACACTGTAAAATATAAACATCCTGATCAGCTGTGTTTATAAAAACCACATTCTTGCATTCATGCCACCCCCCCCCCCATTTATACAGAAAGCAAAAAAAAAAACAAAATACAAAAACAGTAACACACATAAAAAGTGTCCAATGTCAGACTCTGAGTGAAAGGGGAAGACTTTTAGAAGGCTGAACATTTGAGGTTGGGCTTAAGCACAGGGAAAATCTTACACAGAGAAACCACATGTGCTGGTAAAACTCGCCAAACCGAAGAGTGACTCATGCTTCTGATCTCAAGGCAAAAACCAGACAGAGCAACTCACAACATTTTTGTTATTCTTTTTTTTAAAACAGCAGTAGAGCTTCTTCAGTTAAAAGTCATCAATATTAACAGTATGACACATATTCTGATCCAGAAATATATTCTTGACCAAAATTCAGTCTTTCAGGAAGTTAATTTATATCAACAAGTCTTTTCAAGCAGCTAGGAATGCCAGCTTTGCTTCCTCCCTGTCTTTGTGCTCTCCCAGAAGGTCTTTGCTGTAGTGTCTCACGATACAGCGATGCTGTATGAGGGTGCTGGCGTTTCGGGTGTTTTTTTCCCTGTATGCTTCAGGGCATTCGATTCCATCAGACTGGATCCACTGGACAGCGTGTTGGTCATGCGATTAGAGTGATGGGTCCCAGAGAAATACTCACTAAAGCGTTTTCCCACCAGGTAGACGACCTCGAAGATGGAGAGCAGGATGCAGACCAGGCTGGTGACCACCATGAAGAGGGTAAAGATTCTCTTCTCGGTGGGCCGAGAGATGAAGCAGTCCACTGTGTTGGGGCATGGGTCCTGTCTGCACTTGATTAACGAGGGGAAGTCGTAGCCCTCATAGATGTGGTAGAGAAGGTAGACGAAGGTTGCATCCACCCCTATTTTGAAGAGCAGAGTGAGGACGTAGGTCCACCACAGGCCTCCACGTTTCTTCCCAGTGTTCTGATAGAGTCGGCGGCAGTTTTCGCCATACTTTTCCCTGTGCTTTCGCTCCCTGTCTTCCCTGTAAGCCACATGCATCACCACCAGGAGTGAGGGGCAGGTGACAAAGATGAGCTGGAGGGCCCACAGCCTAACATGGGACACTGGGAAGAAGTGGTCGTAACAGACGTTGTGGCATCCCGGCTGAGCTGTGTTGCATTTGAAGTCTTTCTGCTCATCTCCCCACACCTTCTCAGCTGCCACCACAAACACCATGACCCTGAAGAGGAAAACAATGGACAGCCACACTCTGCCAAAGGCTGTAGAGTACTTGTTCACCCCACTGAGCAGGCCTTGGAGGAATGCCCAGTTCATGATGGAGTTTGTTCACAAATTGTCTTCTCTTCCTGTTGATTGAAGACAGATAAGGCTTTCCTAGGAGCTTAAATGGGACAGACAGACCTCAGGTATCTGAAACAAACAGAAAAACTACAGTAAATCACAGTAAATCATTGAGAAAGCAACACAGACAAAGAAATATCAGTAATGTCATGTTCTGATACAGGTTTTAGGGGAAACAAACAGTATTTAATCACAACGATCACTAAAATACATTTCCCTCTTACTTATCTAGTTATATTTCAACTCCATAAGCGTTCAGTTCATTCTTACAGAGTGTTGCAACTCTCACTAAATCCAGCCCGTCACTTTTCATAGTCTGCGCTAAAGACTTCCCAGTTTGTACATTCCGTGCGTAATGATGATTCCCCAGATAAAACGCACTAATACAGCTTCACATCACCACCTTCCTATCGTATCTGTTTGAATTTACTCACAGTTTAAAGTTGAAAATCAGTCGCGGTGCCTCAGAGTCGGAGCAGAGCAGCAGTCCGTGGATCAACAAGCCCAACGAGAATCTCGGCAGATTTGCTCTGCGGGACTGGAGTGGAGCTGGAAGGGGGGTGGAGCTGCGAGGCGGCATGTCCTCTCACCGCTCAACCTGCTCAGGTGTGGCTCAACCACCTAAAAGCTTGTTCGACCAATGAAAGACTTCATTGTCAGCGTTTCGACTTTTATGTAAAACAAGCTCTCCAAATTTAGAAGTTCTTTTTCATATTAAAATAGGCCCATATCGATTTGACAAAGGTAACAAAAAAGAACAGCTGAAACAGAAAAAAGACAAACCTTTCCAAAAAAAAAAAAAAAAAAAAAAAAGGCATCTAAATGAATTAGAATATCATCAAAAAGTTGATTTATTGAAATAATTAAATTCAAAAAGTGATACGTGATACTCTTGTATTAGGTATTTATCACACATTGACTGTATTGTATATATATTAAAATTTTACTTTGCTAAATTTAAATGTTTATGGCTTACAGCCAATTAAAACAGAAAACTTTACCAGAAAAAAAGCATATTACATAACACGCATGAAAACGAGTTTTATACATAAATGTTTAATTATTATCGACACAGATGGGGAAGCTGTAAAACGTCAGTGCAAAAGAAAGCTGTTCAAAATGTATCAAAGCGCATTGAAGAAAAGTTTTGTGGAAGGAAAAAGCGTGGTCGAAATGTGAAAACCATTGCATTGACCGAACTGCAGCTCAGTGGTCAAAAGATCTCACTTAAGATTAAAATAACATTTGCATTTGATTTGGAAATAAAGATCACAGAATTAGGACGAAGTGTGGAGAGGAACTGCTTTGAAATCCAGTATGAAGGTTTCACAGCAAGTGATGATTTGGGGACCCATGTCAGCTGCTCCTACAGATCCAGGGTTACATGTCTTCATTTTCCAGCCAGACCGTGCATCTGGTTAAATCCCTTTGCAAGCAAAGCAACCTGTGCTTCCTTAACAACTCAGTGCTACAGTCTTACAGCCTCCATAATGTGGAACTGTACATTGATGCAGTAATGGAAGGAAAAAGAACACCAACAAAGAGTTGAATGCATATAGTTCTTAATACATTTCTTAATCCCAAATCCTTTTATTTTGGTCCATATAAAAATTTTCTGACAAACTGAATTCTTGGGTCTGATTAGCTGTAAGTGATAGCTGTCAAAAGTAGCAGAATTAAATACTTGAAACAGATACATTTGTGTACAATAATTCTGTCTAACGAGTTTGACTTTTTTAACAATCTCATTACGGAAATAAACTTTTCAACGATATTCTACTTTTTTTTAAATGCACCAGTTTCAGTGCTTCAATCTGCAGCTGGATAAGTCTGACCACCATGTCAACACTCTCAAATCTCAACGTTAAAGAATGGTGTTAGGGGAAAGTCTCTGCTGGGTCCATTTCACAATCCCAGTGGCACTAGCCAGAGAATAAGGTAATTAAAGGCTGACCAGTCTTACTGTATATTCAATTATTTTTATATAGAAGAAATTCACAGCAAATGTCTGAAGGCATTTTACAAAACAAATTTCTATATGCAGATATATAGGCAATTCAATCCAATGATATAGACAGAATCAAAGTCAGTTACATGCATTGGGATTTAATTCCAGTGATTAAAAAAGTTGCTCTTATTTCTCCCAAGCTGAGCACCAAGTTGTTGTTGTTGTCTCTGTACTAGCCATCTAGCTGTCTGACCCCTTCCTGATTATTATTCATCTTTTCCATGAATTAATCGATCATCTATAAACGATCAGGTTTCTCTCATGTGTGGACGGACAGTCGAATGTCAACAGTGTGCAAAGAAATGGACTGAGCCCACAACCTTAAGCGATTCCTGTGCTCAGCATAGTGGAATGGGAGTAATTCTTTCTTAGTCGGGAAGTTCAAGCAGCATTATTCCTCTATTAAGCCTCTGGGGAATGACTGTAGATGAACGAGTACTTTGTTCAGGAAGGAGGGCATTGTATCTTTTGTGGATACAATTGAGGTTATACGCAACTGGTTGGGATCTCGTGATGCAAGTCAGTTAAATCATTTTATTATTACAGAGTCATTGCAATCAGGTGGTTGACATTTATGCAGGACAGTGAAAAAGTTTTTTCAAGTTGCCAGACTTTATGTGGGTCTTTCAAAGTTTTCCTATAAACTTTGATCTTTCTCTCAGTTTCTTCCTAGTTCTTGTATCTCTTAAATACAGCAGAGTATTGTGTTTAATGAACAAGAGGGAAGGTGAAGTTAAAGACAAAAGAAAACAATTCAGAGCTTAACAAAAAAAAAAAAAAAAAAAAAAAAAAAAGATACAGCTAGCAGATGATCAGTATCTGGAAGTCATGTCTTCAAGAGGGAAAAGGACTCGACCAAAAACCTGAGAGTTTTAGCATATCTGTCAAATTATGCTAATTTTTGTATTTTTCCATATTGATCTAAAGAAATAGGAACAAATTGTATTTGTTGTGACAGGTTGGATAAGTTATACAAAATTCTGGCTCCTTAATTTTTAAAATTTAGGGATGACAACACCTTTTGCACAGTTTTTGGATATACAATACAACTCGGGCATCAACAGAATACCAATTTTTGAAAAATGCTTAACACCTTTGATTTAGTTATAAAAATGAGTTTATTTATATTTACATGACAACAGAGTTGGATTTCAGTTAAAAAAAGCTATTGGTCTTGGACAAACATCTGCCATCACACACAGACAGACATATAGGCAAACAGATATTTTTTTTAAACTAATTCACACATATTCTCCACAGTCTGAGATGATCACTTTCTGTTTTGGCTTGCCATCCTTCGTTCCCTGAGCCTGCAAGAAGAAAGCCAAGTCTGGTTACATTCAAATCCAAGTTATTTTTAGAAGATAACCAACTCCTTAAAAGGAGGGTTGTTTTCTGTCTATGCTTATTTATTTTACATGGAACCACATGAACAAAATCACTAAATGTATTTTTTTTTTTTTCCATTTATTTTAGATTAGAAACCTGCAACTCCTTGAAATAAGCAGATTGTGGCTTTATTTCTTACTTCCATTGCACGCACCACATCCATCCCCTCCACCAGATCTCCAAACACCACATGTTTCCCATCCAGCCAGTCTGTTTTGTCCGTGGTGATGAAGAACTGAGAGCCGTTTGTGTTTGGCCCAGAGTTAGCCATGGAGAGCTGCCCTGTGTGAACGAGCATACAACTTTAGCCAAATAATGTTAGGATCAGCTAAATCAATACGCTCACTGCCAGAGTCCTCACCTGGGGCTGTGTGTTTGAGGACAAAGTTCTCGTCATCAAACTTTCTGCCGTAAATGGACTTCCCGCCGGTGCCGTTGTGGTTGGTAAAATCTCCTCCTTGGCACATGAACTGAGGGATAATGCGATGGAAGCTGCTGCCCTTGTAGCCAAAGCCCTTTTCATGTGTGCACAAGCAGCGAAAGTTCTCTATGGAAAATAAAACAATGTAATGTTCAAGATAAGAATTAGATTAAATCTGTTCTATTTTAAAGCTGTAGAGACTGGTTTGTGATTCATTCTCTTATTTCTTTGATGCAACAGAGAGATTTCCAGCAGGTTCGAGTCATATTTCACATCTTGGTGCTGGAATTTGGAAGCATGTACAAGCCCACCTTTATCCTGGCAGACAGTGTTGAGATGGCAACACTGACTGCACGTTACTCTGAAATGCTGCATTTTTGGTTGGAGTCAATTAGAGACGTTTAAACTTTATAACACGTTAGCTTAGATCCAAGATAAACCTAAACCACAGAATTCCACAAAACAGAAAAAAAACAGGACATCTTTTTGTTAAACAAGAAAGAAGGATAATCCTCACAGATCTGTGAGTCAGTCCGACAACTACATGTTTAAGGAGCGCGTACAGACCTACTGTCATCGGCACAATGTCGGCCCGGAGGAGGAACCGCAGCCTCCCTGCTGGCTTGTTGCCGATCTTTATGTCCATGTAGACCTGTGGATTCACTCTGCCCTTCTTAGCTGGAGGCTCACCCTGGAAAAGTAAAGTATTCTCTGTTTATTGACTCAAAGTAGTCCAGACTGAGAAACCACCGATCACAATTAATATATACTTTTTAAGTCAAAATTGAAAGACTCAAACTCTAAGAGTTAGTCTCTTTTTAGTGTTTTAAAAATATAAATACAAAAATTTCACTATAAATTTATGACAGAAACTTCTACAGAGGCAGGAAGACTGATGGACAGATGGATGGATGAGTGACATCAATGGATGGATGGTCAAACAGATGAATGAATGGATGGACAGACACATGGACAAACAGATGAAATGATGGTAAAGGACAGTTGGATTGACCAACTGAATTATGATGACCAAGAATAGAGAAATGAAAAGACTGATAGATAAATGGATAGATGTAACTTTCAGGGAATGTGATATGGAACAATAAATAAAAAATTTTTTTTTCATACATTTCCAGATGTAGAAATTCCTTAAATCAACTTAGCTACCTTTCCAAAGTGCAGTGAAACAATGTAAAATGGTCTGCAGTTGAGCTTTCTTTTCTTAAACCAGTTCTTTACAGGATTTCACCTTCAATGATTTATGCAGTCAATCACATCATCCAGAGGAGATGCTAAAAAGTAGGGATGCACCGATACAAAAATTTGGCCCGATATTGATATCCGATATTAATATTGCTGTTATGGCCGACAACCAATGTTTATCGATATTGTGTGTGTATATATATATATATATATATATATATATATATATATATATATATATATATATATATATATTTTTTTTTTTTTTTTTTTTCCTACTCTTTTGACACCTTATAAAACAATGACCACACCGCTGACTTCACCGCCGCTTCAGTGAAACTCCCCACAATCCTGTGTTGCATCACTACCACCGTCACAAGACCAAACAAATACCACGTGACTAAGCTCCTCCCCTCACCCTCCAGAAACAAATGGCAACAAGATGGAAATATATATCAGTTGTTAATATTAGCCCAGTTTTAATTATCGGACCTCTACCAATATGTTAAAAAATGACTAATATCGGCCGATACCGATGTTAGTGCCGATATATCGCGCATCCCTACTAAAAAGACTTTTTTATCTGGAAGCAACTAATGGTCTCTTTGCTTTAATTCAATTAAGTAATTTGATAACTAATTTACAACAAAGATTATGTTGGGACAGGAATTCAAAACAAAAACTGTCCAATCATCTCATTTTCTTTGCTAGACTTGTCCTGGTTCCTTCTCACATCAGATCAGAAATTATTACATTCACATTTTACACATTTTTTAAATTATCCTACTCAGTTGCACAGTTCTTTGAATTGGAGTATGTTATTTTTAATAACTGCACCGTATTTTGCTATACTGTAAATTTGTCCTTACTGTATGGAAAGTTATTTTAGGTCGTCTTTTATATTTTTATTTTTTGTGTGAATCTACATGCTTTGACTTGCCTATCACTTTGCTGCTGGTAAATCTGAATTCCCCCACTGAGAGACAATAAAGGTTATTTCTATCTATTCTATTACCTTCATGTAGCCATTCATGCTACACACCAAACTATGCTGCCCTGTTACGTAAGTTCCTAAATACTCCAAATAAAATCAGATCCAGTTCTGTCTACATTAAGTTTCGTGATTTATATTGAGAATTTGTATACGTTTGTATGTAGAATCCCAAATTCCAGTTAATTTAACTGGAACATAAAAACATCTTGATAAAAAAGCCAAAAGATTGCACTGAGTCTTCACTTTGATGCACCCTGACATGCTGAGCTTGAATGAGTTGAATTCTTCACAAAAAGCACATTCAGCAGCAAAAGCAGTGGCTGGCAAACAATGCCACTTATCAGACATGTAACCAACTCCAAAGATTGGAAAATGCCTCTTACCTCCTGTGCTGTGGTGGTTCCTTCTCCAGAAGCTGCCTCTGCCTCAGCTTCCTCCACAGTTTTCCCCGAGAATTTCTTTAGCCAGTCGTCATCCGACCACACTATGGGGAAGCAAAATTACAGAATGAAGCAGTTTCAAAAAACAAAAATTTTTCTTAAAAGTCCTGAGCAGACTAGTGTTTCCATTACCAGGTCGAGAAGAACCCTCTTTGATTCTCATTGGCTTTGCAATGTTGACACGGATGGTCCGTCCAAAAAGCTCTGACTCATTCTAAATAACAAAAAGCGAAGAAGAAGCAGATCAGCGATAACGCTCAAGAACACCAGAGAGTAAAAGTACATTTTCACTGCTTACCATGTTATCAATAGCTGCAGCGGCATCCTGCAGAAGAAGCAAATACCCATCAGTCACCTTGTAAAGAAACATAGTTTAAATTACTATTACTATTCTATTCCTTCACACACCTCTGCCAGTTCAAACTCAATGAATGCAAATCCTCTGTGCTTTTCTGAAAATTCAACACAGCACAGTTATCAGAACTAAATCCACCCACATCTTTAGCAAATGTAACAATAAGTGTGTGGGTTTACCTGTTTCATAGTCTAGAGGTATCTGGATGTCTATGATGTCTCCAAAGGGAATAAAAGCTGCATGCAACACTTTTTCATCCACCTCCTCCGCCAAGCCACCTTACAGAAAACACACGATACAGGCACTCAGCTAATACACACCGATAATGCGCTGTTTGCATTGTGCATGTTAGATGTTTACCAAGATTAAGCAGTGAATATCAGTCTTCAGTCTTTATATCATTATTAATATTATCAATAACATAATATTTAAGTCAGGTGATATTAAAAGGTTGCAGTATTTAGTAGATTAGTGCACATTTTCTCTGTCTATATGTTTATTAATGACACTACCAGCGTGTTTACGCTCTCTGACTACCTTTAGTAACACAATTACAAGTGAAGTAGCTCAATATTCCTAAAACACATACACCATAATTCCTTGAATTTACTTTTTAAGAAAAAAAAATCTAAAAAAACTCACCAACATACAGCACTCGTTTGTTGGCCGCCATATTAGATGTGACCTCTCAACTATGACCGCGACTGCTGATTGGTGGTCTGAAAGTACAGAACGCCTCCACACCCTGGTTGGCTGCAGCGCCTCTTAGTGGTCGCCCCTGTAACTACCACTCACCTATATTCTCTGTTTGACAGATCAACTGAAATAGTCTTTCCAAGTTGAAACTAAAGATTTTCGTTTTTATTCAGGATTATTAATAAAACTGCTATGCATATAAAACACTGAATAAGCTGAATAATCAAGTCTCTCATAATTAACCTCTATTGTGGTTTTATTCAGAATAGTTGGATTGTGACATTATCACTGCTGTTTTTCTTTTTTCTTCTCCAAGTCATATTAATAAATCAAATTTGAACTTGTTTACATAATAATATTGATATTATGATCACTTTCACTGTCATTTAGTCAATACCTTTTAGCATACTATTAAATTAATGAATGAACTGATTATTCTGAATTTTATTATTATCATAAGATTATCATATTATAATATTTAATGTAATTTTATATGTAAAGTAGTACTATTTTAGTATTATATTATGATGATTAAATGATCGACTTAATTACTTATTTTTTATATCACTGTTTTCCTCAAAATATTAATTTATTATTATATACTAATTAGTATACTAATATATACAAATGTAATAACAATATTACCAACTGTAAGTTTCTTTATAAAAATGTAAATAAAAAATGAAAACAAGTCTTAGACATATGAAACTCAAATCCTATGATAATAATAACCATAACAATAAAAATATCAACAGTAATTTTTTATGACCATGTTGATGCTTTTAGTAATTTGTGAAATGTTAAAAAAATGAAAGTTTTGACCATTTATAAACACTAAGAAACTTGAATGCTTCATATATATATTATTTTGCATATCATTACTTTTTAGTAATTATCTATTTTGCTCCAGTTCACAAAAACTGCCATCTCAAAACCCTTTATAGGACACTTTTAGTTATATAGGATCCAGTTTTATTCATACTCAATTAATATCATTCCAGTTTATTTCAGTCCAGTTAAATTTACAGTCCAGTTAAATTTAGTTCAGATTCGATTACACACTTCCTAATTCAATCTAGTGTAATACAGACTGTATTATATAGTAAACATTATTGTGAAAAAAATAACCTCCTTTGACAGTTCACTCAAAGCCATATATGTTGTACTGCATATTTCAAAGCAAAATTTCAAAAGCAGTGTTTAACAGTTTCTTTTCTCTTACTTTTAAATTAAAAATGAGATAAGAGATTTGGATGTTTACTACTTATAATACACAGGAGACTTGATGTGTCAAATAATGTATTCAGTATATTCAATAGATTATTAAGTAATCTTAATAATCTTAGTTTTCCTAAATATAGAACGAATTTGTAAAAGTTTCAGTATAATTCAGTGTAATTTATTTCTGTAAAGCACTTACAGCTACTTATCTGCACATAAACCTGTCACAGCAGCATGTCCTATTTAATATGAGTCATGATGCCTGACTTTACCCATTCAGCATATCTGAAAACAAAGTTTAAGTAACTCAATACAAAACAATGAAACATATGTTTATTTATCATCCCTTTATTGATAATTCCACACACCCATGGTAACATGAGATGACTAAGAAGCCGATAATTTTAAAATCAAACCTGAAGCCTTCAAGCAAAAATAAGGAACAATATTCACCTTTGTTTCAGAAAAAGGCCTCTGGCCTTTTCTGAAAATGGGGCCTGAAAATGACTCTCTCACATTAATGTAGTGTACAGTTAAAAGTATGCTGTAACTAAAAAAAAAAAAACAATGCTCTTTAACATGTTTTAATATTTTTTTCTAAATTACATTTTAATTTTTTGCTGATATTTTTGGATGCGTCTTTAAAGGTCCTCGGTTGTTTGGAGTTGCTGTAGTGTATCTGTCCACCCTCAATTGGATTTCTCAGTCCTGGAACAACACAATGAACTCATAAGTACCACAGTGTAATACATTTGAAATGATCATATTTGATTAGTTTTACTGATTTTCATACCAAGTTAAGACAGCATCCAGTTTTCAGGATGTAGCAGTGGCAGTAGTCGCCATACCACCTACTTTCTGGGTGGCATCCTTCTTTGCTTGGTGGGCCTGCAGCACTGCAACAGCTTCCTCCACCTGAACAAATCAAATCGGAACAAGGCAGTTTAGTGACCGCACAGGAAACATTTTGATGCACCTGGATCAATAAGGTACCTTTGAACGGAGAGATTCATGTGATTCCAACATGTGCAGCAGCTCAGAGTTGTCGATTTCCAGCAGCATGCCAGTGATCTTTCCTGCCAGGTTGGCATGCATGGCCTGAATCAGCGGGAACAGTCGCTCTCCTGTTTCAAAATGATCACAAATTAGTCTAAAGAAACTCAAAAATAGGTACAGTTGCTCACAATGAAAGAGGGTCCCACCTAACATCTGTTTCTGCTCCTGAGGCGGCGCAGCAGCCAGCATGGAGGCTGTGAGCGGCTCCTGGCCCTGAACGTGCACAGCTGGCTGAGCCTAAACGGGATGGATGTGGTATTTTAGGAAAGAGTGTTTATAGATATGCATGCTTATTATGACAAGGAGATGAAAATAATACCTGCTGTAAGGCAATAGGTTGCACCACTTGGGGATTGGGGTTACGGACACTGGTGGCATATTTGTAAGGAGGCATGGCCCTGGGGCCAGGGACTCCCATTGACTGACGAGGACCCATGGTCTGACCAGCACCTAACAGGAAAGAGAAAAAATGAAGAAACAAAAAAAATATATATATATATTTAAACAGACACACAGATAATGATCACTTTTCATCGCAAACAGACCTCGTGGGCCCTGTGCACCACTGCTAGGAGTCATGTGTCTGAGATTGGCCCGGGGTCCAGGCTGACGCAGCGAGTTTGGCATTCCTTGGAAACCGCCTGGGATCAACACAAGGAAGAAGCAAAGCATTTTTATAACCTGATGAATGTTTACTTGAATGTTACAAACACACCATATGCTTACCTTGACCTCTACCACCTTGCTGCTGCCACCGTGGGTTGGGTCGCATCTGAGCCAGCTGGTTTGGTGCATAGTATGTGGTCCTATTCTGGGCCTAAAAGGGACAAGAAAGAAATCAAGGCAGCAAGTCTTTTGGGAGTATGTTTCTACCAGGTTTTCACATCTGACTGAAATGTTTGCCAATTCCTGTAGTAAAATAATAATCATATTCATATTGGATGGAGAGTGTCTGTGAACATCATCTGTCAAGTCTTGAAACAGATGGAAAACTGGCCCAGGTGGATTTGACTGGGCCATTCTAACACATGAAAATGCTTCGATCTAAGCCATTCCATTGTAGCTTGGGTTGTATGTTGGGTTGTTATCCTGCTGGAGTTTAATTCTTCTTCCCAGACTCAAGTCTTTTGCATCCTCAAAGAACTTTTCTTCCTGTCTTGTCTTGTATTAAGCTCCATCCATCTAGCTCTTTAATCAGACCAGCTTCCCTCTCCCTGCGCAATAACAGACATCCCCACAGCATGATGCTGCTCCCTCAGTGGTTCTCTTTGGGGATGGTGTGTTTAGGGTGATGTGCAGATAGAATTGTGCATGTAGACCAAAAGGTTCAATTTAAGCCTTATCTGGTTGAAGAACCTTCTTGCACATGTTGTGTCTACTTTCACATGTGGCAAACTGCAAACAGGGGTTTTTAATATTTTTTTCTTTCAACAACAACACTTCCATAACAGCTAGATTTGTGTAGCGCACAACTAATAATTGTTCCACCTGAATAGTGGATCTCTGCCCCTCCTCCACCATACTGTGGACCTCTACATTTTCTTCTGGTCAAACAGGACATGTCTCACTATTTTTGCTGCAAAGATGCCAAACTTCCAAACTTTTATTTGCATTCTAATGCAATGCTTTGCAAAAAAAAAACAAGACAAAGCAAAAAAACAAAACAAAAAAAAAACAAAAAAAAACAAAACAATGATTGCAGACATAATTATTACCAGATGTTTGAACAATCAACAATAAAACAAATTACAGGCAATTGTGTTCTGAACTTTGAAAGAACAGTTGTGTAGGTCAATTACATATTTAACCACATTACATGTGCAACAGGTAAACTATGATTAATGAAACTTGTAACATATCCTTTGCACCTCAAATTTATGAGTTGATGATAATGTTATGTTAGTTATTAATCATGAACTAAGATTTTTCTAAATATATGCTAATTTTTTTATATTAAAGCCCGTTTTAGATTGTTCTTACTGGTTAGTCTATCAATTCAGAATGTGGTTCCCTTACCTGGGGCACAGCAGGCATGAAGTAGCCACTTGTGGGCTGGAACTGATTGATGATGGCGTTAGCCGGCATGGCCCTCATGCCAGCTATACGCTGCATGTACTGGTTGGTGAGGTGGGCTTTGCGCTCCTCTTTGCGCTGAGCAAGAGCGACGTACAGAGGTTTAGAGCCAACGATACGTCCATTCATCTCTGTCACAGCCTTGGTGGCCTCCTCCGGGGAAGAGAAGCAGACGAAGCCGAAGCCCTTTGAACGGCCTTCTTCTAACATCACCTAATGAATAAACAAAGGCTATAAATATACATGCACAATCACAGTTCAATGTGGCTTATTTTTAAATTTACTGTATTCATCTTTTTAGATTTTTTTTTTTTTTTACCTTAGCACTTGTAATGGAGCCAAATGGAGAAAACTCTTTACGCAATTTTTCATCATCAATTGTGTCGTCAAGGTTCTTGATGTAAAGATTGACTCCCTGATGAAAAAACATACAATTTCAGTTTCAAATGTTAATTTAAAGTTGGTAAAAGCAATGTAGGCCCTATTTCAGTTCTACGGTTTAGCATATCTGGACATAATAAAAATGATCTGGTCTGGCTCTAAGCTCATTAATTTAACCTCAAGTGTACAAAAACACACAACAGATTTAACATGATCATATTTATTAAACAAAGATGCATTTAAAATGGAAAAACTGTGTGTAACACTAAATTCACCAAACGATCCAAAAGCTTGTAGTGCTATCTTTATACTAATAACCTTTAGTAGCTGTTTTCTGTAATACATAATCAGTCTCTTACATTACTCTCTTTGCAACAATACTTCACTGCTTGCCTTTATGGCTAAATGGCTCTACTTTGGTATAATTTGTACAATGGACATTGTTCCAGAATCTTGTGGTCCATTCACATGCAACTGTGCAAACATCTTAGAATCAAAGAGCCCTTCTGCAAATAACCCTTCCAAACAAACAACTGTTTAGTGTTTTTCTAGTAATGTAATCACAAACCATGACATGCTATCTCAGGCCTGTAGAGACTGAAATGGAGGTCATGAGTTTTTTGCAGTTTCTCTGAGCATTGCAGAGAAACTGCCCCCAAAATCAGGGTTTGATCTTGGCGGCAGTTTGTTAGGACACTTCCCAGAAGGATATGCAGCAACAGTTGCTTCTCTAAGCTCATCACCAATATGTTTCCTCCTTTTAGGTTTCATTCCAGCAAACAAGCAAAGCCCATGTCTTTATAGGGGTGGTCATAGCTGCTGAACAGCAATTATTTAGGTGAATTTGACAAGCAACATGTGGCTGCTACTTTGGGCCTTAAATCAAAGCAGCAGCTTTTCCATTTTTGCTGTGCAATCTGTTGTTTGTCTTTGTACACCTAAATATTTCAGAACCTAATAAAGAATTAAAAGGTTCAATTTCTTTTAACCATGAATATGTGTGAGGAACATGCTGAAACACTGGACTGCACTAAAAACTCACCTGATACCGACTGATTCTTTCTTGTTTGAGCTGCTCAAACTTTCTTTTCAGCTCCGCCTGCCGCTCCATCTTCTTCTGAGCTCGGCCCACAAACACTGTCTTACCATTCAGCTCGGTGCCGTTCATTTCTTCCACAGCCTTTGGATAAATAAATATTTATTTGAGAACATTTCCAAAATCAAAAATACCTTTTGAACATCCCTGGTAGTTTAAAATACCTTGTTAGCATCCTCGTGTTTCTCGAAGCTAACAAACCCGAACCCTCTGGATTTGCCAGAAGAGTCTGCCATCACCTTAACACTCAGGGTTTTACCTGCAAATGTCGAAAAGAGATGGTGAAACAGAACTTTGCATGATGTTGGTTCAGGTGTAACATTAACTGCAGTGCATGATAAAAATGCTCATACCTCTTTAACTTTTTCACATTGTCTCATGGTACAACCACTAATTTCACTGTATTTTCTTTGTATTTTATGCAACATAAAGTAGCACATGATTATGAACAAAAGTCTTGCATGGCTATCTTAATTTTTATCAAATAAAAATCTGAAAATGCGGTGTGCATTTGTTTACAGCTTTCCTAAGCCAAGACTTTGTAGATCCACCTTTTTTTGGTAATAGCAGCAGGAAGAGGGGATCTGTCTCTAAAATCATAACTAGTCTCAAGTCTTTTGCAGCCTCTTACAAACTTTTTTGCCCGATAGCCCCAAAGCATTATGATGCCAACACTATGTTTCACTGTGAATATAGTTTGTTCAGGTTTATGTGCAGCGTTAAGTTCTCCTTCACATGCACCAACACCTGTAGGCCAAAAAAATGAAGCTTTGGTCACATCTGCTCAGCTCACCTTCTTTAGCATGCGATCCCACATAGCTTTTGGCAAATAGTACTTGATGACTCTCAACAATGGATCTCTTATTGCCACTCTTCCATAAACACTGGATTTGTAAAGTGCATGACTAATAGTTGTCCTGTCAACAGACTCTCCCACTTGAGCTGTGAATCTCTGCAGCTCCAGAGTTACCATAGCTTCTTCGCTACTTATCTGATTATTGCTCTTTTTGCCCAGCCTGTCTATCAGTCCTTGTGGACAACCATGTATTGATAGGTTAGGTTTGTCTCATACTGTTTGTTTGTTTGCATACTGAGATTAATTTATGTACAGGTAGACTATTTACCAATGACAAGACTTTTGATGGCTATTGATTGTACTGCATCTTATTTAAGGACTATCAGAGTAAAAGGGACTGAATATGAATGCCTGTCACACCTTTTAGACTTTTATTTGAAAATAAAATCTAAATCATGTATCGTCTTCCTTCCATTTCACAATTATGCATCAATTTATGTTGGTTTATCACATAAAATCCCAATAGAATACGTGGACATTTTTGGATAGAACGTGACAACAGCTAACATGAAACAGCTAAAGAGGTATGAATACTTTTGCAAAGCACTGTATTTGTCAATTTACCATATTTTTCAAAAAGTTCTTTCAGTCGTTCATCGTCCATTTCATCACCAAAGTTCTTGATGTAAACATTGGTAAACTCCTTGGCTTTGGCACCGAGTTCAGCCTCCCGTTCTTTTCGAGATTTAAAACGACCCACAAATCTGAACCAGCAAGAAGAGAAGTGAAACACACCTTTGTAAAATAGTCTCGACAATACTGACCAGGCTCCATCTTTTTCATAAACAAGGACAACATCCATAAGACAAACTGACACCAAGATTTTATTGTGTGACTCATCATTCTCGGGGCTGACAGTAACAAAAAAGAAAATAAAACATATCCAGCATCCAAAGGCAAGCATAAATGATGGCATGCTAGACATCACCATGTCAGTTCTTGGTCTGTGATGAGGAGGTGGATGGAGAGAGCTCGAGGAAAACTCTCAAGTTTAAAGCGAAATCAGAGGACTAAACGATCTTATATACCTGGTTATGAGGATCTCTCCCCTTCCGCCATCCTGTATTGCATATCTGCATTCGATCCATCACTAAAACACACAAGCATGGTCATACAGACACACACACTCACACACTCTAAGATGAATGACCAGCAACTGCACAGTAAGGGGAAAAAAGAATGTCTCTGGTGGGAAAGAGGTTTTGGTGGTTATTTCTAAGTTTGGTGGGGAGTAAACGATGAGTATATTAGTCGTTATAATTTCACACAAACTCACCAACTCAAACAAAAAGCATAACAAGTCAGTTCACTCAGGTTCATAAATTCAGCAATAACATGCAATGCCTGCAAATACATTCATACCCACTGAACATTTCCATATTTTGTTACATTACAACCACAAACTTCAATGCATTTATTGGGATTTACACCAACAAATGTAGTGCAAAATTATACAGTGAAAAGAAAATTAGCTTGTCTCAATTACATTTTTCTAATTTTCTTTACAAACAACAATGTAAAAATGTGGCATGCGTTTCTGTTCATCATGGGAGAAGTGCAGGTGGTGGAGAAGTATACCTAGACAAGAAAGGAAAAAGCTGTAATTGTTGAAGAATCTGTAGATCTTCCATAAGCCTGCAGTGAAGAGTACAATCTTTTCTGCCATCAGCACCCGAGTTAGTGACTTAAAGAAGCTCAGCAAACTGATAAAGAAGGTTTACTTGTTTTAGGGGACTGCTCGGGACCCTCTAGAAAGGACTGCACAGAGAATGGTGCTCTGGAAAAGAAAGGACATAATGGAGAACCTAGAGCATCTTTTTAACCCTTTCTTAACCATCACCCTTGCAATCCAAAAATCTGACCTTTATGAGTTGCATGAAAAAAGCTATTTCAGAAAGAGAAAACATAAAAGGCTCTTTGCAATTTGCCAAAAGCCATACCAGGGACACAGCAAACATGTGAAAGAAGATATTCTGGTCAGACGGTCCCAAAATAGAGTTTTTAAGTATACATATAAAGTGTTATGTGTGGTGGAAATCTACCACCTCACATCATCCAGAGAACAAAAAGTATGTAGTGGCAGCATCATGCTATGGTGATGCTTTTATTCAGCAGGGGGTTGATGGGATGGATAAATGGATGGAGATGGCATGGCAATCCTGGAGAAAAGCTCATTAAAGGCTCCAAAACACATGAAACTGGAGTGGAGATTCACAATCTGGCAAGAAAACAGCCCTAAACACTCAGTTACAGCGGCTTAGATCAAAGCTTATTAATTTATTTGACTGGACTGGTCAAAGGCTAACAGAGAATTAGAGAGAAAAATCATTCTCCAAGCACTCTGTCTCCAAAATGACAGAGCTGAAGCTATTTTTGTGATGAAGAATAGGTAAGAAATTTCACTCCCCAGATCTGTAAACCAGATAGAGACATATCCAAAAAGACCTGCAGCTATACAGCTCAGGCAGGGTTAATACACAGACATACTGCATGTGTCATATTTTTATCTGTAAAAAAATATTTAGAAACCCATGTATAATTTTTTTCCACTTCACAAGTATGCACTGCTTTATGTTGGTGTATCACAAACCTCCCCCCATCTCAATAACTTACATTGAAGTTCGAGTTTGATGCAACATGACAACATGTTATAAGGTTCAATGGCTGTGAACTTCTGCAAGGCACAGTGAATTACAGTCTCCACATAATGTCAATGCACATGCAACTCTTCACATCTGGATGTATAATTCAAACAAATTCATCAAAAAAGTTTTTCAAAAATCTGAACAGTAAATACTTAAAGGGAATGGTCAGACACTCACACCTTGCGGTCATTCAGAAGCATGCCATTCATCTTCTCAATGGCGCGATCCGCTGCGTCCTGCGTCTCGAAGTGGACAAACGCGTAGCCCTTTGATCCATTTTCATCACACACCACCTTGTAAAAGCAGACAGGGGAATACATTTTCTTCAGGAATGCAGACAGCTCTCTAGCTTTAAAGCAAAGACTGAAGAATCTAGAAGGATAACTGGATGAGATGCTTTATCACTACTTTGAGAAAGTAGTCAGTTAGCCTAGAATTAAAAAGAGTGCTAGGAAATAGTAAGCATGGCTTTTAACAATTTACGTACTTTATGATCATTTTGTAAAAATTAATAGATGAAAATTGAAGCACAGTAGATGATCAAGTGAAGAATGATAAATATTTTCAGTCTTGTGAGGTTTTGGAAGTAGATAGTGTTGACGATCGTTTGTTCTCCACTTTACCACTTCCCTTGTTTTTTAAGTATGCAATATACTGTAACTGTTAGGTATAATAGAAAATCTGTGAGATTACAGCCAAACCCAAAGAAAAACTTTAAAAGAACTTCAGAAAGCCCGGGGAATAAAGACCACTTTAAAATTTAACCTCAGCATTTGGACCCTAGGGAACAGAGACCATAAATGTCCTCAGAAAGTGTTGATATTGCGTTCATTAAGGAACAATGATAAAATCATTTGTATCTTTATCCTAGAAACAATAAAACCTTCATATTGCTTCTAACAAAAAACACAGGACAGAGTTTTACACTATCCAAAACCAGCAATGCTTGATTTAACCAGGAAATCAATGCTTGATAAAAGACTCTACCTTACAGGACAGGATGTTGCCAAAAGCAGAGAAGGTGTCATACAGGGCTTTGTTGTCTATGGACTTGTCAAGGTTCTTGATGAAAACGTTGCCCACCCCCGACTTCCTGAGGGAGGGATCTCTCTGCGACCACATGATCCTGATTGGCTTCCCTTTCACTACGTCAAAGTTCATGGTGTCTAAGGCTCTCTCAGCTAGAAAGAGGGACAGGGAAAGGTCAGGTTTTGGTACTTTTTATGTGGAGCTTCACTCAGAAAACATACTTGAACTTTTTCACATTTTAAGTTACAACTACAAACCTCAATGTATTTTAATGTGATTTATTGTGACAGAACAATACAAAATAGTGCACAGTTGTGAAGAGAAATGAAAATAATACTTGGAATTACAAAATTTTGTACAAGTTCAGTCCCTCTAGGTCTATTATTTCTTGGATCCTCTTTCACTACAAGTACAGCTGCAAACCTTTTGGAGTATCTCCACAAGCTTTGGCAGATCTAGACACTGAAGTTGTTGCCCTTTTCTCCAGATTGGACAGTGTGTCTGTTAACATCAATTTTCAAGTCTTGCCACAGATTCTCAGGTGGACTTAGGTCTAGACTTTGATTTTCCCATTCTAACACATGAATAGACTGTGATCTAAACCATACCATAGTAGCTTCAGATTTACATTAAGAGTTGTTGTCCTGCTGGAAGGTGAACCTCTGTCTCAGTCCCAGATCTTTTGTACTTTTGTAGCTTCTAACAGGTTTTCTTCCCGTATTGCTCTGTGTTTACCTCTATCAATCTTCCTATCAACTCTGGCCAACTTCCCTCTATACACAGAGGAAAATAATTCCCACAGCACTGTACTAGCAGCAAACTGGTAGGTATGACAGTAGGTAAGGTTTGTCCAGGGTGATGTGCAATGCGATTTTTCCACCACTCATAGTATTCTAAATGTAATCAAAAAAGTCCAGTTTTGCTCTCATCTGACCTGAGGATAATCTCATGTACGGTGTTCTAATCCTCAACAGCGCTTGTGGCGAATGGTGCTTCTTGAGGTGTCATATTTAGACCAGATTTCTATGGCACATGACTAATAGCTGTCCTGTGGACAGATTCTCCCACCTAAGTTGTGGATCTCTACATCTCCTCCATTTCATCTTACCATGGGCCTCTTGGCTCCTTCTCTGAATAATGCTCAGTTTAGGTGAAGAATCATATCTTGGTAGGTTTGCAGTTGTCCCATACTCTTTCCATTTCCAGACAATACTTCAACTTTTTTCCATGAGTTGTCTAAAGTTTAGCACCTTCTTCCATAATCTAACCATGCAAATTAATATCTCTACAGCTTTATCCCTGACTTGTCTGATCTCTTCTTTGGTTTTTATTATGCTCTCTAACAAACCTCTAAGATCTTCAAAGAAGAACTGTAGGTATACTGGAATTAAATCAAGATAATTGCAAAAACACAAGTGGACTATTTTTACTTATCAGGTGACTTCTAAAGGCAGTTGGTTGTTCTGGATTGTATTTAGGGGTATCAGAGAAAAGTTGGGTGAATATAAATACACGTGTATTTATATTTATATATCTAAAAATACAAACTATGCACATTTTATATTTTTAGATTTTCTCACCTTAAATTCTAATTTAAACACATTGTAGTTTGAGGCCGTGATGTGACAAAACCTGCAAAAGTTCAGAGGGTATATTGCAAGGCACTGTATGGAGGGTATGGCTGAATGTATTGCTTCTATTGTACCACTGATTTGGTGCAACAATAATCAAAAAGCAACAGTTTAAAAAACATTTCATCTTCCTTTGCGGTGTGTCCCAGAGTGGAGACTCCTGACTGCAAGCCTGCTGAAAAAGCACATGGTAAAAACACGGCAGTGAAGCATGTGGCTCATGAGTTATCTACCAGCAGCTGGGACAAGTGTGGGGCAGCTGCAGTAGTTCTCTTTGGACAAATCACATGCCTTGAAGCCGAAACAATACTTTCAGTTCATAGGGTTAAGAACAAATATTTTTCTATTACATTTCTTTAGTGAAGACATTGTCCATTGCTCTTTATACCCAGCGACATCAATCTGTAGCTATCTTTTGCTTCATCTCCTATGTCAATGTGGGCTCACGTGCTAAACATCCCCTTTTGTTCAGCAGCTACACACACATGCACACACAGAGGCTCTCCAGCTGAAAGTGTCTGGTAAACAAAACGGAGCTCCCTTGCGTCTGCTGGCATCAGCAGTTTGGCTCACAATTGTACTTCCCAGCCAGTGTGCTCACAGAAGGTGGCATCACAGGGACTTCTGGAAGATTCAGAATGGAAATCGTAGATCAAGAGCTGTCCCCTAAAATGGCTAATGTGTTAATAAAGTCAATCAAGATGAGTAATAACCAGTATTGTCTTTAATAACCTGTAACTGTTTGTCTCAAGTGTTATACAGCAGTCACATTTTGGGCTGCTCAGATGTAAGAGCTATATTTAGAGAGGGGTACTGAGAGGCATGTGTGCTGGCATGGAGTGTGAGTAGAGCGTTCCTCACCATTGATGGAGAAGAGAACTATTCGAAAACACCACTCAAATGAGCACCATAAGTGAGAAAAAGCAGAGATCAGCTCTACTACTTCTTTGATTGCAGATATTCTAAGTTAACTGTTTCTACTCTGAAATATCATTATAATTCATTCAAACAAATCCTGAAATCTATTTACACACCCAACAGATAAATTCTATAGCACAATTCATTTGGGGCTATCTCACTGCTGAGCACCTTCCTGGAAACAAGCCTGTTGTAACCCGTCATTGTTGGGCTTTTGGTCACAAACTCGAGTGCAGATAAACTGTCACAGGTGCTTCATGTTGATATAACAGCAGAAAAGTTCACACAATGTAGACAGTGTCACCAAGACCCCAACGGCAACCATAACACCTGCTACCTTTCTTCTCCATGCCTGATATGATCTAATCCTATAGACTGTGAAAACATTTGCTGATACTGTTGTTTACACAGACAGTTTTACTTACCTTAAATTATAAAAAAAAAATAAGCTTAATATAAAAGCAACGTGTGACAAATATACTTTTAAATTATTTCAGCTTGGGGATATCAATACTCCAGTTGCACCACAAATGGGAAGTTCCCAGCCAGACAGTATTGTGTGCATTGTTTTTTTGTTTTTTTTGACTAACTTTAAAATAGTATGTATTATAAAGCATTATAAAACTCTTGAAATTCTCTTCTGGCTTTTGGTTTTGTTGTGAAATGTTAAAATTACTCCCACAGAGAAGGCAGCTGTCTAACCTGTATTACACTGTCCTATGAAAAAGAAATTAATGATCTTAATGATGTACATAAAACCAACATGCAAAATGATCAACTGTAAACAAGAAATTTCATCTTGAATACATGCCGTCTCTCTTATCTTCCTAACTTTAAAAGTATTTCAATAATTTTCCAATCCCTAATTGAGATTTTGCTCTAATTTGTAATGACCATTATTCACTGATGTTGTAATATTTACTTACAAAACCAAATTTTTTAAATAATCATCACAAAAACTTTATCACTACATAATACAAGCCTGTTCTTCCCGCAACTTAGAGTCTATTTTCCAGAACTTACCAAGACAAAATTTCAAAAAGTCAGCAGGTACTTTCTGGACATTCCTATCAGTAACCTCTAAATTCTGAAAACACACCTGGTAAGTTCAGGGAAAGTAACCTGCAAGTTGCATAAAAACTGCTTTTTCCAGAAAGCAAATTCCACATTTCAGGAAAGCACCTGACAAGCAACCTCTAAAGTCTGAGAAGTACCTGGTAAGTTATGGGAAAGTCTCTAGGTACCTGAACAGCATGAACTGTACAATGTAGTGCCATCAAACCTCCTTTAAATTACTTAAGTTTTAAGATTTTATCCAAATAGAATTAACCATCTACTAGAATAAAAGGAATAATTGGCAGGTCCAAAAGGGAGAGGGACGTTCTGCTGTGCTTATGGTTTTTTTTCTGCCTGCTTAGTGAAGATGTCCCTTTAAATAGCTCATGGGTTGGTGTAAAGATAATGGCCCTTTTACCAACTTTTAAGAATAATTCAACAATTACATCAACATTTTTTTTATTGTGAAGTGTATTTCTTTAAATACACTTCAGTCTATAGGAAATTAAGCATGAATACAGCCTGTATAGGTGAAACGGCCCAAATAAGAGTGCAGCAAGCTACCTTTATATTTTAAAAATATTTTTCATTCATTATGAGCACCAGCGAGAACATGAAGTTTTTTCCAACCCATGCTCACACTGCACTGAATCGCTTCACAAGAGTTATTCCTTACCGTCAGCGGGCTGCGAGAAGTTCACATAAGCGTATCCGAGGGAGCGCCGGGTGATCATGTCTCTGCAAACCCGAATGGAGAGCACCGGTCCGGCGGGGCTGAACTTCTCGTACAGCATAGCCTCCGTTATGTCGGGGTGCAGGTCGCCAACGTAGAGAGAAGCCATCGGATAACTCCCCGTCGCAGTGTTCATTTCTTAAAGAGCTTCCCCGAATACAAATATATACGCTACTAGTGAAATTGTCCTGAAACAGCGAACAACCCGGCTCTTAATCGCACCTCAGTTTTCCCCGATTATTATAAGAGCTTCCGCAAATCCAGCCTCTTAGAATAAACCTTGAGAACTTCTTTAAATCCCACTTCTGTTTATATAGATATATTTTTTTAAATTTTGCTATTTTTTTAAGGTTTGTGTTTACTTTAAGTATTGCTGCGTTTGTTTTTATTTAGATTTTGTAGATTTTATATTTTTTATGCGTTTTTATTTTAAGTTTTTTTTTTTTTTCCTATAACGGTGAGTTAGACACTCACGGTTGTTTTGCGGCCGGGGAAAGAGACTGCGTGAGGAAAGCATGGACACTTTATAGAGAGTAGCGGTGCGGAGGAAATAGTGGTCAGGGTCAAACCTGGGATCGGAAAAACACACAGAGCATGCGTAGTAAAAGGGAGAGTGCACAGTGTTACTGCCCCAACAGAGCCCAGCTCCCCACAGCGACGCCTGGGTTGGAATACAAACTATACAGGAAAACCCAGCAGATATAAGTTCAGTCTGCCATAAAGATGCATAATTAGAGAGGTTACCGGAATAAATGCGCGTGGTTTCATACCTTTGAATATTTAAGTTATTCAAACTAGTTAGTTTCATTTTCATGATCGCTTTAAATGAAGTGCCACCATTCTCGATACAAACATGTCGTTTGTTGCATCTACACTCAGTAGTTGCTCATTTTGCTTGAATTGAATGCAGGGCATTGTGGATGGGACGCAGCATGTGGCACTGCTGAGGTTGCTTTGACCTTCAGTTTATCTGCATTTTGACAATACCCTGTAGTTTCTCCATGGAGTTTAGATCAGGTGCTGGGCAAGCAAAATGCACCAATACTTGGTCTGACCATTTGCACACAGTTTCAGTGAAAATGTGTTTTGCAGCACCATCTCGAAGGACATTTTCACTTTTTGCTAAACTTGCCTTTGCTTGAAGACAAAGGAACAGCCAGCATCTTTTGCAGAGCAAATGTAAAAGTGTGTATAGTCCCATTCACTGCACTACTTTGAAGACTTTAGAGAGAATAATAGTCTTCTGTACTTGTCAGTTTAAAAGTTTTCAGCAGTTTGAGTGGAATATTGCTTCAGTAAAAATCTCAGCCTAAAGAGATTCCAAGTGTCTTTATGGGCCAGCTGTTAGAGCAGGTTTTTGTATAGTCTTTAACCCTGCTCATGGGCCACAAAAAGCTTTGGGGCCCTGCTTTAAGTAGTCTTTATAAATTAAAGCTGCAGTATGTAATTTACAAAATTGTGCATTTGTCAAGACTGTCAATATTACAGTATGCCTGTAAAGATTGAGCTCCTCCACCTCCCTGAACTACCCTCTTCCTGGCTCTGGTTGCATTTCTGCAGTTTGTACTGCAAGCACTGGGAGAATGCAGGGGAACTTGACTTTCATAGGTAGTCTTGCATTACTGTCACATAATGTGAACATTACATACTTCAACTGAAAGTGATTAAATAACAGCACCTGTGACATACACAACTGCTCTAAAACACCAGAATTATGGGGGGGGAAAAACCCAGTGTAATTGTTGCAGAGAATTTTTATTACACAAGATGCTCATCTGCATCATTCCCCCTTGTCCAGCCGCCTGAAAACAAAACAGGTTCATTTAATACATTCGAGCTAGCCATTTAAGTTAACTTTATACCTCAATAAATCCAGAAATGTTGAGCGCAGCCCCTTCAGTCTGAGCTTCCTCTTAAAGCCATTTTTTGCATGTCTTGTCTCTTGTTGCTTTACTTCCTCATAACTCAGTATCTTTGACCCATCTGCACCTCTTGCAAACTCCAGCTTTGTGCGAAGTATTGGTTGAACCTCGCCAGGCTCCACTGATGCAGATGCATCCATCTGCATCTCAGAAGATGCAGAGAAATCTGGTGACCGTTTCAAGTGGATTTTCTCTGTGGCATCTGACACGGCCAAGTCTGACTTGTCAACTAGTCTGAAGTTGACGTCTAGCCCAGTTGGAAGAGATAAGTCTGGCTGAGTTGCTGTGTCAGAATTCCTAGATCTGCCATCTCTGCTTTTTCTTTCAACTTCTTCAGCAACAATTTTGTTTTGAGGAATCTGCCACCCAGCAACTAATGTCATCAGCTTCGTGTTCCACTCTGAAGAGTCACCCTTGTTCTCACTTACAGCCTGATAAATTTCATTTGTGGGTAGGGTTAGAGCATTTCCATTTCTGGTTGAAGCCTCCTGCACAGAACTATTTTGAACTGGTAAATCAAACTGAGAAATGAAACTACCCTGCACCTGTCCAGGTAGCCAGAGTGTTAGCCTGGCTGTTGGCTCCTGGCGCACCACTAAGACTCCCTGCAGGGCTGACTGGAGCTCAGCTTGTGTCGGAGAAGGAGACAAAACAGTCACATTTCCTCCAGGCCTAGGAGTGGCAGCCATCATGGTGGTGGGTAAAAAGGAGCCAGAGGCATCAAGTGGCCTAGAGTATGGAAGTGCAGGAGTTGACTCCCAGTCATCCACAATGAGCAAGGGACCAATATTCACAACTCCTTTGGAATCTGAAGCAGCATGCATGAAGTTATGGCAACTGGGTAAAGAGTTTATCAAAATCCAAAAAAACTCACCATCAGGAAAGTTCTTGACTGATGGGCCTTTACACTTTGAGCTACAGCAGGCACAGACCTCTGCATCACCATTTACCTCCTCCCATCTGAAAACAGACCATAACTTGCATCTTTCAGTTTAAACATGAGCCTTCATTTTGCATCTGCACTTACCTTGACCTGGTCACATTGTAGTTGCAGGATTTAGAATCAGAGCTGACTCCCTGATCTGACAGGATCACACTACAGTGGACATACAGCTGAAAGAGATGGCAAGTCTACAGAAACTAAAAACACCATATTGGCAGTCTGTTTTCCCCAAACCTCACCTCAGCAATGAGATAAGATGTATTCAGCATGAAATTAATCACATCAGCTCTGTTGGTGGCTGTAAACTGAGCAACAGTATGTGGAGAACCCAGAGAGGATGCACACCTGCCAGGGATTAAGATGCACAAGTTGTATTAATATTTCTCAAATCAGTAAAAATTATAAAGTCTTGTACTTTGATCTCTTATGAGAAGATAGTTAACCAAACAGATTTTTGCTGTCAAGCCATCAGTTCTGGTGCAGGCTTTGGATCTGTGGTTTTCATACTTTGAGTCACAATAAATGCAACATTAAAGACAAAAGCTAACCTAGTGAGTTACTGGTTTATATAGACAGAGCCTCCATGGTTTGTTGTGTTGTAGAAATTTTGCTTAACAGAACACCCCAAACTCCAAGGCCAACACTAGTTCCTCTAGATACTCAATTCTTGCAAGATATGTCCGTGGCATAAAGTTGGTCTAACTAGACCCACAGACCAGCAGAGACATACTGAATGAACCAGAAAAAAAAAAAAAAAAAGTTTTAAATAGTGCTCTTGCAAGTATAAGGTAAAGTATGACATTTAAAATATATTGTAGTTGCATAGATTCTTGCTTACCCTTTGTTTAGTATGACCACATGTTTCGGTCTAACCTTGGGTTCAGGAGACGCTGAGACAAAGCAGGAATGGATGAAAAGCTGCTGACCAGGTCTAGTTTCAGCAGAAATCTGCAGTCTGACTACCTGACCCCTTTTGTAGACATTTGACTCTGCCATGTGGCTCCACAATGCTGCAGGAAGGGGGAGAAAAAAAAAAAAAAAAAAGAAAATAAAAGCCATTTATACACAGGATTGTAATGCATATACTTACAATTCATGGCCTGGATGTCAAGTCTTTTCACAGTTAAAGATGGTTGAGAGACAGAGTTTGGATCTGTGTAAAGCCTGGAAACAACAAGGTTTAGTTTTACCTTGTGAGCAGGTACAGATGCCAAAGAGGTGGGTTGCACACAACCCACCTCTTTGGCATGCAGGAGATGTGAATTGTTGGGAGAGCTTGCCACAAGGTGGCTGGTCTCTTGAGATTCAAGTGGAGAGAGTTGGTGAATACCTGCAAACCATTCTGGAGCTACAAGACAGCATAGACTTAGCATCTTTTATTAGCTGTAGCTAATCAATCAAATGTACACAACTGACCACGGATGTTGTTCCACATTGATCCAAGTTATAAATGAAAACAAATTGATGTGGTTGCTCTTTGTTGCTGTAGCAGCCATTGCCCAACTCAATCTCTTCTGCAGTCAGTGTGAGGCCAAACGCTTTCTTCTCAACCAGCAAAGCCAGTTTTGTTTCATCACAAAACACCTGGACTCTGGGAACATTCATAGTGGGAGGAAAATCAGCCAGCATGTGGAAGTCAGGGGTCCATTTCTGCCAAGAGTTGAAGATAGCATCAAAGGCTGGAAAGGCCAAGTCTCCGTCAAATGGAAAGCGCCAGTTATTATCAAAAATGCCTTGAAAATCCTGATGAAACGTGGTAACTTCAGGTGATAGAAGAGACTGCACTGCAATAACATGCCAAAGCACTTGCTGTACTGTAGCCATTGTGAGCCTCTAACTGGGCTAACAACTCAGGGTTTCCTGATACCAGTGTGACATTAATAGAGTGATGAGGCAGGAGAGGCAGGAGTTGGTAATCAAGCCAATGAGACTCTGCTTGAGATGGAATCATCTTTTTCTTGTATGACTCTCCTGTAGCCATTAACTTTGTATTTTTTCATTTATTTTGTAACAATAGTTTAATTCAAATATTGTCTTCTCATATGATGCAGTTATGTTGATTTTCAATCAGTTCCAAAATAAAATGAAAAAGGTTGATTCAGAATATTAGTATTTGTAAAGTGTATAGCTAAAAAAAGCCTAGCCAAGAAAATAAACTGATTTCATCAGACTTTTCAGGAACAGTAGTTATTACAATCGAGGATTACACGTATTTGTAATCACACTAAGGTATATGTACTAAGGATTTAATAAAAAAAGAGACAAAAACAGACCTAAAGATACTAACACTAATCTACAAAGTTATGTAAAATTTTATAGGAAGGCAAATATTCAAAATATTATTTAAACTAGTTAAAAAATCTGAATTTTAACAAAAGTTTATCAGTCTCTTGGGAGTTGAAAGAAAGTGGCGTGCAACTCAACCTGAAAGAGGAAAGTTTGAAGGTGAGAAAAAGGGGATACAAAGTTTTAAAATTACCAGTGGTCTATTAGCTTTCAACACTTAATCAGACGCTAAAGAAAGAATTGAGTGCTTTGCTGTGGTCTGGAATAAAGTGATCACCTTAGAGGAGCTGCAGTGCTGGAGGGAAGAAGCTGTTCTGGTGTCGTGAGGTCTTGGTCCACACAGACCAAAATCTTCCCTGGAGGAGAGGGACAGCAAAAAGGTGGTATGATACACTATAAAGACAGATCCATGCCATTTGTTCTCATGGTCTATGGTCAAATAATACTAAACTTTTTCCTGTTTAGTTCAGTTAGCATTACCAGTATTATTTATATGTCTGAATAGCTAGCAAAATAACTTTTGACACAGAACCTGTCTCCTTTCTTAATAGTATGATAATTGGATATAATCAGGCTGTTTATGCTTGTAAATAATATGTAATCCACAAGAAAATATTTTTAAAATCATATAAGAAAGAAAGAGGGGTTGCTATGAGGTGACTGAGAAGGTTTGTGGAACAGTATGGATGAGGAGTTGAAGTATGAATAAAAATTAATGTAAAAAAATGATATAAAAATATTAATTTATCACACTTGGAACTGAATATGAAAGTTTTTATATTTGTTAATTACGCCTTTTATTATTTTTGTAGTATTATTTAAAAATTCTTTGCTGACTTTTTATATGTATGAAATCAATATTTCACAATCATAAGCAGCATCATTATCATCATGAATCTATCAGAAGCTTACAAAGCTATGAGTCGTTTAACTGTTGTGGGCGGAGCTTCCACTTAGGTAGGCAGTCGGTAACGCCTGTTTGTCCCCAGGTGAGTGTCAGTCACGGAAGTCAAACTTCCACCAGCTCTGTGATCTAAGAAAAGCGCGTCAGAAATGTTTTTGTCACAATTTTTTTAATAGTCGCTGTGATCTGAAGGGACGTAGTATCCATCATGGTTAATTCAGGTATGTAAGCGACGTTGATGTGCAAAATTCTTTGTGAACTTCAGAGGATTGATTGGTTTCGCTGTGAAATGTTTAGGCGTGGTCTGTGCACTCGGAAGTGTTTAAAACGGGTAAAATCTAAATCCTACCCTTCTCTCCTTTGGTTTGATCGCTTTTATTAACCCGAAACGTGTTTCCTTTTAAAGTGCCACCTGTGTGAGAGTGAAGCTGTTCCTGCTGATTGAGGGAAGCTGTAATTGAATCTATATTACTGCTTCCGTCTGGGGCCTGTGCAACAAACATTTGGGATGTCTGTGTAGATGGCTTTTTCATGCATGCGTGTGTTTCAAGTGACTATTTAAAATCGTTGTTCCTTTTTTTTTTTTTTTTTTTTTTTTTTTTTTTTTTTTTTTTTTTTCAAAATTTTACTTTTTCAAGCTTATTTAGTAGATTTGATGAGAGATTTTACAGTATTGTGTGTCATGGTAGCACAGTATGTTAGAGTCCTGTTCCAATATTTTCAGACCTGTCCCACTCTCATTAATTCTTGTTCCCAAAACGGTCAGATACTGAGTGGAAAAGTACCCAAAGTCCAAAGAAAAACAACAACAAAAAAATGTTCAGAAAGTCTGTAAAACTATCGATCACAGAAAGTCTAGATTTTTGGAATGCAAAACAAAGAAATGAGTTAAGATTTTACCCGTTCTTATCTCTAAGGCTAGTCATAAGTTAATATCAGATGTGAAATACAATGACAAGCCTTGTATGAAACCACTGGAAAAGCAACTTTAGTTTTATCCATCACCATACTTCTGCAGCCTTTCACAGAGAATATTGTTTGTTCCATTAAATAACTAGTCTATAATCAACCTAGCTAAATAATATAAGCTTTAAAGTAAAAAAATATGAATATTTACTGTTTTTGGTAAGTTTACTAATAATATTATGACTAAAAACATTGCTCGTATTTTCACAGCATCCACTCTCCGTTGGAGAACCTGAGTTTTTATCTGACACCAACTGACCCTTCAGGTCAGGTAAATGTGGTGCTGGGTGTTTGAACGCCGCACACCCAAGGCAGAGTCTTGTTCATGTTCATGTTCAGGATCTGGTTACAAGCCATCCATCTGCAGTTGTTTTGCATTTTCCTCTGATGAAACCACAGAACCCTGCTAAGAACAGAAGAGTTATTGTGGGATTTTTTTTTATGTTGTGTTTGCAATCCAAGCATGGGTTAGGGATAATTGCATTGCTTTTATAGGTTGCTCTGATGCTGTAAATGGTACCATTTCTTTTTAATTTGCTGACATCATATAATTTTAAGCCAAAATGTGTGCATAATAAGCTTCCATGCTTTACTTTTTTGTGTAACATGCTGGTTTGCTGTCAAAATATTCAGCTTTTAAGTGATCATTTCTATAAAATTCTGAAAATGTCAACTTTTTTTTCTCTGCATAACCCTCCCCCCACTATTATAGATTTAGTAAAGATGTTTAAAAGGTCTTAAAAAATAAAATGTTTAATATTTTATTACAGTACACTTATTCAGCAAGGGAAAATTTGATCTCTTACATCTGAAGAATAATAAAGCTGATTCTGTAGGTGAAATCTACCTTATCAATATACTCTAGAGAAAAGAAATGGCAATTAAGTTCATTGTATATTTTAACATACTCTTGTCTTTCCTGTTTTGAAGAGGGAGTGAAACAAATGGGTTACAATATATTTAAATCCCACAGGAAAATGTACTTAAATGTTGAATTTTATTAAGTTCTACAGAAGTTAAAGATTAATTTAAGGATTTTTTTTTTTTTTTTTTTTTTTTTTTTTTTTTTTTTTTTTTTTTTTTTACACACCTTCACAACAGGTTGATCACAATTGTGCAGCTCTCTTTGAACGTGTTTAGCTTTTATCATTCACCAAGATCAAATAGAAGTTGCAATATGACGTGTATATAAGCTATTTCTGCTTCTCCCAGGAGTATGCTGTTCCAACCTCAAAGAAAACAAAGCCCTGATGAAGATGGGGCTGACCCTGGTGCTGGTGGGCCACGTCAACTTTCTTCTGGGAGCACTGGTGCACGGCGCTGTCCTCAGATACATCATCGTGAAGACTCGGGTCCGGATTCTTGTGTATGCCGTCTCTAACGTCATTGCCATTGTGGCAGGCCTGATGGTAACTTGATTAGCATATCTCTCAAGTTTTTTGTTTTCTCTTTTAGTCGTTTTCATCATTAAATGTGTTGCTGCTGGAACTAAATTTGTGGTATTTATGTGTTAAGAATGATGTTTCTGGTTGTTTTCCTTCAGGGTATTTTCAGCGGGATAACTGCTATTGTCCTGTCCAAGAACAAGAAAAACAGGAGCCTGGTAAATGCTTATCCTCTCAGTCAGGCTCACCTCCCACCTCCTTCAGCCCATAAATGTTATGCATTGGCTCCTGTTAGAACCTGTCTGTGTTTGGAGATACAGAAGCTAGTCAAAGATAAAAGTGTCAGTACAATATAGGTTAACCTTTTACAGAACACAAACTCGCCTGTGATATCAGCTTTCTTACATTTACTTTACTTTTTCCAAACTGTCTTGTGCCTTTGTTTCTCTTGCAGAAGTGGGTCCTACTGGTCTTCAGCATCCTGGCAGGTTTCTTAGGAGTTGCCTCTGCCTTGGGCTTGTCATTTTCTTTGATTAAAGCTTTCATCCATAAAGAAGAGAGTATTCTAAAAAGATACTGCAACTTCTTTGATGAAGACTTTGGCTCAGCGACCATAACAAAAGAATGTCCCTTTGATCCAACTCGTATCTATGTAGGTACAATATTCATCCGTAGTTTGTTTAGCAACTCTTGATATTTATATGAAATCAGTGTTTAAGAAATGTTTTGTGTGTGTGTAAATTAAGGCGACCAGCATCATTCTTTGGATGCCTCTCATCGTAATGTGCGCCGTGGAAGCGGTGTTCTCCTTTCGCTGTTTTGCTGCATGCACTTCCTTCCTGTACCTTTGTCCATGCAGGAAGAAACCGCTCCAGGCTAAGAGGGTAAGGTTCTGTCAGGGTTGGAGACTCTGAGGTTGCTGCATTTACTGCAGAAATCAGTGTGGATTCAAAATTGCTGCTCATTTGATGTTTCATTAAAGAACATTTTTTAAGAAAGATGCACAGTAATTTTATATTAAAAAAACATGAAGATCAGGGTCATCAAAAAAGTAAATTTGTGAACTCCAGGTCCATGCAGGAATCCTGATGGATTGGCCTTTTCCCAACTTTTTGATGTAGACTTATCTGCATAATTTCATCCAATAATGTTTCAAGCACAAGTGTCCATCTAGTTTTAGATGTGTTTCTGCTCCAACACAGCTGATTCAAATGATCCAACTACCTTCTCAGCTTGTCAATGTTTTGCAGAGGCCTGCTAATGAACCATCATTTATTCAGGTCTGTTGAACCAGGGAAAGAAAGAAAACATGCAGGATACCGGGCCTTGAGGACTGACTTTGGACACCGCTGGTTTAAAGGAGCGTTTAAAGATAGTGATGCATATTTTTTTATTAAATTTAAATTTAAAGTACAATTTAAAAACTGAATAAAAGTGCACTGGGCTTGCTTTAATCTTCATAAGCAGCCATATTTATGGTCCGATATTCTGCCATCGTCAAGACAGTCAAATTAAACTGACAGAGTAATTTCAGTTAAGATGATCACAAATTGAGTTTTAAAGGTTTTGTCTTATTGTTGTAATGGAGTACAGAAAACTTTGGCACTTTTTTTGTAAATTCTCTGTTACTTCTTTCTGGATCTGAGAAATTCTACCCATACTTTTGCAGTGGCCTTACTTCCTCCAGAAAAGTAGTTTATTTTGTGGGTCCGTGTGCTGGGTGTGATTTTTCAGTTTTCAAGGGATTACGGATGAGGCTTGAGGATGTATGGAGATGGTGAATGGCTTGTTTTGGAGGAGGCTGGGCAATAACATGGGTTTTCTTTCTCCAGTGTTTGTACCAGTGGCACAGAAAGGTACAGTCTTCATGGTGTGGGCATGTTTCTTTTACTGTAGGGGTTGGCCTATTCAAACCAATTCACACCAGAGATCATGGATTAGTTTTTATACATCAAAATACTTGAAGAGGTCACGTTGCCTTATTGTGAGTTGTGTTTCAACAAGAAAATGACCCCAAATACCAGTTAGCGAGCACCATATGGGTTCCAGACCCTGGGGGGTGCGGGGGTCTGATCCCCTGACCTTAATCCAATACCAAGAATTACAAATGTGATGGGCAATGTAGAATACCTTTTCACAGATACTACAGGTTGGTTGACTCCATGCAACAGAGATGTGAAGCAGCTGTGGTTATACAACTAAATATCGGTTCAGTGATTAACTCCAGAAGTATTTTTTGAGTTTATACTGTAAATTTGTTTTTTTTTTTTTAAAAATGCAAACACTGCTATTTTCTGAATAGCTTAAGATAACCGTTTTCTTCACTTTCTTTAGAGTGAAAACTTGACTAAATTTTCTTGATGTTTAATCTGGAATATAATATGCAGTGTTCTCAATGGAAGCTACAAGAATTGAGCTTTTCTTTTGTGCTTTTTGAATGCAGAGTAACCAGCTTACACACCATTTGCTGCCCTGGACCTTAAATAAGGATCAGTTGTTTGACACTTTTCTTTTCATAGAGTGAACGAGCTCACTGATTAAACTCCTCTTTCATTTGGAACACACCTCTTTGAATTCAGTTACTCAGAATCAGCAGCATGGATGACTGTTTGCCTATTAGTCTACTAGACCACCTCATAAATTCATATAACATATATAGAAATGTAATTTTTACCAAAACAGTGATTGATCTCATTAGGGATGTTGGGGTTTTTTTTTTTGGTTTTTTTTTCCAGCAAATCTAAAAACTGAATGAGGTTGTCAGCTGTCATAGAGTAAGGAATGACTTAATCAGATCATTAATTCATCCAAAATTAATTTGCTTTTTTTTTTTTTTTTTTTTTTTTTATTACACTTCCAGGTTAGAATCCAAAGAGATGAAATCCCAAAACCGCTTCCAGAACCAGAACCAGAGGCCAGAGCCGAAGAGGAGCCTGCAGAGCAGGATGAACTGCTGCATGACAGAGAGTATCAGAGTGACTGGGTCTAAACCAGCATAAATATAAAAAGCTGAACAGAGAATCTGTTACAAATCAGGTATTTGGAGATAGCTGGACTTAAACTGGCCAAACCAGTTGTATTTTACTATTTATGCCCTTAGGTGGCAAAATCATTTTTTAAATGTGATGGGATACTATTATGGTTCAAATGCTTTTATCATGTTTGTATAAATATTTTTTTAAAATCTGCCTTTCATTCCTTCAGTTTAAAATGTCTTTTTATTGTAGAAACAAAATTTGCATTTTTTTATCTTTATTAAAAAAAACTTTAATGCAGTTGTAACCTTTTGACAGCTTTTTTTTTTTTTTTTTTTTTTTTTTTTTTTTCAATGACTTTTGCAAAAAGTTTCAAAGAACACATCGACTAATGTTTTCAGAATACAAATATATACATAAATCGATCGAGACGTCTGGCTTTCCTTTTCAGTGAACTTTAAGTCGTCCCCAGACAACTTTGTTTAAAGAAATATATTCGAGTTGGTCTTTGAAGTCCTAAAAATCCCAAGTGATTCTGCAACTGAAAAGTACACACATTGATTTATACTAAACTGTAACTTAAATATTCAATGATTTGCTTTAAAAAAATGCATCATACAGATTTTGACAGATAAGACCAGTTGTATGTTTTCTAGAAAAGGGTCAAATATTTCTACATTATTCTGCTACAACTCCAAAGGCACATGACACAATGGGATCAATGGACAAAAAAAAAAAGCCTAAATTAGATCCAGGTATACAAAATAGGCACATGCTAAGCTATTTTTACAGATGTTTTTACAACTGGCAAAGCAAATATAGTAAATAAAAAGATGAAAATCCATACAAAAAATACTCACATTTTTTTTTTTTTTGCCCCAAAACAGCAAAGTTGCAAAGATTTTCTTAAAAAAAGAACAAATAAAAACCTTTTCATCTCAATTCATATTCTCAAAATATACAGTCTTTTACCAACTTTCACTGCAACAGTCCAAAAAGATAATTTATTAAAAAAAAACAAAAAAAAAAAAACAACCCCACTTAAAGATCAGCTCTGATCTGATGTACTGGTACCACTGGGAGTTGAGGACCTCAAGGTGTCTGGGCCTCCTCATTTGGCCTAAAGGAGCCAGAGGAAGGAAATGATTAACGCGTCCTCTGCATCATGGTCAATGTGTATGTGCAGTGTTTTCTCACTTTGATGTGTCCATTTTTTCCTCCTCTGGTACCTTCTCTTCTTCTTTTACTTCTGTGAAAAGATTTGAAATGACTTAAACTATCAGATCTTTGAGTAACAGGATGTTCAGAAGGTGAGGATGACTACCTTTTGTTTCCTCTGCACCTTTCTTCTTCTCCTCTGCCTCCTTCTCTCCTTCGGTCTTGGTCCTTTTGGCTTTCTTGTAGCTGGCTGTATTCCTGCGACCTCCTTCGCCTTCGTCCTCCGAGTCCGAGAACTCTTCCTCACACGCTATTCTTTTGTCGTGAGCGCGGACTGAATGTCATCAGAAGGGAGATGTGCATTAAAAGATGCTGCTTCTCCTCAACAACATCAACTGCCTGAGAACTGATGCAGGGTAAATGTGGAAGGAAAAACTGCTCATAAGAAATGATTTTACTAGATATGCGCTTGTTTGGATCGTCCTCTTCGTCGCCGCTGTCCTCCTGCATGGCGTCCTCTGGGATGGCTTGCATCTGGACTCCAGGGGCGTGAGGCAACATTCGCAGGTTCTCAAACAAGCGCTGCCTAAAGGGTGTGACACAGGAACACTTTTGTTCGAGGAAACTCAACTTTTCTCTCATAATCTAAAGCTACCGATAAATACTCTCAACATAAACCATGTTTCATGAACTCACTTGATCTTCTCCAGGTAGTCGTTTGTGTTCTGATTGGTCATGTTGGAGGGGCTGATGTGCAACTTGAAGTCTGGTCCAAAGTACTCAAAGTAGTCATTGTATGGAAGCTCTGTCAATTTGAGAGAAAATGTTTACAATAATTATACATTCCTGCTTAAATACAGCAAGTTCTGGGAGTATTTTAAATATCTCCTACTTTCTACATTTACCTGCCATAGAAGAAACTTCATAAACTAAAGTGCTATTTTAATATTTTATTTTGGATGTCTCATTTGTTGCCTACTGTTTTGAAGAGCCAACTAAAACAACAGCAGAGCTGGCAGGTAAAAGTAATTTTTTGATTTTTGAACACATCAGTTTCAACAATTTAAGCTCAGAAATTTGACTAGAGTAATTCTTTATGGAAAAGAACCTTTTAAAACTAGTCCATAAATATCTGGATCTAAAACTCTAAGGAGTGACATCGACTTAATTTAAAATTACGACTTTGAATCCAGCTTGTTTCTTCAGGCTTGGAAGTTCAAAACAAATGTCGTATCCAGGCTTTTGGGTGCATTTAGATCTGTCTTATATGAATAAATAAATTACTTTAGATATTGATGGAACTGGTTGATGTATTATGATTATCTCCAATTCTAATTTGATATTAAAAAGCTCAACTCCTTTTGATTTAAAAGACTTGATGTAAATGTATAAACCTATGCACATAGAGCACCATCAACTAAATGTAAATATGTAAAGAGAAATCATCTGGTGTATAAACACAGTATATAAAAAACACAATCATTTTTTTCTCTTCATGCTGTCTGACATTAAATTAGATTAGACTTTTCCTGTTGTAGGTCAGTTAGAATGAACTAAAATCATGTATATTTACTAAAAATCTGAATAATGGGAGAGAATTTATTACTTTATTCAAATTCAGAAGTTCACATACACTAAAATAAATATGCCTTTAAACAATGTCGGACAACCAGATGATAATGTCATGGCTTTTTAGGCTTCTGATTGGTTCATTCACAACATCTGAGGTAAATAAAGGCACACATGGGAATATGTTTAAAGGCCCACTTCAAACACACTGCTTCCTTGTGTGACATTGTGGAAAAACTGAAAAATATTAGAAAAAAACAAAAAAACAAAAAACCACATTGGGAACAAAGAATTTCCAACAGGAATAAATGCATACCATTGGGGATGGAGCTATCCAGGGCCACAGCAGTCTCGAATGTCCAGCAACGTGCCACATTACGGATGGTGTAGCCGCCTCCTCCCAGCATCAGCAGCGGCAGGTTGAAGCTCTTTATGTACTCCACACACTTGGCGTGGCCTAAGCCGACATAGCGTACAATACTCATTAAAACAAACATTCAAATGAGACCCTACGACTCTCATGTGCCTTTCATTATCGTGCCTTTAATGGTAAGGTTGAAGCAGCCAAGTCTGTCCCCTGACAGAGAGTCAGCTCCACACTGGAGGACCACAGCACTGGGCTGGTACATCTCCATCACCTTCGCCATGATCTGCAGAAGAAAAAAAAAAAAAAACCCACAACGGCAGCGCTCGATTATTATTTTTTGCATCAAAGAATATCTAAATTATGAAACTACAGGACTTCACAGGATGTTTTTAAACTCACAGGTTTGAAAATGGCTTCATAGGACTCATCATCAATCCCGTCCCTCAGTGGATAATTTACAGCATAATATTTACCTTTTCCAGCACCGATATCCTTCAGAGAACAAGGAAAACGCAATTTTATTATTACAGCAATCTGACATGTTTACATGCACAGTAATTAAGGACTTACCCTGAGGTCACCAGTGCCTGGGAAGTACTCTCCATACTTGTGGAAGGACACAGTCATGACACGGTCCGTGGTGTAGAAAGCCTCTTCTACACCATCTCCGTGATGAATGTCAATATCTATATACAAAACTCTCTGATGGTATCTATAAATTAGAAAAATATTCCAAATAGTGTGACTGTAATCAGTAGAAGCTGGAAATGTCCTGATTACACATACGGAGTATCATCCTTTCTGTCACACTCACTTCAGTAACTCCAGGATAGCCAGTACGATGTCATTGACGTAGCAAAATCCAGAGGCTTCTGACTTTTTGGCGTGATGAAGCCCTCCGGCCCAGTTGATCGCAATATCTGTCTGCTGTTTGTTCAGCTTCACCGCACCGGCTGACACACAGCGAGAGAGCGAGAATTTACCTTTTTTTTAAGGTACAGGATTATTGGACTTTTTCAAAGAAGATGACTTACCGACGGATCCCCCTGCTGAGAGCTGGCAGAACTCGAACAAGCCATCGAAGACTGGACAGTCCTCACCCACATTGACTGCAAAACACAACATCAGAAACATCCGTTTTATTCAGGCTGCCTGCTCAGACCTCGCACAAACATCTGTCCTGAACGATCTGATCGCAAATACGTTTCCTTTTCTTTTTACAGGTTAAAATCTTTAGTGTCTCTGTGCCGAGGCTAAATTCTGTAAAGTTGCACATTCCTTATTCTTCTTTATTTGTCCCATAGTGCGACTGTTCAGCTACAAAATCCCATCATTAAGAATCTTTAGCATAAATGACTCCACAAAAATGTGACCCAGACGAGTCTCAACTGTGTTCATGTCTAAACAATAACTTATGTAAAGTGATTGAATGTATCCTTGCTGTTACAGAAACATCAGCAGACCTGTTGATTGTAACATGAACTAACATTAACACACTAAGGTTGTTGTTAACACACTGCAGATGCAGTAATTTACTTTGTTTGTTTTTTTTGTCTCAACCAAGCTTTTGCTTCAGGAAGGAGTTCAAAGGCTGTGAATGAGAAAAGAGAAATGTTTTGTTTATCAAGGCAAACCGCCTTACTGTTGAAACTCCATTGCCCCTGCTCTGAGAGCCAAGGCAGACACACGCATTGGTCAGGTCTATGAGGGAATCCAACAGCATCCACTGACCGAGCAAGGCACAGCTTTCCTCATGTGCTGAAGTCAACAGCTTTGGCCGTGTAAGCTGCAGTCCCTAGAGCTTCTTGGCTTCCTGTGGTCTTACCATCTCTATCTCTATCATCTACCCTACTTTCCATCTTCTCATCCCTCTTAAAATAAAGATTAAGATATAGCGCAACATTTTAAAATTGTTCTTGCAGCTTCTGTGACACTGATATTCCTTTGACAAACCTTAGGCTTTAACAAGCTTTAACTACTGTAGTTTGGTTGGTCTTGTAATTATAACCTCTGCACTGATAGATTATGTTAGGGTTTGTTTTATTGAATGAAATCTTTTTGATTTCTTGCTAATCAGTAGGTAGTAGATTTCAGATTATTCACAGTAGACTTGATTTTTATCTTTGATTTTAAGTCACTGTTAGTTTTTTGCCTTAATCCTAAAATGATGTGTGATTTTCATGATTATTTTATGCATTTTAATTAAATAATCCTGAGGAAATCTAGAGAAAAGGATTCATTCTTACAAATTAATTACTGACAGAAACACAGGCTTGCTGATTTACAGACATTAAAATATTTTTGAAACAGTCAACAGTCTTAACAGGACCTTGTATTAGTTGCGCAGCTGACATCCCGCTCTGTGACGTGATTACACGTTTACTTCCAGACTGTCATCTGGTTGCTCAGGATGGGTTGCACGCTACATTACCTGAATCAGCCAGATGCATGTAAATAGAATAATGGATTAGAAAGATATTATTAGGTTCTCAGGTGAAACTTACATCTCTGCATCTGTTTGCTGTATTCTGACATGTTGTCTGGCCTGATAGAGCGCAAGAACCTGATGTAATCATCACTGTGATACTTAGTCATCTCCTCCCCGCTGGCTTTGTGTGGGCGCTGCAACAAAAACAAATACATTTTTAAAAAATCATTGATTATATCCTGGGTCTTTACAACAAAGTAGCATAAACCCAGTTTGCTTCATTTCACATACATATATCTCCATCTTTCTGTAGAGGCCATAGTTGAGCAGCAGGTTGTGGGTCATGCGGATCCGATGAGGCTTCATGGGATGGCCTTGACCATAGTAGTAGTTTCCAACATCACCTGAAGTGAAAACATACATAAAATTAGCATACTGGGTGGTGTTTTTTTTTTTTGTTTTTGTTTGTTTTTAATTTCCTGCAAATAAAGCAAGACTTAACTAACAAACATCGCACTCAAAGTACATGAATGCAGTGACGGAATCCATCCGTAAATAAACATCTGTTTGGGTCTGTTCACTACAAAGGGGGAAAAAAAACGAACTAAAGTGATCCACTGGCTTTTTACCATCTGTTACCGTTGATTCGATCATTTCCACCAACAAACGTCCAACGTTTGAACGTAGAAAAACGAGTCTTTTCTCAGTAATAACTAATTTTATTGACAATAAACCTACATTATGCGTTAGCGCGCTAGCTGATTGGCTGGTCTTTTCAAAGTATAAAAACCGCTATAAAAAAAAAACTGCAAAAAAAAAAAAAAAAAAAAACTGCATTTCATGATCCATCTTTGACTATGGCTACACTTAGCGCCTTTTTAGGGTTTAATCACTCCAACATCTTGACAAACTGAGGTGAGGAGAGCAGGCTGCATCTCAAGCTAGCAACGTTAGCTTAGATTAGCAGGAGGTTAAATGGATAGATGTAAACTCCATCGGATTTTATCAGTTAACGAGTCTACTTATAAAACTGCATCTATGGGTGTACTTACCATCATAGTAGTAGCAAACTTTTTTCTTTGTGCCTTGGGAGGTAAATGCCATTTTTAGTCCTGTTTTTCGGATGGTTTTAACCAACAGTGCAGGAGAGGAGACAACAGCGACACGTTTGGTCAATGGAATGTCATGTCAACAGCTGTACATAGGGGGCGCCAGAGTGACACAAAAGTGTTTACTACGTGCAAAAACACTGTGCTTTCTGTCTCCGCTTCTGCAGCTAACCTTGCATCGTTTATACGTTTCTTAACATGGAAAAAGTTGAAGTATGTAAGGCACACTCCAGAGTCCTGGGAGAAAACCACAGAGAAATATTAGGGTTCTGTGCATTATCAAGTGCACCTGTGATCTGTGACATATTTTGCCTGTTATAGATAATTTCATTAAATAAAAGTTGCAATGCCCTTCTTGCTGCTTGCTCTGTGATTTAAATATATATATGCTCTGTGATTTAAATATATATATATATATATATATATATATATATATATATATATATATATATATATATATATATATATATATATATATATATAATATTCACTGTAAACGTGCCTTTTCTGCAACTCTTTACTCATTTATTTGAGTAACTATTTGGAAGAAAAAAAAGTATTTTTAGGAGTAGTTTTACTGCACTGTACTTTTTACTTTTATTTGAATTATGTTATTATGAAGTATTGCTACTCTTAACTGAGTGAAATATCTAATCCTCTACCCACTGTGAATAACTCTACTGAATTAAGTTTTAACCAAAAATGCACCAGACCCAGATATAAACCTACAGTTTATGTTGAACTGAGAATTATTATTTGTACTCAAGCTTTGTTGTTCGGATGTTATTTTCAATCTGATGAGCCCTTTGCACCATTTAGAGATCAGACGATGAGATGAGAATTGATTGGAATTGAGTAGGAAGGCAATGGCCAGGCGAATGCTACTCTTACTTGAGCACAATTTCTGGCTACTCTACCTACTTCTACTTTTTTGTAATTTTGGCCTAATTTGCATCATTATGTTGCCATTTTGTTAGAGTTTGTTAATTTTGTGTTACAGTGTGGCTGTTTTCCATTTTATCTCATGTTTTTGTTTGGTACCGTGTGTCATGCATTGTTTATGTTTTTATCAAGGTTGATTATTATTTCAATTTTGGTCTTTTTTTCCTTTCAAATTGATAGTTCTGCCTCTCATCTCGTATCTTTTGGGTTGATCTTTTTGCTTTCCTTTATGACTACAAAACTGAGGTAATCCTTGATTACATATTTAAGATTTTGTCTCATAGAAGCTACTATACCTGTCTTGTTATTTAATTTTTACTTAGTGTACTAAGTAAAAGTGCTCTTTTATTTGCATCTCTTGATTTTTGCTTGTTTTTTTGAATTTATTTAAATTCTGTTCCCATAATTTGGATTATATTTCCTGGATAAACATTGTTTGTCCCTCTTCCCAGGTAGTTCAGGATGTAATCATCATTTGAGAAGGAATGGCAGCATCATGTTGTTTGGGTGTTTTGCTGCAGGGCGGACTTGTGCACTTCACTAAATAGATAGAGTCATGAGAAAGGAACAGTTTAAGAGATCAGCCAGGAAGTTAAAACTTGTGTGTAAGTGATTTGGGTTTCTTTCCACAAGCGTTTCATAATGATTTGTGAGATTTTTGGCCCATTCCTCCTGACAAGTGGTGTACCTGTGTCAAGTTTGTAGGCCGCTTTGCCTGACTCACCTGACACAGTTACAAATTTCAATAAAAGCTTGTGAAGAGTTTGCAGAAGGAGACCCAAAATATTTGAGCTAAGTCATACAGCTAAAAAAGACAATTTTAGCAAAAACAATGGGAAAGTAGAAAGTATTTAAACTTCTGACTTTAAAGAAAGTAAAAAAAAAATCTCTCTCTCTATTCGCTCTCCCTATTCTGGCATTAGGCAAATCTTAATTAATCCTAATATATTCTTAATCAACAGGAAAAAAATTATTCCAGTTTAATATCAGACAATAAGAAAAATAATAATGTGTCTTTTTGTACAGTGTAGGTAAACATTTGGTTTCAACATTGATGCAGAACACAGATTATACAGGTTAAAAAGATTTAAAAAGTCTCCATGTGGTGGGCTCTAAAAATTTTTCAACCTGTCACCGTATTTCAGTGCACTGTTATTTTAACAGCTTACAGTGAGAACCTCATGTTTAAAATTTATTTTTTCAAATTTAAACGGTCTTGTGTGAAATGTATTTATATTGTGTGTGTAAGTGTTTTGTAGCAATTAATGTTTTGAACTCCTTAATGTCTTGGTTTGGTTATTTTTTAAAGATTTTTCGGAGGTTTTAAATTTAAATCTAGTCTTTGAGTTAGATAAAGATTGATATAAATGTCAATTTTGGCTGAAAAAAGAAACAGAGAATATATGAGGATGTATTTACAGGAAACTTTAAAACTGTATCTGATGCACACTAATCACTGCACTTTCAGAAATACTTATTTTGTTATTTGTACATTAGACATTCATTCTCTATAATAAAAAAACATTGTAATAAAAACATCCAAAATGTACCCTTTTGTATTTAATATGTTTTCCAACAATATTCCGTCCAACTGTGGCTCATTTTATTCAATAATATACAGCATTCACGGAAAACTTGTTACTGTAAATAAAACCGTTATCATGCTGCGGAGGTAAAATTCTCTTGAAGCAGTTATTTACATGCTATTGTAAAAGCACCAGGAGAGCAGCTGTTCGTTCAGCCCCAACACTGAGTCCCCCGTTTATTCAATCAGCAGGATCATCACGCCTCTCTCTCCTGCTTGCACATTTCCATCAGAGATTACTGCAAATGTTTTCCAGTTTAGTTTGATGCAGAAACAAAGTACTTTTATGATGAGCATCCCAGCTCCTATACTCTTAAAGCAAACAGTTAAAAATCCAGCACTGATTGTCACCAGTTGTACTGTTAGTTTGATTACACATATATGTGTCTCTGTGAGTCTTTTTCTCTCCACTGCAGCTACTCTTGGTACTGCCTCTCTGTGGCAGTGAAGAAATCCTCCAGAAGGTGCTTCAGGTAGTCAAATGTGGGTCTATCCTCTGGTTTCTCCCTCCAGCACTCCTGCATGATGTCATAAAGCTCATCGGGGCAGTCTTCTGGCTTCGGCATTCTGTATCCCCGCTCCAGGTTCTGGATTACCTCTGGGTTGGACATACCTGAACAGGAAATAAAATTATGATCAGTTATTTTTTTAAAAAGACTGTTAATTTGGTGAAATCCCCCTGATGACATTTACATTAAATTTGTTTTCTGTAGTGGACATTTGCAAACTCAAATATCCCCCCACCCTCTCGATGCCACTGAGTTAACTCTTTTCATTCTCTAAAGAAAGTATTTTACATGACACCAGATATGCACTGGTGGGATTCTGGGAACTTTCTGTTTCAACAGAAAGATGGCTCTGGATGGAAGAAATGTCACTGCAAAACTTTTAATCAAGCAAATTTTGTCTTTAAAGGGTTCTTTACTTTTGCATGAAACTCTTTAAAAGACCCTAAACCTTTTCTAGAGGAATTTAACAACATATAACCCCAGTATTCTGGTGTCTAATCAATGTCCCCTACAGTGAAAGTTTGTAGTTATTTCTTCCATTTTTTTTTTTTTTTTTTTTTTTTTGGTCTTTTTCAAAAAAGACCTAATGGATTTACAATCAGAAAAGTGAAACATTTATTGAAGAAAGCTCAGTTTAAGTAAAGTTAAAATTAACCATTAATTAAGTTTGAATTGATTGCAGATTTTCCTCTACAATCAAAATTATACCCACAGGCTCAAATATATACATATATCCCTTCACTGACAGCACAGATTTTGCAGTCAACAACCAGCTTCGGGTCTATGTATGGAAGCGTATTTGGCCACCCTTGGCATGATACTACCACTACCACACCTCATCTTAACTCTTTAAATATTCATCTTGTCACTGTGCCCAAATAGCCCAATCTTTGTCTTGTTTGACTGGAAAACTTTTGTCAGGAAGTTGGCTTGTCCATCCAGGCAGATGTATATTTCAATCAAAGGTGTCAGTTTTGGAGCAGATATTTCTTTCCTGGTTGGTTTCTTGTTCTCTGTCTAAGGCTGGAGCCTTAGCTGTTCCTGAGCACTCAAACCAAATTCTTTTCATCTTAGGATAACAGTTTGGCTTTTCCTGCAGACTAGCAAATTTGTGACACATCCAAATAACTTGTAGCATTGTTTAAACTGTTGATCTTGTAATTTGGTTGGTTTAAAATGACTCCAAAGACTTTACATAACTGTGTAAATCTACAATTTGAATACGTCTACAATAAGTTCCTTGAGCTTTCCTGTTTTGTGTATAGGTTAATCCAATGAGGGCTGTCAAGCAAATTATTTTTATGTTGGCTAATCATGTATGTTGGATAATCATTCAATCATTTGAGCCAAAATTTAATATAAAATTGATGACCAGAATCGATAGATAGATTGTAACTGTTGGTACTTTCTTTGTAATTCAGATTTCATCCTCTTGGTTAGTCTCTTTGCTGGTGTTCCATTTTGTCATTGTTATTGTTGAGGACACATCATGTCACAAAAAAAGAGAGAAAAAAAATCAAGTGTACTTAGTCGGAGTATCTACCTGGGTAAGGAATACGTCCATATGTCACTATTTCTGTGAGTAGAATCCCAAATGACCACACATCAGATTTTATGGAGAAGGTGCCGTAGTTTATTGCTTCTGGTGCGGTCCATTTAATGGGGAACTTTGCACCTGTGAACAAATTTTTAAAAATATATATTATTTAGAAATAAAGCGAACACATGTCAACAAAAACAGTAATTTTGAGCTAGCCTTTGATGACATTAAACTATAGCTCTTGGAGGTCCTCCTACCTTCTCTGGCTGTGTATTCATTGTCCTCTATCAATCTTGCGAGGCCAAAATCTGCAATCTTGCAGATGAGCTCATGGGAAACTAGAATGTTGGCAGCCCGCAGGTCTCGATGAATATAATTCTTTCGCTCGATGAACGCCATGCCGTCAGCCACCTGTAGAGAGCAGTACATCATCACACATGTCTTTAGAGAGTGTGTTTGTCTGTGTTGAAGTGTGAAATGAATGTCCGTGAAGGATCTATGTGTATGTTGGCACTGTGGCTGGACAGATGTACCAAAACCAGGGAGTTTACCACTTCCCCTGGTCACTTGCTTGCACTCTTTTACCTTTTTTCTGCACTGATGGACTCCACCCAGGTGCACAGCTGTGCTTACGCAACACAGTGTGATAGAAAAAAACAAGCTACAGTCTTACTTTAGATCCATCAATTCCATGGCTGAGTTTCTGTTTCAGTCACAGACCAAATGACTCATTATTAAGCATAGATCTAATGAAATCTGACACTACACCTGATGACAGAGGATATTCTTGTATGAGGTGTCTCAATTAAGATTTTTGTCATATCCAAATTCCCCACCTTTCAAAATTTCTAAAGAACTGAACCATTTGATGCCTGTCCAATCAGCTTTTCAACTGTAAAGATTTGTTTGAGGAAAGCTGTGTTTCACAGAAGCTGGAATGTGTCACATAAGTATCAGGACAGGACAGTATCTTCTCAGGAAACTGAGAGGTACACCTCATACTCAACTTCTTCACATTTCAGTTTATTGCCTTGGGTTATTAGTGGAAGGAAAATGGTACAAGCTTTTATAATTGTTTTAATCTAAAAATTGTGGTGTGCATCTATATTCAGTCACCTTTACTGTGACACCTCTAAATATAATCCAGAGCAACAAAAGGCCTGTAGAAGTCCCTTAATTTAGTATATCCATCTAAAACTGTAAAGCGTATGGTCCAACTACAAACCTACTGAGACATGTCCATACACCTAACCTGACAGGCCTGGCAAGGAGAGCATTAATTAAAGAAGTAGCCACAAGGCCCATGGTAACTCTGAAAGAGCTGCAGAGACCCGCAACTCAGGTGGGAGAATCTGTTGACATGACAGCTCTTAAGCAGGCACATATCTGGCCTTTATGGAAGAATGCTAAGTGGAAAACTAAAAGTGGAAAGAATACCACAGATGTTTTTTGTCAGTTTGTCAGAGACAGCAAACATATGGAAGAAGGTGCTGAAGGTGAGACTGAAATTGAGCATTTTTGGCAAACTATGTATGGCAGAAAATAATACTTCACACCACTCTGAATATACCATCCCCACAGTGAAACGCTGTGGCAGCAGCATCAGTGGGGATGCTTTCCTTCAGCAGGAACAACAAAGTTGCTAAGACTTAATGGGAATATGAATGGAGGTAAATGGGAATCCTGTAAAAAACCTAAAGTGGCTGCAAAATTCATGAGAGTAGGACAGAAGCTCATTTTCCAGCATGGCCTTCAACATACAGCCAGACAAAGTACAGACCTAAATCCATTTTACAATCTGTGGCAAGACTTGAAAATTGATGTTCACAGATTCTCTGCATTTAATCAGACTGAGCTTGAGTTATTTTGTCAAGAAGAACTGTCAAAAATCCTTCCTTCTAGATGTGCAAATCTGGCAGAAACATTTCCCAACAGAAAGGTGGCACTGTATTGACTCAATGGGGCTGAATACACATCAGACTCAGATTTTTAGCTACAAAAAAATTTGAAAACCATGTATCCTTTCACTTTCACTTCACACTTATGGACTTATTTGGAAAGGTCTGTCTCACAAAATCCTAATAAAATGCTCTGAAGTTTGTGATTGTAATGTGAAGACATGAAAAAAATTCAAGGGGTATTGTGTTGTCATGGTGTCCACTTCAGATCTTTTAGCACCTCTCTGGCCTTTTTGATAACAAATGTTAAAAAGACATCAGTCAATTTTTTTTACATGTTCCAGGAATACCTGCTTTACACTCCTACATTTTGCACATTACTAAAAGAAAATGTCAGCTTCTCCCAGACATTACATTTTATGATCCGCCACCGCATGACGCTAAGAAGCCTTTTTACCACAAATGTTGTCGGTGTATGATGGGCTGGCATGAAAGCATTGCTCGCTGTAAAACCTTCACCACACCGCTCTGCATGAAGCGTAAATCTTTGCATCAAGTTCTGACATGTCTTAGAGTTTGCCTTCTTTAGATGTTCAGAGTTGTTCGGCATGTAATACTTTGAAACTTCAGGCTGTCTTCCTGTGGTTGACTTTGTCATTCCCACACCCACAATACCCCGTAAAATCGAGGTTTTTCAATGGCAAGTAATATTTTGAAATTTATTAAGATTAGTCCTGCATAAAGAAACATTTTGTGAATTTAACTCTTCTCTGCGTTCTGTATTAAATTAGCTCAATTTAGTATTAAGTCTGGTTATTGTAGGAGAAGAGCTTGACTAACTCTGAAACTCATCAAACTTCCCACACCTCAAAGCACACATCCTGTTCACAGGTTGAGAGCTCACAACATCATAATATAATCACTTTAAATGTAAGCAAGTCCCTCCTTTTTAACCATCTATTTTAAATAGAAATCAGTTTAATCAGTTTAAAACCTTTTTTTTTCCAATTTCCTTTCTCTCTGTTGATAAAATAACCTTAGAGATTCACAGAAACTAATCATAGTTTCAAGTTCTGTCATCATTGAATGATCTCCATATTTTTTGCTTAGTTGCCACCTTCGAGAAATCAAAAGTGAGATCACAAAAGAAGTTACAGTTTCAGCCGGTTTGTCCACTTGAAATCCTATTAATTAGTACGAAGAATGGTTTTATTTGTGTCACACAGTCTAGACTTGTAATAACGATTACATGCCCGCCCTTCTGCACACGTTCCCACCTAAGTCTGCATGTATTACAAGATTAGTGCTGAATTCAAGCCTCATTAATAAAGTTGCTGATTTATTGCCCAAAAGGATCATGCTAATCTGGTAAATTAGTTGGAAGGATGAATTATTTTGCAAGAACAGAATGTTAAAGACAGACGTATCTCACGTATCTCACCTGTGATGACATGTCTATCAGTTGGTTGGTAGGTAAATTGCTTCCCTCCTGTGTTTTCAGGTAGTCTACCAAGCTTCCTATAAAAAAAAATAAAAAAATATATATATAATAATAAAAAAAAAAAATCCTGTTAGCCATTTATTTGAAGCTTTGTATATTGTATTTTAAATAAATTATATACAATACCTTCACAAATAAATAAGAGTTAACAAAATTTTCACATTCAAACATGTCTGACAAACACCAAAACATTTTATGTCTTCAAGAATTATTACAAAGGCAGATTTTAGCTTTCTTCAAGTGTTTTCAGACAAATTTAGGTAAAAAAGGCAACATTTTCTTTTTAATCCATTTCCTGCATTGCTGAATCTGCCCATTCCCTTAACATCTTATTCTTTCATCGCACCATAAATTTTGTGACAAGATGTTGTCCTAAACTGCCAGTTTAAAGTTCTGATAAAGTTAAACCTTTCTTATAATACATCTAACTAGTGTAGGTTTCATGTGCTAATCATGTGTTAACTGAACAATAAGTCACCCTGTCTTTTCCTTTTAGAAATGAGAATAGCAAGTAACTAAGGTGTGATCTCCTCCTTCTCATATTTTTGAGATAATCACACATCCTGCCACTCTGTTTAACCCATTCTTGTTACTTTTTTCATTTGATGAGTTGAAAACTCCTTTTTGACCTGATGTTGGTTTTAGTTCTTTTATATGGCAGTGTTATATTTCATTACACTTAAGTTCAATCAATACAACTGGCCTGGTTTTCATATATAATGTGTTGTTTAAGCCTTTTTTTAACTTATGGGACTGTAAAATATTTTGGGGGCTTGTCCATGATCTTAACGTTGCTCTTTCATAAGGTTGTCGTAGGGAGGAAACAGGCAATAGGTTGTTCTGTTTAGTGATATGCAGTCTCCTTATCCAATCAGCTGTTAGAGCACAACACAGGTCAAACACAGTTCTTTCAAAAAAGTAATGACACGTTGTTTTTGGATTGTTGGTTTTCTGTCTCTTAACAAACTGGTAGACTTCATTTTCATTTTTCTTTGGTCCCCAGAAAATAAACTCAAAAGTAATGTGGTTTAATTCAGAGATTTTCACATGCATGTCATTTAGTCTACACTGCAGACTTGATCTGAATTATACTGCATTCAAATCATGTTCTGTTTTATCCTTGGGTCTAATTTAACACCAGAACATTTAACAGTTCAGAATTTTTTTTGAACATTTATTTAAACATGTAAAAAAAACTGTTGTAAAATATTTAGAAAAATATAAAGTCCAATATTTACCTTATCAGACATGTAAATATGCATTTCTGTTATGACAGAAAGATAGCAGAAATAGATTAACACCTGTTACTCTTAAATTCCTGAATGATCAAACAGGAAGTGCTTTTATTTTGAAGAATTTTGTTTTTTGTAATGACTTAGTTAACACCTGTTAATCCTTGTGCTCAAAATGTCTCTCCTTTACTATATGGTGTATTATATTATGTTCGGAAGCCAAGACTCAGACCTCCAGTATAAGTCAAGTATGTGATCCATAAATCTTTAGAGTACAAGTCAAGTCCTTATTTTGGTGCTTTAAGGGTATTCTTAGTATTCCTCTGTACATTTTTATTGGTGATGTCATTATATTTTTTTACATGTGATGTTTTGACAGCTGTACCACATGTCTAAACCACTTGCTCCAAGTCAACTTCTAGTCATACTGATGTTTATCCTAATTATTTCCTATGACTTGCTCCTGCTTTGTCTAAAAACTTTTACTTTATAACACTGAACTCTCTTTCAATTATGTGAGGTTAAAGGATCAGGAAGAGTAATAAAAAAGTAAAAATTTTTAACTCAATGCTAAAGACGTAAAAACAAACTCAACTGTAAAGACCTAAAGCAAATCGAAAACTAAAAAAAAAAGATGCTGCATTTGGAAGACGAATGAGTTTTTAGACTTCAAAATACCTCATGAACAAAAATAAACTGAGCAGGACCAGAATAGCAGCTGAAATCAGCAAACACAATACTTCGAGGAAGTACAGTATAATCTGTCAAGTTGATGTGAACTTTCTGATAACTAGCATAGAACAATATCTCCGTATGAAGGCCGGCTAAATCAGACCAAAGGAAATATTTTGAGAAGAACGACTGTGCCAGGAAAGAAGAGGCATTCACTCCTCTGCACAAGCCTGGAAGGTTGCTTTTGAAGATTAAAAGTTAGAGCAGCCCTCTTTGTCGAGGCCACAAAGGGAAGTGGGGATGACGCGCCTGCTATTTTTCCTTCTTTATTGTCCTAAATAATGCAGAAAAATACGGGACAAACTGTAAAAAGATGGGAACCTCGTCGCCAGAAGAGACAATTGTCCATACATAGATCCCAGACAAAGAGCTGGCCTTATGTGGAAACACTGCCGGTGGTTTAAAAATGATAATACAAAGGCACTCCTTTCACTTGAGCTCTAAGGCTGTTGTGTTTGTGAAAGCATTTCTCAGTGCATTTCGGCGCTGTCACTCACAATAAAAAGAATCACAAAGACTTTTGAGGTTAAGAGGAAAAAGATCCATGATTGCTATCATCTGAATGCAGATTCTGGCTATATGAAACCTCTCTGTTGCATGCAGACGGCTGTTATGTCCCTATTTTATCGGGATTTAGAGTTCACAGTTAGCTTCTACGAGCTATCTGATATGAGAAGGCAAAGGAGGAAGATCCACAGACAGGATGCTGGCAATACGGCTGTTGTAAAATCTACAGCAGACTTGTTTATGGTACCAGTGCATGATGAAGACCCTTCAGCTCAAAAACTTCCTCTCGACATGTAAACACAATTAACCTTCCAGGACAGGTCCGGAAAAGAAGAAGGGAAAGTTCACGTTTGCTTGGAAACATTTTAACGCCTCGCCAGTGAACACAAGAGAGCCTAATGAGGAGAAGCTGAAAACAGCCAGCATAAACAAGCCAGAGCTCCTTTACTTAGGCCTGCTCACATCACAGCTTTCATGCTCAATCACTAGTGACGAATATTCTTTATATTTCCAGTATGTCTGACAAACAAAATGTTCTAAATAAGAGCTCCACCAACATTAAGTTGATTCAATAGACTCACTGGAGTAGAGTGTTCAGGTGAAAATATTGTGACTCATTAACAGGCTGAAACTCACAGGGCTGCCTGGTCTTTTGTTCAAACATGTGTTCCCACCCTGAGTCTGATAACAGATCAACATGTTTAATCCTGAACATCTATGACACTGGGCTAACACGGCTCTTTGTCTTCCCTCCAAGCTCAGAGCTCTCTTTCATACTGACTGTCTTTATCGTAACGAGGCAGGAGATTAAGGAGATGATTAATTCAGACAGGCTGAAACATATTTGAATTGACTGAACCTTTTTCGAAGGTGCATGACTATCCTATTCATCTTTATTAGAAAAACACTCTAAAGGCAGGTTTACCTACTGTTGTGATGATATCTGAGAGGACCTACCATTTTCCATGTACTCTGTAACAATGTATATAGGCTCCTGGGTAACTACGGCGAAGAGACGGACGAGACGAGGATGCTGCAGGTTCTTCATCATGTTGGCCTCTGCCATGAAGGCCTCCACTGACATGGTGCCCATCTTCAGATTCTTTATCGCCACTTTCCTGTCATTGTTGTAGATACCTGGAAAAGGACATTTGGATCTCAATGGCTGTAAGAAACATAAATGCTTAAAAAGATAAACATTGAAAGTGTGAGGAGAATATCAAATGTGCCGATACAGAATCGTCACTTCAGTTTTCCTACAAAAAAATTCAGACAAAATTTAATGAGTTTGGTTTTGTAGCTTGGTTCGCCTCTCTACGACAAAGCATGGGTCGGTATCAAGGTATTAAATAGCGAAAACTTCAAGATCTCAAAAAATATTCATCATTCCACTTCTAAAATTTAAAGTTCTCATAATGAGAGGACCGGAAACTAACTGAGGTTTCTCTGCAATTCCGTGATGTGAATCCCCCAGCCGCTGATACTCAAAGCATGAAGCCAGTCGGCTGGCTGAATGAAGCGTGCTTAAACTCTCCATGGTCTTACAAAAAGGCTCATTTTCAGTCATTAGAAAACTCCATGAGCTACATGTTTGTTAGTCAATCAACTACAGATTAGCTACAACAGCAGATAGTCTGATTTATTAATCAGCTAATATCAGTTTGTCATACTTGTGTATGTACCTCGAGAAAGTAAAGAACTGCAAAAAGGTATACCATTCTGCACAGTAAGTACTTAAAAATTATAACTAAATTTTGCAGATGTTTGTTCTATATTTTTGACTATTTAAAAAAACAAACAAAAAATCCTTTTTGATGGTAATATCATACCTATATTAATCAATAAGTCATTATTTTCACAGCAGTGGGAATAATTGTAGATTTTCAGTTTTAAACTAAATCTATTATTACATCATGCTTTAATTTTTAAAAGAGTGGGACTTTTAGTGAAGTTTGACCTGCTATGAAAATAGATAGAAAATAGAAAATACAAGAAAATTTTAATGTCTCCATTTCAGGTCTTTAAAATTTGTTTATTTATTATTAAGTCCAAAAAGGGAATTGCTCTGAATGAGAGTATTATAAATTTATGCTAAATAATAATAATAATAATAATAATAATAATAATAATAATAATAATAATAATAATAATAATAATAATAATGTGTACAAGTTATCATTGTTGTAACTCTCAGTTTGGTTTTAACTCTTTGCTTCTCCATCTACTTTAGATAATGTTATTTTATTTCCTTAAATAGTTTAAGTTTCAGTTTAAACAGCATATTAACATCATTCCTGTTCACAATGAAAGCCAAACAAGTCATTAACTTTTTAAAATTAAAAATAGGAAGAATTTTAAGACTATAGCATGTTCAAGCTGGTAAAATTAGATGTTTTTTTGTAGATTTTTTGTTTCATGACGTATTCCTTTTTACAAAAGGTAATAAAAATATTGCATATATCCCACAAACTGGTCCACATATAGTGGACCTTATAGAACACATTTCTGAAAACAGCATCTTTAACTTAAATGAGACTTGACATACTGTTTGGTGCTCTCAACTAGCATTTACAGCACCACTGTTCCTTATTAACAGTGACGTCCTTGTCCAAAAACTGTACTTGCCTGCTCTTAACTTAGGAACATTTAAATAATGGGGGGAAAAGCTCAGTTCTTTGCTATTTTCTTTACATTTCTGATGAGTCTGCAGGTTAGTGAACCAATCAGAAGTTAGGATCTATTCTACGGGCGATAAAATAAAAGTTTAAATCACTTCATGATATACTGTAGCTCAGGAAATATGATATAATTCAACAGTGAATTAAAATAAATTAGTCAAATAAAATTTGACTCAGTTGAAGGATCACAGATTTTTTAAAATTAGATATATAAAAATGTATTTTGCAAAATATTCATTTCTTGGATTGTGGCACTTTTGGGTTACCTTAGTTAAGGGGAGTTAAAACCCTAACACCCGATCCTTCCTCAGTTGTTTGTAATAAATTCATTGTCAATGTAAGAACATAGGTAACATGAAATATTATTCAGGGGAACCCCTCCACCCTCACTACCCTCAACCCTTCTAATAATATCCACCGTGGTTCGCATAAATTGATGTACGACTAAAAGCATTTACTCACCATGTGACGCCTGTAAACCATTGCTTGGTTCAAATATGTGCTGTTCTAATAACAGCTTCATGTGACTCTCATGGAGACAAGCTCTCTGGAAGACTAACACTCACTAACATGATCTCAACCAAAGCCATAGCCAACCAGTTTGTTCTTTCCCTCACATAAAACACTTTGATGCGCACCAAGCATGAAGCATATAGCGATGAGGGAACAAATCTTTATCTACTAATGAAAACATTCCTCTTTCTCTTTCTTCTTCTTTTGGTAATGCACTGGTGGTTATCATGTATAGTGTCTTGGAACAGTCTTAATACATACTGAACTTTTGATACAAGATTTTCATAATTTTTTGCAAGTAAAATCTTAAAAGCGTGGCATGCATTTTTACATTTATTCAGCCCCCTGATGTACTAGCTTGCAGAACCACCTTTTACTACAATTACAGTTGCAAATCTTCTGCGGTGTGTTTCTACCAGCATTCTTAGTGCATCTAGAGCAATTTCTGTCTTTTTTTAAGTAGCTCAAGGTCATTCTGATTGGACAAAGAGAGTTTGTGAACATCAATTTTCAAGCTCTGCCCAAAAAAGTTACATTAGATTTATGTCTTGGTCATTCTAACTGATGAATAACCTCTGATCTAAACCACTGAGTTGTGGTTCTGGCTGTATGTTTAGAATATTTGTCTGACTGCCAGGTAAATTTCTTTCTTTCAGGACTGCTTGTAATTGACCCCATTACTCTGCCCATAAACTGTGACAAAAAAAAAAAAAAAAAAAAAAAAAAAAAAAAAATCTCCTCAGAATGAGGCTGCTTTTCAGTTTTTCACTGTGTTGAACTTGTTGGTGACTTCTGAAGGCAACTGATTGCACCGCATTTTATGTAGAGGGGTAAGAGGGGCTTGAGTACATACGAACACACATTTTCAAATCTGATAAATAAAAAAATAAATAAATAAAATCAAACCTTATTTTCCTTCCGTTTCACAAAAATGAATTACTTTGTGTTAGACTGTAACATAAAATAGCAAAAATGTAATAAAGCTTGTGTTTTTTGGGAAACAAAATATGAAAAAGTTCAGTGGAGGTATGTAGATGATCTCATGTTTACTGGCGTCAGTAAACATTTCATTTGGATGAGGATGGACAAACAAAGAACCCAGATTTCAGGCAGTACAATGACGCAAACAGAAAGTGGCAGTGAAATGAGGGCAAGTCCCATAGTTAGTAATGTTTAGCTTTTGTTCAGTTGTGTGTTTGGGAGGTTAAATGGTGCTGACAAATGAGGATGGAAAATAGAGGGGAAATTATCCCTTCAATTGAATGATAATGAGGTTGTGGCCTAACCGATGTGCTTGTGATCAAAACGTTTAGCCCCTTTTGTTTGACTTAAAGCACCAGGATCAGATTCAAAGTGTTGTTAGGAGACAAATCTTAAAGATCCATGAGCTCATCTAAAAGTTAGATAAGAGTATTTGGAGAAATGATGCATGTCAGGGCTAATACCACATATCATTCTTTCGTTAAGCAGCTCAAATAAGCCTACAATTAGGACTGAGTATAAGGAAACTTTTCTGCACACACTGCAGAAAACCTCTGGCTCCTGGCAGGAACACAGTCTAGCTCCCAACCAGACTGGGCATTTTCACATGTGATGTATCTGCGCACAATTTTCCTGAGTGCTCAAGTTAAATCTCATGCAAATGGAAAACTGCTTACCCATCCAGACTTCCCCAAACTGTCCAGCTCCGAGCCTGCGCTCCAGCTTCAGGGACTCTCGGGGGATCTCCCACTCATCCTGCCACCAGGGTTTCTGAGGCGCCCTGGACTGACAGGGCTTCACTAAGACTGTGCACAATCCATCTGCTTCACCTGGAAAACAGCAAAAGTACAGGTTTTCAACTCCTCAGTCATAAGAAATGTAGATTGACGCCTTTAGAAAGCACACATACGGGAGTAATGCTGGACTAGCTCCTTCAGTGAGTTGAAAGATATCTTGGTTGTGATGTAGAAGCCTCCATTGTCCATGTTGCGGATCCTGTAGTGCTTCACGCCTTCCCCTGTGTTGTGGTCCAAATCTCGGATGGATAACGAATATGACCCTAGAGCAGCATTAAAGATAAATAAAGAGAAAGTTACCAAAACACGTCTTGATCAGAACACGCTGAGGCATTTAGATAAAGATGCTAAACGGTTTAAACATTTAGTTTACTTTTTACGTAATATGTGAAAAGTGTGTAAAGAAACTTAAAGCCACTTGTCAAGACATTTTTTGTAAAATCAATCAAAGTTACTTCAGAAATAGTTTGTCACCTATATAACAAGATGTCATGGTCAGTTTATCTTTATTTTGCTATCTTTTTAAAAGTTTATCTTCAGAAACCATGTCCTCCCAAAATCAAGCTCATGTGCCTCTGGCGACATCACATAAGGCAACTGTTTAGAGCTCCTTTTGAGCATTTTTCTTATTCTTTCCATTTATTTGAATGTTTTAACCAAATTCCTTATTCAAATGTGCTTACTTGTATTCTGTCATGCTGCAGCAAAATGTCTGAGCCATATGTGAGACCATATGCATGGAAAACTTTGGAAGAACAATGTGCAGCGGACGAGGACAGACTATCCTAACCTAATCTAACCTGGTTAGATTTTATTGCTAAAGATCTGCAGTGTTCATTTCAACCCCAGCTGCCATAAAAACACTTGGTTTGGTCATTTCCATAAAGATGATCGTTAAACCTCGACAATATTTCCTAAAACAGATGCATCATCAGTTACTTCTTGAAATTTTCCCCAAACGGAGAGATCTTTAATGAACCTAATGGAGTTCATTGGGATCAAACATGTAGAGTTGAACTAAAATCTGCTGCAAATCATTAGCTTGCCACAGTGTTTGGTAATACCAGCTGAAATTGACCCAAATACACACAAAGCAGAAGTAGAGCTTTTTTTCTTGGGGTGCTATTTATCCAAAAAAATGTTGTGAAATCCTTCAGTGGAAATCCTCAATTCGTAAGCTTGGTATGTCTGTTGAATTGTCAGTTCACATCTGAGGACAGTGTCTTTAACTTGTGTCTCAGTTTTGATTGGTTTGTTTGTGGGTAACCCCGTAATCCTGTGGCCAACCTATGTCAGTTTACATAAGAGTAGTTTGAAGGCCGTCTGTAAAGCAAGCTATTTATAGCTTGATTTGATACACCCTTTGTAATAGCTCAGTTTATACTTTAAGTTAAAAAAAAATGCAAAAAAAAGTTTATACCACCTCTAATTTTTTTTATTTTTCTACAAGACAGAACTTCTTGTAATCTTTCAAACTGATTGTGTGCAATAGTTCTTTGGGTTTGATAGGAGTTTTTTGTTTTGTTTTTCTTTCCTTTGGGTGCTTTTGAATTTCTCTCAAGTCATGCACCTGACTTTGTCAAGTATTGTATAGAATTTGCAGAAAAAATGAGGGATGTAAAAAACAAAAGAAGATGTGTCAAAGACACAGGACCTGAGAGATGTATGAACCATCTTCAATTTTCTGTATGTCAACGTTTCAGCTATAATATCTGTTTGTGGATCACCTTATTGGTGCTAAAATGCTATTTTCTGTTTTTCAAGCTGTGCCATCGTTATTATTTTTCCTAGGTTCCACTAAAGAAATGTAAACCAACAAGGAAAGAAAAAAATCTTCACAAAAAAACTGAATGAATGTTATCTAAGACCAGATAACACGAAAGTCTGGCTACTTAAAAGCATTTTTTTTTTTTCAAAAAAGAAAAGGGGGCAAAAGCAAGTCTTAAGGGGAATTTGAGCATAACTGAAACAAAACAGATAAACTAAATAAGCAAACAGGAAGTGGGGTATGGGAAATTCAGTCCCAGAGATGGAGGATGCAAGTCATGCAACATGATTTATTACTTGTTCTATTTATAAGATCTCTGTTAACTTATGTAACAGAGCATTAAAACGAGAGCATTTCACCTTTGGAAGTCTCGCTTTCTCGAATCAGGAAGGAGCCCTGCGTGTTCCCTGGAGCCAGGAGGAGCCTCATGGCATCGTTTCTAGAGATGTTCCTGAAGAACCACCTGCAACACAAACACACTTTAGCTAACCACTTCCTTTCCCTCAAAGACCCGGCATGCATTATATAAGTTAAGATCAAGTCAAATGAGATGGCGCTGAGAGCTGTGAGATGATGCTTCCTCTGTGACGTACGATTCAGTCTCCACTGTGGTCATTGCAATGAAGTTGTAGGGGATGTAGCCTCGCTGGCCTGTGGTGAGAGACTCGGCCAGGTACCACTCTGCGTCATCCCTGGAACACAGAAGAGATGCCAGCTGTTTACAATAAAGAAGCTTTGGTGAACAGGTTCATCTCCAGAACAAACACTCTTAATAAACTGCTATAGAGCCACGGATCCTTTGCAGCATTAATAACTGCAGCATGAAATGAACCTCAACATGCTTGGCATGCAAACAATTATGTACAGAAAAAAGCATATAAGCCCACTATCTACCTTTAATCTTCCCCACAATAAGCACATCATGTTAAATACCTTGTGGCAAAACAAAAGATATCTCACCCTAAAATCTAATGTTATTCAAGCTATTTTTCACATTTCTGCTTTTATCAGACTCAGTACTTTCAAATCAAGAAGGGAATCATTTGTGTTTTCATTTAGTTATTAATTATGCAACTAAGTTGATATTAAATTGATATTTTGTTTATATTTTACCAGAGATATTAAAATCTACTGTCAGGTGTAATCATTTTACATTTCATTTCAGTCATTTGTTGTATTTTTTTCACCTGTTACATACTACCGGCTGATTTTGATTTCATTAAATCAAAAAATAACTTATTACAGTGGAAAGAATGGCAAAAATATCCTGTCATATCTTAAAACCAAATTCTGTTGATGACAAAAATGGAGTATTGTATGTTAGACACAGAATTAACCAGTCTTCATATCGGTTTAAGTGGGATGTAAACCAATACGATAATAAAGACAGCTCAGTCACCGATTCCTTGCATTGTTTTATTGTCAACATCAGTTATTCAGATTAACTGGCTGCGTTCACAAATGTCAACTGAGCGTTAGCACATTACAATAACGAATGTGAGAGCCGCTGCATAATACTGTCAAATTCAGCAATAGATTTGGTATAGATTTTCTAATACTCTTAGTGCACTCAAGCTATTTGTTATGAAACACCAAGAGTTCAAGACATTTTTCTGTGCTAAAAGAATTTTGAAATCAGTGAACAATAAATAAAGATGTTTTAAACTGAGATGCTGTAATAAGTATAAACATAATAATAAACTGAAAATTTTGTATCTTTACTTAATTTTTTGCATTTCACAAGCTCAAGATTCGAATGTCATCTTCTCGATGTTCAGACGTTCATGCAAGTTGAAGTCATTAACATACCAGAATGCAGACATGTTTGTGCATCCCTGCAAATGTTAAGGATGGCAATCTGCATTTATATATATTTTATGCTCGTTCAAAGAAAGCAACATGTTTTTGTTTATATAGTCCAACACAAAATTTGCAACAGATGTGACTTTTGATTTTTTCCTTCACTGGTATTTTCCCTGTGAGAGTTTGGGTTTCTATCTTGAGCCTTGTATTATAAACAATTTTTTGCATATGTGTAATTTTTGACATTTGAGGGTGACAGGAAACTTTGGCTGAGCTCATGTTTTTACAGCATCCTTGCTCGGGAAGCGCACCGGAAACATTTTGAGTTCATTACATGTTCTCAGAACCACAATGACACCAGAACCACCAGCAAGAGACTTTTAAAAGCCATTTATAAGCTTATATTTGGTGTCAAAAGGTGTTAAATATGTTTCAAATCCGGCTTTATTGACAACCATCTACACTGAGTTTTGTTCCTGGGGAGAAGGTTATAGCTTTAATTAAATTGTTGTTTGGAGTTGGATGCATTTTTCCACTTGTAAATTTTGTCTATGTGGGTTTAAAAGTAGCTCACTTGTTGATGATCTTGAGTTTGTCTCCTTTGTCAAAGCCCAGGTCTCCTTCATGTTTCGGCTCATAGCTGTAAATGGCCACCCCGATGTTATCTGCAAGAAAAAACATTCATAGTTTTAGTTAACTCAGATAAAATAAGACCAGTCTCTATGGTCAGTATTCAGGACATTGTGTTGGGGGGATGGGGGGGGCTTTAAGCTGTTCTCTGGATTTTTTTTTTTTTTTTTTTTTTTTTTTTTTTTTTTTTTTTTGACAAACTACGCACTGCTGCAATGGTAAAATTGAAAGTAGAGACCTCCCTGACTCATGCAGCATGAAATTTCTGTTATAGAACCTCTTAAGTATCACTGTTCCCTTTCTAATTTTAGTTAAATTAATGTATGATGTATTTATAACTGGAAGGAGAGGCTTTCTGGAAGTCTTTTGAACCAATGAGTTGTACCTTTTTGTGAGACACACCAAACAAATATCCAATATTGTGCTTCTGGATCTCAGTGCTGTTTTTGACACTGTTCAACATGATAGGTTTTGGACAGGTTAGAAATATGGGTTGTGTCTTTTCTGATCCAGTTCTTAATTGAGTTGAAACATTTTTAAAAGGAAGGCGGTTCTTGTTGTGGTTTTTTTTTTTTTGTTTGTTTGTTTGGTTGGTTGGTTGATTTTTAGGTTTTTTTGGGTGGGTATTTTAACTAAAGTAAATGTAGCTGATAGAGTGCCTCAGGGGTCTTTATATGCCTCCCCCTGCACAAGTCATTCAAAAATACAATCAAAGTTATCGGAACTATGCGGATGACTTACAGCTTTACAACTATTGTCTGATGACTTAGCTCCCACACTCTCTTATTCAATGTATCACAGATATAAATATATTATTTTCACCTACACAAATCAGAAGCAGAAATATGCATCTTTGGTTAAAACCTCAGTAACAATAATGAAGTCTATCTCACTTCCCTCTCTAGTAAATGCAAAACGGAAACACAAACCTTGAGTTTAATAATTCAGATAATCAACAAGCTACCATTTTATTTAATTTACCATAAAAGTCAGAGATCCATTTAACTAAACCCGACTTTTGTCAAATAAAGTACATCACAAAAGTTAAGGATTTCCTATCAAAGCATAAATTTAAAAAATTAATTTATGCCTTTGTCCCAAGTGGGCTATATTATTGTAATGACCTTCTTCACTCACTTTTCAAAATTGGCTATTTACAGACCACAGTTATGGAAAACACAAATGCACATATTCCTACAGGTACCAAGAACCAAGTTTTATTATTGCTCTGATTTTTAGAGGTCTGCATTAGTTACCTGTTAAAAGCAGCATCAATTTTAAAATCGTATTACTTGTGGAGGAACCAATAAATGGCCTTGTTCTTCAGAGTATAAGAGATAAATTGACCTGGTTTTAACCAGATCGCTCAGGTCCACAGGCAACAATAATTTAGCTATACCACAAACAGAATTGCAGCTAGGGTAAAGATTAAATTTTGTCCACAGAACGGAAATATAATTTGGTAAATACAAGAGGTTAACATCGGACATGTTAGATGTGAGGCATTGGAAGGATGCATAACGTAAATTAGATTCTTTTCACGAAATGTTGAAAATTTGCACATATTTGTTTGTCTATTCTTGAACTGATTTAGATAAAATACATTTGACTTGTAAATTAGACTCCATTTCAGCCTTATTACCCAGGAAGTTGAACATTTCCAAGCGTCAACATGGTAACGGAGCAGCCAGCAAGATCCGTATTTCATTTTAAATAAAACGAAGAAATGAAACTTGCGTGGAAAGAACAAAGTTGGTGGAAAATGGAAAATGCTGAGTGAACAGATTATAAAACGACAATAGTAATCAATACTATCGTCCTTTCAGAATAACAACAGTACTGGACAGGACGAAGAAACATGTTCAACAATCTGATTGAACATTACTTTTGCAGTGTTTCTCATGTGCCTTCTTTTAAGCAGTGCTGTCCTAATTCCAATTAAACATATAAAGTATTTTTTAACGCATAAATAACACAAAAGAAGCTGTCATCTGATACAAAGAGACAAAGTCAGGAGATATACCTGGTAAGGGTGACATCGGAGGAGTATACTGTGATGGGTATGGAATCACTTGATCTGTGTACTGGAGAGACAAAAAAAAAAAAAAAAAAAAAAAAAAAAAAAAAAGGATTAGAAAAATGTAAATTTATACACTTGCTAGTTTCTGGTTTAGGTAGCCAGCTCTTGACGGTAAATCGTCATCGTTTTTGGGGTTTTTTTCTCTGCAAACAAAACGCCTCTGTGTTGTGTCACACGCAGGTGGTTTTCTCCTTAATTCCTAATCTAGTGGGACATCTCAGTCACAGCGAGGAAAGAAAAACAACACTGAGGGAATAGTTACTCTCCTGTTTAATCACACACAAAAGACAGCTTCCCTTGCAGTTATGTAAGTTATTCAACTCTGTTGTACCGAAGCGGCCTGACACACATTGTACTTTATCGTGTTTACTCAAACAGACTGAATGGTGGGAGCCCATTTAAAGGTAACACCTTCTGGCTTCAGTTCACGTGTGGTCATTCACATTTAGCCGTTCGTGCTTTTCAGAGTAAACATGAGCTCTGCATCCACTTACTGGGTTGCTGGACTGGGGAGGAATAGGGCAGTTGCAGTGTTCGCATATTTCGTCCAAGTTCTCGATCCATTCGCTGTCTGAGTCCGAACTGCAGGCGCATCCCATCTTTTCTGCAATTTCAAACGGCAACTTTAGTAAGGGTTTATGCTTACAAGACCCAAGATAATTACAACATATTAATTATTTTTTCTTAAAACTGAAACTGAACTAAATCTTCAGTTTTGATGACGACTCTGACAGGTATGAGGAAATGTTTTGGTCAGATGCGACTGAACATTTGACTCAAAATGGAGGATGACAGCGTAAACGCTCAAACTTTAGCGCTTTTGATACACTTTAAACCTATTCAGAGTTCAGAGCCCTCATTTCTCCTTCAGACTTGAATGGTTTGCTTTAAGAAATTCACTGCAATGTTAATCTTGTATAATCTGTCGTCTGCATGTGCTGTGTCTTGTATTTTCACACTAATGCGGTGTATGAACCAGGTTTCTCAAGCCCGCTCGCCTCCCGTGTTTGGTCGCTCATGGAAAGCGGGTCAGCGGGCTAATCGCAGGCGACGTCTGTCCCAGAGGCTTAAAGCCGTGGGAAATCTGCAGAGGTCTAAATACCAACCCACCATTTGCAGCAAAGAGGTCCTTAGGATGATTCACAAGGGGAATCATCAGAGTATGAAGAAGGTCTTATATTATCAATCTCCTACGCTTTCTGGCCCACTTTTGGGGAGTCACACAAGTCAGTATTTCCCTTGAGGGGCTATCCTCTGCCTTTTTCTTATTATTATTATTATTACTAGCAGCTGAAGGACTTTTCCAAACAAACTGTTGAGAGCTGACAGGATATGACAGATATGAACACAAGTACCCAAGACCTCCATGTTGAGCATGTTCCAAGTAGACTTCAAGTAGACTTTTGTGACAGTACGAACATATTTGAGAAAGGAGGTTCATTTTGTGCGACCATGGTTCAAATGATCTCTAAAAATGTACCTTTAATTCAACTGCACTAAGACGTTTATTGTTCTGTTTGGTAGAAAAGACACAGTTGGTGGTTTACTACTTTAAAAATGTACAGATAAATAAATATTAGATGGTAAAAAGTTTTTTATAATGATTTAAAGCAGTCCTTGGATGTGAAGAAGTCATCTGCCTTTATGAAACTTCTGAATTGGCCTTATAATAAAATAAATACACAAAAATAAAGGCTAGAATGCTTAAGTCATTTCCTTTTTGGCTAACAATAGAAGAAGTGGAAAATTGACACATTTATATCTTTGTTCTTTGCAAGCAACTGCACGATTAAACTTAAACTTTTAAGGTTGAAACCATCACAAGTTTTCGACTCACCTGTTAAATTGTTTAAATCTTTCCTCAAGTGTCCAATAATTTCAGATTTCAGATGCCGCCATCAAGATTCCCTTTGTTCAGATCTGTAATTATTTTGCGGAACTATTTGTTGAGAGAGGAGCGTTTTTACACACCGAGAGCTTGGGTGTGAAGATGTCATCATCCGCCTCTCTTATAACTAAGAGGCAAGCAGAGCTGATGCAGTGTCTCATACACACACACACACACACACACACACACACACATGCACATATGGAAGAGCAACCCAGAGAGTTTCCTGTCGTTGATTCTTTGAGGGTTGCTCTGCTGTCTTTCTAACAGGTGCTGAAAGTGCAGCTGTGTGCGAGCAAAGGGGAACGTTATGGGCTCCAAGACAAAAAAGGGGGTCAGGACAGCGCCTTTATCCAGAAGATGAGAATGTTCCAATACAGTTAGAAAAGGAGGGCTTGGAAGGATGGTGGTGACGCTACGCTTGTGTATTTATGTCTTGGTTTTCACCATGTGATGTGGGAGTCACTGACCTTTGTAAGGTGCATCATCAGTATGCAGCTGACATGGTGATCCTTGATTAATCAACACAGACAGCATTTGAAAATCACATGAGATTCTAATGAAATGGATCACATTTGCCCATAAAGATATACCACATTAGCAAATTTGTAGCAGCTGTGCTTCCTGTGTTGTGGGTTAAAACTCTTTGGTATCAAGAACACATGACTGCAAGGCTCAGAAAAAGAGTTTCTCACTTAATGTCAATTAGAATATAGGTTGGCCCTGATTTTTTTTAATTTTTTTTTTTATCTTTAATCTAATCCAAACTGACAAAACTGATCTCATGTATCACATTACCAAGAGCAAATAAGTCAGTGGATCACCTTCCTTCAAAATATAAATAAAGAGATTTTTTGGTCTGAATTTTGCTAAACGTGGATTTGTGAGGTCTCTCTGTGAGCCCCAGCTTCTACATTACAGACACCTCAGGCTGCAGGCCACATTTCTTCTCTTGTGGTGAACGGATGCTGCTGTAGAGCTTGCACCGGCAGGAAGTCAGTCCAAGCATCACAGACAGTGCACAGAAATATGTGCTCTGAAGGCTGCCACGGCTTAGATTGTGTCTCGCTCGCGATAAAAACCACTCGAATTCTCTCCTTTTTTCCGTTACAGTGAAATTCTGCAAAGATGTCATTTCACTTTTTCACAAATATGATCATCTCCAGACACGTTCTGTTGGCTGTTTTGATTTAAACATCTAATATATGTGTAAAGAGCAGCAGAAATCCTCAAATAGGAGGACTCTGCCAGCTCAGGGTATTCCTGCTCCACATTTGTCACTGCTTCCAAATGTGGTTGGAAATCAAATTCTGTTACGCAATCGAACTCAGATGCTATCGACGCACAGAAAGTTTTCCAGCCCTCCTACAGCCTGCTTTGTGATGCAGGTGCAGGCCTCTTTCATGCTGCCAATGCTTACTCGTGCACGTCATATCAGCGTGAGCTGATAGCTGTGCATGCTTTATTTACTCAGTAATATCAGCTTTAAAGGATATGTTAACACTAGGTATGTTGAAGAAAGGTCGAGGGAGACTATCTGCAGGGCAAACTTGAGTGATGTGAGAAACAGAAAGGTAAAGAAAAAGGCCCTAAAGGTGCTCCACTCTGGCTTCTGTGCGTTTTCTTTCATTTGATATTCACCTTCATGGCTGGCTCTTCTGATCTCAAGTCACGCATGAAGTCATGTGTCCTGTGGCACTCCACATTATAATGATCAGTTCTCTCATTTCTCTTAGTAACAACCATCTACCAAGGAATATTTTGTTTCATGTTCTACAAATTGTATTTAACAGTGGGGCTAGTTCTGCACAACCCTGCAGGAAACAAATTTTATATTTAAGATACTGCACCAAGTCATCAAAAAAAAGAACAGGACACTCATGTACAAGAGGTGGTTTTAGAACAGGGGCCAGATGATGGGTTAGAGCCTGTGGTGAACTTTGCCGCAGACTGTACAAACAGATGCACAAAAATAACTTTCAGATTATATATACTGAGCTGCACAAAAATCTTGAGTCATCTGATTTGTTTTTATCTTATTTCTAAGGAACGTTTAAAGAGACTAAAAAAGCCTGGAGAACTGCTCATCAATGTCACCATTTTTAAGGATAAGAGGAAAATCTGGCTAATTCAAGTAAAATATAGAAAATTATGGGTAGTTAAAACTTTATTGTGAACTTGAATGTTAGTGGGGGAATATAATACCATTTACAGGATTTCGTTGCCTGTCCCTCCATCCATCCATCCATCCATTGTGAGTGTTTGTGTTCATAACTAAAATGAGCTGAAAAGGATTAGAGAACTCCGGGAATTTAAGTGACACTTATTATTAAATGTTTTTGTGCAAGAAAGAAAGAGGTTCATCCAAGGTTTTTTATACTTATATGCATAGTAGATACATTTATGCATAGAATTTAATTTTACACTTTTAACTAAAAAAAACATCAATATATGAAGAGTAAAAGTAATCAGTCATGCATTTGTTACTTAACTATAAAGCAAATCATTCATCTTCGGTGGGAAAGTGTGTTAAATAAAGAAAAAACAACACTTGGTTCACTTTATACAGTCAGCGCTCTGCAGCACCTCAACATGCCACAGAGAAACAAAACAGCCACCTGGTTCTTGTCACAACCGTGCCGAGGCCAAAGAGATATTTTTGGTCCATGAGGGAGAGGTGTAAAAAAATCATGAGTGTGACCTCCTGCTTCCTGGTGAAAACTGATGAAGGTTTTAAGAGCGTTGCTGTGCGAGGACAAGTTGTTTAGTATAGAAACTCACAGAGCATTTTCTGCATCTGATTCCACCAGGCCCAACAAATACCCACCGGCTCTGAGCTCTTTGATTTCATTAAAGCATGTGACAAGCCTGAAAGGATCCAACTTGTTGGCTTCCTACCGCTCAAACAGTTCAAAGTTTGACCTTTTGTCCTTTATTTAATTTTCACCACTTTGATGATAAATTAATTTTATTACTTCAAAAATTGTATTTTACCTTTCCTTTTGAAGATTCTGTCTGAATAATGGTTCCCCAGATCTTGGAGAAAGAAAGTGAAAAATGTCCCTGGGTGAAGTTTCAGTTAAATAACATGATACACTATGTTGCCAAAAATATTCAGATGCTTCCCTTTACACTTAAATGAATTTAAATGACATACTATGCCTAACACATAGCGTATAATATAGTTGTAAGCATGTAAGATATAATGGTCTCAACTCCTCTAAAAACTATTTCCACAAGGTTTAAGAGGGTGTTTATGGAAATATTTGACTATTGTTCCAGGAGAATATTTGTGATGTCTGTCGTAGTGTTCTGGTCCTCAGTCTTCACTCTAATTCATCCCAAAGGAGCTCTATTGCGTTGAGGTCAAGGCTCTATACAGGCCAGTCAAGTACCTCTACACCAAACTCACTAATGTATTTCTTTATGGACCATGTTTTGTGCACTGCTGAGCAGTCAGGTTGGAAAAGGAAGGCATCCAAATGTTTTTGTATGTTGCAGCATAAAGAGGTACTTTTAGTGGACCTAAGATGCCAAGCCCCATTCCTGAACAACAACCCCACACCACAATACCCCTGCCACCAAGATCATCCTCCCTCAGCTCACCCTCCATGTAATTATCAGTTCTAAATTTCACAGATACCATTTTCACTTGGGTTATTTCAAATGAAAATTCACACACATCACATCCTTCCTATTTCTTCTATAGGCTGTACAAAAGGGAAATACAAAGTTTAAGGCATCCTCACTTAATGTACAGCTTTTCATTTAACTCTGGAATTCTTGAGGTGTTTGTTCTGCTTTGGTTGCTAAGGTTGTTTGGATGTGTATTACAGGTCCAGCTGTGCTCTGAACTAGAGTTTTAGGAAAGGCTGGTGGCTCTGGAGGACAGTGCAGCAGATTTGGATGGTGACTTCACATTCAGACAGAGAGAATTAGCTACTGTCAAACAAACAGAGATTTTCTAGAGTCCAACAGCTGCGTGCTTTACACCACTACATCCAAAGTTTTACAATTTACTTCATGATGTAGGGTTTGGACATGAAAACCCATTGCCTGAAAAGTGTCTACACATTGTTCTGGAGCTAATCTGAAGGCCAAACAAAGCCTGGGGGTAAGTAGGGATTGACTCTGCAAGACAGTTGGGAACTTGTGCACACTTTGTGCTTGATTTTAGGATTTTACATCATCTACCGCTGTGCCACTGAGTTGTTGTTCCAAACTGCTTCCACTTTGTTCTGGTACCCCACGCAATTGACTTTTGGAAAGTAGGATCCTAGCATTGTACTACACTTGAATTCACTGACATGCTGAGAATGCTTTAGAAATATTTGCCGAACCAGTCTGCTGCCTTGGTGCTGGATTTTATAAACCTGGGGCTATATAGGTGATTGGAACAAGTGAATTCAAAGACTTGGAAATGTGCCTTAAAGCTTTTGACAATATAGTGTTTCTATTCAGCATTATTGCTTCTGTGAATGGGTCTGTGGTATAAAAAGCAGAATCAGACTCGAACCAGCAGGAAGTTCTGGGAGTAGCAGAGGTGTGCCTGCCTTCTACAGGTGAGCACACAGATACTTCCTCATTCATGCCATACTATGACACAAATCAAGGTAGATATTTTCATTTTTACTGTTGGCAACAGTTGCTGCCTGCCACTCATCAGTCTGCCCTTGAAAAGGAAGTAACTCATGACATGCCTTGTACAAACACAGAAAAGGGTATGAGAACATCTGTTGCTGTCCGGGTAAAATTTGACCCTTTTCAACACAGTGAGAAACGCCTGGAGTTGATATTCATCTTGGTGAGGCCGAGGTGTTTCAGAGGTGTGGAGAGAGCAAAGGCGGCTTTCATGGGGATGTCACACAGCAAGTCCGACTCTTCCTCGCACTCCTCCAGCTCGTAAGTGGCATCATCCAGCATCTCCTTGTGACGGTGGCACACCTGCTCCACTTTCAGTCGGTGGATCTCTCCACGCAGGCGGATCAGCTGCCGGGCCAGACGGTTGTCCTGGACTTGCATCTCCCTCTGAACAATGAGAGAAAAAGCAGGCAACTGGGGTGAGATGCTAGAAATCAGTGGTTTTCTCTCTGTAACAAAGGGTGAAGGGTAGACTGGAGTTGATCACTGAAGCATCTGTCAATAATCCATCCCTCATTAATGAAAGTTTTATGTGAAAGCAAAAAATGGGTATTATTTACATTTATTATACTTAATTAACTATCAACAGCTCTCTGATAGTGTGTGAGAGCTAATGCCATAGAGCCATCACTGTAGTTATTAACAGGGTTTCATTAAAACAAAAAAATTCTCATATAGAAACATAACTAGCTTAAGAAATTGTGATATATTTTGTGGATTGTTGTGAATAACCCTACCCTTTATGAAAGCTACAAAAACAACTGAGGACTGGTTCCACATTTCATGAATTATTTAAAACTCATATTTACACTTGTGCCAAACATTTGCATTTGGATGGTTCCAGGTAGAGGCTGTGAGAAAACAGGCCTTGTATTGTTTCACAAGGTGTTTGTTTAAACTGAGTTAAACATGCATGCTTTTCTTGAATTAAGCCAGGCGTTCATTCAGACACTAAGGAGATGAATATCTATTATATAGTGAAGCAGGAAGTTGCCTTTCTCCTGACTTTATCAGATTTGATTTTAGAGGGCTAAAAATTAGTTGGCGATCATTCATGTCAAGTTGCAATAAGTTAGTTAAACATAAACGCAACTCACCAGCTCTTTTCTCAGAAACTCCAACGCATCATCAATAGTATCAAAGCCGCATATGTTGCGCACAACCATCTCTGAGTTGTCATTTCTCAGAATTGCGGGGATTGAAACATCTCCTCCAGCAGAGTCCGGACTGTCCGTGGGGCTTCGGTCCGTCCAAGGACGACTCTGCAACCGTTCCTGCCACTCAAGATAGGACGGTCTGCGCGTCTGCAGCTTCAGCTTCTCCGTCAGCGCTTTGACACTGTCCAGATCCTCCGCGTCTCCCTCCGAGCAATCAGCTCCAAGCTCTTTAAAATCCATTCATGCAACAGAACGGGGAAACGAAACCTTCTGATCTGATGTTAATAGTCGCTCTCCGGAGGGTGCGGAGAGCGCAACAGGTCCATACCTCCTTTATAGGGAGAAGCCACACAGTGGACGCCCATCCCGCAGAGGACGGGAGGGGTGGATAATTTATTAACTGTTTTATAGAAGGGGAATTCGGACCTTAAGACCTCAGCAGACTGTTTTCTTTTAGGAAAAACTTCAAAGCCAAGGTAATTTCTAGGAAGTAAGACTACCTGCTACCAATATATATATATATATATATATATATATATATATATATATATATATATATATATATATATATATATATATATATATAATTCCACAGTCGCCCTGGGGTATTTAAGTGATGCTCATTACCGTAACAGTACCACCAACCTGAACCATTGGTCAGATCCATGCATACATGTTGTTCATGCAGTTCAAGAAATAAAGTCAAGATTGATCGGGCTACAGGCTTTGATCTTCCAATCTGTTATTGTTGGCTGTAACTTCATTTTCCTATTCTGAGTTGACAGGTGTGGCACTCAGTGTGGTTTTCAGATGCAGTAGTCCATCTGCTTCAAGGTTTGTGCGTTTTGAAATGATATTCGTTGTAACAAGTGATTATTTGAGCTTTATCATCTGAAACCAGTCTGCTCATTCCCTCTTGTCCTCAGATATCAATGAGGGTGCTTCATCTACTGCTAACTAAATATTTCCTTTTCTTTTCTGACAAGTCTTGTAAACTAGAGAGATAGATGAGAGATGGATGAAATGCTACAAAACCTTTCCATTTTCACCAGAAAACTTCGTTGTGTAAACAAGGCCTTAATTCCCTTCTCCTCCACATCCTGGTCCTTGGTTTGAACTTCAGTAACTTATCTCCAGAAGGCTAAACCTACTGAGTTGTGGCCATGTGATTGCCCCATTAACTGTTTGTGTTAAGCAACTGAACGGGTGTATCCAATGAACAGGTGAGTGTACAATGGCTTGTATTTTTCACAGCTGTCATGTAATAACTACAAACCTCACATTGTATCTTATTAAGATTTTATGTGATAGACCAACACAAAGTAGTGAATATTTGTAAGGCTGAAAGAAAAGGATAAATGGTTTTCAACTTTTTTTAAAGAAAGCACCAAGAGAAGATCATACACTTTAGATGCCAGAAGTTCAAAATCAATGATGATCTGTAAGGCAAAAGGGTAATGGATCTTCTTCCTTCAGCAGGTTGATATGAGCTGATTGACCTTTTTGTAGCGTCATGAAAAAAAATCATTGTTCAATTAGGCCTATGCCAGTCTGTCCTTGCCTCAAGAACAAACCTTTGAAAAGAGCAGGACATGCATGACATCTCACCAGGTCTTGTCTCATCACGATCCCCAGCAATTAATGGCAAAAACATAACATTACCTCTCTACTCCTTTGCAGGTGAAAGAAGCTGAGACGTGGGTTGGAACATTCTCATACATCATTAGCATTGTAACATAGTGTCAGACACTGTTATAATTAATCTTCATAGTAAAAAGTTTTATAAAAAAGTTGTAATTAGTCATTTCAACCAGCCAAGAGTCCACCCCATTATTCCTATTATGCATGTTCTTAATACTAATCAAACTTACATGTTTCTATCTTAACTTCCCAAACAGATTTAATGCTAAGATATTGTGTTTGCTTCATGGGATGCTCACAGAGTGTATAGAGTTGGCTGATTAAAATTGTGTGGCAAGTCTTCACACAGTGGGACACCTGGAGGTCTTTTTTGTTGCTGCATCTGTATGGCAACAAATGTATTGTCTTAATTATTTATGACAGGATGCAATAAAATACTAATTATCTTGTGTTTTTTAATTAATGATCAGCTTATGAGAGCATAATCAAATACTTCATTGCTAAAAATGATACATTATCTTTTGAATAATCATGCATTTCTATCTAGAACAGATGTCCACAAACTGCTGCTCTGGAGCAATGTGTCGCTCTCAGTTCTGTATCAAAAGGTTAGTTTAAGCAGTTCTTCCAAATGGTGAAATTCTATACAGTACAGTAGAGCATTTTGATTTTGTTTTCAGTCATTTGTGTTGAAATCTCTTTAATACTTAATGTTTTATTTGTATTCCATTTGTTGAAGTTTTTTTCTTACACACTGTAAATCAACTGATTTGCAAGTACAGGATGAGACAAAAGCAAATGTTAAATGACTATGCACCAAAAATGAAATTGTCCATCCAGCCCTTATCCTCTCCTTAATCCGGGATCAGGTCAATATAAAAATGTATCTAATTTATTTATGCATACTTCAAAAGTCCAATTTTGCACACAAGAGATAAGGTGAAAAAAAATTCACTTTTTGAGTTCCTCCTTTTAAAAAGACAGAAATAGTGACTTTTATCACAAAAACACCATTAATGAGATTAAAATTCCAGAAAATGTCTTAAGTTTGGTATATATGAGTATGAATGAAGTTAATGGTGGCAATCATGTTCACAGTTTGGGAAATGATGTTGTTATATATTAGTTGACATATATTATTTCTGTAAAAATCTTTGAAAGAACACTTAAGTCCAAGGGAAACAGGGAACATAAAATGCTGGATTGTAGCTTTTGCCGCTATGGACAAGTTTTATTTAGTAAAATGAGCACAAAAATTCTTCTGATTGTAGAAGTTTCCCATTCTTGACTGAGACAGGGGTCTGCAAACTGTGGCTCCAGAGCTGCAAGTGGCTCTTTGGACCTTCCCCATTGAGTCTTAGTAAGTTTGGCTAGTGATGATAAAAACCAACTAATGCTTTTTTGTTTGTTTTTGTTTTGTTTTGTTTTGAATAACAAATGCTAATTTTAGCAGTGTTTCAGTTTTTTGTGATTGGACAACTGAATTTAATTTCATCATTTTCCACAATTATCAATATCCCATATGATAAAATGTATCCATCCTAAATTTTGATTAAAAGATTGATGTTTTTCTTTATTTTAGTTTATTTCAGAACCTAAAAATAGAAAGAAAATGGTCGCTCACAAACTTTGTATAGGGGATATTTATCAACAATTATACGATGTCTTTTTCCAAATTATCATGTAACATTTGCGGCTCTAAACAAGTTTTATTTGGTTGGACTGAGGGCAAAAACTGGGTCTTTGGTTGTAAAGATTGCAAACCCCTGACTAACAGCTAATATTTTTCTGTCTGTGGTGCCATCTAGTGGCCGTTTAATATATTGCACCCGCACAGCAGCTGCCTCTCTGCGCTCGAAACTGAACCCAACTTTACCGTTTAATGTCACACATCTCACTGGGTCTCTTTTTTTCTCAGGAAACGCGCACTTCCGTCTTTTGTTGTCTTAAGCCACTCTTTTTCCATTTCCACACCAACCACCAGCTTAACAAGCAGTTACAGTAAAAGGTGAAGCCGTATCAAGTTCAGCTATGTTCAAGCAAATATGAAGTTTCTTCTATTTTTAGACGCCTTATCGTCAAATCGACAGCGCAACTGCAATACTGCCCAGCCAGCTCTGAGTGCAGAAGAGGAAGCTTACTTTCATTTTCTTAAAGAGAGGCGAGGAAGTGATTTGAAGTAAAGTACGGGGCAGATAGAAGAAAAGTTAATCTCTGTTGGGGTTTTTCTTTAGCCTAAGGGGGCAGATAGAAGAAAAGTTAATCTCTGTTGGGGTTTTTCTTTAGCCTAAAGGGGCTGATGGAGTTTTCTGACCACATCAAGACGGCCAATGTGGAGGATGTTGTGCTCCGTCAGCCGCTGCATCCACCGAGCAGAGGGACCCTGTGCATCACCGGCCACCACCTGCTCTTCTCGGACAGGGAGGAGGGGAGCTCCCGACAGGTTCTGCTGCTGCTCAGGAACATCGATGCTATTGAGAAAAGGTAAGGACAGGAGAGGTCCAGAACAGTGAAACATTACTGATTAAAAACAGCAGCATTTCTCATCACCTACTTGACTTCTTAGAATAAGGATTTGAAACACGCATGTTGGTTTCATCTATTTTTCAGAGTCCTTATCATTTAAATCATACTGAATGTCAACTCCTTCTAATATAGCAACTGATCATTGTGCCATCAACTTGAAATGACATTTAAAGTTACTGACTTTTACACTGCCAAACCTGTGTTTGAACAAATCATAACTGTCATTTAATCCCACTATGTCTAATTCACTTCCTTAAATCTGTCCAACCAGTGTGGAAAACCTTTTGGGCTATTCCGGCTTCCTCTCTAAAGCAGCCCACAGTGACAGGTTGGGAATTGTTGGTGTTGCCATGTGCCTGCTGTTTTCTGCCTCTGCTGAAAAAGGAAATTTCCTAACAAAATTACATCAACTCTTTGCAGCTTGTTGCCGACTACATGCTTCACTAACTCCTGCACCTCTTGCTGCAGCTTTATTTAAATGCCTTGTGAAAGTATTTATGAAACCACTTGAAACTATTTTGGTTCAATGACTAAGAGAAGCACACCTTCAGAAAACGTCTGCTGCAAGTCAAGCATCCTCCATTGCTGAAGGCAAAAGTGTGGTCTTGGAATAGGCCTTTGAATGGACATGCAAGGCCATGTCTTTGTATAAAAAAAACAAAAAAAACAAACATGTGTACATACTAACATTTATGTGTGCAGGATGCCTGGATCCTCAGGGACAATCACTATCAAGTGCAAAGACCTGCGTGTGCTTCAGCTGGACATTCCAGGCATGGAGCAGTGCCTCAACATTGCACACTCCATTGAGGTATTTTATTGCAACACCAAAAGCACTATGGATCAGTATATTTTTGTCCTAAATTGTTATGTCCGTGCAACATTTATGAGTCAACTCTCTTTTTTCCTGCAGACCCTGTCCTGTCTGGACAATGTGTCGGAGATGTATCCTTTCTTTTACAGACCCACTGACCTCAGCCTGCAGGAGCAGTGGGGTCTCTCGGACCCTGAAAAACACTACAGTCAAATAAAGGAACTTGTAAGCAACTATAAAGCTTTTTAAACTTGCCTAACAAAAGTTAAATACTGCATTTAGTAAAGTGTGGCACAAAAGCTTAAAAAAGTTACCATTTTTTTCAACAACAATCCAGCAGGCATATGACAGGAAAATGCCAGGGAGGGCGAATGTAAAGGTCACTTTTCAGGATATCCCTGTTGCTTAGCTTTCATTTGTTTTCCCCTAATGTCAGAACATGCAAACACACAGCTTGAGTTCATGTCTTCTTCTGGGAATAGTGTGTTGCCATGGCAATGGGTTGGGCAGTTAGGATTTTAATTGTTGCAAGTGTTTTATGAGCACAATATTCTTCAAGTAGGTGGAATGCATGTATTAGGGTGGCCTGGTTACTGGGAGAAACTGAATGGAATTGGCAGGTCTAGACGTTTCTTTTCCAGTTGATTCTTTTTTTTTATTATCTTTGGTTGTTTGAAACCTTTCTGCAGCACATTGGAAATAGTTAAATTTACTGTTATCTGTAAACCTTGAGCACGTTAAAAAGCCCATATCTTGTTTAACCATGTTTTATGTACCTTGCAGAAGTACCTCTGGTTTTAGTTACTGTCTCTTTAAGGCCTCCCAATGAAATCCAGTGTTTTCCAATTGGTTACTTTATCCAAGACAGCTTCTAAATTAATTAGTCAAACTTTTCAGTCATTGAGTACTTCAATGTGACATGATAACTTACAATATTGTGCAACAGTCTTATGCTGTTCAAACTTCCTGTAACCTATTTTAAGAGAGTCTTGAGCAGTTCTTCTCCAGGCTTTCTAAAAGTATTCTTAGGTCTTTCTTTGGACTTTGGCTCCTTGTTCACTTACTTCCTGGAAGAATATAGCAAAGATCTGCCATAGGACATGAGACAAGTATCATCTTTCAGTTTATGATCTACTATATCCCATGTTTTTAGCTAACAGCTATTTGGGAATGACCTTGTTGGTGCAACACACAAATTTTTGCCTCACTGTGTTTTTTTACAGATTCATCTAAACATTACTACTGACAAAGGGGCTGATGATCTAATTTAAAATTGTAGGCTCAACACAGGTTCATTTTTTGATTAATAGGTTTGAGCTGAGAAGTTTAACAATCAAATATTCCTCTGAAAACGGGCTTGTGAACTGAAAGAGCCGCAAAGTCAAAGATCTTTTTAAAAACATTTAGGAGGCCATTGGTATCTATCAATTGAGACCACTTTAAAAAGATTTCAAAATGCCTGTGTTGTTCAAAGCAAAACATTAAAAATATTTTTGTACTATAACAAAAAATATGTTTGGAGCAATATTGAGGTTCAGAGTTTGTACATGTATTACATCCCGCATTGTATAGAAAGGCAGATACAAAAGAAATGTAAATATTTAAAAGAATATTTAACTGGAAAATCCCCTCATTTCCATTCCTTTGGAAATCAAATGAGATCCATAAGCTATAGCCAGTTATCTTAGCTTAGCATAAATCAGATTGGTAGTTACAAGTTGCTCAGTACAATGAGACCATCTTAAATGTAATCTTACTTTATTTTCAGCATAAGAGATGGAGGTTGAGCAGTGTGAACAAAAACTACTCTGTGTGTCCTTCCTATCCTCCGGCGGTCATTGTTCCAAACTGCATCAGCGATGAAACTCTGAAGATTGTGGCTAAATTCAGGCAAGGTGGCCGCTTCCCTGTCCTGTGCTACTATCACCGAAAGAATGGCATGGTGAGTGGTTTATGCTGACTAACAGAGTAGCTTTCAAGATTATCTGTCCACCTTGAACTTTTTCACAATTGTCCTATGTTTCAAACACAAATTTCAGTTTATTTTATTCAGATTTTATGTGATAGACCAACACAAAGTAGAGCATGATTGTGGAGTGGAACGTAAAACAGTCATGGTTATATATAAATACATTTTTAACAAAAACATGTATTTGTATTCATCTCAGTATAATTCCAGCTGTCCTATGAAGGCCTCAGAGGTTTGTTAGAGAATATTAGTGAACAAACAGCATTATGAAGACCAAGGGACACAACAGACAAGTCACAGGGAGAAATTTGTGGATAGGTTAAAAGCAAGGTTAGTTTATAAAATATTACCCTAAATGTTGAACATCTCACAGATCACTGTTCAAACCATCATCCAAAATTGGGAACAGTGTAGTAGAATTGCAAACCTACCAATGCATGGCCATCCAAGTAAACTAACAGGCCTAACAGAGCATTAATCAAGTACGCAGCAAAGAGGCCAATGGTAATTCTGGAGCAGCTGCAGACATCCACAGCTCAGGCTGGAAAATCCATTGACAACTGTTAGGTGTATCCATAAATCTGATCTTTATGAAAAATTGTCAAGAAGAAAGGAAAGCAGTAAAATATCCAGTTTCCAGATTTTCAAAAGTCATGCGGAAATGATACCAAACATGTGGTTGAAGTTGATCTTGGATCTCATTTATAAAACATTGCGTAGGATAAATCCTAAAAGTGTAAGTATGTCCAAAAGCTAAAATGGTATACAGTCAATAAAATACAGACTTATAAAACCATAGGCGCATACACGAACACTAGAAAGCAATTTCCCCTTTATAAATCACAGCTGCACCTCAACTATTGCGTATGAGGTTCCGCCTCATATTCTGCCCTTTACAATCCCACATTCAACCATAAATGATCAATGCAAAGTACCTCATGAATGTTAAGGTATATTTAAATAAGCCAGCTGATCAAATGTTATTTCATGGTCGACAATGGTAGAAAAGAGTAAAGAAACACAATTTCACCTGTCAGAAATTGATGTGTGATGTGTGAGTAAGGTAAAGTAAAAAAAAAATATATCATTTTTGGTACCACATTAGTGGCATGACAAATAAAAGGAACATTTTAGGGCACTTTAGGAGGCCAATGGCACACTCCACAGTTGAGCACAGGGATGTCAGCGATATTAAAGCGAGCCTCCTGTGAGCTGTGGGGGTTTGGAAAAGGGGCTTGGAGCCAACACCTGAGGGGGTAGCTACTGTCCCCTGCAGGTTACTGCATCAGTACATCAGGTCCGAATAGTTCAAATTTTCAAAATATAAGTTTTCCGTTGAATTACTAAGAAGCCAGCCATCAGGAATAGCGCCTGCTTCCAGTTCATTCCCTACACTGCTTTACGCCAGGATGAAGGCTAAAAGTCCTTATGTATAGTTGTAAATTATGTAAGCATAAATAACACTGCTGTTTTGAATGCTTATGATAAAGTTGATATAAGATTAAAATTTGATATGGAGTAAAATTAAATATCTGAGCGGAATCATGATGCAGTGTGGCTTCACTTCCCCACCTGACCATCTGTGTCACCTAGTTTCCCCAGTCTCCAGAATGAGCGTACAGATGGGTCAGAGTTTGCATGAGAGACCACACATTCTCCTGTCAAGTTTTTTTTTTTTTTTTTTTTTTTTTTTTTTTTTTTTTTTTTTTTTTTTAGATAACAACCTTTGTGTGGAAAGTGACATACGTCAGTTTCAGGTCCCGTTTTGTGCACATTCCACATTTATAAATGAGACCCCTGGTCAGCTGAGACTAAACACTGATTACACCTCACAGTGACACATAGGGGTGACAGCAACATGCTATGGAACTGGTTTTCTGTGGAGGGGATAGAGAAGTTGCTCAGAGCTGATGCAATGATTATCCAATTATAGGCTATACATGTGCAAATCTGTTAGACACACAGACTTAAACAAATGCAAGCCACACTTTTCAGATTTTTATCCGTAACAAATTTTGAAAATTTTGTCTCATAAAATCCCAATAAAACAAAGTGAAGTTTGTGGTTGTAACTTAACGAGATATGAAAAGGTTCAGGGGGTATGAAATAAAATGACGCTTTTAAAATGACGCGTGAAAAGTGTTCAGACTATGAACACTTTACAAGTGTCATTTTATTTCTAACCTGCACTGTATTTTCGCAGGTGATCATGCGCAGCAGCCAGCCGCTGATGGGTGCCAACAGGAAACGCTGCAAGGAAGATGAACTCCTCCTTCAGGCTGTGATTGAGGACTCAGATAAAGGTTTCATTATTGACACTCGTTCAAGCCAGCAAGTTCAGCAGGCTCGGATGACGGGCGGAGGTTTTGAGTCCAAATCATGCTATAAATTTTGGAAGAGACTTCACAGACAGATGGAAAGGTTTGTGTGTTAGTGTATTAGTAACTTTGCATATCTTTCACCCAGAGATAACTTTTCATTGTTCCTTGTCTTTGTTTGTTCAGGGGTAAGGCCCTCCAGGAGAGTCTGATTAAACTGGTGGAGGCCTGCGGGGATGAGTCCCACAACGTGGACCGTTGGCTCAGTAAGCTTGAAAATTCAAAGTGGCTGTCTCATGTTCAGACTGCTCTGTCCACAGCTGGCCTGCTGGCAGAGTGTGTGGAAAGGTAGGAGTAACATCTACATTACAAACTAAAATTACACCTGGTTGGCACCTAAATTTGTATAATAACAACTAAATAAACTATTTTAGCGGAGTCAGCCACCAACATTTTGTTTACTAATCTTTTTTACAGAGGAAACAAAGGAGTAATAATATAGAAATATTCATATCTATAAGTCATTAAATAGATTTTTTTTTTTTAACATTTTAAATAACCAAGAACTGATCATTGGACCACCTCTGTTGTTAGACTTTTATTCTAAAGCAGTTAAAGCCAAACATTTAATAGAGCGTGGCAATGAATCAAAGATTAAAAACAAAATAAGTATAAAATGATGAAACCTACCCAGGAAGTGAAGGCCTTTTTGTTCTTTACTTATCTTCTTTGAAAGTATTAAAGAAATGTGTAAAATTTGTAATTTCCATAAATAAATATTTCTTAAAAACAAAAGCAACAAGTCAAATAAAATTAAACATTGAAATGTAAGGAAAATAAATAATGTATAAAGTGTGTTTGTGTCTTGTACCCAAACTTCTAAAACGTGCTACATAAAAGAGTGAATGCATGTGACTCTTTTTCACTATACTGTATTATTTTTGACCAGGGATGGTCATTCAGCTCTGGTCCACGGCTATGAAGGTACTGACTGCACTTTGCTTGTCTGCACCCTGGCCCAACTCATCATGGATCCGAGCTGCCGCACACTGGAGGGTTTCCTGGCTCTCCTGGACAGGGAGTGGCTACAGGTGGGAGTCTTGGTGTTTGTAAGAGAAGAAAGGAAGTTCTAAACCTTATTTCCGTATTTATTTTCCCATTAGGACTGTTTTTAGTAGATCATTTTTTATGAATATATACTAGCTCACTTAAATAATCCCCGTCTAAAATTATAAAGAAGACAGTGCCTTGCGAAACTTTTCATTCTTCTTGAGATTTTTCTCAGTTTGTTGAGTTACAACCAAAAAAACCTCAAAAAATGTTGTTGGGATTTTATGTGGTAGACCAATACCAATTAGTACATAATTGTGAAGTGAAAAAAAAAAAGATTCTTGATTTTGAACTTTTTTTCATTCATCCCCAAGCCAATACTTTGCAGAACCAGTTTTTACTTCGGTTCCAGCTACAAGTCTTTTGCAGTGTCTCTGCCAGCTTCTTACAACTATAGTTCTTTTTGCTCCTTCGTCTTAGCCACAAAGCTCAAGCTCAGTCAGAGTTTGTGAGCAACAATTTTCAAATCTTGCTACAGATTCTCGTTTGGATTTAAATTAGGACTTTGACTGGGTCATTCTGCAATATAAATATGATCATTCTATTGTAGCTCTAGTTGTAAGTTTACAGTCATCCTGTTGGAAGCTGAACTACTGTTCCAGTCTTAAGTCATTTTCAGCCTCAAGCATCTTTTCTTCTATAACTCTAATCAGACCCATCAAGCTTTCTTGTCCCTGCTGAAGAAAAGTATTCCCTCTCTGTGATGCTGCTACCATCATATAATGCTGTGGGGAGGGTATGGTCAGGAGCTACTTTTCTGGCATACAGTATTTTACAGGTTGGGTTTAAAGTTAAATTGTAGTTCTGTCTGATCAGAGCACCTTCTTTGACATCTTTGCTGACTCCCCAGAATGGCCTATACCTTCTCATGGCTTTCTGTAAGCAATAACTGTCTTCTTCCACTGTTCTATTAAGCCAGATTTGTGAAGTGTAACAACTAATAACTAACGCTTGCCAGTCAACAGATTCTCTCCAATGAGTTGTAGAGCTATAGATATACCATGGGCCTCTGGCAGCTTATCTGGTTAATGATTTCCTTGTGTAGTCTTACAATTTAGGTGCACTCTGATGCCAAATTGTGTGACGCTTTTCCATTCACAGATGATGGATTCAGCAGTACTCCTTGAGATGCCCAAAGTTTGGAATATTGTTTAATAATCCAACCTTAATTTAAACCTTTCCATAGCTTCATTCCTACACTGTCTGCTTTGTTCCTTTGGACTTCATGGTGCTATCTGTTCATTAATTTTCTCTAGAAGACCTGTGAAGCCTACATAGAACAGCTTATATTGAGAGATAAAAAATCTGTATTTTGCAAGGCACCATGCTTATTTGTTCATTTGAGCGTGTGGTCTTTCCTGCAGGCAGGACACCCATTCCAGCAGCGGTGTGCCCATTCTGCCTTCTCCCATGCTCGCCTCCAGCAGGAGTCTCCAATCTTCCTGCTCCTGCTGGACTGTGTTTGGCAGCTTTGGCGTCAGTTCCCCCTGGCGCTGGGCTTCTCTGAGGCGCTGCTCCTCAGACTGGCAAATGAGGTCTACGCTTCAGACTACGGCACGTTCCTGTGTAACAATGACCAGGAAAGGTCAGCTCAGTAACGGTAGTTTTTCACTTGATATAGACTGTAATGCCAAGCTCATCAGTGTTGTTCATTGAAACAAATTCTCACCTTCAGGTGTGCACTGGGAGTGAAGGACAGGACTCACTGTTTGTTCCGAGCCTTACTGAGGCCAGCTAAGAGAGATTACTACTCAAACCCTCTGTACGAGCCCACCGAGCTGGCGATCTGGCCCTCAGTTCACCCTCAGTCCCTGCAGCTCTGGAGAGGTGAGCTGCAGTTGGTTCATATATTCATATCCCTTTAGTATTGTAGATTCTGATTTATCAACATGACAGTAATTGGTATTGTTGCCTTTATTTGGTCACCAGGCTATTTCCTGAGGTGGACTCAGCAGGCGCGTCACCTTGAGATGGTTCAGGAGGAAATAAGGAGCATGGTCATTGAGTGGGTCAGGGTGACACAGAGGTGACGCCCCTACAAAGAAATTACAATTTGAAAGAAAAAACAAATTCACACAACAATATTTACATATTTCTTCTATGTTTAAATGTACAGTATTTTTTTAATGCCTTCATAAATGTTGAACTTTTAAAAAAAAACCTTAGTGATGTTGTCATTTTAAGTTTTTTTCTTAAATTTTAGCAAATATACATAAAATCATTAATCTGACATGTTTTGAGACACACAGAGTTGTATTAAAACATCTGTTAATTTTCAATACCTGCCTAATCATGTGAGTTAGAACAATGTAAGGCCAAATACCTTTATTAAACCTTAACCAAACATAAAATTGATTTTTAGAGTCTTAAGACTTGATATTTGAGTGTTATCTTCCTTTCAGTAGTGGCCTCTGATTGGGATAACTGGCACAGGGTAGTTATTACATTAAAATATCTCCTTCATGCATTGTGGTCTCAAGAGTGGACAGCTAGTTTCTTGTATGCGGGTGTTGATAGTAAACTTGCATAAAAGCCATATCATTAGACTTTAGTAAGTTACTCCATACTCTGGCACCTACTGGGGAACAAGTGTGGATTTATGAGTAAAAATATGATATGTAACATCAATTAACAACCAATGATTTTAACAGGTGTTAAAATTATGACCCTATGTTGGGATTACATTTTAATTAGTCATCTTCATGTTAAAGTGGACATCATGCATCACTGGCAATATTATATATAAGAATTTGGCAATTGTTGTGATAATTGTGCTCTTGAAAATATTTTAGCTGTGCTAATTGTTCTGGAGCAAAAAGTTAGTTAAAAAGTTACAGTATGCCATAAGAGATCTTTTTAAATCAAAACAATATATTCTTCAGATTAAGATTAGATTTTTTGATATATAGTTAGTGTCCTTTTTAAATCTGGTGTATAGCATTTAATGAGCAAATTGAGATATGTTATTAAATAAACAGTTCTTTACAAAGAAATGTTCATATATTGATGCCAAACATGTTTTTTTTTTACCTTCCTTTGGTGTTGGGGCCGCCACCGACCCCTATCAGTTATTAAAGGTATGAAAGTACCACATAATTTTTTTTTTTTAATCATGTCAAGATTTTTTTAACTTTGTCTGGACACTTGGAATTAACAAAACAAAGCCAAAACATCCAACTTAATTTAATTTTAAAGTACTCTGGTAAAAATTATGACCTTTTTAGTGTTGGGGTCAGTTTTGACTGTGTTTATATAAATGATTTTTGCCCTAACTGAAACGCTTTTACCTCACTAATACTGTTAGCCCTCAGCGTACTGACAGCCAGCTCTTCTTCCAAACCTGAGTCCTATTTTAGGGCTTTTTTTTCCACCTATCTGTAAACTGAAGAACATAACCAGACACGCTTGACCTGCATACAAAATTCAGTTTAGAATTTATTACTTGAATAATTCATATCTCCATACAGAAAATATCAACTAAGATAAACCTAACTAAGGATAACAAACAATAACTGACCTCACAATGAACACACACGGGAATTTATACAAGAAACGAGGATGGAAGGGGAAAGGAGACTAAGACAAACAATAAACCTAAGCAATTAATTCAAACCAACAAGTTATAACTACAACGCAAACATGAAAGCTAAAACATCCTAACACCATAAATGCTTTTAAACTGTTGAACTTTGAGAGTTTGATAGCTTCTCCAGAATCAAGCCCCCTGTTTCCAGCAGCCTGATGGATTCCTTCACTTCCTGGTGTTGCATCATAAGCACTCTCCCCAGCTAGTTCCTTAAATCTCAGTAAAAAGAACAGTTAATAATCTGAACATACATAAGGTGTTCACTAAATGTGTGCACCCATATTAGTAAACATCTTAAAGTAACACTACAGAAAAAGTGCAATTGTAAACAAACGTACTGTGTGAAAGAAATTGTTAAATACTAAGACTGAGAAATAGCTGGAGGAACCTCCACATTAGGGAGGCTTCTGCAAATGTTATCGAAATGACCTTTGGGGTCACAAGATTTACTATGAGAAGTGTGACATCAAGACATGGTTGTAGTTGTTCATGCCATTGTCACTAAAAAGGTTAGAATCACAATGGCAAACCTAGAAAGGCAAAAAGTCCATGGTGACAAATGAATTGATTTAGATGAGGAATACCTGGATGCCTATATTGGTGGTGTTTGTCTTGCTGGAGGGTACAGATCCAGCAATGAGGCCACTGAAAGTGTCTGGGAAGAATCACATGGTAGAAATATTTTCAAAGCAACAATGCCATTTCAAACCTTTTGAATGATCTCAAGAACCCTCAGATTTGACAGCAGAGAGAGTAAAATAAAGTTTGACAAGCTTGCTCCCAACCTAGCCTGGCCATTGCCTTCCTATGCAATTCCACTCAATTCTCATTTCTCTTCAATGCTCTGTCTGGCATTTCTCCCATTGAGCTGGATTTCTCCAGTTGAATTTCAACAGGGCCATTCAGCAAACAGAAGGAGTTGTGAACGATGACGTCCATTTTCTGTGCTGTTTTAGAATTGGACTCTGCCTGTAGTTTTAGCAATGGCAGCGGAGGAAGTTAACGAACCCGTTCTTTCCACGTTAGCCACTCTTCCACTCTTTCAACACTTCTCTCTTCGCAGGATGGTTGTTTACTGCACAGGCAATTTCCCATAAACTTCATAGTATCGAGTTGGCACATTACATACGTTATGGCCAAACGTTAGCAATTGGGTAAAATTCAAAACTTCATCCGAGTCCACGCCTCCATTAAGCAATTGTTTCCTAAAAGCTGAGGGTCCAGACCCTCTGTACAAAGCAAAGTGTAGAACAAGGGTTTTTACCAGACAACTCCCAACCAGGATGTTTGGGAGAGTTGGAAGAAAGTTGTTGCTTTTTTTCTTGAAGTAAACATGGGGGTCAATTACAACACCAACACCACAGATGTTATTCTAGTTAAAGCTGCAGTATGTAACTTTTATAAAAAATATATATATTTTTCCATATATTTGCTGAAATTATCACTTATGTTGTGACAGAATGGTATGAGACAGATAATCTGTGAAAAAAATCGAGCTCAGTACTCCCAGTGCTATCTAGAAACAACCAATCAGAGCCAGGAGGAGGGTCTTAGTGCTGGTGAGTGGGTTGGGTTCTGCTGCAGCAAAACGTCTGCCCCAAGCCATGACACTTCCATGACACTTCTGGATGGCCAGCTATGTTCTAGGATGCCCTCTGAACCCAGTGGAGGTGGTGTGTGAAAGAACAACAGTGGCTAAGCTGTCATCCCTGTTGGACAACATCATCCACCCTATACAGGAGACTCTGACAGCATTGAGCAGCTCCTTCACTGGCAGGCTGCTCCATCCACGATGTGGGAAGGAGAGATTCAGAAGGTCTTTCCTTCCAACTGCTGTCAAACTCTACAACAAAGACCTTGCAGCTGACCACTCGCACACGTAGATTAACAAACACATTCAATAGAATTGGTAGTTTTTTATGTATGAGTTTAAGTGCATGTATGTATGTATGTGTATGTATATGTTTTTTTGTAAATATATATTTATGTGTGTATGCATATATATTTTTATATACACATTTGTATTTTTGTATAGATGTTGATATTTTCATATTTATATTTCTGGTTTAGCTGTGGTGTTTTTTTCTCTACACTGCACTGTTTTTTATTTTTGTTCTGTTTTTTTTTTTTTTTTTTCATTTCTGTTACTCTTGTTCTGTCCACTTTCTGCCATGACAGCTTAAATTTCCCACTTGTGGGATTATTAAAGAATTATCTTATCTTATACATGACTTTCAGTTCCTTTTTATTCAGTTTCATAGACAATATTTTGGTTGTTTTTGAAGAAAAGTTAATTTTGAAATACACAGTTTAGCAGGAGGAAGGAAGAAGAGCTGAATTAAAAGTAACAGCAGTAGAACATAAGATATGTGATGATTTGTAGACTGTTATAGTTCTACTAAGCCTTAATGAAATGTTTATAAGTCTAAGTTCATGTTGTGAACCTAAGTGGATGTGAAAAAACTTTTGAAAGATACATAAAAAAATATTTCAGTTTTTTCATCCCCCAAGATGATAAAGTGAGGTTATCACAATTTAAGTATGAAAGAGATATATAACTACACATTATGTATAGTGGAAGGTTATGTGACTGACACACCTCACAGTCCTGTTAAGCTCAGCTAAACAGTCTTCACAATACAAATCCCTGTGCACAGCAAGTCAGCATGTTTGTCCACATGGAGCTTTGCAGGCTGGAGACTGTAGTCCAGTTCAATTGGGAGGCACAGGCCGCTGTGATTACACAAAGGTGGACCTGAACCACATCGCCCAGCATGTCTCTCTACACCTGCATGTTTATCCAGTGGTTACTAGGACATTTGAGACGGTGATTCTGGCACACAGAAATGCAGTCTTGCAAGTTTTCATTACCTAATTTTGTTTTGAGGAATTGTTGTGGATTTACCGAGTTGCATCAGCTGACTTTGGATCAAAAATCACCAGTCTGGAATTTCTGAATTTGTCACCATATAGGTAATTTATGTGTTCTCTTTTTGATGTGTAAATAACACATTTATGATTATCATAGCGATGAATTTAACCATCTTGGCATTTTAACTTTCCTAAGGTTTGCTACTGGACATGCAGCCTGGCTTTCAGCTGTGTATGCCCACTGCTGCATTACTGGGCCTGCTGTGCCGAGGCTGTCTCAGCAGGGCGCAGAATCGGCCCAGTCGCAGCTTTAGTTCTTGGCCCAGAAGAATGAGCAGGTGGAACAGTCAGGAGTCCTGCAGCACTGATACACCTCAGGAAAATCCACGTGTGCTCATCACAGGTGAAGCCAATTTCCAGTCTTTATTGGCTCAGAATTATTTGGACACTGAACAGCTCTGAATTTGAATATGTTTTCTTCCCATTTTCACTGTTTTCTATTGTTGGACATGAGTTGTTACAGCGAGAGTGGAGTCCCTTGGTGACGGGTATCTAGTGAGCAATAATTCCTTAGATCTTTTCTAAGCAGATTCAATCAGTCACGTGAAGAAATGTGGCAGTTTAAGGATGAAGGGCTTGTGTTGTTGAGCAACTGTTGTAAAACCAGAGTACTAGAGACATGTGCACTTTGTTTTCAATCTGCACTTGCAGCAGGACCCTGTTTTGACTCATCACAAAAGAGTGGGACAGACAGTATTTGTGAGATGAAAGGGAGGAGAATAATAGCTTTGGGTGACTTTTTGTTCAGGAACAAAGCCTTGGGACAAACTAAACCCCTTTATTTGTCTTCCATTCTTATGTGTTTTCTAAATGCAGTTACAGCCAAATGTTTATTGATGTAAAAATATCTCCACTTTTTTTTCTCTGGAGAATTGAAATATAGAAATATGTCTGTGTGCAGGTGGTTTGGGGCAGTTGGGTGTGGGCCTTGCTCAGATGCTTAGGTAAGTTCTGCACAAACTCCTTACATCTTAACATTAAAATCTTTGACATTTGAATTTCATGAGAAGTGTAATAATATCCAGGAACCAGTATGGGCCAGAGAGTGTGATCCTGTCAGACATCAAGAAGCCCCCATCACATGTTTATGCCAGTGGTAAGAGAAAGTACTTCAGTTTTTCTACATTTTCTGAAATGTTGTTATCTTTACTTTGCTTCTCATTTTCCACTTTCTGATTATTTTTTTTCTTTTAGGCCCGTTTGTGTATGCTGATGTGCTAGACTACAAACACCTCAGAGAACTAATTGTAAATAACCGCATTACTTGGCTGGTCCACTACAGCGCTTTGCTTAGTGCTGTGGGTGAGGCTAATGTGGCGTTAGCAAGAAAAATTAACATCACAGGTCAGTTTTGATCTCCAAGTTTACAGTCTCCTCAAGGTTTGAAGCTGCCCATGTCTGAGTTTCTGTTGCCCTTGTAGGTCTGCACAATGTTCTGGATCTGGCCCTGGAGAACTGCCTTCGCCTCTTCGTCCCCAGCACCATTGGAGCATTTGGTCCTTCCTCTCCACGTGACCCTGCCCCTGACCTCTGTGTCCAGCGTCCAAGAACCATCTATGGAGTCTCTAAAGTGCATGGTGAACTGATGGGGGAGGTAACATTTAAAAACACAAGCTTAAATTGAACCTAATCGTGAGGAAATATAGTGCCTTGCAGAAGTATTCATGCTCATACAGTTTTTTCACATTTTGCAGCGTTACAAGTACAAACATCAATGTTTTTTGGTGGGATTTGGTGTGAAACTCCAACAAAAAGTAGTGCATCACTGTGAGGTGGAAGGAAAATGATGTAATGGTTTACGATCTTTTTGAAGATGAAAATTCAAAAAGATTTCTGCACATTTGTATTCAACTCATTTTATTCTGATACCCCAAATAAAACTGAGTGCAACCAATTGCCTAACTTCTAAATAAAGCATGTAATTTAATATCAGTATAGATACAGTTGTTTGTGAAAGATTCAGAGGTTTAGTAAACAAACAGCATCATGAAGATAAAGGAACACAGCAGACATATGGGATGAGGTTGTTGAGAAGTTTAAAACAGGGTTAGGTTAGTAAACAGCATATAAAGCTTTGAATTTCATAGAGCTCTGTTCAGTCTGTTCAGTCCATCATCTATAAATGGAAAGTGTTTTACACAATTGCAAACCTATAAATTCATGGCTGTCTGCCTAAACTGACAAGTTGGGCAAGAAGAGAATTAATATATATATATTAATATATTATATTACATTATATATATATATATATATATATATATATATATATATATATATATATATATATATATATATATATATATATATATATATATATATATATATATATATATACATTAAGTTACAGTAAGATTAATTGAAGTTTTTAGCAGAGCTGCAACAGAATGTGGAAAAGTTAATGAGGTATGAATACTTTTACAAGGTACTGTAATGGTGAAAATCCACTAAAACATCTTTTTCTTAAGTATCTCCATCATAAATATGGCTTGGACTTCCGCTGCCTGCGATACCCTGGTGTAATATCAGTCAACACGCCTCCTGGTGGAGGAACAACAGGTATTTTTCACCCCACAAAATGTATTAATGTAATATTGACAAATTTACAAATGTAATGTAATATTTAGTGCAAATCCATCGCAATAACCTGGATGTGATTGACTAAAACCTTAAGACTTATGTTGTTACAGACTACGCAGTTCAGATCTTCCACGATGCTCTTAGCACAGGACACCATGAGTGCTACTTGCGACCTGACACCCGTCTTCCCATGATGCATATCTCTGACTGCCACCGCGCCACGGTAGAGTTTATGCAAACTCCAGAGTGCCAGCTGTCTCTGCGCACTTACAACATAGCTGCCATGAGCTTCACCCCAGAGGAGGTGGCCCAAGAAATTCGCAAGCATCTCCCACACCTTAAGGTCACCTACAATCCAGACTCTGTGCGCCAAACAATTGGTATGACTAATTGTTACTGCTATGCGAACATATTGTTTGTATTTATATTGCGGACAAAAAGTAATTTGCACAACTCATTTCAATGTGTTGATTCAGTTTACTTTTGACTATGCTATGTTTTAGTGTGCAAATCGTAACACACATGTCACAACAAATGTCATCTCCAAGCACTTTACGAGACAAACAGGTCCTAATGCTGAAGAAGCATATGGTGACAGGGGAGAGAAACCACTCACTTTTCATACAAAGAAAACTTCAACATAGCCACAATCAGTAAAACTGGTTTTACTGATCTTCCCAAATGCTGGAGTTTGGGAAGATAAAACAGAAAATACATAGAACTGAACTACAAATATTTTGTAATGAATAAAAAAAAAATAAAAACAAAGAGACTGCACAGAGCTAATGGTACCGAAAGCTCTACCTGTGCCTCTGTACTAGAGACTTACACAGCTACATGTAAGAAAACTGAGCCAGGAATATTTTCTAAGGGACCAAAAAAACAAAGTAGACAGAGTTGACTGGCGCAATGAGACCATCCCTTTCTCTGTCAAGGAAAGTAATACAGCTACACATGGAAGCCCTGGGCCAGACGTACTTTCTGTGGGAAAGAAAAACAAAGAGACTACACAACGTTAATGACAGCAGTAACTCCATCAATGGTTCTGTCCAGGAAAGCAACACAGCTTGACATAAATGAACTGAGCCAGCTGTAGTTTCTATGGAAAAGAACAACACAAGTGCTTAAAGACAATGGCAACAATAGCACCATCCATGGTTCTGTCCAGGAGTTACACAGCTACCTATAGAAGGAGTGAGTGAATAGTACTTTCGATGGAAAAGAACAACAAAGAAGGTATACAAGGTTAATGGCACCAACAGCTCCATTACACAGGTTCTGCTATGAGATAAGAATAACAGTGAGATGGTTACATTATTTATGTCATTCCAGGTGATGTGTTAACTGGTGTGACAGTTTCTGAACCAACAGGTTTTTCAGTCCTGAAAAGAATTTAATTTTGTTTAACCCGTTAAAGCCGGTTTTGAACTCCTACCAAGCTAATGTATTCTAACTGATGCATTCATTTTTGTGTTACTTTGCAGCAGACAGCTGGCCTGTGAGATTCGATGACTCCAACGCCAGGAGGGATTGGGGCTGGGCACCAGCTTTCGGGCTCGAGGAGCTGGTGAAAGACATGCTGCGCTGCGTTAGAGACAAGAGGACCAGAGAGGGATTTCCTGTCAGCTAGCAGTACCTTCTTAGCTGCTGAGAGACAAACACGTGACCACTGGCTTTCTTCAACCTGCATTTACCAACATCTTTCTTTTACTTCACTGTGACAGACATCAGTGAACTCTTAGTCAGAACCTTTTAGTTTATGGTGGAAAGTGAACTTGCTCAGTCTACTTCAGGGAATCATACACTGTTGAAGCTTTTTTCATATTTGTTCTTTGTCCTGTCATAAGCATCACTTTACACATCAGAAAGTTGACACAGAAAAAAAACACATTGTTATATTTTAAGCAAAGGAGATCTCTAGATGTCACATTTCTTGCATCCATCAATACAACAGTTAGTTACAGTGTATTTTGTAGTAGAACAGTTGCAGCCTTTAGTGTTACAAAACTGTTGTTTGCCAGAATCTTCTGGTATGGTTGCTCACCTAACTCTGGGCTGGATGTACCACATTGTTCATTCTGGCTGCCTTCAAAACACTCTTTTATGATATCAGAAATAAAATTACTTAATGTAGAATCTATGAGAGGGGGTCATTATTTTATTTTATTTTATTTTTTGGCAGAATTGTGCTTGAATGACCATCATCAAACATTATTTACTTTGGAAAGTAATGTATGAAAATGTGGTGTACACTGAACCATAGCGCAAATAATCAAATGTTTTCAGCCAAAGTTCTGTGTTTTACTCTATCCATAAAAATGAGGATGATGCTTTATAGTCAAATGTATATAACATAAAACATTTTTTTTAACCATTTAAATTTGTTAACTCTTTTTAAAATCTAAAAATTGTTCACTTTAAAAAGAGCTTAAAGGTCACATTTTAAAATTGTATAAAAGCAACTGAACAAATGTGGAAAATATTTATATTGGATACATATTGCAAAAGGGACCAGGACAAAAAAAAATTCTGAAAATCGACCTGTTTTGTACTAAACACAATTATTATAAGTAAAAGGTAGAATTACATGAGTTGTAAACAAAGATAAGAGCTTTTATTTTGTATGCCTCCATTGCTGAACCATCCCATTGTAGTTCAGACTGTTTGTTTGGGGTCATTATTCAGCTGAAAAGTGAACCCCCAGCCCAGTATGAAGTCTTTGCAGCAACCTATAGTACGGTTTTCTCCCAGAAATACTCTGTATTTGGCCCCATCCATCTTTCCTTCAACTCTGGCCAAGTTGACAGACCCTGCTAAAGAAGAATATATCCCCACATTATTATGCTTCCACCAACATGTTTCATAGTTGGGATGGTTCATGATCAGGTATTTAAAAAAACAACAGTGTCCCACAGAGGTGCTATGTGATATGCCTTCTAACCTAAAATTCTTGTTGTCTTTTGCCATGTAGTTATGGATGTTGCTTGTGACCAAATGAAAACACGGTCTCTTAAAAAGAGAACAATTTCTCTCTCTTTCTCTGTAAAATGTAGATAGATTTGCTTTAGCAGCTTACCCTCCATACAAACCATATTTTGACAGAATAGGAACTACTCCTCTAGCTGCAGTACCGGTTCCTTCCTGGAGGGGCACACGCTTCATCCGGCTTCCCACTCAAGAGTTTCACCGGGGCGACGCACGTCTTTCTCCACTGCGCCTGAAACAATCAAATTTCAACGAAAATGGACGCGGGATTTTTCCGCGTAAGTGCTTTAAATAAAAAAACTATTACGTTATCATCCGTTTGTTTCGTTGCATGTTGATATATTATTGATATCTGTCGTGAATATGGCGTGTGTGTTTAGGTTGGAGGCCATACTGTTAGAAGCAGTGCGGTCATGGCTTCGTCTATTAACTGATGTCAAACAATTCGGGTTTTTGTTGTGTTTTTTTTTTTTTAACTGAGTCTTTCGAGGATTTAGTTTGTGTTTATAGAGCAAGTCTTTATTATATTAGTTCATCATTAAATGTTATTTTGCCGATTTGAGATATTTTTAGGTTATTTGCAGATATTATTGCAGGAATTAGACCAGACCTTGGCTTAAGATGGCGCCTGGCCGGTGCGTCGCTGATGTTTCGACGAGCTATTCGCGAACACGTTTACGCCTGTGTTAATTATACATTTTACACACAGGTCTGCTGACAACTTGCATAATAACGTCCTGTAATGAGCCTACCTTGCTTTAAGTGCGGCGACTACTACGAAACTATTATCCTCCTGTTAGTGACTTAACCGGTCATCATGTGTGAACCAGATTGACTGAAAAATAATGTTTACCTGCTTTCATTTTATTTCTTTAGGGCACGAGTGCGGAGCAGGACAACCGTTTCAGCAACAAGCAGAAAAAACTACTGAAGCAGCTGAAATTTGCAGAATGTCTCGACAAGAAGGTGGGCGATGTCTATCTTTATGTCTTTATCATTAATATGGATGTTTATATTCGAAAACACAAACTTATTGCTTTGAAATCCCTCAATAATTGGTCACACGAAAATGTGGAACCCGAGGTGTTTTCCGGAGAGACATGGATACTGGACACACTCTTCATTGTAGCCTTGTTGCAAAAACAACTTATCTAAAATGATCTATGTCATTAGAAAAGGCATCCGATGCAATAGTAGCTCTCACATATAGATGGCGCAAATGATAAGGAAGAAGGAAAGAGTACTTTGTTCTGTGTAAAATGTTAAAGAAGTTAGTCAGTCATGAGAAGTGAGCTTTTTCACTTTTTGCCCAAATTTCAAGAGCAAACCGTTATTGGAAAAGTTATTAAACGGACAAAGAGAAGATCATATTAACATAGTTTTCAATATGCATTTATTCACAAGTTTGGAAATAAAAGTATGTGATACTTGTGGGTCGGTTTGAGCCAAATCATACCTCAAATTTTGTACCTAATGTCGCTATTTTGTTCCTTCCAACTTCTAAATTGTACAAGTAACAAACCATTTTGCAGCTATTAACTTAATTTTCTAAAATGCGTACGCTGAGATAAGGTTTTGGTTCAGTCCACCTTTCTTTCTCCCCTGTAGCTGCATGAGAAAGCTCAATGTTCTCAAATAGCAGAGTTTAGTTATAGCTTGGAGTCCTCTCTGTTTGTTGTTGTCACTTTTTTCAGGCATTGTTAAAAAGTAAGATAAAAAAAAAAATACATTAGTCATTTTTGGCTTTAAATATACCGCTGCACAGAATCACACAAATACTGCTTTTAAAATTAAATTTACTCATAGTCAGAAGGAAACTTGGCTCCAGCTGACATATTAATTAGCGCAGTTGTTGCAATCACATGTTGAAACACAAACAAACCATTTATGGTCCGTTTTTTGGGTTTACAAAAATCATTAATCAGAAATCATTATTATTGTCAGTCATTTTTTTTCCCACGTTAGCAATACACAATATGATAACTGCCCAATCCTACAAGATGGTGGCTGTAATATCAGAATTGCAACATTGCTGATACTTGGAAATATTTTCTTACTTTTATAATATTTTTTTATTCACATATTTGCTGTATATTCACATATTTACTTGTTTTTTCCTTAGGTGGACATGACCAAAGTGAACCTAGAAGTCATCAAACCATGGATTACTCAACGTGTGACGGAGATTCTGGGGTTTGAGGATGATGTGGTCATAGAGTTCATATTCAACCAACTTGAAGAGAAGGTAAAGTCATTGTCTTAATTTAATTTTTGTTGTTGTTTTTTTTACTGAAAGAACTGTTGTTAATTTGAGGGTATTGTTTAGCCAGTAAGAAGGGACATAAACAAATATTTGCAGATCCTAGTGACACTGAAATTGAATGGGTAAAGTGAAAATTGGTTTAAATCTGATTTGTGTTAAATTACCATGTTTTACTGTTTTGTGACAACATGCCTTTATTCAGCAGTCTTCTAATGATGATGTGATTTATGATTTAAAAGGCCTGAACCAATATGGATGTTATACCTTGCATCAGAAGTATAGCACCAACATCTAATTAGCTCTCTCCTGAGCCCAAAGTCTCTGAGCCCAACTCTCCCTTCATGATGCAGTGTGTGTTTTGAGGTGAGTTGTATATAGGGATCATCCATATCATGCCAGTGAAAGACAAAACTGAACAGTGCCATAATCATACTGTCCGTATGTATATATAGTTTACAATTAGGCTGCTAAGTTCATATTTAATGTTGCAGAAGATAAAGGATAATACAGAAAAAAATATTATAAAAATAAAAATCTGTAGCTTGTTTCTTGGTATAATTAATCATTTCTTTTCTTACCCAATTTAAAACTGAAAAGTATTGTCTCACTGACCCCCCTGATTGCAAGTTTCACCTCAACCTCTGTAGGGTGGGGTCTGAAGTTGATCTCTTACCCACACCTTGCAGTAGCTTTGTTTCCATCTAATTGTCAAATAAATCAAAGCCTTTGAAATGTTGCCAAATAAAGTGTGCACCAGTGATGCTAGAGCCAATAGGGATTGTTAGGGATGATCATAAGTTGGTGTTAAAAGAAATAAAAACAATGCCTTTAAGGAAGAAAAAAAACTAATCTTGTAACCTTGGCCATTAATTGTAGAAAAATTGAAAGTGAAACATGTTTATTTTGGTAATGTTGTACTTTATAATGTCAGTACTGAGATTTCTTATGTAGAGGGCAAAGTGACCAATCACTTGCTTGAGCCTTAAATTTTTTCTCTCAAAACTTTTTACTGAAACTTTTACTTTCCATTCTTACATATTTTTCCCTCAACGCAGAAACTTCCTCAAGTTTCTTTTCCTTCTTTTTTTAAGTTCTTGATGTTTTGTGTTGTTGGGCTATTTATCTTTTTTAGTGAACTTTTTAATGCATGTCGTTGAATCCCACAATTAAAATAAAATGCTGATGGAAACATAGATAACTTCAATGAAACAGAGTGCTTTATGTTTGCAAGTTGATAACTTCAACCACTGGAGGTCAGCAAAAAACAGTTTTTAATCACTAGAAACAATACTTTTCAGCTTAGTATCACTTGGCCAATGCACGCATTCATTAAAACCAGTTCATTTTCTATGCCATAACAAACCTAAATCGAAGAAATTAAGTCAGAAACAAACTGATTTACACTCATCACGGAATAAGAGTTTTTGCATATTTTGCCCCTTTTGTTTAAAACAAAGAAACAAAACTGACAAGAAGTGTTTTTTTTTTTTTTTTTTCCAAATAGTAAACACAGACCTCTTGTGATGTCTAGTATTAGCTGGTTATCATTGCACACACATTTGTTTTTAGGAATAGAAGATCAGTGTGGTGCAACAACCCAAGTAGTTTATTTAGGATATTTTTATTAAACCATGGGAATGCAAGCATCTATGCAAACTGACATTGTTTAGGACACTGATTCTTCTAGTGTGTTCAAATTCTTACATAGTTATTTCACATCATATGTATTTGACAGAGTAGGTTTTAGCTTTTGTTCTACTTCAAATTTTAGTTTGCCCTAGTTTTTGATGTGCAGGGGTTATGGTAAAGCTAACTGTAAAATAATAATTTTTTCATTGTGGAAAGAAACTGTACTGTAATAGAGTTGAGATTATAATATGTCTCAATTTTATCTAGTTTAAATAAAAAGATATTTTTTGTGTAACTGTGTACTCATTATTGCTTGTTCGTCTCTTGCAATTTAGATAAATGATATAACATTATGCTCAAGGTGGTTGAGTCTCAAGCAGTAGGGAGGCGGAAGCAAGCCAATGGAGCTCCGTGCCCACTGATCCCACGGGACTCACTGAAGACACCGGAACTGTACTTGCTGTGTTGGGTTTTGATGCACTCTGTATTGTGCTTACTTGTTTAACCTCAGAAGTATAGACTGGGGAGACTGGAAGAAAAGGGGGTGGATAGTGACACAGAAGTGAAAAGTAGTGGGGTAGCTCTGAGGACTACAAATAGTCTCACAAAATGTTGTTAAAGGGTTTACTGGGATGTAATTAGGATTTTAAAACAGCATTTTTCTTTTTTCTTTTTTTTTGCATGCAATTTTTAATATTACTAGATGTATGTCTCCCCTCAGCTAACTCACATTCTCAGTCCCAAGAAATTGTGAGTACAATACAGTTTGAGTAAATGAATTATTTTTTTTTTGTGTACAATTCCAATAGTGAAACCCTGACATGTTAAGTATTGCTTTCAGAGTTGTACATGTATTTGATAAGGCTAATTATAGCTCAGGATTAGCTCAGGGTTAGAAGGTAGGTCACCCCATTTGTGGGGCCCTGCCTCCCTCTAAATGTTTTCTTTTCAATTATTTAAATGGCCATATTTGTTTCTCTCTCCCCTTCATGTTTGTGTTGCAGCACCCTGATAGCAAGATGATGCAGATCAACCTGACAGGGTTCCTGAATGGGAAGAACGCCCGTGAGTTCATGAGGGACCTTTGGCCCCTGCTGTTGAGCGCGCAGGAGAACATTGCTGGCATCCCCTCTGCTTTTCTGGAGCAGAAGAAAGAAGAAATCCGACAGAGACAGGTGATTATCTTCATAACAGAACGTCTCAATGGTATGGGCAATCTCACACTGGAATAGATTCCTAAAACATGTAGGAGAAAAACTGGTTTTGCAAGTCATGAGTAAAAAAAAAAAAAAAAAAAAAAAAAAAAAAAAAAAAAATCATGTGTGTTTATTAAGATCCAATTTTGTGTTTATGTGAATAAAACATTCCTGTAGAAATCTGGGTAGAGGTGATACAATTTTTACTTAAATTTAATTTAACCAGGAAGTCATCATTGAGATTAAGAATCTCTGTTTCAAGGGAGACCAGACATCCAGTTTACCACAATATTTTACTCTGACAATATATTTAAAGGGGTGGTGACATCATTGTATAATCTATTTCATGTAGTTGATTTTGCTGCATATTTCAATTCTTCAAAAAATTTAATTAAAAAAATTAATTAATAAATAACCATCTTTTTGTAAGGGGTTGTTTTGGCAGGCCAGATTTCCCTCCTCGGTAAAAGGGTTGGGTACGGTCATGATATGAGGCTCTGCCTTGTTGACTTCACTCTGATTGGCTACAACCATATTTGGGGAACTCTTCAGTAAAATGCACTGAACATAACCTCAAATTGAGGTTGTATTTGCGTGGTGCTTCCCCATAAATGAACTTCAGCTTGTTTTTTGTCTTTGATTCTCTCATCCTTTGAGAGGAAGTGGAAACTTCCATCTGTTTTTGAGCATCCTCGGACATAACAGCTCTGCTTTTTAGTAGCCATCCTCTTCTCAAGTGGAGCAGCCAGACATGCTAGCACAACTTAGCCCTTAAATTAGCCGGTGTATCAGCTGGGGGGAAGGGAGAAGGACAGGGGAGGGCTGTTTGCTTGATGGTGTGCTCTAATTGGACAATATGAATCACATAGAAAGATGAACTGTTCTTGGATTCATCTGTTTTTGAGCTAAGAAACAAAGGTGACCGCCCATGAGCAGGACTTTTTATACCAACTCTTGACATTCACACAGCCTCATCAGTGCACAACAGATAATATACCCCCAAAAACCACAGAAAATGAAATTTGTGGTCATGACCCCTTTAAAAATCATAAATTGTAAAATTGCCCATTGTGACAACATAATTTTACATCTGTTCCATGTCTGTCAGATTGAACAGGAGAAGCTTGCTTCCTTGAAAAAGGTTGACCAGGAAAAGAAGGACAAGGATACAAGAGAAAGGACTAGATCAAAGAGCCCAAGAAGGTAAGGGTTGTTGTTTTTTTTTTCCTCTATGGGCTTATTTTGTTTGATGTATGAATTTGTAGACAATTTTTTTTCTTTTCTGTTTAAGGAAAGTTACGGAATTTATCTTCTTTCCTCATCTTAAAAATGATCATTATACACAAGCAATAATTTACGCATCTAATTCATGAGTTGCTATGAAGATGTACCGTTTGTTTGCATCAGCACCGTTGATACTTCTGAGATACTAAATGTTGTGAAGAACACAGTTTTCCTCAGCTTGTGCACATAGTAACGCAGTCTGTAGCAGGTTAAATTTCAGCTTGCTTTCTGGGAAGATAGATAATTGATTATATAGGTAGTTTTTAGACAGGTGCAAAAGCCAGTGTCTGTTGTTGCTCACTGTTGGTCAGCTAGCTGAAGAAAAAGACTCCTGCAGTTTTTTTTCCTTATTTACAGAAAGAAAAAGTTGAGCTGTTTGGAAATTTTTCAAATCATAGTTTTAAAACTACAGCTGGTAACCTATAAATGTTAGTGAATGAAGCAACTGAATGCAGCTTGGCTACCAAGCAGATAGCCAGACTGATTGATAAGCTGATATCAGCTTGTTTTACTGTTACTTTCTAAAGACCAGAATGGCAAAAAGAAAAAAAAAAATCTGTGCATCAAGTACATTAAAACAAGAAGTAGATTTAATGTCCTTTGTACATACTTGAGCTTTTTTTGATAAGTTCAAAACAGTGTTATCAATAATATTAATATGACTGTAATAATCAATATATTTTATTTTAGCTGTGCTCTGATTTAAATAAATGCAGTTACATCATATTAGACGTTTTTGTTCACAATTCTTCTGTAAATGCCATGAAGTTGTGATATTTACACACAAGGTTATGCCATGATAATTTCCTACTGGCCCATGCTGTGTAACTATTATAATACAGAAATCAACTTTGGATGGTTTTGTCAGATATTGATTTTGATCAGGACAATATCAGACCTCATCCGGGATGACGTATGACTAAATGTTTGTACTTGAACCACTTTTAACTGTTTTTTTGTGTTGCTGGGATCAAGATTTTTATTGCAGCTGAAGTTGAGATCATTCGATGCTCTTGTTGATACACCTCTCTGGAAAATTTGTGGCTTAAAACAGATCCTTGACTAAAGCTGGTCCCTTTGTTATCACAGTTCAACTAATAACCAGTTTGTCTTTCCTCGGACTAAAATTATAGCTCTATCGTGTCTTCAGTCTTTCCTACTGTCAAACTCTGTGTAGTCATCCAGATAAAAGAGACATTTTAACAATCTGATATCTCTGGGGTATTTGCAGTCGTAATTTAGTCCCAGACAAGTATACCTTAGGTTTGCAATGACACTTAACCCTATGTTTAACACAATTTAAACCCCTGTTGAACATGTGGATTTGTCTCTATATTGAAACTAACATTACTGTGTGCCTGATCAGGTGGAAGACGAGATCACCAGGGAAGCGTGAAAGGAAACGCAGTCCATCTCGATCCCCAGTGCGCAAACCCAGCCCAGTTGTTGGAGACTCTCCGCCTCTGATGCAGTCGAACACTAAAACTTCACAGCAACCTGAGGAGCCAGATACGTCAGGAACAGGCCTGCCAGAGACTGTTGTCCAAGAAGCTTCGTCTACAGGGTTAATGTAAAACCTAATGTTCTGTGAAAACTAGATTTTCCTTCTTTCTTCTTGCATACTTGCTTCAGATCCTTTTTTTTTTTTTTTTTTTTTTTTTTTTTTTTTTTTTTTTTTTATTTGTAGTGATACAGTTGTAGAGTCAGTTAAAGCAGACTCTGTGGCTGAAGTCAAAGAACCATCCCCAGAAAAATCTCTCAAGAAAGAGGAAAGACCAAGATCTCGGGAGAGGGAAAAGGAAACGAGGAAAGAAAGACCCCACCACCGCTCTCGCTCACGTTCTCACTCTCGTTCCCGCAGGCGACGCTCCCGGTCTAGGTGACACTTTACGCTTTCCCATTATACTGTTGTGTCTGTTCTGGTTTTTTTTTTTTTGTGAAATATCACAGAATTAAATGTATAAAACATACAATAAAATTGTTCCCTCTCTGCTATATCAGATCCTACTCCCCTCGTAGAAGACAAAGTCCCAGAAGGAGAATGTCTCCTCGACGAAGGAGTCCCCCTAGACGTGGCCCCACCGGCTCCAGGCACAGACACAGGCGGTCTCCTGTTCGCAGGTCAGTCGGACCCTTTATCAAAGGATCAGATATTTAAAACCCCCAGTGATTAAGCTTATTAGATTTAGTTCATTTGATTATATCTTCCTAAATTGCTTGAGTCCATATGTTAATTTTAGGAGACGCTCCCGTTCTGCTTCATCTTCTGGTAGCAGCTCCTCAGGGTCACGTTCACCTAAAAAACCTGTGAAAAGAATATCTACCACACCACCCCGAAAACAGCTCCATCGTCCTGGCGCATCTGTAAGCCCCGTTGGAAAAGACAAACGCTCACCATCTCCTCGAGCCAGGAGAGGCCGGGGCTCCGCTTCCCCTCCCAGATCATCAGGTAAGACCTTCACCCTGCGTCTTTTTTTTTTTTTTTTTTACTGCAGTCAGAATATTTCAGCACAGTTGTTACCTTGTTGAAAGACCGTAAATGCATTTTGAACTTTGAATGTGCCGCTTTTAGGAGTAAAGCGAAAACCTGGAGGAAGGGGTGATTCTCCACCTGATTTTGTTAAGGCCAGAACCTCTGAAGGGTCTGAATCAGGTAAGTGTTTGTCATCCTAAAGGAAAAAAATAAAACTCGACCAGTCCAGGACTTTAAATGGTTTTTAAAAAAGGACTGGTGTGGAAGCCCATTGATGATGATAAATATTTTTAACATGTGTCTGCAGTAAATTGTCGATTTTTATTATAATTTTAATTTCAGCAGAGGATCATGGTGCAAAGAGACGATTTCACTAAACAAATCATATAATTTATCCCAGTATTCCTGCAGACAGATTCTCTAATTTATGAATTAGATTTTATTTCTGGTGAATCTCAGTGCTTTTATGTTAAATTAGAGGAAAGCTGAATAAATTGTGTGTTTCTAAAAAGGACATTAAAAACATCTTGGGCTGTTTCTTGGTTTTTGTGACAGCACCTCTAGCTTCTTTGAGCCACCACAGAGCTAGTGCTGAGGTACCACTAGCTCCAGTTTAGCAGTGGGAACCAGTTTTGTGGGGAAAAAGTACTTTTTGTCTGAAAATGGTAAACATGCTATGTTACCTTGATTTAATGTACATTACTACTGTTATTTTGCCTTGATATATTGAATAATAATAATGTACACTACTACTACTGTTTGTAAAGGTGAGTTGTGAAAAAACAGTTTGTATTGATAACTGGAGGTTTGCATTCCAGCAAGATAACTCTAAACACATAGTTACAATAGAGTGGTTTAGATTAAAGGATATTCATATATTAAAATGGTCCAGTCAAAGTCCAGACAAAAACAATCGAGTCTGTGTGGGAACTCTTGAAAATGACTGTTCACTGTTGTTTTCTATTCAATCTAACTCAGCTTGAGGTATGAGATGTGCTAAGCTGCTAAAGATAAACTTAATATGATTTGCAGAAAAAGGTGGTTCAGCAAAGCATGGACTCCAAGTGACTGAATACAAATGCACAACACACTTTTTGCATTTTTATTTGTAAAATTAATTTTGTCACTATTTTACTTCTACTTTACAGTTATTAACTAATTTGTTTTTGTCACAAAATCCTCATAGAATACTTCTTAGATTCTGGTTGTAATGTGACAAAAGGTCAAGGGGTACGGACACTTATGCAAAGCACTGTGTAATTATTGAAGTTACAAAAACACAGTTCGTCATACTGTATGATTCTGTAGAGGAGTATAATGCTTCATATTGTTATATTGCACCATATTATGACAAAGCCAACTGTAAACGCTGTTAGATACATTTTGTCACTCTTCCTTGGCACTCTGTTCTTGGCCTTGCTCACACTGATCAGACACTCAATGCTTTACATTTCAGAGGAGGATAAAAATGAAAAAGGGGCAACAGCAGATTCGGTGCAGCAGCGACGTCAGTATCGCAGGCAGAACCAACAGTCCTCTTCAGGTTAAGATGCGTTTTTTTTTTTTGTTTTTGTTTTTTTCACGTTTTTTTTTTTTTTTTTTTTTTTTACCCCCCTGTCCACCACCCTTCTTTCTAACCGAGTCTTTCTCTGTCATCTTGCCTCCATCGTCTCATGGACTGTAGAAGCTGTGTCCTAGTCCCAACCTTGGTGTTGTTTTTTCTTTACAGCAAAGCGTAAAGCCATAAGAAAAAAAAAGTTTGATTTCTGTTTTCTTTGTTTCAGATTCAGGATCTTCCTCCTCAGAAGATGAAGGACCTAAGAGGTCAACAGCAGGTCCAGGCGCCAGAAATGGTGAAGTAAGGAGGAAGCGCAGTCGTACACCTTCACCTCGTAGGCGACAGAGGGATCCCTCCCCAAGGTTGGATATGTAGCTTAATTTTTAAAATCTTAATTATTTAATTGTGAATTGTTCTGCATACAATCTTCAGATTTTACCCAATGTGAAATTTGAAAAAAAAATGTTTTATGCTTGTGTACCTTCAGGAGGAGACGTTCTCCATCTCCTGGACGCAGACGTCGCTCTCCTTCTCCCCCACGACGTCGTAGATCTCCTTCCCCTCCCAGACGCAGGTATAATCCCTGTACTGGCACTAATGAAGAGTGTTACAAATGAATATTTGAAAAGTGGTTTGCTTTACAAATGCGTTTCTTCCCAGGTCTCCTTCCCCACCTCCCCGTCGTAGGTCTCTGTCCCCCAGGCGCTATTCTCCTCCTATCCAGCGTCGCTATAGCCCCTCACCTTTGCCTCCACAGAAGAGGAAGATGTCAAGTTCACCCATCAAACGCTTTTCTCCAGGCCCGAAGCGACGCTCCTCCAGGTCACCTAAACGTAGAAGCTCTCCCACTCAGCGGCGACGCTCTCCTCCCTCCTCTATGTCTCCTCCGAGACACAGAAGAAGCCCACCTTCTGCCAGGCCAAACAGGGATACCCGATCCCCTATTGGATCTGGCAGACGCCTGTCTCCCTCACCTGCAAACCGTGGTCGTCCTGTTAGGCGATCCACTAGTCCCCAGAGACGCTTTGATTCCTCCAGCACATCTCCCTCCACCCAACGAAGACAACAGTCCCCTCCACACAGTAGTAAGCTCATCCGTAGGGTGTCTCGCACCCCAGAGCCACGTAAAAGGTAATCATTAAACAAGCTTTAATCCTTGACATGCAGATTTAATGTTGTTTTTGAATATTTTGCCACAAAATTTCTTTCCCTTTATGATAGAATCTCTCCCAGTCCAAAGCCTATAAGGAGAGCATCATCCAGGTCCAGATCACTTTCTCCTCAACCTGCAGCTCAGAAACGTCCAGCCTCTGCCTCCCCGTCACCTTCTCGCTCTGCCAGTGGGTCTCCTCCACCACCTCCACCCCCGGCCAAAAAGGCTACCAGTGGTTCTGGTAGTCAGTCTCCAAGCAAGGTTTGTCAAGTACACCTGCATCTCAATAATCTAGAATATTATCAAAGCTAATTTATTTTAGGTAAATAAGGGAAACTTGCGTGTAGGGTTATTACACGCAGCGTCGTATATGCCAAGCGTTTATTTCAGATCATTTTGATGATTTACAGCTAATGAAAACACAGGTGCTTTGAAAATTAGAAGTATTAAGACCTATTTCTTACAACTGAATTTTAATAGTTTATTTTTATGTTATGGCCTTAATAATCGAGGGGATTACTCCTGAGTTGACAGTTGTCCAGCAGACATTAATTGATACCCTCCAATTCACTGCTGGAAAAAAGGCACAGCTCCACCAAAAATTTTTTAGAGCACTTCAGGCCCCTCTCTGCTGACGAGCTTTGTGGGAATGCTGATTTCATTCTCCAGCAGGAACTGCACCTGCTTTAATGACTGTGACATTATTGAGCTTGATTTCTCAGCTCCCTGGTCTGAATCGGACCCCATGGAGAGCTTACAAAGTATTAAAGGAAGATGAGAGACACTAGCGCTAACAATGCAGACGAGCTGAAAGCCACTACTAAATAGGGTTGTCACAAAATTTCAAACTTAATTCTCAACCATTTTGGACACTGCAGCAACCTTTTCTGAAGTCACTGGGTTCTTTCTTATAAAGAGCAGAAAAATGTAAACAATTATTAAATGATAAATTAATTGCCTTAATTAGGACTAAACCAATAAGTAGAAGCAAATTAGATACCCATTTAGAGAAAAATATATATGTAAGTGAAGTAATGCTTCCCTGTATAACAAAATAAGTGACTAGATAGGACTTAGTCTTAAAATCTTTTATGAAAGTATGTTCCTTGGTTTTCTGTGCTTCCATTTGCCTGTCACTGTGCTGCTACTACACTTCATTTTCCCCATTGAATGACAAAAAAGGATTATTTTATCTAAGAATTGATTTTTTTTTTTTTTTTTTTTTTTTTTTTTCCCTTCCTCTGTGTTAACAGGGATGTATCCCATAACGCTGCAGTATGTAATGTTTATAATATATATATATATATATATATATATATATATATATATATATATATATATATATATATATATATATATATATATTTAATATTTGTTAAAACTGTCACCATGTCGTGACAGTAGGGTATGAGACAGATAAAGTGAATAAAATCATGCTCCTCCACCTCTTCCCACTGCTACTGTTGCCATCTGCAGAAATGCACTGCTTCCGGTCAGAAACAACCAATTAGAGCCAGGAGGACTGTCTTGGTGCTATCAGTCACGCTTGCGTACGCGCTGCTCAGTGTACTAATGGCAGAGAAACAACTTACTGTTCCACGAAAACTGTTTTATCTGCCGTAATCAGTAGCCATGCTAACTAGCCTTAGCATTCATGACCGGCTCTGCTGTCGGGAAGAAGCTGTAGTACAACAGAAAGCAAGAGGGAGGGTATGAATGCAGTGCTAAGACCCTCCTCCTGGCTCTGATTAGTTATTTCTGACTGAGCAGTGTATTTCTGCAGTTAGTACTGGGACAAGGTAGACGAGCTCGATTTTTCCAGATTATCTGTCTCATACCATACTGTCATGACATATTTTAACAAATATGCAAAACATATATATATATATATATATATATATATATATATATATATATATATATATATATATATATATATATATATATGAATTTTATTTTATTTTATTTTTTTTTTTAATTTACATACTGCAGCTTTAATGTAGCAGCCCTGTTCAGGTTATTTTCCTATTGCTTTGGCCTCATAGGCGACATACCTTAGAGCAATCTTCTCCAGATGTACTTTCCATGTTAGTGGAGTTTTAAACTTCTGGTAGCAACTCACAATTTTGATACTAAGCTAATTGTTTGGATGAGACTCTGCAAATGACTGGAGGGCTTAATTGTCTGTTTGGCCAAGTTTATCAATTTTCAGTTAATATCTTTAAAGAATCAGACTGGGTTTTTTTATTTTTTTTAATGAGTATTTATATCAAAAATATCAATTATTTTGATAAATGTACTATCAAAGCACCCTGAGCAGAGCCACAGGCTGACCACCTCCATGCAACGCTGCATTGACGCATTATTTCATGTGAAAGAAATCCCAACCAAGCACTGAGTGGATATACTGTACAATACAGGGACATACTTTTCAGTTGGCCAGCACTTGTATATTAAAATTTTTTATTGGTCTTACATATCTGATTTTCTGAGTAAGAATTGAATTTTTAAATACTAAAATAAATTCAGTTTTTGATGATATTCTAATTTGTTCAGATACACCTGTATTGGAATTTATGTCAGAAGAAGAGACTGATGGGGGCCAAGACTTTGTCAAAGTTTAAATCTGTAAGGTATGTGATGACATTTAATCGTGTTTTGTAAAAATCTGGGGTTTGTATTTTTTTCAGAATTCAGATGTTGATGGTGGTGGAAAGAAAAAGAAGAAGAAGAAGGAAAAGAAACATAAGAAAGATAAGAAGCACAAAAAGCACAAGAAGCATAAGAAGGAGAAAAGCAGTGCTGTTGTGACCGGTGATATCCAAGAGAGCCGGGCTGCAGAGGAGGATGGTGATTCAAGAAAGGTAAAAGATTCTTTTGTAGTTTTTTTTTTTTTTTTTTTACACCAGTGATGGTATAACCTCTAATTTATTTTTGCTAAATTTAAAAGATTTATTGATCTTTATCCAGGAATCAGAGAGTGAAGTTGACGATACCTTAGATGATCTGGAAAAGCACCTCAGAGAAAAGGCACTGCGCTCAATGAGGAAGGCCCAGATGTCTCCATCAGAGATGTCCTGAGAACATGAAGCTTTTGAGTTTTCCTTTCGCTTTTGATTGTCATCATCCTAGGTTCAGCTTTAGAATGTACAAATTGTTGATTCTTGAATCTTGTTTCTTTTTACAGGTTTGGTACATTCTGGAGAGTGAGTTTCTTTAATAAATCGATCCATTAGATAGTTTAAACTGTAAAACTTGTGTTGTCAATACTTTGAGATTGTTAAACAGGAAAAATTTTTAATTTCGGAAGTTTGAGTTGGGCAGGTTAATGTGTCGATGTACAGTAGATCATTTAAGAAACGACTGCATGTTCAGTGATTATCTCTGATGTGCATGGACCACTGACCATATGAAGAGCGTAGGGAAATAACACCATACAATAAGATACTTTTACTAATGTCTTTTACCAGTGGAAGCTGCGTCAACGCCGTGTGCACCTAAAGAGGCTTTAACAAAATATCCTGTTTCATATTCTAACGTAACTGAGGTGTTGGATCACTTAACCTGCTTTATTCTGACTTTGAAATTCTTATTTGAAAATGACAGCAATTTGATGTGATACATGCTTTATTTTTTTTTCTAAACTGATTGATATGCAATTTATGTTGAAAACCCTGACCTGTGCTAATTTCTGTGGGACTGCTATAGTGTATGATTTGTATTTAGTAACCTTTTCTCTCGTCATCCTGTCATCCTTTCAAAATTAAACCTTTTTTAAGACACAGTGTAACCTTCTCTGTTTGTCACTCATGTTTATCTACTAAAGAAGTATAATTGGTACAGTGTAAAACAAAGCACAGCTACAGAAGTTTTAGAAAAGTTATTGCACATAATTGTTGCCTAATCATTTGATTTGGGCTTTTCTCTGTCCCACTAAGTGACGATTGATATGTGGCAGGTTAAAGCATTTTTGTTCGATTAAGAAGTTAAATTTAAGAGAAACAAAACCACATCTAACTTATTACAAGTAATTTGTAAACGATTTCACATTTAAGATGAGATTTATGTTTTTTATTCTAGGTTTATCAAGATTATTCAAACTACTTTAATTTTGAATAAAAAAAAATACTGTGCAGTCTTATTTCTTAGATGTCCTACACAAACACTGAAATTAGAAATATTGAATACCATTTCTTGTTGATAGAAAGATATTTCAGAGACTCCAGAAGTAAGAAAAACTGAGGAAAACTATTTCTAATGGTCATTTCTTAAAGTTTTATGTCCTTATTTTCTTTCTTCCTTGCCTTTTCTTGTGCGTTTTTTTTTTTTTTTTTTTGCCTTCAGCCCTCCTTCCTTTTTTTGTCGCTCACATACTTTTTTCCTCCGTAGGCTTTCCTTTTTTAGTTTCTTGATTTTGCAGATTACATTTTAAACTTTACCCACTGTAGGAATATGGTCATAGTGAATTTTAGTCTTTTACATTTGATGGTGAGGTTAAGGACTGGGAACTTTGGAAAGTCAAGTCTGGAAAAGTATGTAATTTACACCTAAAATATGGATAGGATCCCCATTTTGGCTCGACTGGATATGCATCATAGCTCAAGCCATTCATGTCATAACATTTCATATATTTGTTGCGAATGTCACTTGTCCAATTCCTGTGAACAGGGGAGTTGGCCCCAAAAATTCATGTTCTCTAGGTAAGGCAAGACAAGTTTATCTGTACAGCAATGTGAGAGTACACACTAAAAGGTTTAGTTAACATTAGTACATTAATTCCCTTGATCAAAATTGCCATAAAAGAGAAAATATTGGCACTTGTAATGCTTTGGCATTGAAATCAGACCAAATTTAAGAAGCACTTTTCCAGTTGAATCTGAATTTAAAGTTTTACAGAGTCCAGAAGTAGTAAAATAACTCCATTTTTAAACGAGTGTGCGTTCAGTTACTCAAAAAATAAAATGCTGATGGGTAAAATGTTACCATGAAGTTGTAATGTGGCAAATCAAATATTGTCATTTAAATATAAACAATTGTGAAGTCCATTGGATATGTTGCGCGATTTAAGAGTTTAAATCTTTTCACAGTTATTCAGACTTGGAAGATCATAAAAACAACTTCCATACTTTTCCAGATTTTCAAAAATTGTGTTGGAACCCTCCTCTCACTCAAGATAAATAAAAAAAAAAAAAAATTGTGAAAACATGAAAAGTGAGCAAGTAACACTATTTATATAGTATATATCAAGATATAAAAATCGCAAAATGCATTTCTTTTTTCAAAATTGATACTCTACTTTCTTATCAGAAGTCAAGAAATTAATTTCAAATCAAAATCTGTCAGGGATATGAATAGTTTTGGCCTCCGCCTTATGGTGCAGAATGTCAGGGTAATGCAAGAACCGCCTCTGAGCTCACTGGCTGGCTTACTAATATGTGGTAAACTGGCTTACCATACCCACCGTTCCTCTGCAGCCACCAAGCGGCTCCGAGGGATCACCATCTTCAACCTCCCTCCCACATTTTTTGAATGACATCACGCTAAGTGTTCCCGTTGCTTCTTCCCACCCAGAGGCTTCATCATTCTCCACACAAGACCAGCAGAGACAGCTTCGCGCTTTAACGATGGTTTTGTAGCTCCGTTAGCTTTAGTGGACGTTGAAACAGTTGTACTTGGCAGACCCCGCTGCCCTCTTTCTCCTTGTTCGCTTTTGTCTGCTTGTAACTGCCGCTCCTCCTTGGACGGGAAGAAAATATCCTCGAGGTTTCGGTGCTAAAATTACCAAAAGAAAAAAGGGAGAAAGGAGTAGTGGAGGAAAGAACCGAACTGATTCGGGCGTGGTAGCAAGGAAAAAAAGTCATTTTTCTCCCAAAACTTCAGAGAAGCAGCCAAAATGTCGCTGTCCGTGCCACAGAACGGAGTAAAGGCGGACAACGAACCCGTTATCGAGCTTTTTGTAAAGGTAAGACTGCAGTACAAGTCGTAGAAGTTTATATATATATATATATATATATATATATATATATATATATATAAAGGATAGATGCATCGCTACACTAATTTCACTGTTCACTTTGATTATTTAAGTCTTATTAACGCCTTTGGAAGCAAAAAAACAATACATACGTTTAGATTTTCTGTTGCTAAAACGTTTTATTGTAGCTTTGTATTGTTTGGAGGACTTTTGGGCGTTCTGGTATTATGTGTTCGGCTTTTAAATACATATTTACATAAAATAACTTGGACCAGGTGGAGTCTGCAGCGTCTTATTGCTGGGTGGATGCAGGTTTTACCCGCAAAGGTGGGGGATACGCTGGAAACTCAGCGCTAACAAAGGCGCATTGCGGTCAGTCTGAACTGATCAAACAATGAAGTTTACGCTAAACTACCATTTTCATTATGCTGCGTTTGTTGATGAAGGGTATCTTGTCCTAAAGGGGCTGATTATGTTGGAAATCAGTTAGATCAATTAGATATTTTGGATAATCTTGGCATCAAGTAGTCTGCAAAGTCCTCAGCCTGTTTTGATTAAAGGTATAACTCACTTTTCATAAAAGTGTGCTCAAGTACAGCTTTTTCAAATTTAATACGTTTTCTTTATTATACCAGTTTTGCAGGCCTACTGTGATTTGGCCAGTTTATGCATCTCTGCCTTTGCAGTGACCATAATGGTGGTGGGGGCTTGTGAATGGCTGTTTTCTTTCTTTAAGCATGTGTTCCTTTCCAGAGCGGGAAAATAATAAAAGGAGGGGGGGCTGGGGTAGTGGGAGGTAGTCCTACATTGAGGGAGAGGTTGTTGGTTGTAGAGCAGCAAACATTTGGAAGGGATGGACATACAAAAAGGTTTCCAACTTTAGGGAAAGCTGAAGTTAAATTAGTTCTCTCTGTTTCGATTTTGCACCATTACAGCTCTGGTACCAACCACTTACATGGTGAATGCAAAGCTAATTAACTGTGATGCAGAGCAACTAAAGAAGTAACTTTTAACACCAGAAATGCTCTTTGCTTCAAACAGACGCTACTGAAAGGAGAAATGAATCCATTCATCCACCGTCTTACGCTTATCTGAGTTTGGATTGTAGGTTACCAGGTCCCAGACAACCCAGTCATACTCTCCAGTTCATTCTGGGGCATTGCTAGGCATTCCCAGTTTAGAAAGAAATGGTTTCTTCAGTGGGTTCTGGGTCTGCCCCAGAGTCTCCTCTCTGTAGGAGGTGTTTGTAAAACCTCCAAAGGGAGGTGCCCATAATAATCTGGCAGAGATGTAGTAGGGAATATTACTTCAAGAGCAACCGAAATTTAGAACATGATCAGAACTTAATCACGTCAAAACCAACTTAACCAGGTGATGGTCATTTCACCTCTTTGTCGTTTCATACCTGACTTTTTTCAGGTAAAAAGGAGTGCCTTTTACTGTGGAATGTTTTGTATCAACCATTCAACAATTTGTGCTGCTTTGACAACCAACACTTTCAAGTCGTTTTCTATATTTTTACTGTAAGCAAAGGTGAGTATATGACCAAGATCCTAATCTGTCATATTTCACATCACTCAAAAAAAAAATAAAAAATAATAAAAAAATTTATTCCTTTGTGTGAAAGAAAAAAACACTTCGGGCTGGGAAAAAGTCCAAGCCTGTTTTTAAATGTCTCCCTGTATGTTGGTACTTTTAAGCCTTAGTATTTATTGGGGTGGCAGATGTCCATAGAAACTTTGAGGAAAAACTGTCTAAAGAGAAGTCTGTGTTATTGGAACCAAGCAACAAGCTCAACCTTCTTCTTATTTCTCATTTTGCAGTAAAGATTGCATCATCCCTTGGTTTTAAAGGTTTATAACTGTGGCCGTCTTTTGTCGTCTGCCTCTCCCTCTTTGCTCCTCGCAGCCAAAGCATTTTTGCAATGTGTATCTTATTGTGTTTGGAGCTGCAGTGGCCCACATGTATTATTGATGATATTGCTCTCACTTTGCTGCTTTAAACACAGTAATGGGAGACAATAGCAGGCACACAGGTTGCCATAGGCACATTGCTGTGAGCTGGGCCTGTAAGTACAGCTGATGACAAACTCTGTGTATTCTGGACACAGCACAATGTCATATCTGTCAGATCACTGTTAAATTTCCAAGCTGACTAATAATCCTTCCAGAAAAAGACCTGCCACTGACTCCTTATGAACAGATTGACTTGTTTACCCTTTAGAAGAAGCTGACAGGCCCAGATTTTAGATATCTTGATGATCTTGCAATTCTTTCTACCTACTCTTGTTTATAGCAACAGTTTTCACATTGCCATGGGAGCATTTCACACTGTGCTCATGATTACTTGTTTTTATAGCTTCGAATTGCACATGGCTATGATATAATAGCTTTGTAAGTGGGATGATCCAATGTTGACCTCATGAAAAGATTAGATAACATTTTGGTTTCAGTAGTATCCTGCTACTAAGGTTAACTTCCCTTCATCCGCTCGTGTCTGTTTTACTTGGCATCTCCACTCATCGAAGCCTCAAGTAGATGCCCTTAATCAGGTGTCACTTTGTGTAGTGATAGTCTCCACATGTTAAATGTGTCTAATGTGGTCTTGTTACAACTACAAACTTCAAAGTGTTCTGTTGGGGTTTGGCTCCTTCTCTTAATGCTCCCCTTTGCCCATTCTTTCAGTTTATGTGGACAGCCATGTCTTGTTAGATTTGGATTCAGAGAAAAGTTGGATTTATATTGAAATTAAATTACACACAGGTGGACTATATTTACTGATTAGATCACTTGTGATGCAGTTGATTGCACACAATTTTATTTATGTGTACTGAATTAAAAGAGGCTTCATCCAATGCATGCCACGCTTCCTAATTCTTTTAAAACCATGGATCATTTTCTTTCCTCTTCATAATTTTGTGCTACTTTATGTCTGTATGTCACATGCGATCCTAAAAGCTACTGTTTGTAACGTGACAAGATGTAAAAAAAAACAAAAAAAAAAAAAACAAAAAAAAAAAAACGAAGTTCAAGGAGTGGGAATATTTTTCCAGTCACCATTGCTAATTTAGAAACGTTCTCCACCTGACCTGACTAAATGGAAATTAGCAGAATACAGATGAGTCAAGGGAAACAGGCAGGCTTTATCTCCGCCCGTGTATCCGTCTGCATGCTAGGGTCACACATTACGGTTGCAAAGCCTTCTGCTGCTGCCTCCAGACTTCCAGCCTCCTGCCAGTAAATGCGCTCGAAGAAGTGCTTTTAAGTCTGGATGGCAGAAGAGCCCATCTGTGTTTGTGCATGTCCTTCGGGACAGTCCCATGGGAACCACTGATGCCAGACCTGACAACAACGGAGCGTTTCTGTTGCCGTCGATGGAGATGGGCCTCCCGGTCAGGTTTTATTTTATTGTCTGTGTTCATGAACCTCATGGTAAACATTAATTCTCACAAAACCTCTGTTCTGTGACATTTATTGTAAGGCCTGAGGGACAGCTGCTCCAGTGATGGTGCGCTATCTGTTGCAACATGTGACAGTCAGACATGCCTTGTGATGTGTCGGTTTTATGGAAACACAATGCTCTTTTTCAGTAAGCATAGAGGCACATTTCCCTTTACTTCATAAAATGACGACATATAAGGCCAAATGTTGGCTTATTTTTTCAATTTTAAACTATTCTTTACCCTTCTGGGGGAAGTTCTGAGCAACCTCATTGCTACTCATTAGTAAATCAATAAACCAGTTTATTACCCCCAACTCCCTCCAAATACACAGGAAAACTGCTGTCAGCATTATGAGTTAGGGGACAAAAATTAACGAGCCTTCTCGCAGGTTAGTAGCAAGGTTTTGCTGTGCGTTGTTATTTATGCATTGTGAACTTGCTTGTGCAGCACCTGGCCATCAGCTGCTTCTGTCTGGTTGAGTGAGTCTCTGGCTGCTGGCCTAATCGATCTGGTTGTTGTGTGTTATGACACAGATTTGAACAGATGCTGCAAAAGCAAGTCACTTTCATTTTTATTAGAACAAATAGAACTGTGTCCATGTCCTTAGAAAATACATTTCTTGTTGATCAGAGGAACAAACTTAGTTCTGCCTTCGAAATAAGATCATGTTTTATTTGGATAAGAAGAACAACAACAAAAGAGGTTGTCTTAACATATTGCCCATCTGGCAAACTGTTAAGGAATAGACCCTGATAGAGATGTATAAGATCTATATTATTTATTTATTTTTAATTTTTTTGTACTAACCAGCAAGAGAAATGGATATGCTAAGTCAGTGTTTGTTTGCTGTGCTGTATTTACCATTTACAACCAGTTTTATTGCATGATTTTTGTCAAGATTTTCAATAAAATATCCTTTTAAACAAAAAAATCAATTTAAACCATATTTAATTTGGAAACTTAAAGTTTAGAACTTGTTTCCATTCTTGAATTTTCATCAGCGAATCTGAGGATGGTTTGTGGAAGGACTTGGCATGAGATATATCCAGACATCTTTCGCTCTCCAGCTCTGTCCAGGCCCTCCTAAGGCTTAGGGAAATCAGTGTTGCCCTTCCTTCTCTGATCAGAAGCTGTTGGCAGTTTTTGTGGGTTTTTAGCTGGACCTTGTTTCACTTTAGGAATGCAAGAAGATATAAGGACAGTAATAAACATATATCTTTCATTCCTTTCTGCCGTGAGTGGTCATTAATTATTGGAGCTGCTCAATGTATCGAATCACAATCATCAACGCAGTATCAGTGTGTGCAATATTGCAATTGCAAAGAACTGTTAGACATAATATTTAGCCGGATGCATTTGCACCTTGCATATCAGTAATATAATAGGCCAGTTGGGTGGACTTTACCTGCCCTTAATGCTCATACATGATATATAACTTGTTGTGGCTGTGATACGAGAGCTGATACAGAGCAGTGGAGACATTAGGTAATGGTAGTGATTCTGGTTGTTGCAGATATTTTTTTTTTTTTTTTTTTTTTTTTTTTTTTAATATTTTTTTGGTGGATCTCTAAAAGCAGTGCTATTACTCATCCCACCCATTAGTTTCTTGCTCCTTCTAATCCCCTATAAGCAAGACCCACAGACACATCAACTCACTATCCTGAATTAGAAAGCGACAGGAGATTGTTGACTGCTTAGTTGGCGTTGCAGAAAAGGAAAAAAAAAAAATTTCCAGGGGAGATTTTTTTTTTTTTTTTTTTTTTTTTTTTTTTTTTTTTTTGTCATTTTGTACAACGCCGCTCTGCTTATGTTGTGTACGGTTTACACGTCATGAAAATTGTTACATAGGAGGCAATAAAGGATATTTTAATCAGGTGGTAATAAGGTTCTGGTGGATTGTCCTGCCTCCTGTATTGCATCTCGTGCCATGAGATCCCATTGCACCCTTGGTTATTACTTTATGGCCGTTTCCTCAGGCAGTAAAACTTGAAGAGGAAAACTTAGTGGAGATGTCATCCAGCTAAAGAAATCAGCTGCTGCAAAGAAAAAGGGTTTAAAAAAAAGAGAGAGAAGAGCACATTGCTATCAGATTGCAGGTTTTTTTTTTTTTGTTTGTTTTTTTGTTTGTTTGTTTTTGACCAAGAAATGTTGAACATTTATACTAGACAAGTGACTTAAGTCTGAAGAGAATATACTGTCTTGTTTCATGTGGTGTGTGCTGACTCCTTGGAATATGTAACCAGAAGAGTATTGTCTTACCTACATGTCATGTTGACTAACACTTTCTTTCTTCAGTTGTCATTTTCCAGCCTTATTTAACATTTTTGTGCCTTTAGAACTCATGGTTGGACATCGACTGGTTCTTTATCGCCATTTTTGTTGAATGAAGAAAACATTCGTACCTGCTAGACATTTTTGATATGCTGAGGACAAAGTATTTCCATACTGTATGGATATTAGAAATGCCACACTATTTGAAAGGGCAGTAAAATCCATAAAAATAGTCCATAAACTGGCCTATTCAGACTTGCAGACTGGAGTATGATCTGTTGCTTTGCATATTTGATTATTTATAGTGCTCTAGGAAAAGCAAGATGTAGTAGACAACCTCTGGGAGGCAAATCTTTGGCAGGTCAATGTGGCCTCTGTCTATTCAAAATGGCTGATAAAACCCTTGCTTCTGTGGCAACGATCAGCATGCTGGCACTTGAATTAAGAACTACTTTCTAGCTGTAAAAATGAAACATTTACTCCCAGTTTTGCTTTCATGATCCTACATCTCTGCTCTGAGGCTTTTATTAGTTTCCAAAATCAAACTTTGCACACAAATCTCCTGGTTCCCATGGAGTAATCCAGCACAGTAGTCAGACAACTGACTGGAAGTTTCAGAGTTTTCCACAGAGTGATGGCAGCCTGAGTCAGAGCCAGACTGAGGATGTGTTCGTGTTCCCATATTCCAGCTGAAAATGACTCCTGTGTACACTCATCTCTCTGACTGTGGTCAGGACTCTCATTACCCACCCAGTCCAGTCTGAGTCATTCAGTCATAAGGCCAAACCTCACTTTTCTACCCTTAAAGAAAAGTTCTTAAGCTTTTGAGTATTATCTCTTTTTTTTTTTTTTTTTTTTTTTTTGCCTTTAAAAGCTTCAATGCCTTGAAAAAATATGTGTAACCCTTAAACATTTTCAGAGTTTCTTGCACTGCAATCATAAACTTCTATGTATTTCAGTTTCATCATACGTCAGTGCAAATTAGAATGTTGTTCTAAAGTGGAAGCATCTTTAGGTAAGAAGGACTCGTGGTTGCGGGACCTTCGTTTTTCGCACACACTCTTCAAGGTCCACAAGACACACCGAGCTGAGCTCCTGTGAAACCCCTCCCGCTGCGGTAAACGTCATGGTGTTTTGTCATATGTGTGGTTTACACATATGTAAACATGGCGATCATGGCAGAGAAAAACGACTGTTACGAGTTCACAAGTTCGGAGGAGGAGGAAATGGATGATTGACGAGCTGCAACATCTCATTTCATTTTCCATGTTATCGGGAGGGAGAGAACAGAAGGTATCGGTGAGACGTCAGCCCACTGCATCGGACCATCACCCAGCAGAGGGAGTTCAGTGTTTTGGTCCAACAGTACGTATTTCCTCACTGCCTCGCACAATTGCTCCTCAAAACTATCCATCCTGGTCTCTGACTGAAATACCAGCTTCTGGAAGTTGAGTAGTTGAGATTGTTTTCTGCATAACCAAACACACCCACAAAATTCTGACTAATCACACAATAGTTTTGCATGCAGAAGGGGGCAAAAAGTTCACCAGGGGGGTTCTTAGAAGAAGTGGCAGACGGAATGAGACGGAGAACAAAATGACACGATTTTTGTTATGCAGAGGCCTCGAGTTTTATTGAGGCGTTTTCATGCATTGAAATGGCCCAGCTAAAGTCCAGACTTAAGTTCAATTGAGAATCTAAGGCTCTAAGTTGTGAAAATGGATGTTTGAAATTTTCATTCTCTTGCGGTGTAAAGGTAGTTGAGATGTACCTCAGAAGACTTGCAGCTATAATGGCTGCAAAATGTGGTTCAACAAAGATTTGACTCGGAGGATTTGAATACAAATCCAGGCCATTTTTTTTCAGATTTTTAATTGATTAAAAAAATGAAATGCTGTATCATTTCCTTTTCACTTCAGTTATGCACTAGTTTGTTTGTGTAGCGCATAAAATCCCAAACCTGACAAAGAAGGACAAGAAGGAGGTGTGAATAATTTTGCAAGGCAGTGTATGATAAACTATATGGCTTATGTGAAATTACTTGTTTTTTTTTTTCCTATAAAATTAACAAAATTCCACAATAAGCTCTGTAATTATGCCAAAGTCTTTTTTTATTGCATATGTAATTGAGGTTTATTTTTATCTCTGAGCAACTCTGTAGACTTTTCCAGAAAACCTTGAGGCGTTGCCCTTCAGGTTACCATGACTGCATTCCTTCTGCGTGAAAGCAGGAGGAGGAAAGCTGTGGCGCTTGTTACATCGTCAGTTCCTTATTCGGTCAAGTGCGGCTTGAACCTTCAGAGCAGCCCAACCGATTTAGAAAACGAAGTGTGTCGGGGAGGGGAGCTGCATGGGCCGCCATGTTACTAAAATTAGCCTGTTAAAGCAGAGACTGTGCCCTGCATGAACAGGATTCATTGTCCCTGATTGCAGAATATTGTCACGTCACCGTCCTAAAAAAGGAATGTCAAGCCCGTATTTTATGTGATGCTTGTAAAATGTTATGGAGCTGGACTTGGTGCCTGTGAGTGCATACCCAGCCACGTCTTAAGTGCTTTTGTTTGGCCTCGCTGTCCGGGACATCATCTCCTAGATAACGTCTGACTCGCACCCTTCGCTCCAACGGTGTGTGCATCCAATCCGCTGATTTTTCTCTCCGCTGAGCCGAAATAAAACCCGAGTCTGTTTGCAAAAGTCAGCTGATGCTCACTTCCTGATTCAGATATTATTTTAACTTTTCAATCTCTGTGCGGCTACTGGAAAATGGGATTCATTTTTGAATAATGGGGCAAATAAGGGAGCACAGTTGACACTACTAAGTGTTACTGTATGCTTTAAGAAATGATTTGGTTAATTGGAAAAGCTACACCTTTGGATTCTCATGTGCTTTGCCTTTTAAGGGTACATAACTTGTTCTTATATATATTTTAATATGGGGTTATTTTTTTCCCTTCCTCTTGCTAAAATATGACTTAGAACTTGACAAACAAGGCGTGCTTTGTGGTGGCGTGTTGTAGGACGTTCTCCAGAAACTTTCTACTAAATGTCAAACTCTGGAAAGTGTTGGTAAGATGGAGGAGGAGAGTGTTTATGAGGCCGTCCCAAACCTCCTCTGGATTCTGGATTTTCATTTTTAATGGAGACGCTGACGACAGTATAATTCTGCTGATCATTACAGTAAAATGCTTCTCTCCCTGCATCACCTCCTAAACTAGGGAAGGCATCCTGGTTGGGGCGAGTAACAGGACATTTCTGGAATAGTTTCTCCCCCCGACTCCACAGAGGGGCCCAGGATAAGGGGAGAAGGGATTAAGAGGGAGGAGGAGGAAGAAGAGAGCTGTATGCCAAAGTATGGCATACAAGTTGCTTGTAGAGCTTGCTATCAAACCTCTTCCTTTCATTTCCACTTAAAGCTTCCATTACCTCTTGCCCTCCTTCATGTTTATCAAAACATTTGATCCTTAGTTTCCTCCTAGCTTCCTGTAACGTTCTTGGCTCTTGCGCTGTCTCTCATACTGCCGATGTCTGCTGGTTGTTGTCTTTTGGCAGAGAGCTGCTGTCTGTTCTGCGGCAGACTGCAGAGGGTAGGGGCCATGCCACAGCTCTGAGAACAAGGAAGAAAACGGTGCTTTTTCTTTCTCAGGTCTGCTGTGGCCGCCTTCTTCTTTATCACAGTGATTCAGATGAACTCCATTTGAATGCTGCTCACCACCTTGAATTGCAGTAAACCCTCTATTGATTTACAAATGACATTTTGTCATGTGCTTTGCATTTTATCGCCGCTAATAGAGAACATGCTTCAGACACTTCAACTGCGTTATTATTGTCCTCCACGGTGGAGTTCTGCTTTCCATGTCATATGTTCCAGCCATTGCTATGGGAACGGTTGCTGTGTGGCGTTTCCACCCTTGATCCAGACCAGAAAGCTTCTCTGTAGGCACTGCACTGGGAGGTAATCATCCCATTGATGTCTTTCTGATCCTGTAAAGGAAAGCTAATGCAGGTCTGGTCTTGTGTTGTGTTGGCCACGAACTACGACAGTCCCTGAAGCCAGAGCTTTATTCGGGAACTGCTCGTGCAATAATGCGCAAAGGGGAATTTCATTCGCCGAACAATAGCTGTGTGATTTAATCCAAGTGTTTCAGATATTGAATTCAAAAAGGGGAAAGGGACAAGACGGCTGCTGTACAATGGGAGCTAGCAGACAGATCAAACAGAGCCATCCCACAGGGCGTCACACAGAGGACAACAGCAGCAAGTCTGTCCACATGAGCAAGAAAATGCTGTGCTGGTTGGAACAAAGTCCTCTATTGTTCACAGATCAGACCTACATCTCTGATAGGAAAGTGTTTATCTCCGATGTGTAAGTCAACTGATTTTAATCATTCACGATGCTCTGTCCCAATCTGTGTCCTGTAGTAATTATAGGTCTCATCTTTCGGCCCACGTTGCATCATCTTTGCAGTTTCTCAAAAATGTGAAATTCCCTTAAGGAGAACTGCAGAGAGAGAGAGGAATTCAGAGCTCTGCTGCTCTACCATAATGAATATATTCCAGGACATCAGTATTCAAATGACCTTAGCTTGTGCTCTCCAGAATTAATGCCAAGTTGCAGAACTGCTTTACATTCACAAAAAACCCAGGGCAAATAAATATGGAATTTTTGCATTTGCATTGCACATCTTTGTAAATGAGAGAAGTTACTGATTTTAGTTATTCAATTTAAATATTACATATTTCTGTGTAATTTACATTAAGGGCAATTAATACTTGGTTTGGGCTCCTTGTGCATGATTTACTGCATCAATTCAGCCTTATTTGGAGGTGATCAGACTGTGGCTCTGTTGAGGTGTTCAGGAAGATCAGGTTGCTTTTATAGTGGTCTCAACTTGTCAGCATTATTGATTCTGGTGTCTCATGTTCCTCTTGACACAGTGCTCTGTAGACTCTCTATGGGGCTTAGATCAGAGAAATTTACTTGTCAAACAAGCACAGTGATGGCACGATCATTAAACCAGGTACTGATACTTTCAGCAGTGTGGCTTTGTGCCTGAAATTTCATGCTGTTTGGTTTGAATTAACTACTGTAATAATGGGTATTGGTAATTATCTAAATATGCATGTTAGCAGATTTCATTAGGATACCTTTTAAAAAGCTCAGGTAATGCTCTGTCTGTCTTCTGAGGTGGAATCCTACGAAGCTGACATCTGAGGAGAGAATCTGATCATTTAAAGGGTTAGAAATGACAAGGATACAGGGCAAAGGACAACAAATCATTGCTTTTAGCTTTTGTAGAGTGGATCTTTCACAGTTTTCATTTATATAAAGGAAAACAAATTCTTTGTGACTGGCGAGCTGTGATTTTTCTCAAGCCCCCGTTTTGTTTTGATCCTGTTGTTAAACAGTATTCATCACAGATTAGAAGAGCTTGCCTCGATAAATCACCCTGCTCAGCTTGTTTGTGCTGGCTTACTCAAGAAAAAACAAAACACTCAGCCTGTTTCTTAGGTTTCCCGTTACTCTGAAGTGTTTTTGCAGATTGATGAAGAGGAAAATGTGTTAAAGTCTTTAGGACTTAAGGGCCAGTCTCCAGCGTTTCACTCCTACTTTTGTTGTTTTTAAAGCAGAGAGCCTGAAAGAGTCATTGTCTGAAATAGACCCTCATTTGGGGAGGGGAGTGAAAAGCTGTGAACCTCGTAAAGGTTGTATAACATAGATATGATCTTTACTTTAATTACTGCAACACTTTCAGTTTAGGCCTAAAATGCAAGCCAAGTGCATTCAGAGATGTTAAGATCTTAACTGTTTGGGTTTTTGATGGGTCTGGTGATTAAATCTGCTGTTTTTTGTTCATTTCGTGCCCCTGGTTAAGTTGTGTTTAGATGGTTATTCCGCTGCCTTTCTAACTCACAGTCTGTTTATTAAAGGCGGGAAGCGATGGCGAGAGCATCGGAAACTGCCCCTTCTCCCAGAGGCTCTTCATGATACTCTGGCTTAAAGGAGTCGTCTTTAATGTCACCACAGTGGACCTGAAAAGGTGAGTCTTGTTTGTTTTTAAATCTTGCTTAACATTAGAAAATTGCTTTCTTCCATCTTTTTGAAACCATCCTGGGTGTAGCTATACTGTACCACTTTGATCTAGCTCCACCTTTTAACACACTCACTGCTTCCCCTCTGCTTGTTTGGTTTTCCCATGACCCCTTCCTAGGCTGTAGAAAATTAGAGAAAAATAAACATACAGGCTCTGGAGAAGCTATTTAAAGCTCCTTGACTCAACTCCTTTCCTGTCTAGATTTTTTTGGTGGGGAACATGTTTTCCAACCACTCGGATAAGAGAACTATGATCTTCTGAATTTTTAGTTTTTTCCTCTAGCTGAAGGAAAATGTACTTTCGCCGGTGCCTGAGCATCTTCACCTCTGTCCAGGGTTCTGATGGATGATTTATGTTTTCTTCTTTGTATTTTTTGGCACTTTGTTTTGAAACATGGTTTGTTTATATGGCAATACATTAATGACTGGACTTCCCCCTCTCTAACATTGAGGAAACGGAACACAAAAACGGTAGTCTAATTTTGACAACTTTTTTTTTTTTTTTTTTTTGTCAGGGGCGGGGTTATGCTTTGACAGGGGGGTTGGTTACACTTTAGGGAATGAATCCATCTATCCTTTCCATCCATCCCTGTATCTGCCTATTGTTTCCTACATTGTCAGTTCATTCCTCCACCCTTCCACCAATCTATACATCCATCCATCCACCATTTTATTGTCTGTCTATCCTTTGGCCAATCTACCCACCCTCCCATCAGCCTGTCTATCTGGCTATCAAACCTCTGTGCTTGTCTACCCATCCATCCAACCATCTGCTGGTCTTTCTGTCTGTCCATCCTTCCACCAGCCACTATCCTCCTCCTCCAATCCATGCATCCGCCCACACACTCTTCTGCCAATCTGTCTTTTTATCCACCCATCCATCCCTCCTTCCATTCTGGAAAGTTCTGAAACTCATGCTGAACTTTTTCTTTATGCCAAGTCAATAGCTCATCCAAAACGACTGAAATTTGAGTCTGTAAAACCGTGTTAGAGATTAAAGCCATGCCTATTTGACTAGTTGTCTGGCTTTTCTTGCATGCCTGCACCTTCTCATTTAGTGCAAATGTTTAAATATATTTGCATATATTTCCCTTGCGTCTCCAGCAGGGATGATGTAAAATCCAACTGTGTAAAGAAGTGGTTGCTGCTCACTATATTTTATTTTTTTCCTCCTTCTTCCCTTACATCCAGCTGTATTTCTTACTTGTTGCTGTATTTTTGTTTCAACAGGAATAACTCGTAGATGTGCCTCATTCTTTGTCATTTGGAGCCATTTATCTTGAGTCATAAAATGTGTGTGTTGCTAAAAGGAAGCGTGTGTTTGTTTTTGGTGGTTTTAATGTATGATTTAACCATTGGTCCAGGCCATGTTGAACTGGTTTCCCTGGGAACTCATGTTAACATTTATCAATAACAATTCTTATGGGATTTCTTAATCTTCTTGTTGGTCAACATGTTTTTGCTCTCCAGGACTATCAGGGCACCCATTTACCCACTCCTCTGTGATATCACTCAGGGACTGTACCACACCCCATTAACAAGCCAAAGGGTTGAGGTCATTTCCCCTTTTTCTGTGCCCTTAAATGGTTTTTCTCAAAATGCGGACACCATCGTCACAATGAAAACATTGAGGATCTGTGGGCGTTTGTTTTTGTACCCCACAGCTACGTCACTGCTGTGTTTCCTGTTGCTTTGCTAGTGAGAGGATTTAACAGGCTGCTTGTGAGTGTTTGACCACTCACTTGTGTTCACACTTTTCATTCAACACATGCTCATTTCTGTTTGTGTCTCGGTCTCATCTGCCTGCCATCTGGTACAGAATGTGCTGGCTGCGAAGGCCGCAGAATGGAGGACACACAAGCGCACACCACCAGCTGGAGAAACAACAGCTGTAGTAGCTGCAGCGAGAGAAAAGGATTGGGAAAAAAAAAAAGGTTTGACCGAATCTAATCGTCTTGACTTTCACAGGAAGCCCGCAGACCTCCAGAACCTGGCGCCTGGCACGCACCCACCCTTCATCACGTTTAATGGCGAGGTTAAAACTGATGTCAACAAGATCGAGGAGTTCCTTGAGGATGTTCTTAGCCCACCCAAGTGAGTGCTTTCTGATCAATGTGATAATAGCTCACCACACCTATGCACCAAATGCAATTCATTACAGTTATGTGCTTGACTTGTCAAAACACTGAGCATAAAGTGGGAGTGAAGGCCTTAACTTAAGTAATTTAGTGAATTATGCCACAGCCTGTCTAGAAAAGTATTTACACCAGTGGCATCCAAACCTTTTATCATGTGGGCCAAAAACATTGTCAAAAGTTCTTTTTTTTTTTTTTTTTTTTTTTTTTTTTTTTTTTTTTTTTAACCACGTCAACAATAAATCAAGCATGCAATATTTTTATTATTTTAGACACAATTTTTTTTAAAAAAAAAGAAAAAAATTAGTCTTCTCTCAGCAATAAGAACAAACTTTGAGTCACTATGCATTTGAAAACGCTTGCCGTATTAAGCCAAGTTTAGAAAATGATTTAAAAGCAGATTCGGGAGTACCAGTCTGCTTTTGAGTAAAAGTCCCCAGATAGATGTAGTTCTATTTACATTGAAATGGAAAAAGTATTGGAGGGCCACACAAAATCCCTCCAAGGGCCACAAATGGCCCTCTCACTGCACTTTGGACACACCTAATTTACACCCTTTTTCCCCATTTTGTCTTCCTACAATCCGAAACCTCAACATTGTGTTGGGATTTCATGTGATACCGTCACACAAAGTAGCCCATAATGCTGCAATTGAAATAAAATTATACAAGCTTTAAAACCTAATTTACTTATAAAGCCTTAACTTCCCAGATTCTCCAAGTATGTCTCTCTCAGCTTTTTTTTTTTTTTTTTTTTTTTTTTTTTTTTTTTTTTTTTTTTTTTTAGCGTGTGACCAGCACTTCTCAAGTCTGGCCACCGACTCTCAGTTGGATTTAGGTTTAGATTTCAAGGAAGCCATTTTAACACATGAATATACTTTAATCTACATCTTTCGATCTGGTTGCATGTTCAGGGTTGTTGTCCTGCTGTATGATAAGTTTACACCCCAGTCTGAAGCCTTTGCAGCCTGTCACAGCTTTTCTTCCCCGGTTGCTTTGTATTTACCTGCTTCCGTCTCGTCATTAATTCTGGTCTGTTACTGTTGAAGAGAAACATAAACCTACCACCTCCACAATTTCACCAGGATGGTGTGCAGTGGTAGTTTTCTGCTCTCCGTAGTGTTTTGCATGCCAAAATGTTCTATTTTGGTCTCCTCTAACCAGCGCACCTTGTTCCACATTACTGTCTTCTACATGACTTGTGGCAACCTGCAAACAAGAGCTCTTATGGCTTTTTTTCAACAATGTCTTTCTACTCTTCTATAAAGACCAGATTTATTGGGGTGCTCAACTAAAAGTCCTCCTTTCATCAGACTCTCACACCTGAGTTGTCATTTTCTGCAGCTTCTCTAGAGTTACCATGGGCCTCTTGGCTGCTTCTGACTAATGCTCTGTCCCTTTAGGCGGACAGCCATGTCTTGGTACGGCCATACTCTTTCCACTTTCTGATTGATCAGATTGAGTTCAATATGTTTTCACGTAAAGAATATAAATGCATTGGTACGGTACATTATTGTACCGTATAGAGTACGTATGCATGTATACTACATTTATTCTGAATACATGGCCTTACTCTTGTTTGTGGGTATTATTGGGCAACTTAAGATTATTTCTTGCTATATCAATATTTTAAAATATGGTTATCACATAAAATTTCAGATTTTTTATTTTTTTCCCCTTATTGATTTATGTGTCTTGTTTAGATACATTAAGCTTGGTGCCAAACACCCCGAGTCAAACACAGCTGGTATGGACATCTTCGCCAAGTTTTCTGCCTACATCAAGAACTCCAAGCCAGACGCAAATGAGGGTAAATGACCTGTATTTTTTTTTTTTTTTCTTTCTTTTACACTCACATTCTCACACAGGTGTGTAAGATTAACTGCATCATGGATACCTTTCAGCTGTAAAGGGAGTACTGTCTGGTCGCTAGGCAACCTTTGTAGCCCTGCCCTGATTGGTGGATTATAGCCCGATTCAGGAACACAGCTCTTTTGTTCTGCTGCCTCCTCTTGAATAGCTCCTCATTTCACCTGGAGTGTTCCAGAAAAGCTCTCAGCAGTGAGTGGTCGCAGTCTACTCCGCCTTGTTATGGATTTGTGCCACCTTAACCCTGCAAAATAAACAACCTTTCTAGTGACTCTACAGATAATATTATCAGGTCTTTTTGGAGTCTTTTATTCTAGGTTAGGCTTTTAGGAGGATTTCTTGGGACAGATCTTTATGGAGAAGACCATATCTTGCTTTAGCTCCACCTTGGGAAAATATTGAACCACAGTGAGCTTTAGCCACGGCTGTGTCAACAGCGAGAGGCTGAATCTCATGGTTCACTGATAAGTGCTCTAAAACATAGCAGCTGTGAAACCTCTGAAGCTTTCATGCACTCAAATTCATGACATTTTTTCTAACAATAAAATCTCTTAAACAATCACATATGGATAAAATGTGTTGTGTAAAAAATTTGCCTCTCATTCAAATGGAATGTAGACCATTGTTTTGAATTTTTTTTTAATCAAAAATACAGATAATAAAAAATTACAAGTGTGTTTCTTTTAGTTGTTAAGGTACATGTCTTATGTTTCCTGATGAATGCTGCCCCCATGTGGTTTAAAAATATACAGTCGAAGCTGCTGCTGCTAAGTTTTCTCTTTTTGCTGTGCCTCCGTACAGCTCTGGAACGTGGACTCCTGAAGACCTTGCAGAAGCTGGACGACTACCTTCGCTCCCCGCTGCCTGACGAGATCGACCACAACAGCATCGAAGACATCAAGTTCTCCAGCCGCAAGTTCTTGGATGGAGACGAAATGACCCTGGCTGACTGCAACCTGCTGCCCAAACTGCACATAGTTAAGGTAAATGTCGATGGTTTAAGCAAGTTTGAGTCATATCAGTTGAACTTTACTGGACCTGATTAGACTACTGCAGTTTACAGAAATCTAATCAATACTTTCAGTTTAAAGAGTTGCTTTTTATAACCTGTGCCTGTTTTTAGTCAAATGATTAAATATGTTTTGAGTTTTTCCTACTTTAGGTGCCATCAGATCAAAGAAAATATATTTTTTTTGAATGGCTATTAGAACCTGCAATGGGCTTGTTGCACAATAAATTTGTAGGGTTGTTGTTGGTAATAAACAAAATTACATGTAAGACCTGGAAAGCATCACTAAAATTCCCGTTGTATAGGAATCAACTTGTAATGCCATTTTTTTTTTTTTTTTTAAAAGATTGAAACAAGAAAACTATAACCTGTGTTAAAGCCCAGTAATTATTAAGTGTAATTTTACACATGCTAGAGTATTTCTTTATCACATGTGTATTTGAGTCTGCAGTGGGAATGCTACCAGAGAAAAAAGGTTTTATAAGCAATACGTTTTAGTTTCAAAAAGGGTTGTTTCCTTTTCCTTCAGCTCGGCTACTAGAGCTGCTGAAACCAAGGTTGGGTGTCTCTTCTTTATGGTCGATGTGATGCATATAATTATTTGCTTGACCTCACAAAAAAGAATATTTCATAAGAAGGCCTTGCATACTTCCAGAACATTCTCATAACGTGGTTGAGACACACAGCAACATGAAGTCAATATTAGGCAAGAAAATGTGTTTTCTAGATCTTGAAGAATTAAAAATAAATTGATCTTTTATAGAGCAGGGCTTAATAACTGTTTGTTTGTTAAATTGGAAAATGTTGTCTAAGTGACAGTCACATGATGCAGTAAATAAAGAGTAAACTCAGTGTTGCTATAACAATGAAATAACTGGCTGCACATTTCACTTTTAGCCACAAGCAATACAATATGGTGTTTTGTCTGAATATTTGTTTCTTCAGGGTAAAACAAACTGAGCTCAACTAAAGAGGTCCAAATTGCTGTCAGGTTTTTAAGATGCTTGAGTTGGACTAACAAAAACACATGAGGTCACATCAACAACCCTGATGTCTTGTAACGGGAAGTGAAAGGAAACTGGAAAAAAAAACAACAGACAGCAGGTTTGGCAGGGATTCCTACCTCAAGCATCTAGGTGGTTTCTCTTTAGTGTAACCAGATTTTTTTTTTTTTTTTATTTTATTTTAACTTGCTTGATTGTGTATTTTGATCATGGAATAATCCTCAAAGTACACAGTCTCCTCATGTAATGCTTTTGGCTCTCTAGCAGAGTTTCAAGCTCTTTTTTTTTTTTTTTTTTTTTTTTTAAAGAGTGCAGCTGCTGTTTTTAAGCGGATTCTTGTATTTGCATTATGTTGACTGATTTTTTAAATTTTCTTCATCTTAAATGTTCTTCATAGATAAATAAATTTGAATTTATGTATGTTCAAAAATAAAGCCAAGCTTCCAACAACTTGCCACTTGCCAGAGCTCTCCCTCGATAAAGAGCTGTTACACTCAGGGTTAAATGAATGAATGTAGCTTAAGACATGGATGTCTTCTAAAATGAGCTCTGTATCAAATGACTTCACATCAGTTCAGAATGAAATAAACTCAATCATTACATCTTCATGATGGCCTCTTTGCATGTTGATTGAATTGTTAAATGTTCATGTCTGAACTTACAAACACATGAACTTTGTTGGTTTTCAAACAAAATTAGAAGAAAACTATACATGATTTGAGATCCTGGCCTCCAGCAGTGCAGTGTTGTAGGCAGAATGCATACGCTGAAAGATTTGGCTGATGTTGTAAGTTGTCCTTAAGAAACAGCATTTTTTTTCTCCAAGTAGCTGCAGTTAAGCTACAGCAGCATGCATCATAACTTTCAAGTTGAAACCTCAAGAATTTTGATTGTGCTGAAAGGTATTTAGAGGGCGTGAAGACGGAAAATGCCTCCAGAAAGATGCATCTCCATCTCAGTTGCATTCAGTTCTTTGTCACGTGTTGCAGGCCTCTAAGTTAACTTTGTGCTTTCTCTCTCAGGTTGTGACTAAGAAGTACCGAGGCTTTGACATTCCCAAAGAGATGACGTCCATCTGGAAGTACCTGAATAACGCCTACACGCGCGAAGAGTTCACCAACACCTGCCCCAGTGATAAGGAGATAGAGATCGCCTATGCAGATGTGGCCAAGAGGCTGGTCAAATAACCCCCCCCCCAACCTCTCCCCTCCATTCTATCTCACTTCCCAGCACCTCCCACTCCTCAGCATCTGGACTGATGTGGCTCATTTATGAGAACAGAAGAAAAAGAAACTCTGGACCTCTTTTCCTTCTCTGCTCATCCCGTCGTCGTTTTTCCCCCTCCGGTTTTATGAAGGTCTCTCTTAGTTGAATCAGCAGAGGTCACCCTTGTTCCACATTTATCATTTAATCGCTTCTGTTCTTCACTCGCCATTGTATGTGTGACACTTTATAGCAGAGCTTATCAATGTTCAGAGTCAGATAAGTGACGTTTCAGTCAACTTTGTCTCTGCCAGCAGAGGAACTGTCACAAGCCACAATTTCTCCATTGGAAGATTAAATTAGATAATTCATTTTCTTCTTGGAGGTTTATAACTCTGAAAACGTTTTCTGAAAAAGTTTTTCCTTTTTGTTTTGGCTGATTCAGAGATCTTGTGAACAGTGTTGAAGCTTCAGTGTTTCTGCCTTCAGTATTTAACAGGGTTAGACGAGAAGCTGAAAATAATACAAACCTGAGCGCAGAGATGCTTCATTATTAAATACATTTAAAAAACTGTAACCGCAGGTTAAACCATCTGGCAAACATGCTTTGATTTTTTTTTTTTTTTTTTTTTTTTTTTTTACCCTCGTTGCCTCAAATGGTGCTGGGGAGTAGCTCAGCTCAGAATTGTAGGAAATCTCATGCTGGTTTCAGGCCTAATAAAACCTGAGATTTATAAAATATCCAAATACACGTAGCTCATGGTGAAGTATTTTTATTGCCTCATTCCTGCAGTAATTCAAAAAAGCTCTGGTCAAAGCAAAGGAACATCTTTCTGTTTTTTTTTTGTTTGTTTTGTAGGTGTAGATTATGCACATTGAACCAAAAAGAGGTGGATTATTCTGCTTTCATTGTGGTTGTAAACAAGTGAATGCAGCTCAAAAATAAACAGTTACTTCATGACATACAAGGTGAAGGACAAAACTCTGCAGTCGAGCAAAACAGAAGATATTTATGAAGTAAAAAAAATGAATAAAGGAGTGTTGGAATAATCAGAACCTGTTCACATTTCACTTTTCCTCCAATATGAAGGCGGATCTGAAGTAGCAAATATACGTATCAACACAGTAGCTCCAGAAAGTGCTTTAAGGCGGGTGAAACAAAATGCATTTCTCCCGTCTGCCACATTTTTTTTTTTTTTTTTTTTTTTTCAGACTTTTGTTACAAAACAAATCTGATTTAAAAAGGAATTGTAAATATTATTTTGTTTTTCTGATTTCAATATGTAAATTTAATGCATATCATCAGAATTCTGAGGAAAAACAGGCCTTTTTCTCGCCTGGTTTGAATTCTGGAGAAACCGTTTCCAGTTTGCCTTACTTGTTTTCTCTCCAGATGTTTAGCAGGAAGGATATTTTTTTTTTTTTTTTTTTTTTTTTTTTTTAGATCATTTCATTGCAGCTAGGGTTTGTACAAAGAAATATCTGAGGTATTTCGTGGCTTTTTTTTTAACAATATTGACTGAATTTAAATAAACTTCTTATTGGCACTTAGGCTTATGTGTTTGTCTGTTTTATTCTACATCTGAATAGTTGTTCACAATGTTTGAAAGGGTTTACCTCTGGTCCTGAGGTCTGCTCTCTGCAGCTGTCTCAAATTACTGTGCATGGTCCCAAACAATGTCCAACCCTAACTCAAACAAGTTCCCTCTGGATACCCAAGGAACAATCATCAAAGATTTTTCTTTGGGACGCATGAGGTGACCGAAGGGATAAATGACAGAAGCTTATCTGGATGTTTAAGATTCAATACGACTAACTGTATACGGACAGCATAAAGTTTTTGTTGGTGTGTGTGTGGTTTTTTTTTTTTTTGTTTGTTTTTTTAAGGGTTTAGTCAGGATAGAAATTATCTAGTCTTTACCAGATTTTTAAATTTAACCTTAAGTGTACAGAAATGACAGATTGCACACTTTCATTGTTTTTTTTTGTTTGTTTGTTTGTTTTTTTTAAACACCAGGGTTCCCATAGTCTTGAAAGTCACTTTTTCTAAGTCTGGATAAATATAGGGGGAAAAAAGTATGGAAACACATTTGCCCCCAGCCTCTTTTCTCTAATTTCACCATTTTTACGATAAAATGTTGAATGTTTTTAAAAATGAAAGACTCTTTTTACTATGATTACTATTGAAAAGTTAATTTGTTTTATATACCGAAATGATGTCCTTTGACTTAGCACAATACTGAAGACATTTCTTTCAACTTATTGCTTTGTTTTTTTTGAAATTACAGATGAAACCCATGGAAAAATGATGCAGTCTCTATTAAAAAAAATAAAAAATAAAATGAAAAAAGGGCCATTTCACAGTCATTATTGTGCCAAGGTTTAAATTTTACTTTTGGTTCTTAAACTTTGTCTAAATTATGCTGAATAATTTACACAATTTTTTTCCTAGAGTAGAGGTACTACCGATCATAAACTGTGATTTAAGAAGACTGCATTTAATGTAGGATAATGTAGTCCAGGTTTGACAAGTCTAGCCTGTATAGATTCTGAAACAAGCTAATCTAAGGTTGTCCTAATGTCAATAAAGCAGTGAATCAATCATGAATCTGATCCAGACTCTGCATTGTTACTTAATGATTTGTTGAACATAAAGATAAAACCTTGGATGTTCTTAAATATGTAGAATGTTACAAAAACAATCAGAAAAATCCAGGAATATTCCCCCCCTTAGTAAAATTTGTGTAGAACCACAAAACCTACATGGCCCCTAATAGAAACATACTGTAGCTTATCAAATTTGATGTATATAGAAATCTTTTTTTTTTTTTTTTTTTTTTTTTTTTTTTTTTTTGGTGAAACTCATTTCTCCTTTTAAGACTTAGGACAAAAAACCCCCAAACTTTTACGTCAACAAATATACATTTGGAGAATGAGGCTTCTAAAGACTTTACCATTCAAATAAAACATTGAGAAATAATTGAATTAAATAATATCATGCAGACATGACTTGTAGAATTGGTCTCATTTTTTGTGGAATGTATATGAACTTAGTCTCATTATCTTATATGGGTAAAATCTGTACATATTTTTGGTTCAAGTTGTTAGGATCCAATTTGAAAGGCCCAAAGAGCCACACTTTGTAGACGCCTGGACTGGGTAATGCTCAGAGAAACTGCAAAACACCCAAGAGATTCAGACTCCATGTGCCTCACTTAAGGTCACTCACTGCCTGTCAGAGCCATTTGAGTTCATTACATTACTAAGTGCTGACTTCACAAACATGCAATAACATAATACAAACTAGTTTGGATAACGCACAGCTTGGATTTAATTGTATAAGTTATTGTCTTTATTTACAATATTTTTATCTCTGCACCCAAACAACTCTGATGTGCTCATTTCAGTCTTCTGAAGAAAACCTTTGACATCCTTGAGCCAAAACATGTTTGTTTACAGCTCACTGTCAGTCAGGAATGTCTCGTGTGGGTGTCCACCCACTGTGGCTTCCACCTCTGCCCGAAGACACCCTCTTTTCAGTAAGTCTTGACTCTGTTTCTCAGCTACTTCGGCACACAAACAAGTCTTTTCTGCAGGGCTTATGGCAGTCAAAGTTTCACAAGAGAGGGTGAAGAGAAAGGAAAGGGAAAAAAAAGAGGTGTGGGGGCGAAGAGTTTTTGGATTCCCTCCAGATCATTAAAGTCTCGTGTTTCAGCCTCAGACATTCTGTACTCCCTACTTACTGAGACGCTGCCTATACTTGTAATTCTCATAGAGGGAATCCATCCAGAAGCAGACTGTGTGTGTGTGTGTGTGTGTGTGTGTGTGTGTGTGTGTAAAAGAGTGTGGTAAGAAACAACAAAACAGGCTGGCTATCATTCAGACCACACAATCATTACAAGCAGGGTGAGTGTAATTGGGTAATAGAGGTGGGGCCAGGAGGGCTGAGTGTTGTTTCATAAACATGCTGACTGTGTGTGTGCGCCTATTTGTTTTGTTTTGTTTTCAGCACCATTATGAATTTTAGACCAGTAAGGGCTAAGAAGAGTTTTGCCAGTTTATGTTTAGACTAAATGATGGGTGAACATTTGGTTAAAGTTTAAAAAAAGAATAAAAAAAACACAGAACATGACTATTTTACACCATTAGAGGGAGCAAACCAGTGTAGCACTGAAGCCCTGCCTTCAACTATATCTATGTTCATAAATAAACTGGACTCACAATCTATCACAACTAGTTTGAATAATGAATTATTTACTAATCCACTGAGCAAACGATGAAAAGTAAATGAAGCACTGAGATTTCTGTGTATTTCTTAAGATTTAGATTTATTTAGCATCAGCACTAAAAGGAATTCACTTTAAGAAAAATGGAAGGAGATATCACAGGGGCCTGATAAGACAGTCAGAGGAATTAGGAATTAGGAGTAGGCTGTATTCTATGATTTTTTTTTTTTTTTTCCCAAGCTACATTTATGAGGTGATGGAGAAACCCAACAAAACTATCATTAAATTAAAAATACTGTCTAATGACTAAAGTTGTTTTCACATTCAAGGATTCAGACATGTAATCATTATTTAAAGTCCTCCATTCTTACGGAATATGTCAAAGCTTCCTGAAACTGTTAATTAGCTAAACAAAATCATTAATACAAGAGGAACCTTTATGTATCGTGAGAGGCATTCAATCCAAACTCTTTTGAGTCTACCTCTTTAAAGTAATAAAACATTACCATTTTTGGAAATTCAGGCACACAAAAACTGCATTGGATACGAGGTTGTTGGTAAAAGATTTGGAAGGTTTAGCAAGGACATTTTGAAGGGACCTGGAGGAAAGCAGTTCTATCTGAACCATTTAGTCTAAGGTGTGCTGTTTACCACACAAGTCAGAATGTGTACCCACAGATTTACAGAAGATCTGTATATACTCAGAAAATTAAGTTCTAATAGAAATTTTATTTTGCGATTATACTTTCTTTTCTTTTCTTCTTTTTTTTTTTTTTTTACAGTGTAATATAATCATCCACGTATTTTTCATCACTCAATAGTTGAGTGGAGGCGTTTCTCTTTGGCATTGACTCTTTCCCTGCACTGCCAGCTCACTTTGCAGCTTTTTACACAACACCCATTTATACAGCTGACCAAATATTTACTCTGGTAAAGTAGCTTGCTCAAGGGTACACAGCGATATCCCGACTGGGTTTTGGGCCTACAATGTGTGAAAAACTTTCTTTTCATATGAACTCTGTGCACCTGACATTTGATGTGGTTAGGGGGCTGCTTGTATTTGATTTAGCACACTGATTGACAGTGCACAGGACTTAGCAGAGCAAAACAATAAAACCATTGTGACGCTCCAGAAAGTATTAGTGATCATTTTCATGCACATAATATGCCATGTAAATGCATTGTCTGGTTTCTGTTGTGACAGTTAAGAGTATAATAAAGAATGTATTTAGAGCTTTTCAGTAGGAAAAACAGGCAGAATAAGTCATTAATCATCTGAGTCAAGATGTGTTTACGATACGGTTCAGACCACAGAAAATATAACTGTTTTTGTATTTTTTTATTTGGCTGTGATTCCTCAAAAGAAAGTTATTATCATAGACTGTAATTCATTTAAAACGGGGATGATTTATTTTTTGTTGTCTTTTTTTTTTTTTACATTGAAAAGAAATTGCAGTATCTGCTTTTTTGCATTATGGTAGCTTTGAAAGGGAGATAATAACTGTGCTTGAAAAGGTAATCCTCTTATCCTGTTTTTTGCTTTTTCAAATCAATCATAAGCAACAACATTTGGCTTTTTTTGACAAATAAAATGACAAAGAACTGATTTATACAAATTAATGACAATTGATTAAAAATATTTCACTTAAAATAAGTAATTGCATCAATATTCCCCCCTTAAAGTGACTGACCTAATTCAACAGAGGTCCAGCCAATTGGCGCTAGTAGTCTCACAGTGAGTGGAATAGAGATCACCTGAGAGCAGTGACTGTGTCTCAAGTGATTGTAGTCTAAAGAGACCTGTGTCTGGAAAGTCCATTCACTGGTTAATCAGTGTTCCTGGCTACCATTACAATATGAAGACAAAAGAACATGCCACTTCAGAGAACATTTATTTTCCAGCAAGACAACAGCCTCAAGCATCCAGCTAAAGCTGCACAGAAACGGTTTGAAGACAAAAAGGTGAATGTTCTGGAGTTGCAGAGTCAAAGCCCCAAACCTCAATCCAATAGAGAATTTGTGGCAGGACTTGAAAAGGGCCGTTCACAGCCGATCCCCAAGCAACCTGACAAAGCTTGAACAGTTTCGAAAGGGAGAATGGAGCAAAATTGCAGTGTCCAGATGTGCAAGCCTGATTGAGACCTATCCACACAGAGTCTGCTGTGACTGCAGCCAAAGGTGCATTTACTATCCCCTTCAAATGACTTGAAGGGGATAAATATTTAGGCAAATATTTTTATTTTATTTTTTTAACTGTCATTATTTTGGAGAAATACATTTTCACTTTGACATTAAAGGGATCTTTTGTAAAAAAATTTTGATTATGATTGAAACAAAACAAAAGAGTATTTTATCTATCCAAATCTCAATATTTACTTATTAGGTTTTTTTAATATCAGGTTAAGATTTCTGATAAGTTAAACACCAGAAAGTTTTTTGCTTGTTTGTTTTGCCCCCCCCCCCCAAAATGGGCTTTGTCAGGGAAAGCAGGTTATGTGTGCTGAGTCAGAAGGAGCGATTTTCCCAAGCCACCTGTAGTGCAAAAACCGCCACTGATTTTAAGATTTATATCTTAAAATCACACATTCTTGAGAACCCCTGCAAGCATGGGGGTCCTTAGCAATACCTATGTTCACTTTAGCCTTGGGACCCTCCAAAATACAACAAAGATATTGGAGTTGCACACTGAAAACATTATCTAGTGCTTATTTACATATAGGAATAGGTGCCATCTTGTGGTATGCATAGTGTTAATACTGCAAGAAAACAGATTTAGCAATTTTACAGCTAATGTTTGAGCGCTAAATTAAAGGGTTGTTTCAGTGCTTTTTAAGAAGCCTGAACTGCATTTGACCGTCTCAAGTTTAAAATCTAAAATATTTAAACTCAAACTTCTTTTGGACTATTCCACACTGAACAGATGTTTTAATCATAATTTAAGATTTATGAAACCCTTATTCTGATTGCAAAAGAGAATTTTTAAAGCTTTCCTGCCACAAGGCCCACCTTAGATTAAGGTAAGCCTTGAAACTGCAATATATACACAGGTTTGTTTATCCGTTTATTGGATCAACATTCAGCTCTTAATGTTTCTGATGTTATATTATGAGGTATTTCCCCCCCCAGACTGCCATGAGCTTTTTTTTTTTTTTTTTTTTTTTTTAAACCCACAGCTTATTAGCTTCACCTAATTTTAAGTATGTTGTACTGTTCGAACTAATAATACAACTCTGACGCATGGAAATTAGGCTACTTTTTGTGTCAGGGGAAAAACCACTGCAAACATGAAGAGTGGCAGTTACAAGCAACGTGTCAACCATCCTTGGTCTTTGCTGCTGGTTGTAATCTGTGGGTGTTACAACATTTAGCCCCACCAAAATAAATCTACTTTACTGTCTAGACAAATTGTTTAAAAGAATGAGAAAAGTAGCTGTATGAGGCCATAGCATGACGCGGGCAAAGCTAAATGGGACGCGACCGTAATTAACTTAATCGCTTCCACCTGCGCTTGCTCTACCTTGTCCACCTGTGAGAAGATCTCGCTGAAAATTCACAGCTGTCGTCTGACTATATCTAGAAGAGTTACTCGGTAAATACTTTGTAATATGTGGCTAAATCTATTTCTCATCAGCTAATGAGCAGGTTGGAGGCCTGCAGGAGCAGGAGCAGCTGCCAGTTTGTTTCAGACCGCAGCGTTGTTGTTGTTGGAGAGGGGTGAGGTTCAGACATTTAGACTTACAGCCCGGCAGCCCACATAGCATTCCGCTTCTCATACTCTGTATCTGCTCCTTAAATCTGCAAAAATATCGAGCTATATACAGAAAGGAAATGTTGGCAGCAACTCCATAAACTGCAAATCCAACAAGGTGTCTTTCTTGCCAGACTTCTGGTTGTGCAAGCTGTCACTGCTCCATCAAACTGTCTTTTTTTTTCTTTTTTTTGCCAGATGAGGTGGAGTATATACCCATTAATACGCGCAATATGTGAAGCGGGAACTTAAATCTCCAGAATGTTCTCGGATTTTGTCTTTCACATCAACAGTGTTCAAAGTTATCCAGTGGAAAGTGTAATAAACGCCTTTAAAGGGGGTTCTTGAACGTTTTATTCGCCGAAGTAATATTTCTCAAGTTTTATGTTTCATGAAATATATTTTATTACTCGGAGATTATGGAAGTGTCACAGCTGGAAGAAATTATCAGTATATACCAACAGTTGAGGTTGAGGCCAAAATTATCCATACCCCTCGGCAGACTTGGATTTAAAATTATTTTTATTCAATCAAGATCTCCCAGAACATAAACAAAAGTAAAAGGATTATCAATGAAAAAAGTAGAATTTTTTATTTACATTTTTTTTTTTTTTTTTTGGATGTCAAAGTCCAGAGCAGTCTCTCTCCTGAAGAAAAGCATTCCCACAGTATGCTGCTGCTGCTACTGTGCTTCACTGTAAGGATGGTTTGTTCTGGTTGATGTAGTCCTAATTTTTTTATTTTTTTTATTTTTATTTTTTTTTTTTTGTCATACTCAGTGTTTTCCATTTTGGCTAAAAATGTCAACGTTCTCTCTTGCGCAGAGCACCTTTTTACTTCAAACCTGCCATATCCCCATGATCTACAACACATCTGTGAGGCCTTCACAGAACAGCTGAGTTTTTATTTAGGAATTAAGTGACTTTTAAATGGAACAGATTTTATTTAGGGGTATTGAAGAGAAGGGGGCAGAATACAAACCGTTTTTAAATTTGTTTTGGTAAAAAAATCATGTTTCACTTTACAGTTGTGAGCAGCCTTGTAATTTTTAAAAAATGTGAGAAAGTTCAAGTGGTCTGAATAATCTCTGTGTTTGTACATACAAATGTAGTGGCATTTAACCTTCCACTCACCTCCTTTTTGTGTGTGTTTGGGGCAGATATCCAGATGTCTCGAAACTTGCCACTAACTATGTGCATGGCAGTATCCTACCACAGGTATGTGAAATATTTGTGCAAATGTATCCTTTGACTTCAGCTGTTTGCACAGTGTGTATTCAGCCTGAACACGCAACACTGCCTCCTCGTTATGAGGGCCCAACGTTTGCATATGGAAGGGGGAGATTACTGTGGCATCATCAGTGGCCACATCAACCCCACAGACCACCAAGCAACAGCACCAGCTTATCTGCTGCACTCCAGTGCCTGCAGTCAACCAGTCAGGGTGGATTTATTTTGTGTGTGTGCTCACATTGTTTATTTTAGCTCCTGCTAATATGTGGTGCCTTGGCTTTCTCTCTCCAGGGCTTGGTGGCTACTGTGGTGGGGAGATAGGGGGCTGTGGCAGACCCCCTTGGGCGGCCCACAGAAAAAAAAGGGGGGTAAAAATAAGCCTCACTCTTTTCCTCCCTCTGCCTTGCCACTCACTCCATCTGGGTCCTGCAGTCACACCCTGTGGCAGAGCTGTGGTTAGCTGCAGCTGCTGGCTGGTGATGAGGCACTGTGAGGGTTCTGGGATTCAAATGCAAATGCTGCTTCTCTACTGAGCCACAAGAGGGCAGTAAGTCACAGGAAGACATAAGTGAGAACTGGAACTGTTTTTGTGGAGGTGTCTTCTTGCCTCCTGCACACAGTCAGCTCATTTTCTTTATAAGAAGCATTAGAGCTGTGTTTTTATGGGAGATGAGAGCTCATTATAGGGGATAATTGAATTGATTTAGACTGGACTATCCTGATTTTAATTAACTAAAATGCATTTAATGTATTGAATTGGGCACAAACATGTTCTTTGTAAAGTGCCTCAAGATAATGCAACTGAAGTCATCTTGAACAGAAACAAGTATTTAATAGCGAGGAAAAGGATGTTATTGAAGGACAACTTGTGACGCCAGCTTTGGTGCCTCTAGCTGCCCTTGTCCAGGCTGTTTAGTCTCTTTGTAAGGTGACAAAAGTGGCCTGTTTTATTTTGTCTGTGATGACAAAAAAGGAGGAAAAAAACTGGTAGACATGAAAGACTTTTGTCCTCTTAGCAGACACACCCCAACTTTAACTCCCGATAGAACAGATTTACCTTGCAGTGCCAGAGCCTGAAGCAAGTATTTGTCTGGTATGTGCTGGATTACTGCTGGCTTTTCAGGTAGAAATGTGCCAAACATTATGAGTCTGTACTGTATGTGTAGTTTTCTAAATGCACAATGGTTCTTGTAGAATCATGAAATGTCTGTCTTGATGGTTCCAGGTTTGTGTGAGAGAGTATCAGACAACACGGATCTATGTGTCTTTGTGTTAAAGTGAACAAGCAGGTTCCCTCTCAGTGTTCTACTGTACAGCACATCTAAAAGAGAAAGAGAAGAAGTCTTTGAAGTTCTGGTTTTGCCATCCGTCTTCGACTCTCTGGCTTTCTTTTCATGCCAGCCTCAGCAGGCCTGTAAAAAGACACACTGCCCCCTCCCTCAGCATGCTCCTCCCTGCTTTGTCGCCATGCAAACATGACTGCAGACTACACTCATGTGCTTCTGTCTCGCAGCATAGCTCCTCTCTTGTTTCTGTTTTTCCTGACATGTAAGACAAGATACTGAACACACACACATGAACACACACACATACACACAGGCCACTTTATTGGGTACACTTGCTGAATCGTTTGATTATACAAACATTGAGTTTATCAATCAGTCAAACTTTGCACAGTACATACTTTAGGGATAGCTAATAAACTTTCAAAGAGGGTTCTGGAGGATTGATAAAATAGGAAGAGGAGAATGGGGAGACTTGTTTAAGACAGAAAGACAACTGTAGCGAGCAACCACTCAGTAAAACCAAGATATGTTTGAAGAAGACAATACTAGGTATCATTCCTGTCAGCTAAGAACAGGAAACTGAGCCTACAGTTCACATAATTTAACCAAAATGGGACAAAAGAGATTGGAGAAATTAAATCTGGTCCAATTAGTGCCTACTTTGGCTGCAGCATCCAGATTGTGGGGTCAGAATTTGGTTTAACTTCATGAGGGCATAAATCCTTCCTGGCTAGTAACAATGCTTCAGGGTGGTGGGGGTAATGTAATGGTATGGGGGACATTTTCTGTGCACACTTTGAAATGAGTCTCACCAGTTGAGCTTCATTTCATATACCTGAGTATTGTTGCTTCCCATGTCTATCCCTGGATGACCACAGTGTACTCATCTTCTAATGGCTACTTTCAGGTCAAGAAGTCTAAATCATCTGGAACTGAACATGACAATAAGTTCACCATACTCCACTGGCTTCACAATCACCAGATCTTAATTCAGTGGAGCTCCTTTTTGCTGAATGTGGATGGAACAAGAGATTTACATCACAGATAGACTGTGTTATGCCATCATGTTAATATGGACCGAAAAGCTCTGAGGAAAGTTTCCGACATGTCAATGCCAATGTAATAGGGGTCTTTTGCATGCAAAACTGGGTCCAACTCGTTTCTAGCAAGGTGCTACCAAAGTTGCCAGTGAATGTATACCTGAACAGGAAGCCTGGAGTGAAAGCTAATTAATCTGCAGCCAGTGTAAAAGGAGATACCTGATCTTATGTCTGCAGGTTATGCTCCCTCTCTCCCTGCTCCTCGAGTAAACAGCGGCCTTTACTCAGCAGATAGAGAAGATGCTTTGACAATCAGCTTTAACACTGGAGGAGAAAAGCAGGAGCAGGAAGAAAATCAAGGAAGGTATTGATTGCCCTAATCTTCTCCTTTCATAGCTTGTGTGCTTAGTTTATGTTGGCTAAGCCCTCTTCCTTAATGGACTTTAGTCTTCCATTAGGTTGCTGTGAGCAGTGTGGTTTAAGTAAGTAACAAAAGGCTCTGTCTGAACGTTTTACTGTGTTACTTCTGTACTCTGCCAGCTCATCAGCAATGCACAAGTTGAGATCACGTTGTCTAAAGAGATCTGGGTTTGTGCTATCTTTGGTATTTTTGCAAGGCATGAGATGTGTTAACATTTAGACTTCTGGGAATTTGTTCAGTTGAGCTGTGAAAGCCATGGGCCACGCACCCCATAAAACTTATGTGCAGTAAAAGTTTTGTCTCACTCTTACAACTGAAGGGCTGCCAGGAGCTCTAAAGTTTGTACGGTTCATTTAATGAGGAGAAAATTATGGCCTGATACTGGGATAGAAAGCTCAACTGAAGCGAGATTTGGTGCTGGATGGCAATTGATACAGGTTTTTTGTGGTGTTCAGATGTTTTCTTCTTTAGCATTTGAACCCATTTCCAAAAACAGATGTTGTGGCCTGAACCGGTATAGGCCTGGCTTTGATGGCGCACACTCCGGCCGATGATAATTTACATGCATATGCAAACAGAACCAACATTATTGTTACTTTTTCCATATTCTGTGTGTCCAGTCTCACTGCTGCACCAATTCCCACAAACTCCTTTCTTCTCTGGATATTACATGTTCTGCTTGGTCTGTGTGTCTTTACGCCATTGCTTGCCTGCAATCCCTCAAAGTCCCAGGCTTTAATGCTTTCGTTACCCTGCTTTTCCACCAGGATGACTTGTCGCTTGCCGGGAAAGCTCTCCAACGTGTGTATGTGCATGCATGCTTTTGTGCCATTTTTGGATGAGGCCCTGTGTTCTCTCTGCACCAGTGCTTGGGTTACGGAAGCCTCCTGGGCCCATTTCTTCTGAGGACTGCACCACATATCCCAGAATCCTGCTTTGGTTGGAAATGCATCTGTTGTTTTTTCCAGCCATCATAAAGAAGACAAACTCGCCCACTGTCTCCCCGTCCGATGTTAACAGGCTGTGTTTGGCACTGGTCTTAACCATAACGGGTCCCTTCTATGCTGCTCCTGGTTACAGTAAAAATCAACACCTCCAGTACTCCAGACGGAGACTTTTCAACATGCAGATCTAGTTTCATCTATGTGCACGTGGGCAGCACAGACATCAGAGTTGGCCTTACTGATAAGAACTTTTTACTTTTTTCTCAAAAAAGCAGGCAATTTGAAATTTTAAGGCTCATGCTCAGTCTTTTATTGAATTTTAAGCTGATGTTCAGCTAACTTCAGTCTTCTTCATTTCTCCTTTATTGTACATTGGTGTTAAAAATTTTTAAGACGTGCCTTATTTATTTAAACACCAATGACCACAGATGCTTGATTGGATTAGGATCAAGGGACTTTGGGGTTCAAGTCAACAACACAAATTTGTTGTTGTGCTTTTCAAACCATTGCTGGACCGTTTTTTTTGTGACTCGTTGCATAATTCCACTGAAAGAGACCATAGCTATTAGGGAATAAAAAAAAACAAAGAATATTCCTTTGTTGCCATGAAAGGTGTACATGGTCTGCAACAATGCATAGATTGGAGTTACATGTCAAAGTAACTTACACATGGATTACAGTAGGGGCATTGGAAGCATTTGTAATGTGGGGAGGACACATCGGTGAGGGTAGAGTCACTAATACATAGCTGGCAAGCAGCATGCAACTTTTCTCTCTCTCCTGTGCAGCTCACAGTGTCTTGACTGCTCTGTCAAGGTACTCATTTTAACTGTAGTTTGTGGAGTATTTTATTTTGAAAATATATTATTTTGAAAAATATCAACTTCTGCCGCCTTGTGACTTCTTACCAGCAAAAACACTTTACACACATCTGCAGTTCAATAATCTTTATTGCAGTTACTTCAACTGTACCACTATAACAGGTAAACCAGAAAGTTCTATCACCTCATAACACAAGCTAGACATTATGAGATGTCAATGAGACTAATGTTAGCTTTTTCAGTTTTCTGCAGCCTGCATTAGCAATTAACTTTGTTGTTTATGGTTGGAGCATGTGGTGTGGTAAGTTGCTGTAGGTAACCAAGAAAACCCAGAGTGGAATTTTAGCAGTATGAGTATTCTCCTATCAATCAAGTGGAATGGATTCTTTGGAAAGGAATAGAAACAGCACTGGGGGAAGTAATATTTTACTGTAAATGTGGTAGTGGTGGGGGGGTCTGACTGAATATTTTTCAAATGTTAGGGGGACACCCTTAACACAGAAATATTAGATGACAGGAACTAAGATTTGCTATCAGAACATTGCCTAGGGCATCATAGTGCCTCTGCTGGTTTTCCTTTTCCCTGTGTATTTCCCAGGTAAGTGGCACACATTCATTAGGTCATACACATGTTATAAAGGATTCCAGACAAGGTCAACTTTTTCCATTGGTCTGTGGAGCAGTTATAATCATCACCTGTCCACTGTTGGCTCTTTCAGAGATAGGTAGGGATCAGCATAACCCCTGACAGCTATACAGCCCTTTATAGGCTACAGTCTGAGATAAACTGTGTTGTGACATCTTTCTATCATCCTCAGTATTAATGTCAGCTAAATGAGCTACAGTAGCTCGGTTGTTGGATCAGGCCACATGGGCCTGCCTTTGTTTGCCCTGTGCATTAATAACTCTTGACCTTGTCGTCTGTTTATCACTGTTCCTTTGTTGAGACACTTATTTAGATATGTTACACAGCTAGTCAAGTTAGGTCAAGTTTATTTGTATAGCACATTTCAGCAGCAAGGCAGTTTAAAGTTCTTATGTTTTGTAAAAACATCAATCAAGTATACAATAAATCATAAAAATCATCAAGCAATATCAATGTATCAAAATCATAAAGATCACCAAGCAAATATCATCTAGCAAATATAGTTTGAAAATACTGATCAATGTTCCACTTACTACTAATCAAAGGCAGCTCTAAACAGGTGGGGTTTTAGCCTTGATTTAAAGGAACTCAGTGTTGTAGCTGTTTTGCAGTTTTCTGGAAGTTGTTCCAGGTTAGTGGAGCATAAAAACTGAATGATGCTTCTTCATGTTTGGTTCTGTCTGTGAGGATGCAGAATAGGCTTGAACCAGAAGATCTGAGTGGTCTGGAAAATTGATACAATAACAACAGGTTTTTAATGTATTTTGGTGCTAAGCCATTTAGTGATTTATAAACTAACAGAAGTATTTTAAAGTCTATTCTCTGAGCTACAGGGAGCCAGTGTAAGGACTTTAGAACTGTGGTGATGAGCTCTATCTTCCTGGTCTTAATGAGAACACAAGCAGCAGCATTCTGGATCAGCTGCAGCTGTCTGATTGACTTTTTAGGCAGACCCGTGAAGACACTGTTGTATTAATGTGACTAAAGATAAATGCAAGGATGAGTTTCTCTGAATCTTGAGACATTAGTCCTTTAATCCTGGAAATGTTGTTCAGGTGATAGAAGGCTGACTTTATAACTGTCTTTATGTGTCTCTGAAGGTTCAAGTCTGAGTCCATTATTACAACCAGATTTCAGGCCTGATCACTAGTTTCTAGCTGTAATAACTGAAGCTGCATGCTGACTCTAGATCGTTTCTCTTTCGGTACATAGATAACTTTAGTTTTGTTTCTATTCAGCTGAAGATAGTTATGGCATGTCCATGCATTGATTTGTTTTAAGCACATGTTCAGTGCTTGGTTGGGTTCTTAGTCACCTGGTGGCATCATAATGTAGAGCCGTGTATCATTTGCGTAGTTATGGTGGCTAATCTTATTACTTGTTATAATCTGAGCTAGTGGGAGCATATAGATATTAAAAAGGAGGGGTCCCAGGATGGAACCTTGGGATACCCCGCATGTGATTTTTGTCCGCTCCAATGAAAAGTTGCCGACTGACACAAAGAAATCCCTGTTCTTTAGGTAGGATTCAAACCAATAAAGTACTGTTCCAGAGAGTCCAACCCAGCTCTCCAGTCTCTTCAATAAGATATCATGGTCAACAGTGACAAATGTTGCACTGAGGTCCAACAGAACCAACACTGTGGTTCTTCCACAGTCTGTATTTGTGTGGATGTCATTAAACACTTTGACGAGGGCAGTCTCTGTGCTGTGGTGAGCATGGAAACCGGACTGAAAGACATCAAATCAAAACAGTTTGTCATTGTTAAGAAGCTGTTTAACTGTTGAAACAAAGCTTTTTCAATAATTTTGCTGATGAATGGCAGGTTGGAGATTGGCCTGTAACTCTGCAATAGTGAGTAATCTAGATTGTTCTTTTTTAACAGTGGTTTGATAACTGCTGTTTTTAAGGCCTTGGGGGAAAACACCTGATGAGAGGGATGAGTTTACTATTTGAATCGGGTCAGATGCAATGATGACAGGCAGAACTTTCTTAAGGAAGATTGTAGGTAGGATATCAAGATAGGAGGATCAGCTTAATTGTTCTAAAAGTTTTCACGGTTGAGTTGGTGAGATTCAGCCATTTTCTCTGCATTTCTATGCTTGAGCATAGCACTGGTACTGGATTTGCTGTGGATGTGCTGGTTAACCCTCTAATTTTTAAAAAATTTTCTCTGTAAAAAAGTTGGCAAATTCATTACAGGCCCTGGTAGAGTGGAGTTCAGGTGTTACAGTCACAGAAGGGTTTATCAACCTGTCAACTGCGGCAAATAAGGCACGAGCATTGTTGATGTTTTTGTTTATGATTTCCACAAAAAATGTTACCCTTGCATGTTTTAGTGATGAGTGATAGCTTCGCAGCTCTCTTTGTAGATTTCACGGTAAACGTGATGTCGAGTTTTATGCCATTTATGTTCAGTCCTTCAAAAAGGCTTTTTGCGTTTCTTACAAGTGGAGCATTTATCCGCTGAGATTTCTTCCTACCAGACAATTTTCTCTTTAACAGAAGCAATGGAATCAATGATGCCTGAAATTTTAGAACAGAGGTTTTCTACCTGTTCATCTACTGGTTTACAGCATGGAAGTGAGGTAGAGGAGTAGATTTGATTAAAAGTTTCAGCTGTGTTGTCTGTCAAAGAAAGGTTTATAATAATATATGTTTTACTAAGCGAGTCAATAGAGATTCTACTTTCAAAAACAACAGAAAATGATCAGACAGACCGACATCAATTATAGAGACCTTGGAGATATTTACACCCTTGATGATAATCAAATCCAGAGTGTGCCCTCGATTATGTGTTGGCTGTTTAATAAAAGAAAGATTGTGTTTTGTTTGAATATGTTTTTTAAGCATTGCAGAGCCTTAGGATTTCAAACATGTAATTGTTCGATTGTAAAAGATTGACACTATCAACAATACTGAAAGTCATGAGTTAATATGAATTCATTCAGACATTCCTAAAGTTCTAAATTGATTCAGTTAAGCCCAAAATTATTATTGACATTTACAGCAATAAATTCCTTTTTATAACTGCTATCAGCTTTGTGCTTGTTTCCACTGGTACAAAGTTGTATTGAGCCACAACAAAATGTTAATGTTTCTTTTTGTCAGGAAAACCCCCCCCAACATTTTCATAAAATGAATGGATTACTTTGAACCCAAATCTGCCATGGGTTTAAATAATTTGGTGCTCAACTGTATATGAAAAGTCTTTGAAATGTATTGACAGACATTCAGCAAATCTTTCTTTTTTGAGCATAACAACTTATACCTAGTTTGTACAGCAAGATTTTAATGCCAATTTTTATCCCAATTTTGCACTTCCGACAATCTTCAGGACGCCCCGATTATCGGGCTGGCTCTTAAGATAATCTTAAGAGATATACCTGCTGTGTGTGATGTCTGAAGAGTAAAGCGGTCCACTTGGAAGGATGTTGAGACTGCTCTGATCTAAAATTGGGGATATTCAACATGTTGGATTGTCTTGGCCCAATATAGCAGCATGTGTGCTGTTCCCCAAGAACAAATAAGAATGCAGCCTGCTGAATGTGACTTTCAGCCAATTAAAAAGCGATATGACATAAACATGGTATTGTAATAAACAGTTCCGTGCATTTTGGATTGATTACATTATATTTTGGACTACATTGTAATCCAAAATACACAGAAGACAATTGCCATGGTGCACCAGAGAGTCCGGTGGACACTGGAGACATCTATGTATAGGTTTTTAGGCCACAAACTATCGCCATTGCTTCTTCCCAGTTGGCCATGTTTGTTTACTTTGAACTGATGTTTGGTTTTGTGAGATTTCCCATCTGACATCTGAATACTGGTGGGTGAAGTCTGTTTGTGTGTAGTGTGTTGCTCCTGCCGTGTGGCTCAACACCACACAATGTAGGACCAAATCTGTTATACCTGTTATATCATCTGTGTAGTTTCTCAGGTTTTGAAAATTGTATTGGATCTGGTTGTGTTTGTGACAAGCTTCTGGTATTCAAGAGCCTTAAGACAGTTTGAATTTAGGAGATTTATTCATCAGAGGACTTTATACAGTATAGCTAAGGTAAGAGTTAGGAAACCTAACAATCAAAAGCCTCTTAAAATGTTCAGATACTGGACTGAATACAAGAAGGGTCAAGCCAAAGTCCTAATAAATACTTAAGGCATTTAGAAATACTGAGCAGATTTAGATCAAGACAACTTTGAGATGTTATAAAAAAAAAGTCTGATTGGAGGCACAAATGAAGAAATAAGATTCAAGAGATTTACACAATACTTTATGTTCACTTCTGGTTTGCTGGGAGTGATCTCCCAGGATTCCCTTTTTATCCTTGCAATCTAAGAAATCGCCCAAGAGAAGGGTGTATCTAGACTGACCTTTTGTTGGATTGCTTCTCTCTGCTCTGCCAACCAAGTACGGAAACAATGGAAGTGAAGAACAATGAGCTGGCAGCAGATCAGTAGAGGCCCACTTGGCTTCTTCCAGACACTATGTCTTATTTCCTCTTTGATTACTCACGCCTGCATGATGTGTGCCACACTCCCACTCCTCTGTCTGCCTGCCTATGAGAGAAATCAAAAAAGACTTTTTTGTTGTTTGAGACTGGTTTTGATTTGGAGGCTGGAATGTCTTTGTAAAAATTCAACAAAGTTTGCTGGAAAAATAAACGGAGGGGACTCGCATTCAGGTACTGGAAATATCTGGGTGTTGTGTGGCTTGATGTGTAGAAGTGTGTGACTATGTGAATTTAAGATAGTTTCCCTAATGGGTTTCCAAGATCTACTCTTAAACAGCTTTTACTTGGGAGGGGGGATAGCAGTGCAAGTCAAACACCATCACCACCCAAGCGAGCAGTTTGCCGGCTGTAAGCTGGGTTCCCTTTATTTTGGCTCTCTGCAGCTCCTGCCACTGTTCGTCACCCCCCCAACCCCTCCCCTTCACCACGAGGCCGGAGGTAGGAAATCAAACCAATTACGGTCGTATTTAAAGAAAATTGGAGCAGGGCCGGAAAAGTGGGGGCATTTCCAAAAACCACAAAATGAAAACTGCAGGGCCACTCTTTTACAAAACACTTTTGACTGGGGCAGAGGGAAATTCAGAAAACTGTGGGAGAAATGTATTGTTTGAAGGGTTATTTTGAGATTTTAACTTAATTATACATATAAATCAAGTTAAAGGGATTCCTGCCCATTGAGTTTTTTTTTTATTTTTTGTTTTTCCACATTACAACAACAATCTCAATATAATTAATTGGGATTTCATTGGCACAAAGTAGTGCAGTGTATTGAAAATGGAGAACAAATGTTTTGTTTGTGTTTTAATAATAAAATCTGAAAACTGTGACATTCTTTGTATTCAGCCAAGATGATACTTTCTAGAACCCCATCGTGGTTCTAGAAAGTAAGTCAGTCTCTAAAAGCTTTGCACATCAACAGGTGTGCTGATCCAGGGATGCATCTATAGCAGTGGTGTCCAAAGTCGGTCCTCAAGGGCCAGGATCCTGCATGTTTTAGTTCTCTCCCTGGTTCAACACACCTGGATTAAATGATGGCCTCTGCAGAACATTGACATGCTGAGAAGGTAGTTGCCACCAGGGAGAGAATTAAAACATGTAGGATGCTGGCCCTCAAGGACCGACTTTGGACACCACTGATCAAGATGTAGGGCATATGTTCTTCAATGTCTATTGGTTGAGACCCCTGATCTAAACTATTCCTTTGAAGCTCTGGCTGTATGTTTGCAGTCAGTGTCCTGCTGGAAGGTGAATTTTCGCTGCAGTATCAAGTCTTGTGCAATATCTAAAAGATTTTCCTTCAGGATTGCTCTGTATTTAGCTCCATCCAACTCTGACCAGCTTCTCATCCCGTGCTAAAGAAGAGCATCTCCACAGCATAATACTGTCACCACCATGTTTTAATGTGGGGATGGTGTGTTCAGAATAATGTGCAGTGTTAGTTTTCTACCACATACAAACCAGAGAAACTTCTTTTACTTCTTTCACTGGCTTGTGTCAAATTACACACAGGGCTTCATAACTTTTAACAATGACTTTCTTTTTGTCACTCTTCCATAAAGGCCAAATTTATCAAGTGTGTGATGATATTTATGCTTTATAAAGATTTTTTTTCACCTAAGCTGAGGATCTCTGCAACTCCTCAAGGGCTACCATTGGTCTCTTGGCTGCTTCTCTGACTAATACTCACCTTGCCCGGTCTGTCTGTTAAAGTGCATGGCTGTGTCTTGGTAGGTTTGTAATTTTGCCATTCTGTTTTCTTTTTCAAATGATAGATTGAACAGTACCCCATGAGTTGTCTGAAGCTCTTTTATAACCTCACTCTGTTTTAAACATCTCTATAACTTTATCTCTGACCTGTTTTGTGTTCCTTGGTCTTGATATCTGATGATTTTTTTATTTTTCTTTTAAAATGCATTGAATTTTTTTTTTTGTTATAATGTGACAATACAAAAAAGTTCAAGGGGCATGACTACTTTTATTAGGCACTGTATTTTTTTTTTACCAGCCAGCCATATGTCAAGAGCACTCTATGGTTCATTACTTTTTCTGTAACAATCTATTTCTGTGTCCATCTCTGCAAGAGAGATTGATGGTGTTTGGTCCCTGGTGGAGCTGTTTGAAGAATGGATTTTAAGGACAGATTATGTTTATGATTAGATCTGACGTGTCCTGCTGAGAGTGGCCTGTCAGAAGACCTTGTATCATAACATGGTAGAAAGTTGCTAAGACGTCCTAGATGCCCAAATCCTGGTTGGCTCATTCTCCTGCAGCAGCTCCTGCTGAGGTGGTGTAAAATCTTTCTTAAAGCACAAACACCTGTTGGCTCCAAGAATGAAGCATGTCTCCTGTGTGTGCACCTTCAGCCAGTTTAAAGCCGTCATGACGGTCCAAAAAAAAAAAAAAAAAAAAAAAAAAAAAAAATCAGTTGGGTAATTGCTGCCTCCTGATCTGATGTATTCACCCTTTTAACTCTCCCTCCTTCACTGTCTGTGATCCTCCTCCTCACTGTCATCTTACAGGAAAACCCCCTCATTACCAGCTCTCAAATCTAAGTTCTTCGTTTTCCATCACCTTAGAGTCTCTCTTTGTTCCGCGGCCCATTTGGCTGTTAAATTTCAGCAATTATTCCTCAGTCTCAGCACTCTATCACACTCATCCTGATGCATGAAAGATATTTTCCCTGCTTTATCTTCCTCTCAGCCTTCTGGGTAAAAATGAAAGGGCAGACATCAAAATCAAGGTATCTGATTTCTATAGCCCAATGCAAATGCATCATTTTGTTGCATAATATTGTGCAAACTAAAACACACCCTCCAACAGAGTGATGGCCTTTGTTGCACAGGTGCACATAGGAAAAAAAAATCATGCAATCTGTTTACCTCCCATGCACTCATTATGAAGCGTAAGTAAGATGATCCCCCTTAAAGCAGAAAACAAACCAGCATGTGGGAGGTGTCCCCTGAGGAAGTCTAATGCTGCTATAGTGGAACCATGGGAACTGGTTACTAAAGACCCACAGGGCATCCATGGACAGACATGTGGGTGTCTAACACTACTACTACTACTACACACACACACACACACACACACACACACACACACACACACACACACACACACACACACACACACACACACACACACACACAGAGCCACTGGAGACAGAAACACCAAAGCAATGGCTGCGAGTCATTTGGGCTTGTCTGGGAGTAACAGGAGTTCAAACTTTATTGGATGTTGGAAGCAGCTTAATTTTATTCGGGCATCTGTTTGAAGGACATTCAGCAGCCAAAATAGAAAGTGATTAAAGAAAGTGTTCAAAGAAATTAATATGTAATGATTTTAACCTTTGACTTAACATTACAAGGGAAGCTTTCAAGTTATGTATTATTATTATTATTATTATTATAAAAGCTAAACCAACAAATAATCAGACTTTCAAACAACAGATTGTTAATATGGTTCTTTGATTGTTTCTGTCCTTACTATTCATTTGCACTTTTCTCTTTTATTGCAATAAAAAAAAAGCAAAAAAACATGCATGAACAAAACATGACTTTAGCCCTTTAAAATCTGCTCTCAATTCTTTAGGGTTGAAGGGTTTGAATTTATCTGTTAAAATTATCAACATATTTTTAATTGAACTATATGTATATACTTAAAAATGCATGTTGCTTTCATTTATTGAAAGTTTGAGAAATTAAGAAACCTTAAAGTGCATTCTATCTAAATACAAGAAACAAGCAAAACAAAAATTATTTTATGTATCAGATTCTTACCTTACTCAAGAAGTCGAAGTCTTATCCTTTAAACAGTGGTCATTAGCCTAAGCAATTCCGCTCGATTCTCATCTCCCTTCAGTGCTCCATCTGGGCTTTCTCCCTTTGAGATGGATAACAGTGGTAGAATTTCAACTGGACCAATCAACACACAGAAGGAGAGGTTGTGAATGATGACATCAATTTTCTGTGCTGTTTTAGAATTGTAGTCTGCCTGTAGTTTGGCAATGGTGGTAGAGGAAGTGAACAAAGCCATTTAGTATGGATTGGCCACGCTTCCAAATATTGAATTAAAGGTGACCTATTATCCTTCCTTGAACAGGTTAGGATAGGTCTATGGGCTATACAACATTACTTTTTTGCACTAAATCATTCTTTAGTTAATGAGATTTTAGTCTGGTCAGTTCTGCTTATTTTGAGCTCCTTTCAGAATAAGTTGTTTTAGGGCCTCTTGTCACTTTAAATCCAAATAAGCTGCTGCTGGCCACGCCCCCCCAACTCAACACTTACAGTCTGACGTGAAAATGGCTGCCAACTGATGTGCAGTTATACAACCATTTATCTTTGAAAAGCAGAAGTAGAGCCTCCTGCACAACCAACAAGAACGCAGCAAGTGGTTTCTGAATGGTAAGTCAACAACAAAACTCTTGTCTTTTCCAGCAGCCATTGTACAGCGCATACAGTGGTAAAACCAGCTGACCAATCATGCTGGAGCTCTGCTTCAGTTGCTAGTTGAGGGGCCGAGCTCAGCTGGGTAATGGCGCAGTGTGACGTTGCATTCGGAAGGTTTTTGAAATGGGTCATTTTCCAGACACGAAAAAACAAAGTTATTGCTAAAAAAATCAGCTGGGTGATTTTATTTATTTATTTATTTTTTTTTTTTTTAAGCACATGGGCTATTTTTAGAAGTAGTTTAGACCCAAATGGAAGAACTAAGACATGCAAAATGTGAATTTTGCATAATAGATCCCCTTTAACATGAATAGCCACCTTGTCCGGTTCGGCACTTCTCCCTTCGCATTGGGCGATGATTATTTACAGTGCAAGCAATTTCATAACTATTAATAAATGCCAAAGGCAATTATTACCAAAATTAATAACTTAGATTGGGGCACCACGTGATTATTAGGAAGTAATAGCCAAATACTTTTAAGTCTCAGTTATTGTTTTATGAAGACCTACCTGATAAGGCTTATCTATTAAATAACAATATATGAAGGATTTAAGTTCAGCACTGAAGGTTTTGAACAGGAAGCTCTACACTTATACAGAAATAAGCATATACAACTTCTCTCCAAGATATGGGTTTATTAATGAAAATAATTCAACCTTCCTGTTAATATATTTTAATCAACAAACTCACTAAGCTAGTAACACTCAAGTGAACTACTAAGTAAAAACAAAAGAATGAAAACTAATAAACTACCAAAAAATAAAACGGTAAAATTAACCAAGAACCAATAAAAATGATGCAATGATGGAGAAACCAGGTTTATTTTGAGGAATTTGGAATAGGATGAAATTAGCTTTCAACTAATTAAGATTAGTTTGCATCAATATATGTTGTGAATTACTCACAGTACCGAAATACATAAAAATAAAAACATGACTCATAAAATGATACATAGTAATATCCCAGTTCAGTAAGAAACCAAGGTTTCTACTCAAGAACTGGAGAATGGCCAGACTAGCTTTAGAGTAATTAAGATTATTTTAAGAATAAGAACAACTGGAAATACGTCACACAACCAGTTCACAATGCAAAGCAGAAGTGAAGATACAAACATTATTTTTGATTAAGTAATGTTTCATTAAATAATATGGTGAATTAGTAATAAATAACCTTTTGGACTATTGATTCTTAATGTATTAGCCTGAATTTAATTTAGTTTTGAACTACCAAGATATCTGTTTAAAATGGATGTACCCTCACAAGATTCAGTCCAGCATGTACTTTTAAGCAACGTTAATAACAATATAAATTGTTTATGAGCACCAGTGGTTTGCTATGGCTGATTGCGGAATGAATGAGAAAAGCTATGCTGTCATAAACACAGCATAATCAGTAATAGCATTTAGCTTTATCATTAGCTGTTGAGGTAACAGACACAGTTTAGCATGTTTTAAGGACTATGCAGACATATTTTATACTGTTAGTGAGGAGAGAGGCAAAAAAATACCAATAAAATGTACAAGCTCACATTACTGGACAATTAGCGCTAAAGCACTTATTGGAATAAAGTTTGAATCACTGAAAGTGTTTTTAAGCATCAGCAATGCTAAAATACAATGAAAATCAGCAGTAAAAGAGCCATATTCAAATTGTTTCATCCTTAACTAATTTATTTAAGATCCAGACACACTTACACCATGATGCATGATCAGAGGGATTCTTTGTTGTGGCAGTGGGAAAAACGGTTGTGGTTGTTGCTAGTCTAGCAGTGGAGCAAGCGAGAGTTGTGGCTTGTCTTTCAGGATCATGGTGGCAACGCCAGTTGGAGGAAGAAAAAGGCCGCTGGAAACACATGGGCAGATTATGTCGAGTCATCTTCTCTGGTTCATCGGCAGGATCAGAGACAGCATTGAGCATCTCTTTTGGATAATCTATAAATATTTAGATGCTTTCTCCAGAATTTCAAATAAACTAACTTAAGATTTTTTTTGGCTGGAATCCAGTCACCAGTTTAGCAAACGACAGACTGATCATCTTTGGGAACTTCTGGACTGGCGCATATGACAGTGTGTTCCAGTTCCTGCCAATATCCAACTGCTTCACACAGCCATTGAAGAGGAGTGACCCAAGTCTGTTTCACTGTGTGAGGCAAATGGTGGTCACAACAGATGACTGGTTTTTTGAGTGGTTTCCAAGACAATTATCCCAAATACTGACCAAATGTATTTAAACTTTTAAATTTGAAGAAAGTTCCAAAAAATCTCTAAAAATGTTCTGGCTAAGTTTTCTGGCGTTTAGCAAATTTTTTGGTGTAAAAATCTTTTTATTTTTTTATTTTTTTTATTTTATTTTTTTTAGCAAAAATAATTTTGGTAATTCTAACTGACATAAAACAAGAATAGTTTAACTTTACACAGTTAGAAAAAATGAGTATGTGTCTTCTTATGTAAATATATGCATGACTTGCTATTGTCTGTGTTTGCAATGTAGAGGTGAACCCCAGGCTGGTTAAAAGCGTACTTCAGCTTGTCTGCATTGTTGGGTTTGGTGGCTATTCTCTGCTGACCCTGAGTGCTTCCCAGTCCTTGAGAGCTACTATCCTGCAACTTTTAGAAGCATCTCTTCTCCAACATGCCTGAATCAAATGGCTGAATCCCCCCCATCAGCATGTCATTCAGCTTGGCAGAGACCTGAATGACATTTGTTTGATTCAGGTGTGTTGGAGAAAAGGATACATCCAAAAGTTGCAGAATGAATTTGGGCACCTCTGATCAAAGGGATTAAGGTTGACAAAGTTTGCTGGACAGTTAATCACATGGATACCATGATCATTAAACGGGGTACTTCTGCTTTTGGGATCACCAAACATGGAAAATTCTAATCTAAAGATTTTTTAATGAAATGCAAAATTTGCTTTCAACTAAAAAGAAGACTTTTGCCCACTAAGCAACAGTCCTCTCCTTTTACTTTTTAGACTAGGTAAGGCTGGTTTGTCTTGGATCGCTGCATTTCTCCTCTGGAAGCCAGGTTTCCAGGAACATTTTGAGCTCGCAGTATCTCTCCTTTTACTTTTTAGACTAGGTAAGGCAGGTTTGTCTTGGATCGCTGCATTTCTCCTTTGGAAGCCAGGTTTCCAAGAACATTTTGAACTCACAGTATCTTGAAAATTGAATGTTTCTAATTGGTATAATTCTGCATTTTATCAGATACCAGAATTTGAGAGTGCAGATTTTAAGCGTGAGGAAACAGGTTGGTGGTTCTGACTCATGAATTGAGGAATTGAGATGACATGAGTATGTTTCTCTTATTAATAGTATAGAAATCTGTTATCTGATAAGTGTATTTCATTCCACTATCAGTGTGTACAGAGAAGCAGAGCTGGATATATCAATGTTAAAGAAACAAATATAAGAACTTCAATGTTGTATTTTATGCACATTAATAAAGGTAGGATATTATAGCTGATGTTTCTGCAAATTAAGTGAATTGTAAGGTTGAACAGTTGGAAAAATTTGGTTCTTCATAAATGCTTTCCATGGAGTTAGGTTTTTTTTTAAATGTTGTTTTTTCTTTTTTTTTTTTTTATGCCCACTCGAACACTGTCTTCTTGTAGCCTTGAAATATCGACTCATGGCTGTTTCTTTTTAGTTTTTCCCTGCAATAAAGTTTCTCCAAAACCTACCAGACTTTTTCCTTCTGCTCAACTTTCTATTAATGTGCTTGGGTTTAGCTCTCTGAACAACACTCCTTTAGCTATGAGCTTTTTTGGCTTGCCATCCTTGTGAAGGGACTGTCTGCTGGAGAACTGTCAAGTCAGCATCCTGTCCCCTGAATACAGAAAGCAGCCAGTTAAATAGCAACATTATGTCAACAGCAACAACCTCAACCCAGAGAGAAGCCTAACTAGTACAGAGGACACTACAGGGTTCAGTAGGTTCTACAGTTGTCCTTGCATCCAAACAAGCCCTGACTTATGAGGAGATACTAATCATGTTGTTTGGTAATCAGCCCCAGAATAATATTTACTTTTCACGGGACAAAGAAACTTTGGACATCTGCAAGAATATTTGACTTTTCTGCTTCCAATGCAGTCAGTGGGAAAAAGAAAGGGACAGTGTGGATTTTAATGACCATCCACATTCCCACGTGATCCAAACCAGACTTGAGCAATCATCCTCATTTAACTCGCTGCTTGTGTGTATGGATGGAAAAAGAGTGAGGGAGATAGAAAGATAGAACGTGTGTATGTGAACTTTCTATTTAGTGAGTTCCCCTGCTCAAGTTAAAGGAGACCTGGTCCACAGGGATCCCCCGTTTCCCCTTCTAGCCTTCTTGTTTCCCCCTCCACCCACCTAGTACCCCACCATGAAGGGGGAGTGCCTGGCAAGAGCTGCAGTGTGTGTGTGTGTGTGTGTGTGTGTGTATGTTAATTTCCTGTTTTATAGAGGAAACCGGGTTTGCGTGTGCAGATCGTTATTCGGATTTTCTCTGTGAGAAAAAGGGATTAAAAAAAGATTTGTGTCAATTCTCATGAATCTGTATGGGAAACAGCAAGTCTTTTTTCTGGGAAGCTGGCCTATTCACTTAACAAAAACATATTTCAGTTCATTGGCAAAGCGCAATAACAGTGTCCAAATCAGGAACTGAAAAGCATGACATTTTATTATCGCAAAGAAATATCCTTCAACACTACCAGCTATTATCCATTTTAAGCTTTTTGCTCTCCTCCCTGACAGACTAATTAAATTAGGGTCAGATTGGTTACACACAGATAACTGTGGTCTTTATACAATGAGAAGAATTTAAATTGAGCCCATTAGCGCATTCAAATGAAAGTTAGCCACTGTGGTCTTAGCAAGAATACCCTCTAACCATGTTTGGGACCACAGGTCCGCCATGCAGCGGTCTGTTGGCCTTCTTGAAAAGCCGCCATCTGTGCCTGACTAATTCACAGTGAGAAGAGTTCAGTCATATGTAGCTTTATCTGCATCATCAAGTTCCCTTGTATTTACGCATAATCTTTACCTAATAAATGCAACTGCATAAGCAACATTTCTCTGAACTACTGCAATTACAAGTACACATCCTCAGGCCAGATACAAATTTCCAATGAAATCAATTTTATTAGCATTTGGTTAGGGGGGGATAGCGCTCAGTTTGTCTCACATTTTATTTAAGAAAAGGCTTTTTTTTTTTTTTTTTTTTTTTTTTTTTTTTAACTAGCTGTCCAAATGTGAAAGATTTATTTCACTTCTTTATTAAAGCTATACTTAATACTCATGTGCAAGATGGCCAAAACTAAGTTTACTTTATGTTGTGCCTGGAACACTTGGAAATTCAAAGTCTGGTCAAAATGTAGAAGCTGTGCCTGTAGAAAGGATGTGAGTTGAGCAACAAACATAAGAAATTTAGGTGCAAAAAATGGCTTGTTAATGTAGAACCTATAATTTAGGAACAGCAAATACAGCTTGTCTTCTGTCAACATGGGACAACGTGAAGCTGCTCACCTGCTCAGTTATTGATCTACTCTTACATTAACACTTGAGCAGAGATTATGCATGTTCTTTTTCAGATGGTTTTTAGATTAGACGAGATTATAAAAACAGACCACTTTGACAAACTGGAGTCTTCCTATAGTTGTCATAAGGCTCAATTTTTCATTAGTTTCATTTAATTTCCCTTTGGGATCAATAAAATATTTTTGAATTTGAATTATACAGTGCAATTTATTATTCAGTTCTATTCAAAAGCATTCATACTTCCTTGACTTTTTCGGACATTTTCACTTTACAATAACAGACTGGGTGTATTTTATTGTAATTTTATGGGATACAAACTCATAGTGCAAAATTGTTACTTGGAAAAAGATCACATAGTTCACTAAATATTTTATGAATAAAACTTTGAAAGTTTAGTGTGCATTTAGTTCCCTTTTACTGTGATATCCCTAAATATAATCCAGTGCAACAAACTGCCTTCAGAAGTCTCCTATTAGAAAATAGGGTCCACAAGCAGCATTATAAAGACCAAGGAACACACCAGATAGGTCAAAGTCAAGTTGAGAAGTGTAAAGCAGAGCTGGGTTATAAAGCAATATCCAAAGCATTGAGCACTGTTCAGTTGATCATTATCAGATCTGGTGATGATGGTGAGATGAAAATTTGTTTAAAGGGCCACCATTTGTCACGCACTCTACGCACTTTACTTTTTATGGCTTTTAAGACATGGTTGAAAGCCATAGGAAATCCCATTTGCAGTTTACACAAGCCATGTCAGGGACTCCTTCAACATGTGGAAGAAGGTCCTCTGGTCAGATGAGACCAAGTTTAAGCGTTTTAGCCTTCATGCAAAACACTGTGAGGTACAAAATTTAAGGGTTTAAATACTTTAGGAACGTCTATAATGAATCATAAAAACAAAGAACTGTGTTAATTTTTGATGTATTTCTTTTAAATTTTGTGCTGTAAATAGCATGATGGCATTTTTTTGGTAATTTCCTATATTTACATAATCTTAAATCAGGGGTTCTTTCGTTCAGTTCTTGAGAGCTACCATCCTTCAACTTGAAGATACATCTCTTCTCCAACACACCTGAATGAAATAGCTGAAATCCATCAGCAGCCTGTAATTCAGCTCTGCAGAGGCCTGCTAACAAACAATTCATTTGATTCAGGTGTGTTGGAGAAGGGATGCATCTAAAAGTTGCAGTATGGTAACTCTCTACTAATACTTAGCAAAATGACTTTAGAACAAGTTTAAAAATGTAATTAATTTTTGTATAAAGTTTAAATTTGATATGTAGGACTGGTGCAGTTTTCTGTGTTTGAAACAGCTTTGCAGCTGAGAAGTCTGGATGACAGTTTTGGGTCCCTTCGTTTTGCTCACCCCTTTACTTTAGTGGACTTCTTGTTTAAGCAGGGATTGACTCTGCAGCCTCTTAGATTGGAGATGTGCTGCACTGTGGGAACTGGATGCTGGCTGGAGTATTGTAACAAACAATGGTCTCTGTAGACCCAGTATAGATGAGAAATTACCTTCACTGGGATCCCTCTGAACTGGGAGAGCCCTCTCTCCAGATCCCACACCATGTCAGCAAGGCAGCACAAGTCATTTGTGTGAAACCAGTTGCATCACAGCTCTTGTGGTTTCTTAGCCCCTATATTTCTCGGTCATTCTGTGGGAACCCTGATTTTTGGCGGTAGCCTCTGTTCCCACCACCCGCCTGGTTAGAAAATAAACTCATGTTCACGTACCAGTTGCTGAAACCAAGCCGGTTCTTGCCTGCTCCTTCTCACGGGGTCCGCTGGAGAGGAGGTCAGCGTCTGCAGAAGGGGCCCTAATGGGTTTCGCATGCAGGTACCGCAAAAGCGACGCGGGATCATGTTTTCATGAGAAATGAGAGAGTTTTAGCGGTTGTGTGCTCGTTCCAAAACACTCCCTTTTTTCTGTTCTCTCCTTCTGTCTGTCTTGTCTATTCTTGTTTTTATCTTTGAAGCTGGTTTAATTTTTATCTCAGAGATTTATTTGGAACAGGATATGATTTGTGCAATAAAAACAAGACACTTTGTTCTTTTCCCAGTTGTTTACTTTTTTCTTTGCTGTAACTTCCAGTACTTTTCATCAACTTTTAACAATTGTGTTTGCCAGCCTGTTTATACATTTGATGACAACTGCAACCAGACAGCAACCTCACTATTCAGGCAAACATTTCCCTCCTTTCCCGGAGAGTTACAATTTCCAAAAGAGGAGCAACATAGTGGGAACAAAGGAGATAGGGTGGAAAAAAAAGTAGCAGTTCTTTACATCCAAAACAAAAACTGATGTGCTCCCCACATGTGGACGAAGAGAGTTGGGTCTCAAAGAGTGTGTGAAGACAGCTGGAAAATTCCCCTGAGCCTGGCCTAATTGAAAGCTTATCATCTTTTCTTTGTGCTTCCTGAGCGGTGGGGCGATGCAGAGCGACTCCGGGAGAAGACCTGGAGGGAATACCATCATACGCTCAGGGTGTGAAGTGGAGCTCAGACTGTCTGGGTGGACGGGCTGGGGGGGGATGAGATCTGTCAGCACAGGATTTTGTAAGTGTGTGTGTGTGTGTGTGTGTGTGTGTAAGTGCTCTGAGTGTGCAGAGTTAATTGAATACAGTGTGTATCAAGGCTGCCTTCTGAGTCTTTGTTGTTCTGCCAACGCTGCCCCCATAGAAGTCCTGATGCAGACACGCACATAGCAGAAACCATAAAGGAGAAGAAAAGAAGCTGAGTGAGAAGAAAGGATAAAAAAAGAACAGATACAAGAGAGTATAAACACAGAATAACAGTGAAAAATTGATGGAGAACAAAGCGCTTAGACGGGCTTTTCTTGCCACACCAACAGGTGGCATTAGTTTAAAGAGTGAGGAACTGTGAGTATTTTGTTACAGGTTAACCACATCTGAAATCAGACCACCCCACAAGGTAGCATCTCAAGTGTTTAATCTTGTGGCCCAGCTTCAGATGATCCAAACAGATGCCATAATCTTGGCATGAATTGACAACCACATAGCTGGTGAGAAAGCCAGCCGGCATTCCAAGCTTCTCCGTATTGTTTTTAACAAGTGACAACTTGCCGACGTGTGCTAACATGGACTCTGCCAGGGCGGTGTTGGATTCCTGGGCTGTGTTTTTATGCACGTTCTGGGTACCACCGTGTTGACAGCCGAGGCATTTTCAAACCTCTGAGGGGTCCCAGCAAGAGACTCCCTGATGGCAAAGAAGAGGGTCTTTATTAAAGGGTTATTGGGGACAAAATGCCAACATTGTGATGTTATGAGAGGGACACATGGCATTTGTGGTATTTATACTGTATGAGTATAAATATGACAAACTGTTGGGTCTGAATGTTCTGGAATTAAATTGGTCCCATGAATATTATGGGATTTCTTTTTTTTTACCTCCTTTTTCATGTCTCATCTGATGGTAGCTTTTGGGGAGGTGAATCATACACTGTCTCCATGTTTAACATTTTTTAGTCCTGACACCTCCCACATTTATTAAACTAAAATGACCTCCAAGGCAGGGATGAGTATTGACTTTCAAAATAAAATTTGTACTGCAATAGAAAAACCTTTTTTATTGTGATAAAATAGTTTTAGCAAAGGTCACTAAAGGCAGAGGACTGGTACAACTGAGGATAAAATTATGCATGTTAATTTAAAGTTGGTGCACAGATTTATTGCTTACTTGAATTTCATATTTCTATTTTTAAACAGTTCAATTTTGCTTGCATTTGTAATTAATATTTACTATTTTTTATAAATGGATCATTTAAAAAAAAAAAAAAAAAATGCTGCTGCATTACAACAAAATGTGACGAACCATCCTTGGATGGATATTTTTGTGTTCTCTTTGTACTTTATTTTTGCATATTTTTAGATGTGTTGATGATACAGATGACTGTCCAGGTTATTTATTTTGAAGTCATTATATATATATATATATATATATATATATATATATATATATATATATATATATATATATATATATATATATATATATATATATATATTTTTTTTTTTTTTTTTTTTTTTATTTTTTTATTTTTTTTTTTTTTTAGAAATCTTCTATATGCTGTTACACTCCAGAAAGCAAACTGTTCCTCTTCTGCATTTTTTGTCATAAACCCCCATTTATATTATTTCAATAGACTACTATTAAAATATATATATATTCAGTGTTTTTATTTTATTGCCTGACATTAGAATATAAAAAAAAGTTTGTTTTTTTTCTACTTGTTGAACATATTAATTCATGCTTTTTCAACAAACTTTTTTTGTTGTTTCTTAAAAACGTACTTTAACTGAGCTATTTTGAAATTCTAGAAACTAATATTTATGATGTATGGTGAGGACTGACCTTAACAGCATCCATTACAAAATTCCCTTAAAAAATAAAATACTTGAGTGTTTGAAAGAGAAGGATTTTTGTGTCCAGTGGATCCAGGTTGAGCGAGACATGAAGCAACTCCCAAGGGTTAAGAGACAAGACTAACTTCCCTGAGCTTGTGTACTGTATTTTGCTGTTCCTCTGTTAGCCTGTCAGTTTGAGCAGATTTACTTTAGTTGTGGCTGTATTTGCTTCTTTGTGATTGGATGGTCTAGCCCTACCCTACCTATGCAATCTCCTCACCATGCACACACATTTCAGAGCAGTCTGTAAAACCCACCAGTGTTCTCCGCGACGTTCCAAGATCAAAGTTAAAACGTCGAGGTGAATACCTTACCTCTACATGTCTGCACCACTCAGAGCATATAATTATTTAAATGTCTGTTAAAACTCATCTATTTTAACTGGCCTTTGACTGATTATGAGACACTAAATAGTTAATAGAGATCTTAACTTTTTTGTGGTTTTTTTATTACAGTTTTATTCTATTAGCTATTTCATTACTGTTGGCGTAGCTGAAGCATTTTGGTCAACTGTTGTTTTTAAATGTGCAATTTAAATACATTTGGCATTTCGTGATGGCTTCCGTGACATTGCACTCACTCTTTAAGTTGTGATTTTGTGGTTCCTTGAAATAGTAAGTTGTAAATAGTGTGATAGATTTAACTGCACTTGACCCACATGTACACAGTCTGATTGACATGAAACAAAAAGCTCTGATTAGAGCCTTGTCAGTTTTTCTTTTTTTACCCCACGCATCTGTCCTGAGGTGCTTAGATTGGAAAAGTTGATTAAATCAAAACCACAGAAATTATCTCAATTTCAACTGATTTTCCTCCACTCTCAGAACAATGGTCATTATTTCTAATAACCAGTCCTCCAATTTATTCCAATCAAAGTATTTTCTTGTCAGGAGGAGAAACTAAAGACTTAAAGGGGTGGTATTATGTAATTTCCAGGCACTTGGTGCCATTTTTAGCACAATCAAGTAACTATGTTACCTTCAGTTATTATAGAAATGCTGTGTATATCAAACATAACTAACCAATCTGATGCTTTGAAATTGGCTTCTGTGTCTTTAAGAAGCTCCGGCTCTTTCCAACACTCCCCCTTCAGCTCGTCATCACAACAATGCTTCTCCATTATGCCGTTTACAACCATTCTCAGAAGCGTTGGACTGAGAATTAGTTCCTGTGATGAGCTCCGCAGACGCGCAGTTTCACCAACTCTATTGGGAACTGCAGCTCTGAGGGGGAGCTTTGTGGAAACACGCAGTGCTTTGTGTGAAGAAGCATTTAGGCACCCCTGAATGGCTGCCTCGGCAGATTCAAGGACTCCTTAAACATGCATGAAAGAATCAAAGAAACACTCCAGGTATGTTTTTGATGAGGGAATAACAGTATAACATGATATAAAACTAAAAATAAAGTTGATTTTACATAATACCCCCCTTTAAACTTTTACGTGATAAACTACAGGGTAATCGCTGGCATCGATGTTGGAGTCACTTTAGCAAAGACACCTGGTCTTGCAGGTGGCAGTTGCACTATTTTAAGGTATTTGAGATTTGACAAAGCTGGCTTTATAGTGAAGAAATGTGAACAATTTAGGTTTAACTAAACTTTGATTAATCTCCACTGCAACAGTAATGCATTGAAAACAAATGTCCCATTTGACACAGCTTTAACTTAAGCTGCTGTATAGTTTTTTTTGTATTATGTTTTTTAAAAAGCAAATTTGTTAGACATTTTTAATTTAGACATAAAGAAGGGAGTCATTTAAAGAAATCTTGTTTTTTTTCTTATAAAATATGTTAATAGATGTTATTTTTTCATGTAGATAGATGTTATTACCACAGTACATTTTTTTTTCTGTTAGGTTTTTATTTTTAGCCTTATAGTGCACTATTTAAATTAGCTAATTTTACACCTTCTAATAATAAACTTAAAATCAGCTTGTTCATATTACAATCCTATTAGTTTCAGTATTCTTCACTACCTCCTCCACATTTTCATAGCCAGTCTATGATGGGAATCATAAGTCTGGGGAAAATTCCGTCGTCCTACTCCTCGAGGGGTGTCATGTTCAGTCTATGTTGCATTAATGTAATTTGGAGGTATCCAAAGTGTAGCCCATGGGCCATTTGCAGCCCTTGAAATAATTTTGTGACCAAACCACAATTTAAGATACTCATTTGGCCAGTCAGCACTGGGGGTTTTATGAAGATTGACATTTTTTAATTTGTTAGGGTAAAATGTTCACAGACAAAATATTTTTAAAATGAAAAATGTAATATTTGTCTTGTATTAACCATACTTTCATTTAAATTTCATAGCACATAAAGCCACAAACACCCAGCAACTATAATACTAATTAAAAACGAAAAAGTTGTGTGGCCAACTTCTGCTTTGGATTTGAAGATTTTGGCCCGCATGGCAAAAACTTTCCATACCACACTGATATCAAAGCAACTTAGGCTCTTATATTGTACAGAGAAAATCAAATATAGTTGTTTTCATTTTATAATCTCTGAGTGATTACATCATGGGGTAATTGTATTTTTAAAAATGTTCATTCTAAGGCCCAGAGCTATTCATTGAGGCGTAATGATGTCTGCAATAAAGTAGAAACACTGTGTTAAGCAGATTTTTTTCTTAATTGAAAATTATTTAAATTGTATGCTAGATATATTTAAACAGTGCCTTGTCATCCATATTCCTTTAACTTTTTTACATTTTGTCATGGTGTTAAACCCTTAAACTTCAATGTATTTCATTTAGGATTTTATGGGACTGACCAACTGAACATAGTGCACATTTGTGAAGGATAATTACACACATTTTTAACTTTTCTTTTTTTCTGTAGTTTTTTTTTTTTTTTTTTTTTCAAATAAAAATCTGTCAAGTGTGGTATACATTTGCATACAGCCTCCTAGAGTCAATACTGTGTAGAAGAACCTTTTACTGGAGCTGCAACTGCATGCCTTTGGGGTTTGGCACTACCAACTTGGCATATCTAAAGACCAACATTTATGCCCATTCTTCCATGGAAAATATCTCAAACTCCCCAAGATTAGATGAAAACATCTGTGAAAATCAATTTTCAAATCTTGCCACAGATTTTCTGTTGGATTTCGGTCTGGACATCATCTGGTTGTATGTTTAGAGTTGTTTCTTTGCCACACTCTCAGGGCTCTAACACGTTTCTTAGTGGATTACCTTTTATCCAACTTCCCATCAACTTTGACCAGCTTCCCTGACCCTGCCGAAGAACAGCAATCTCAAAGCATGATGTTACCTCCACTGTGTTTCATTGTGGGGATGGTGTGTTCAGAGTGATGGGAGGTACTGGTGTTATAAATGGTCTTATTTGAGTAGAGCCTCTTCTTCCACATGTTTGCTGTGTCCGCTACAAACCTGGGCATCTTATGCCATGGTTCTTACCACTCTTCCATAAAGGCCAGAGTTGGAGAGTACACAACTTACAGTTGTCCTGTCAACAGATTCTATAAGTTTGGAATCATGTTTTATAACCTAACCCCACTTTAAATTTCTCCACAACTTTCTCCCTGACCTGCCGGCTGTGTTCTTTGGTCTTCTAATTATACAGAAATTAAATAATTCACAGGTGGACTCTGTTTACTAATTGAGTGATTTTTGAATGCATTTGACCTTACTAGACTTTTTTAGGGATGTCAGAGTAAAGTGGGTTATATACATTACTATGCCACAATTTCCAGGGATGTATTTTTTATCATTTTGAAAAACATATGTAATTTTTTTCTAACACTTCAGAATGCTCTGTTTTGTTTTGGTTTATCACATCAAATTGTATTAAAATTATGTGACAAAATGTGAAAAAGTTGAAGTGGTGTGGATATTTTTATGTTGCTGTAGATATACAGTTCATCATAATGAAATGCAGCTCTGAAGACAAAAGTGAGGCATCTTTTTTTAATTAAAATGATTAAAAACTACATTATCCGCAAACTTTACAAGCACTCATATGGAAACAGTAATGGTTTTAGCACATACATGTTTTTTTTAAATTAACATATCAGTTTCAGATGTACATGCTTTGAGCATAGAGAGAACCGAAGAGAGAAGAATGACTGAAAACGAAAATGAAACTGGGGTTATTTTAAAAAGAATGGATGGAGTATTGTGCTCTTTAATTAAACATACAAAATAGGACTGACTTGTACACTTTGGCTTCATCGTTTTACATAAACAAGGACAATAAAGTTCATTCAACACAGATGAGTCGCCACAAATCTCAACATTTAAAGAGTTTTACAGGCAGTTGTATAGATCTTTGGTTTCTACAGCAGGTAACCACTCAAACATCGTGGGATTTCCCTAGCTGCTTGATTTTGTCATGTTTTTAACAGAGTAGAGGTTTGAGAAGATGAAAATACAACATGCTTTTCCTTATTAGGAATGAGAAAACATTCGTGGAATAAAGTGGAAAACTTTTTGCATACATGTATTTCTTCACCTGAGCTCCAAATGCAAGCATCTTTGGATCACTCTTCACTCTGAGATCAAACCTCAGCTGTGTAGCAACTAAACATCAATCTCTGAGTTATGACTACAGTCTTGTAACTATCAGACACCTGATATCTGTTGTAAATACCTTTGCTCTGCACAGGAGAAAATGATCTGCACAGACGTGTGAACAAACGCCAGTAAATTAGAGCAAGAGGGACAGTTGTGACCACAAATGCTTCAAAGCATTGCTGATTACTCAGAACAAAGGGAACTGTGCAGAACAAGAGACAGCCCTCAGTGTTGGTAAGAAGACCCCACTCTGGATCCCTCCTCTTCACTCTGTCCCCTTAAAAAGGCCCTCAGGACAGGGGGAATGTGCAGACACACCTGTGCTGCAGGATTGCAATTACCTTTGTGTAATTTTTTTTTTTTCAAAAGGACACTTGAAGTGTGTTTGAACATGTGCAGGAATATTTTATATTTCGCTCTGCACACTTTCAAATCACCAAGCAAAATGTAAGGAAAGTAAAAAAAAAAAAAAAAAAAAAAAATAGTGCAAAAAAATAGCTTTTTTGTTTTGTAAGCGTAGGAAAGCAAATTGTAAATAGTCTAAAAGATCATGGCTCTAGGATCTTTTTGGGCATAGTTCATTTGGAATAAAGGTTTTAGTGCACCAAAGCTACATTGGAAGGCAACAAAATTACAATAAAAGTTTTTTTTTTTTTCATAATTTAGTTGCAATATATTACAAACACTCCAAATTCATACTTAACAAACATGGTAAATATACTGTTTAAATGCTTATAAAAAAAAAGGAAAAATTAAAGAGAAATGCTTAAGGATTTGGGATATTTGCATACATTTCCCCAAAGTTTGGCTCAAATAAATATCAAAAGTAAACCATGTTGTCCAGTTAAAATATTAAAAACAAAATGAATTCTGGCGAGGACTTTAAAACTTTAGAAAAAAGATTGAAGAAAGCAGTTGGAAAAGTAAGGAGTACAGACAACAGGACTCAACTTATCTGTAAAAATAAATCAAACCGTTTTAGTCTTTTATATTCCTTCAATAATCATCTATTGTCCTGCTGAAACGTGATACACTGATGTAACAGCAGAGAATTCATTTCTTAAACTTGAAAATGCTTCTCTTTCAATAATGCAGCAATTGTTCCAAGACATTTCCTCTCTAACCAAAGGCTAATGTCTCTGTGGATAATAAATAGACCAAAAGGTTCTGCAGAAGTACTCTGAGCACATGAAACAGCCCTGTATGCTCATGAAAACATTTTTACATCTGATGCAAATTTTTACAGAAATGAAAGCTTAAAGGGACCGATTGCTACAGCAGTTCAGCCATGCTTAGCGAGGAGTCAGTCATGGAGAAGAAAACCAGTCTGACTTCTCTTCTCCACCTGCCAAGTGGGCTGGATCAGTCTGAGCAGTCTGTTTGATGAATGTCTGCTGTGGCTTTCATCTCATCAGCCGTACTGTTTGTACCTCCACGCTGTTGTTCGTTTGACTTCGAGTACCTGTCTGCATCACTGCGATGGCTTTCTTACTATTATTTACAGTCTCCGCTGAATGTCACCTTGACTCATATGGCTTTGGAAGGTCTTTGAGAGTACAGGTTTCAGCGCAGTGCAAGAGTTCACTCTGAACTAACAAAATGTAAAAGCAAAAGTCTTTAAAGCGAGAAAACAAATGCAAACATGCAACATTTTTATGTTTTTTTTCTTTCAGTGTTCAGCTTTGTTGTTCATAATTCTTTTCACTTCTCCACCCTCTCTTCTCCCAATCTTCTGATTTTCTAGCTCTCTTCCAGTCAATATGGCCTCCAGACAGATTCATCCAAACGACCCGAAGCGCTCATAGCTGTCGGGGAGTTGCTGTGGCTGCCGTCTGCTTCCACACCCTCGCTCTGGGTGTTCAGGCCTGGGTTCATCAGACTGTTGGTCCCTCCAGTACCCGTGGCCCCAGAGCACGACAGGAGGCGGGTGGGGGAGCGCTCACCCCCAGTGTTCCCTGGCGCCACCATAGAGAACTGGTAGGATCCGGAGCCCGTGCCGTAATACAGGTAAGAGTTGGACTGGAAGTTTTGAGACTGGTTGTTTGAATAGGGAGGCGGCAGGTAAGTGTGGTATCTAGAGGAGGCCGACATGCTCAGGCCACTGATGCCGGTGCTGGAGGTGTTGGCAGAGTAAGGGAAGGCCCCCGGGTAGTGCATGCGGGGGTCTGAGAAGCGAGGGTCTGTCAGCGGGGACAGAGATGGGAAGGTGCTCCTCTGTGGGAAGAGGTCTGTAGTCCCTGTTGTGGACACAAAAACAAATAAGTTAGAAGCATTCATTCATGATGGAAAACCGCTGTCACTGTGATGAAACAATGGGCTCAAACATTTCTCTTTTACAAACATCAGGATTCTCTGTATTACTACACATTTCCAGAGCAGCAAACCTTTCTAAACCTCAATTCTGCGCTCAAATTTCTTGCGATAAACCACTCTATGGAAATATTTGCTCAAAAGTAATGAACTGAGACATTTTTTGGCTCAGTAACAGTCATCAAGCACTGACAGCACATCATCCCACAGCCTTGTGCACAAGACCGAAGTTATGAAAAGGCCCCCTTCCCAGCGCCCTCCTACCGGCCCTTCAAAAGGAAATCAACGTACAGCTTTCTGTCCTTCGAGCAATGAAAAGGGGCATTGTTGGTGCTAAGGGGTGCTTTGTATAAACACTGACAGCTTGTTGCACTGTTGTGCAACATGTCATAAATCATGCTTCGGTGAAACAGGCGGACGTTCACAATTAGAGACAGAGAGAGCGAGAGAGAGGAGGAAAGAAGAGAAGTTTTCTGTGTATGTCTAACTGTGTATTGCAGTGCATATCCTGTCAAAGTTAAATGTGAAGTGTGAGCTCACAGGTAACTGAGCTGAATCCTTCTGGGTCTTTATAATTTATTTAGCAGCCAGAGGGGAAATATAAATAAAGTTGAAAGCTTTAAAGCAGGTTTGAAATGTCTTTACTCCTTATTTCTTTCCTTATTTATAATTATATTATATAGTCTTACACCATGGATCCATCCTCCCTCTTTATTTCTCATTTTGTAGATTTTGTATGCATCATCAAAGTTAATTAGATTCATTTCATACACAATGTAAACTGAGATATCACAAAGTCAATGAAAAATTTGTTTTATTACAGAATTGTCTGCCTACTTAAAAGTATACCCAAGTAAAGGACTCTGGCTTGGCCACTCCAGACTGGGAGATTGTTCTAAAAATTAAAAAGATAATGTACTTTCATCTGAAATGAGGACTATGGACCACTAAGCAACAGACCAGTCCTTTTTTTTCTTCACCCAGGTCAGATGCTCCTGGTGTCTCTGGCTCAAGAGTGGCTTAACACAAGGGGTTGAGCCAGTTGCACCCAATTTCCTGGATACATTTTTGTGTTGTGGCACTTGAACCACTGACTCCAGCTTCAGTCCACACTTTGTGAATCTTTTCAAAATTTGTGATTGGGTTTTGCATCACAATCATTTCAAGGCTGCAGTTATCTCTGTTGCTTGTAGACTTTTTTTCCTATCATACTTTTTCCTTCCACCTAACTTTTCAAATGGTTAAAAAAATGAATTTTGGGTTTTCATTGGCTGTAATACAATTATTCAAATTAACAGAAGGCATTTAATTAATATATATAATTTATATGAGTTTCTTTTTATTTACTGAAATAAACTTTTTGATTATATTCCAATTTATTTAATTGCACCTGTACATAGATGTACAGGTACAGGCTGTGCCTGAATGTTTGTGACATTTAGATATTTCAGAAGAAAGTCTGATGACTAAGAGCCAGGTCTAAATACCATGGAACTGAAAACGCCCTTGTAACATCTTTGGGTGTTGCAGAAAGTTCCTCATAGTTGCTGTTAGCGTTAGCACCACATGCACACCTGCCACCTGCAAACACATTCATTTATCCAAATAGAGCTCCGTATTTGGTTATTTGTTTGTCCCAGTGTGGCTTTCTTGGGCTCAATGTGCCCACATGACTGTAAGTGTAAAATAGCAATTTGGATGGCAGAGAAAAGAGAGCTTGTATTTATGAAATAGCAAGCGCTTGCACGTCACAGCCCTAAGGGGGGGGGAATGCCAAACTTGGGTGCTGCAGTGTTGTTGAAATATCTTTTCCTTATGTCTGAAGAACTGGATCCATTTTCAGCAACACAAAATAGAAAATGCTTCTTTGTAATTTCCATGGCCCCTGCTATATAGTGATTTTTTTTTTTTTTTTTCTTCCTCACACGTTTTTGCATTTCGTTTTCCTTTTCTTGGATAAAAGCAGAGAGTTTGTTGGTAGTGGGGGTGCTGTTTCTTTTTCCAGAGTCTACCAGGAACAGCAGTCGGCTCCATATCTGATTTCATGGAAGGAAAATCCAACCCATCAGCTGCTGTTGATTCGGGTGAAGTGGAGTCAGATTATTTCCTACTGGATTCCCAAAAAGCCTTTGCTCCCTCTGTGTGTGTGTGTGTGTGTGTGTGTGTGTGTGTGTGTGTGTGTGTGTGTGTGTGTGTGTGTGCGCGCGCGCATCTGTGTGTATGTGTGTGTCCCTTCATTTCTCTCTGCCTGGTCTAAATTTAGGCCTCAGGGTGGAGCTGGGGAGGGGACATGATGGCTATGGCTGCTGCGTGCCCACCCTGCTCATGATCTCCCCGTTGATTGGAGTTGGTGGAAACATGCTGGCTAAACTGTGGCAGGGATCGACTCCTGCATTCTGTCAGGGGAAACTGGATTGGACACTTATCACAACACTTTAATGGGCTTGTTCAGGCTCAGGCACTTGGCTGCAAGCCACAAGGTGTCTGCAGACACCTTCCAGGCTCCATGGTACAGTAGCTCCCTCTGGAGGAGAGAAAGAGCTGAACAAACTGCTGTGTAACTGAGAGGAGGTCTGCTTTTTCATGCTCCTGCATACCTTTTTGTATCCCCACCCTCCCCCACCCACTGTGAGTACAGGCTTTGCTGTTGTGGCTGTGGTAAGCGCGGTGCATCTTTGGCCGAGAGGGTCTTCCCAACCGAGCCTCGCAGTAGTTGCAGTTCCTCAGCGGCACAAACCCCACACATGATCTCCATTAGACTCATCTGAAACGTGTTGACTAAATTGCAGGGACAGGAGAAGGGATGGAACCCAGAGGGCTCGCTGGCACCATCTCCTGTCTGTGATGTTCCCAGTCTGTGAAGTGGGTAGGTGGGAATCAGGGATTTTATTGAGAACATTGTGTTCCAGCGCCCCTTCTTTTTCTCCGCTGCTTCTGAGTCCTGCAAACTCTTCAAGGGCGGAGCCTTCCTCCTTTCTACATAGCTCAAGAAGTCCACTAGCCTACACTGAAGCGTGTAACCCAGATATGGCTGGAGGTTTGTCTCATTTGCCTATGGTAGAAACTGATTTTGGTTGTTAACATAAGGGTAGGTTTGAGGCGATCGCCTCCAAGTGTGTTTAATTGTGCATCGGGGCATATATGTGTGTATGTGTCTGTCTAAATGTGGTGGCTGGTGATGGGAAGATGCAAATCCAGGCGCTCACCTGTGAAATGTTTACTCAGGCCTGATGCAAACTGTGACAGCCAGGACCTGGGGAATGGTGTCTCAGGCAAATAAGGTGGAGGGAGGGAAAAATGGAAAAGAGAACTCCAGCTGGTGCAACTACGTGCTACAGTGATATCCCTGAAGAGACCTCATTGCACACCACAGTATTAAATCATCAGAAAAACTTTGTTTCACTGACTGGTTTGGGTGGTTTGAACGGTGGATGCCATTAAGATGAGCAGTCATTGTTGATAAGCATGAGAAGGCTCCTGCTGCTGCTATGCATGCCAAAGAATAGGAGACTCAAATGAACACAAATGATTTCCAGGTGTTTATTTAAGCACCAAGCCTTCGCATTCGGAGCTTAAAGCTGAATGCAAATGACAATCACCTCTGTGCTGTGGAACCGCGGTCAACAGCCCCAAAAGCTTCATCTATGGTAATGCTTCATCACTCCAGAGCAGAGGGTTTTTGCATGTTCTCCTCTTGTGACATGCAATACAAGCAATGGGAAGTGGAATTTGTGATTGTAGAAAAACCTGAGATTTTACTAATGTATCAACAAACAAGGTGCCATGATTACTATGTTTATTTGTTAAGTAAATCCTTTCCTCGGAGATGATTCTCCCCTGTGATTTATTGCACTCACTACTGGTCTTTTGCGTCTATGACTAGTTTCAAATCTTGGAAATAGCAGCTTTAAAAGTCATATTTCTGTTTTCATAAATAAAAAGGAGGCAGACGACTAAGCCCCATCCTAAAAGTCTTCTTTGTGTCTGAAAGTGGGTCGTCTTTACAGTGTTAGTGGATGACTCAGCACGTCTGGTGTGGGGTTGGTGGTTTCTGGGTAAGGCATGGATTAAAGCCAGTGGGGGCTGCTAAGAAAGCAGCAAAGATCCACATCATCAAGAGACAAAGGAAAGAAAGACTGAGTAGGAGGGAATGAAGGAGGGACACTCGGTGGTGGTGTTAGTGGAATGTAATGGGATGTAGTAAGGCTCTTCAGACAAAATCAAAACAGACCTCACCCCTTATGTTACATGCATGCTTGTTTCTCAGAATCCAAGAACTCAAAGCAGAGTCACGGAGTTGTGTTGATATAGAAACATGAAAAGAGAGATGCCAGTTTCTCACCTGGCCATGATCTCAGATCCTCCTCCACCTTACAGGTCTTCAGAGTGGGGGTATCCATCTGCTCTGGCCACAGAGCTACAGCAAAACACAAAGGAAGCAACAGGTCAGAACTTTGATCTGCTTATTATAAGTAACATACACTTTTGCACTCAGTTCTTATGAACACAAACATTCGCTACAACTCTTCAAATATCAAGTCAGAATAATGCCAGAAGCTTGTTGATGGCTTAAAAAACATCCAGTTGAAGTCCAGCTAGCAAAAACACTTTAAGCTAAATTTTATTGGTGTATCCATTTACTTGAACCCTTATGAGTAATTTTGACCCTGTGTGGCTTAGAGAAAATCCACAATGTAAAATTGTAAAATTAATTTCAGTTTTTTCTGTATAATAGTCCATCCTCAAAAAGATAACAGTTCAAATAAACAGTGAAAAGCTCAAAAACTGCTGATATTTATGCCTTGCTGACAGAAATCATAGTATTCTCTGGATGATTTTCAAATTTGAATACACAAACACATGTATGGGTTGTAAACGTTTGATGTTTATAGTACGGAAATAATTGTATTTGGCTCGGGAACCTAAAACACAATCCAAATAACCTTCTTTATGACAGACTGGTCCAAACTGTCCTGACACCTGGTGGTTTTGAGATATTTGTTCCTGTCACAGGTTGGCCTCTGCTGACTGAGCAGTGAAGACTGGGAAGAGGAGGGGTGGGTTTCTCACCACAGTGAGACCAGGCTTGGAAAAACACGCTCCATGGGTGCATATGAGGTATTTTTGGGCCCTTCAGGCGAGACACTGGAGGAGGTGAGATCTCTGAAGCGTAGGACACTTGGTAGCCTGTCCAGCAGAGCTGTCAGGAAGCGAAGGAAGGGTCAAGGACCTGCTGGCCCAATGCGTGGGACCCAGCTTCACACCTGAAGGCTACACCGCAGCAGGCTTGGGACAAACAGTTAGTATTTATTCAAAGTCTGAAATGGCGGATTCGCTACCAGACAACCTGCACGAAGCTCTGTGGCAGGGGCAGTTTAACACTTGATTATTACAAAACCAAATTTATCACATGGTATTCTGTTTTTTATGACACGACCAATCAGCCATGACTCTGATACCACAATTAAGTAAACTCCCAATCTCTTGTTGTGATAAGTCGTTCTTCGAATGATGCCAAAGGGCAGAGATGGGGGGTGGGGGGGGTGGCACTGAGTTTTTCAGCCACAGCTTGTGTAAGATCTTTGCTTCCCCTGGAGCCCCTCCGCTTCCTTCGCAAATGTCCAAATCAGCACTCAGCCACTGAGAGGTCCCGCACTACGCCTCACAATGGCAAATTCTTACACATAAATGGCCTTATTCAGAAAAGCTTGCAAGCAGCTGGTGCGATTCGCTCAAGAAAATAAACATTTCCTTCAAATATTTTGATTGGCCAGCAGACAACATCAATACCAGAGGCACAGATTACCCCTGTTAATAGTAGGACCAGCCCCCTAGGAGGAGCTGAGGAGTGGGGAATGGTGAAGTGTTGACTGCGTCACTAATTAGGACGCTCTGAGATGGTTCCAGTGCAATTTTGGGGATGACAAGAATAAACCCTGTGCTTTTGAAGTTTATGTGCAGATGAAAGGGATGGCTGGGATGTTGCTTGAGCCAAAATGGCGTCCCATCCTCATGACTCCGGATCTAGCAACGCCTCTGAGACATGTAATGCATTTGGCGTAATGAAGCGTGTCATTGAGACACACTGAATACTGGTCCTTGTGCTGACTTCCTGTTTCGCTCAGGCCTTAGGCGTCACACAGGGGAGAGAATGTGTGTGAGGGAGAGAGGAAGACAGAAAGAAAGACGCCAACCGAGGAAAGCAGAGAGAGAAAGAGAGCGTGTTACAGAGGGGAGGAACACGGCCTTGGCTCAGCTATGCGGGACATTTGATATGTCTTTTGAGCCCTCACTTATAACGTGAGCAAAAACAAACACATGGGCTGAAAAATCCTACGTTCTCTCTGAGAGCTGGTCATCCGCCCGCCCTTCCCGTCTCACCCCTGCCTCAATAGAGACTGTTCATGGCATACATGTAGTTTCTGTAATTGCTGAAATGTAAAACTCAGCCTTACTCTGATGTGAAGTTATAACTTACACAAACAGTTGAGTCTGGTTTAAAAAAAATTCCACTCACTCTCACTTCTCCTTTTTCATTGTTTTTCACAAAGCTGGTGGCTTCAAAATATTACTTTTTGTACAGAAACATTTTCAGTTTGAAAATTTATTTCTGGGAGACAAAAAAAAAAAAAAAAAAAAAAAAAAAAATCTAACCACAAGTAAAGCTTTCAGGCACCATGACAAATAAACTCTTTGGCAGTCGCTGGCATATTTTGTAAATATTAAAGTGCAGAAGTAAAACAGAGCGTCTAAAAGGCTGCTCCAGATTCCTTGTTCTTTTTGGTCGTACTAGACTCAAAGCCTTCTGCTTTGGTTTGGCAGAAACTTAACGAGCATGACGCCTCCTCTCAAACATCCCTGCCGCTACCGGACGGTGCTAATTTCCTGTCCTGCTACCGCTTCTAATTGGCTTATCATGTCACTCTCAGAGTGTGAATTAGTTGTGCACCTCCCAGCCGAGGCGGCAGCAGTGCCTCCTCAAACCCGGGGGTCTGGCTGGCTTGTTTATGCGGGGTAAACAGTGTGGTCGCTGTGGACGGACCGGGAGGGGGTACAGCTGCATTAAAAACCTTCTCAAGTTAAGTCCAGGCCAGAGGCCACGACGTTAAGATACCGAGAAAGACTGCCAAGGCACAGCTGCACCAGATGAGTGCCAGTTGAGCGAAATGAAGCCAGAAGTAACAACATTTGTATTAAGTGTCATACATGGAATGAATTTGCTCTTTTTCTATCTAGAATGCCTTGCAAAATATTCATACTTTGGTCTGTTTTATTGGGATTTTATGTGATACACCAACACAAAGTAGCAGACAGTGGAGGAAGTAGAGGTAAAATTATATATGGGTTTCAAATTTTATACAAATAAAAATCTGTAAAGTGTGGCACACATTTATATTCAGGCTCCCTGAGTTGTGACCTTTCCTACCACTCCTGGCTTTGTTCATCCACAGACTGAAATTGTGGCCAGTTTCTCTTTGAAAAATATCTCCAGTTCAGTCAGAATGAATGGAGAGTCTCTGTAAAGATCCATTTTTAAGTTTTTCTTAAGACTCTCTATTGGGTTTGGGATTGTATTTTAACTAGGCTATTCTAACAAATGAATCTGCTTTGATCTAAATCTACCATTTAAATACCGACTATGTGTTTAGTGTTGCCCTGTCTCAAGTTTCTGATAAGAGGTTCTGTTCCAGTATTCAGTCTCTGTTGAAGGAAAGCATGATGCTGCCACCGCTGTTTCACTGTGGTAATGATGTGTTTGTGGTTATGTGTGGTGTGTTGTTTTTTTTCATGCTACTCTCACTAAAAGGTCATATTTGAGTGCAAAACTAATATTTTTCCCACCCGAGCTGTGGATCTCTGCACCTCCCACGTTACCACGGGTCTCTTGGCTGCTTCTCTAATTCTTTACTTACCCAGCTTGTTAGTTTAGTTGTTGCAAGGTGTGTTGTTGAGCCATACCATGTCTATTTCCAGATAATGGATTTAACAGAGCTCTGTCAGATGCTCAACTCTGCTCAAACTTCCACACAACTTTATCCTGACCTGTCTGCTGCGTTCTTTGGTCTTCGTGATGGTGGTTGTTCTTTAATGTTCTCTAACAAACCTCTGGAGTAATACTGAGATTACTTTAAACACATGTACTCTGTTTAGTAATTAGGTAACTTCTGTTGGGGATGAGGTTCCATTTGATTTTATTTAGTAGTATCAGAGTAAAAGGGGCTGAATCAAAATGCATACCACATTTACAGGTTTTTCTACGTAAAAAAAACAACTGCACAATTATGCACTAGCTTGTGTTAGCCTACTGCATAAAATCCTAATATAATACCTTTAAGTTTGTGGTTGTAACCTGACTAAATGCCTTTTTGCAGGGCACTGTAAACTCTGAAGGATAAAATGTGAGTATGGTTTGAAAAAGGAATTTGGGGGGGATGTATCAGTTCTGTAAGATTTTAGCAGCTGATATTAAAACCATCACCACACATTGTGAGACACCCAGAAAGGCGCTTTTGAGCCCTCATCAAAGCTCAGAGCGCTGGATGGTGGAACGTTATGCTTAGTGTCTGATATTCATCTTCAGAGGGGGAACACACAGGTGTTGGAACAAATAACACGTCAAACGATACCACCTCAAAAGTGCCAGCACTTTCTGTTTGGATGATTAAATTGGTGCTGTATTTCCTTTCTTCCCCCTTTCTCAACTGCTAAAGTAAGTTTAAGTTAAAAAACCTTCTTTTTTCTCGGCTGTCTGTTAGAGCTCATGCCAGGAGGAGGTTGAGTTTTGTCCGGATTAAGGTAAAAACTGAAATCTGTTTTCCACTTTTTTTCCACCCTTTAAGCTAAATCACTTCTTCAATCATGCTTTTTGCTTGTCTTTTAGACTGGAAATACCTGTATACTCACTATAAAATGCTGTCAAACTCAGATGAACCTGGAAGAGGAAAATGATGCCACCCACAGATACACTCAGCTACACATGTATCTCGCTTGAGGTTTTGAAAACCAGAATAACAATTTAGTGCTTGATTGTCTGAGTGTCAGATTTGCTTGGCTGAACTAGGAGAACCACACATTTTCAAACACACACACCCCTCCGCCCTGGCTGAAAATCATTCCACATGTCTAGCAGGCTTACCTGTGGCTGCCGAAGAACAAAAACAAGCACCAAATGAAGCATCTGCCAGCGTGCAGGAATCCTGTCACTGCATGCACTGTAATGAGCTCTTAATTACCCCGTCTGTCTCGGGTGCTAGCAGAAAACTTACAACACCGTTCTGTGTGTGAGAAACAGTGTGTTTTTTATTTTCAATGTGTCCATGGTGCAATTGTGTGATTAAAATTTTGCACAGATGTCTGAAGACGCGTCGTGCTGACAACAGAACAGACAGTATTTCACAGCTCAGACAACAAAATGAAGCAAGAAGGCTTTGAGGAGAGGTGACACCATATTTTCCTCTTCTTTTTTAGTCGTTCTCAGGGGGAAAATGTAGGATAATGGAAAACATCTTTTGTAACAGTGAGACAGGAATCCATTTAATTATAACTTGCTGATGGGTGATCTATCACCCAGCAATATTTAAACAAACAGGCTTCGCGATTTAAAGTATCAGCGGAACACAACAGTGTCTGGCAAGCCTGAAAAAAGCAGAGACGTGCGTGTTGTTGATATGTAAACACCTCCCCACGTCTCTAGATGGGATTTATTACAACAAGTCTATTTTTGTTTGAGCTTTGCTTCTAATTCTGCAACCAATGTCGTCTGCACGTACTGGATGCTGCTCAGAGGAGACATTGAAGTGGGAGGGAGGGCCCGGCCATTTTACTCTGTTATTTAATTATTTTACCACTCTTGCCCTGCGGTGCGGCGTACACAACACTAATACCACAGATTAAGGTGTGTGGTTTTTATGGCCCTTCCCCTCCTTTGCAGCTGTAACACGAAGCTCAAGGCCTTCAGTGTCTCTGACACTTCCAGCTGATGTTAACATGTTTTGTCGGCTCTCCGTTTATGCGCCGCAGAAGTGTGTGTTGCAACACTGCAGCCCTTTGAAGCCTCAAAAGCCTGTGATGCTCTAATTCCCGCCCTAATCCTGCGCAAGGAGTCTGCTGTCTGGACCGTGTCTGCACACCTCTGTGCTCTGAATATTCAAGACAGGCCCCAGAAGCTTAAAGCTCCCAGTATAAGCTTAGCTGCAGGGGGCTTTCTGCTGGCAGACAACCCACAGAGCTTCTGCCAAAACAGAAAATTACCATCATAGTGGCGGCATTGTGGACTGTACATCAAAAAAAAAAAAAAAAAAGCAAACTATTTTTCGAAGTTTACCAGTAGCTGCTGTTTCTAAAATGGCTGACGTGTTTTTCATCCCAGTACAGGATGTGGAGGGAACAACATTAGCATCAACAGATAGTAAGGACATGGGGGAGCACGAGTAAAAGACCCAGTGTTCCCAGCAGTCAGCTGCTAGATTAGGCCCAAACTGGTGACTCAGCGCTGCCTAAGCTTAAGCACAAGGCCAAACACTGTATGGCTGTGATGTTTTGCGATAGGGCTGCACCCACGTACAGCTCCCAAACAAGCCCTCCTGTCCACAGAAATACACTTGCACAAAGGTAATGAGAATCACTAGGTTGCATGAGAACTGAAGAGTGGGCGGCAGGGGAGTGAATGCCTTCATCCCTCATGCTCCCAAATATTCTGTTGAAGAGGCTCTGACACATGATGAGGAATGAAGACTCATCCTCAGCCCAGCCGTCATCCAGGCAGCTGTTCTCAAAATGCGCACATACACTCATAATAAAAAGATCGCACCACCTCAGTCTAAGTCACAGCCTTCCACCCACCCCCACACATTCGACCAGTCTGAGAGTGACGTGAGTGCCAAGGTAGTGGACGGCTGTTACATTCCTGACGGTGTAATGTGAGGTTCAGCCAAATCCGACCCATCAACACTGGTTATCCAGGGACAGAACTGTTTAAAGTAATCTGTGGTACAGATTATTTTAAACCAGTTTCCCTCAGAGTGAGGAGACTTTTTATTGTTGTGGTCTGTATTTTGATGAAGTGGACTGCAAGTGTCTGAAGTCCTCACCTTGTGTGGTACTGAGGTGCGTTTGGTGGATGGGGCGTGGATTGTTGTTCACCGGGCCTATCCGCATAGTCCGCTGGTAGCGCTCGATTTCTGACAGCCGGTCGGAAAACTGCATCTTTGTATCTTCAATCTTCACTCTGTGTCCTGCAAGATGGAGAAACATGCACATTTTACTTCCTTCACAATGACAAAGTTAAAGTTCTAAACATTCTGAAGCCAGTGTTGATCTCTTTCTTGTCTACAAGTGCAGGTCACTAAATTAGCATATCATTGAGAAGTTGATTTATTTCAGTAATTCAGTTCAAAAAGTGAAACTTAGGTATTATATAGATTCATTACATCAAGAGTTGTCCAGCAGACTGTCACTGAGATCTTCCACAATGAGCGTAGGCCACAAAAGGCCATTGCTAAAGCTGTAACTTAGATTCTGTGCCTCTCTGCTCTTCCTCCAGACTCTAGAATCTTAAATTCTAAATGAAATTGCGACATTTTTAATTTGGACCTCTGAGCAACAGTCCAATTCTTTTTCTCCTAAGTCAAGGTAAGGTGTTTTAGACTATGTTTCTTGTTCAGGAGGAGTTTAACATAAGGAATGCAATAGTTCTAGCCCAGGTATCGAATATGTCTTGCAGCAAAAACTCCAGCCACAGTGGCGCTGTATATCTCCCTCAACCTCTTGAATAGGCTTTGCTTTACAATCTACACAAGGCTGCGATTATCCCTGTAGCTTCTTCATCTTTTTCTTCCACTCAACTTTCCATAATATGCTTAAATACAGCACACTATAAAGCCAGCTTCTTTGGGCAACTACCAAGTCAGCAGTCTTGCTTGTGTAAGCTAGAAGATTTCTGTATTAAAAATACATTTTAAATTGTTTTTCTGTAACATTCTAATTTTCTGAGAAGCTGAATATTGTGTTTTCATTAGCTATATACCATAGCCAATGTCTGTTTTAAATGTGTGAAATGAATCTGAGTTTAACTTTTTTCATTTAAATCACTGAGATTAACCTTTATATAACAATTATGTTATGAATTAGAGAGAAAATGTATCTTTAAACTAAGAAATGGGAGCGGCAACCCTAAATCTACTTTTAGATTAATCCAAAGTAAAGATATGTAAAGAGGAAGCCAAAGTTACCATGTTTTCAGCTGCCAAACACAAAAATATTATTAGAATGTCAGCAGACCTTGAAATACATTGGCTAGACACTAAATGTTGCCCAAGCTGCACCTGTTGCCACGTCACCCACAGATAACGATGGTGTAAGTGCTTGAAAATAATTGCTGGAAGAATGTTGTTTTCCCTGATGCTGAAGTTTAATAAAATGTAAATGCATGAGAGATCTCTGCAAAGTGATGAGGTTAAATGATCTTTATCTTTACAACCTCATTTGAAAAAAAGCAAAAAGTGACTAAATCTAACCCTAATAACATCCCCCTCTCTTGCTCTCTCTCACACCCCCCGCACAAACACAAATCCAGGTCTGACTGACACAGCACTTAGTCAGAAGGAAACACCCAAACAAGGTTATGAGACCTTATAGTCATCATTCTTCAACGTAACGGAGAAAAAAAACACAGAAAGAGATGTTTATGTGTTCATATGTGTGTGTTCAGGAGGTGAAGTTTGGGAAGGATAAGTGACGCATTTCAGCTACACCTAGAAAACTAACCAACACACTTAATGCCCTTATCACTCTGCGGTCCCCTTCGGGGAAATGGTAAGAGAAACAATGAACCCTGATTGTGCCTTTTACATGGACGGACCCATGTGTATTTGCACATGCACATGCTTTACATGTGAACACACCTTAAATGTCAGACGTGAGTCCGGATGCCTCTAATGGGGAAGAGATTTTAATGTAACTATCAATGCACCAAAACTATGTGTCAACCAGCATGTATACATTCTGTGGTTTTCTCCCTGGCATCTCTACAGAGTAGCCTAATGTGAAGTAATGGCTGGATTTGAATATTTTATCACAATATAAAGAGGGCAAGGCAGACGGACCAATATGGATTTTGCCCGTCCTTTCTCTCCACTGACCCATGGGCAATATATCTTCCCTCCGAGGCTGACCCATGGGTAAAGTTTTCTCCTGTTTACCGCTCTGTCCATTTGTTTGGGCCTACTGCCTCCCTTCATCTTGAAAACTATATAGAAATGTCAGCCATTGATGCCCCCTATGACTTTTGTGATTTTGTGCAGTGAGCAGCCTCAAATAGTATCCTCAAGGTGTGTTTGTGAGCATAGATTTTATATATATATATATATATATATATATATATATATATATATATATATATATATATATATATATATATATAGACCCGACACAATGGACTTCAAAGCTTTCTTTGGGAATTACATGGTGTAAAAATACCAGTTTATGTCTGTCACACTTTTTCAGTATTTTCCAAAGATGTTACTAAAAAGATGGGAACAAGCTCTGTTTTGTGATAAGTAGTTTGAAAACAAATTGCCTAAAGATAAAAGTGAAAATGAGCTCTTTGTTAATTTGTCTGTAATCTGTCAACAAGAGACCAGCATATTACTCGAGTTTAAGAGATTTTTAATTGGGGTGTAACGATATTCCTATCTCATGAGATGATGCATGATACTGAGTTCTGAGAACAAGAATTTTTATACTTTTTAAAAAACCACCAATCACTATTTTTGGTTTTAACAAACTGTAAAGGTTTTAAATTATATGTTTTTATAGGGTCTGTAATCAAGAATATCCCATTCTAGGCTTAATTTTTTTATATTTAACAAATTTCATGCTTCTCTAATTTGAAGTTGGTCCTAAAGACAAAAATCAGTGATTGCTCCTCTTTTGTGTTATCACAAATACAATGAAGTTTCATAAATTTCAAACTTTGGTTTTAAGAATCTATGTTTAATGGATAATTATCCAGCTCAGGCCCTTTTCAGTTTACATATTTAAGATTTTGAACTAGAGCTGATTGACCGCAGTCCTGAAGCAGATTCTAACTTTAGCATCTTTAGCAGCTAACTGCTAGCCAGTTGCAATATTCTCACTCTGGCATTATTTCTTCACCCAAAATACTGCAGACCAACAATTAAAGGTGCTGGAGGCTTCTTCAAAGCTTGTGTTGTTCTATCAGTCCAATGAAAGATCTTCACTAGTCACCTTTATTAACACAACAGGGTAACTCAAGAACCACTTCCTTTCTAATTTCAAGATAGGAGCCTTAAACATAGATAAGCTTGAAACATGCACCTGTTTATCTGGGGGTTATATTAATCGCTTATAATTATGGGACGTTATACAGTATTTGTCTCAGATGTTGGAGCTGCAAGTTGAAAAACAGTAGGGTTTGTTAATTGATGCAGTGCTACTATTGGCAGTACAGGACAAGAACAATGTCCTTAAATTTTATGTGGTTAACATTAAATGAAAATATTCTCAAATAGAGGTTGTTCTGTGCTAAATGCACCTTTGATTTAATGAGATACAAACTGTAAAATGCAAGTAATTGGTTTTTATCTGTGACTTTCACTTCTAAAGTCTAATAAAGTTTGGAATTATAATTTCAGCTTTCTCATTGTTTTTGGAAAACACCATTATTTCACCAGCCAAGAACAACTAGGTTTTGCTTTATGTGACAAACTTCACTTTGACGGGAAATTTCAAGTTATTTTAAAATCGCACAAACTCATACCACCCATAATTTTTAATGCCTGAATGATTCATAGGTCAGAGGTGAGTACTTTAGCTAAATTAAAAATGGAAAACAAGAAAAACTTTCAAAGACATTCAGAACCCCTGAAATTGTGACCAAGACCAGAGTGCAAGAATATCTGGATCCTTTGAGAAAATATATCAAAAATGATGCATAATGTATGAGAATCTAGCAGCAGTTAGAACTCCAGGACATTGTTTTTTCACACATTCTGATCATCAGTAACTTTGAACTTAACAAGTCTGAGAAAGACTCAGCTATGACTAATCTGCTGAAAAAGAAACTGCAGTTCTTCTGCTCCTCCAAAGCAGCTTGATTTCCTTAACATTATGACAGCAAGTTTGCTGCTATAGCAGTTTGGTCTGTGCCGTTACTCAGGAACACCTCCTCCTCGTACGCTCTGGGATATCTCTATTCAAATCCTTTGCAGTCAGTCTGACTTCTCTTTAAACTGCAATGGAAGGAATGGAGGTCAGCGTTTTCTGTCTCTGACACACAGACCACTGTCGTTTCCAGGCCAGAGCAGTGCCAGCTAGGGGTAGCAGCCCTCCAAATATAGCCCCTATATGTGTCCTTGTGTAGTTATTAAGAGATTTACACCACCTCAAACGGCTGAGGTCAGGGAAATGATACATCTCAATGCTCTCTGGCTGGAAAGAAAAAGCAGACGCCACAGGGAGGAAAAAAATGATAATTGGTCAGTTTTTCTGTTTCCAGTGGTGGTCTGAGATGAATTGGCTCTTTAGAGATGAAAGTAATCATTCACCCGCCCACAAATGCGCACACACACTCAGGCTGCAGATCCCGTGGCCTGGTTCCAGCTGGCAGGGACACACACACACACACACACACACACAATGATGCATGTGGCGACAGTGTTCACAGCTTCCAGCTGGGAGTTTAGTGGGATGTGAGAGGATGATGTTTTTTTTTTTTTTTTTTTTTTTTTTTTTATCATTATTATTTATTCTTTTTTTTTTAGGAGTGGGGGAGTATTAGATGCATCATTAGAACAAGGCCTGGAGCCCATTAACCCGGGACCCACAGTTGCAGTTAACACCACTAATCAAGTGCTCGGCAGCTTAAACCTCTCTTTCCCTCCATCCTCTGTTTTGTATCCTCTTTTTTTTTGCTTTAGTTGGATAAAATTAGCCTTTTTAATAACAGATTTTTTTTTGTGTGTGTAGTTATTTAACAAAACCATTTATTTTTCTTCCCGCTAGCTCTAATGGGGAAAGCAATTGTGGAGCAGTTGTTGGCCCAAGAAGATTCTGTGTTCGACTCCTGGCTGCGGAATCTCTCTGATCAGTTCATACGTTCTCCATGTGCATGTGTGGGTGCAATTAAGGTACTTCTGCTTCCTCCCTCCCTCCATCCAAAAGCATGTACTGTAGGTACATGTTCCTTTTTACTCTTTTATTGTCTCTCTTGCACACTTACAAGAGATACATCTAAATGAATTAGAATATCGTCAAAAAGTTGATTATCAGCCCTGAAAGGGAGACCTGTATAGATTCATTACTTGCAGACAGTTTATTTTTTATTAGTATCACATCTAAAGAAAACCTGGTAATCAAGAAGCTTGCTCCTAATAAAGTGCTTCTTCAAAGCTCTATTAGAAAGTTAAGTGGAAGGTAAAAATATGATGGACAAATATGCACAAACAACAGGATAACTACAGCCTGCATTACACAAACAAAAAACATATTTTTGCTTCAGAACTGTTATGACCTACACAATAATGCGGAAGAGTGTAAGTTTTCCAGTACATGGTAATGCACAGCCTCCATAAGGTACCAAAGGTCATTCCTAAAGAAGCTGCTTTTCAGAGGGCTGTATCTCAGCATATTATTGGAAAGTTAAGTGGAAGGCAATAAAGGTACACAAGCAAAAGGGATAACTGGAGTGTTGGGAGGAGTGTGAAACAAAGCCCATTCAAGTTTGGGGTAGATTCACAAGGCACTGTATTATTGTGACATTTTTTATTTAGTTCTGTTATATTTAAATTTTCTGCAGAACAAATTTTCTTCTTTTTTTTGTAGTTGTAAGCGGCAATTATCAAAACTATTTTAAGAAAATATATCTTACTGTTTGTAAAAAAAAATCTATATAGTATATAAGAAATACATTTCCTTTTTGATGATATTCTTATAAACTGATATGCACATGTATAGCTTAGTTAAAAACGCTTTATTCTGAAGCAAAAAACGTATTTTAACATCCTCAGAATGTACAACATGCATCATGTTAACATGTACACCCTTCAGCCTTGTTGGCCCTATGTGCAGGCGCGGGTTTGACCACCTGCGTTTGACTTAGACTCTGTGGGGCCCAGGGCCAGAGGGGTGCTCCACACCAGCCCCATTTTAGAGGGGGGGAGTTTTCGTGGTTATATGAATATTTAATGTGTCAGGGTGCACTTAGTAGAGAATGTCCTAGTTCTTTTTTTCTATCTATGATATCATAACCACAAGATAGAGCTGGGAGATGGGAGCCAATGCACATATGAGGCCTAAACAGCAGCTCAATATGCATCCAGTGTCGAAAATGGATGCTGGAGGTTGTAGATTTACTAGCCTCCTCTCAGGGTAGTGGTCGCATCAACTGAAAGCATTATGGAAGTCTATGAAGAATAAATAAAATGCTCGATATAAAATGTCTGGTATTAACGATACTCTGAGAGGTGGTGGCTGTGTTTTGAAGAGATGGGTGTGGCGTTCCCGGCCCTGCTTTGTTTTTTTGTGTGTTGTTTTTTTTAGTTTCCTGATAGTTTCTCATGATTGCTGCAGACAAACTTGTCAAGCTCTTTTGCAGTTTTACTCCAGGCCTTTGAAGAATGTGGAGGCAGGTAAAGTGAAAGTAGTGTAAAGTTGTTTTTCATGCACACTTACACAATGCTCTTAAGTGGGGGAGCAGGCCAGACCACATGAACGGTTAAATCCACCCTATTTTCCCTCCACAAAGCCCATATCAGCTCAACACAGACCGTTTGCTCAGTGAGGTGACTGCCAGGGCTTAAACATGATGCCACATCTAAATGATCACCCAGTATGATGTTTCGTCTCTTCATTCATCCCTTTTTTCAACTTCTCCTTCTGTGTCTCCATTAAAATAAACAAACAAACAAAGAAAACACACTCCTTTCCTTCCAGAGACACACTACAACATGAGCTCTCCACACTATCTGTACAGCAAAGGGCAAGACGTGCTTTGGCTCCAAACCAAACCTTCACAGAGTAAATTTGGAGTGTAAATATTTGCATTGACTGTATAAATGGACTTGATGCGTGCATCAAACATAGTGAAAACCATGGATGGACAGTGTTGTCTTCCATACTTGGCATAGGATTACATGTAAAAAGGTTATAAAGGCTGAAAATTGCACGTAATACTGATATTTCAGTAAAAACACACATTTAAAAAAAAGCATTTATCCTCACTCGCTCGTCGTCGAAGCCTTTGCTGGATGTGTTATTTGTGCTAAAAGCTTGAGAGAAAAAAACACGAGCTGCATCCTTATCTTGCTTCTGAAAGCCGTCAGCTCGATGTGGAGCGACAGTTGAACACATGCAGCGCTGGGGCCTACTTGCCTGTCTGCAAACTTCCGTTTACCCTCAACAGACACTGAGGACGTTTCAACATCTGTTGAGCAAAGCAGTGCACACCTGTCTTCCTCTTCCTCCTCTCTAGCGGACCTGAACTCCCCTCGAGCTCTTGCTCCCACCACGCTGCTTTCCGCCACCCTTTTTCTTGTACTTCCCTTTTTACCTCTATTCCAGGCACCCTTCTAACAAAGCACCTCTGCGGCGGCAGCATGTTTGGCACTGCGTTTGCCAAGGCCACCAATCACCACTGAGTATTTACAGTGGGGCAAATCAAAGTTCTTGTTTTGAGGCAGACCCTGAGGGATGTGGGTTTTACCCTTGGTTGGTGATTGTGGCTGTCTCGTCTGGGCCAAATTGAGTCAAAGTTAGCCACATACAGACATCTCCCTGCTTTAAAATAATTTACATAACTTCTAACGCTTTCAGTATGAATACATGAAGCTGCATTGCTATATTATTATCACAGATGAAATGCTCACAGTAATTATTTCTCAAAAATGTGAGTAGAAAATCTCTGGATGCAGATGCAAATAAGGGTTTAATGGAAACCCTGTTTAGGCTTTCTGAAATTATCATCCTGTATGACCACAGCTCGGATCTGCTCCCTCAGGCAGATGCATCACAATCTCTGGGGACATAAGCAGTGTGAAAATCCCCCTCGCAGGCCTGAAAACAAGCCGCGCACAGCGGAAGTTGCTACATGTGTCTGTTTGAGCAAAGAGCACAGCCTTCCTTTTCTGATAAGGAGGGAATAAAGTGCTTTGTGTGTCAGTGTGTATGGGACAGAAGCAGCAATGGGCCTATAAAAAAAAGACATGTTCAGGCAGGCTGGAAGGGGTACAGGGGTGCCAAAATAAGAGCCAATGCACCCGGATTCTTTAACATTACAACAAAGCCCGTAGCAAGTTGAGAGCAATCATTCCTCCTTTGTGCAGCCGCTTTGTTCTTTGTGTGTGTGTGTGTGTGTAACTGTCTTCTACTGGGACGCAGGCGTGTTGGGGGGTGATAGAAGTGGGGCTGTTTTTCAGCCCTTTTGGCTCCTTGCCTGCAGACGTTGCTGATTTCCCAGTACTGCTGCTGCTGTTTTGGCCTTGTCGAGCACAGAAGGCCTATTTGGCTCCACTGACAGCTCAAATTAAAGCAATAAACTGCTGTTAGTGTGTTTTTTTTTTAGACCTAATGGTGAATGGGGTTGTTGTGAGTGCATGTGTGTTGGTGTTTGCATGTTTTCAGGTTGCTCTAAGCAGCAAGGTGCTGGGGCAAAGGTGGGGGCCTTTGCAGAACTGTGAGAAAGGGAAGCAGGCTGCTTGCTGTCAAATACATCAATGCAACGCCAGCAGATGTGTCAAACAGCTTTGAGTTCACACCTTTGTGCACACCAGATAGCACACAATAAAATGCAACAAGGAGTGCATTAACCCTAAACAAACACACAGCTCACACAAAGTTCCACTGAATGACAACTGATATTCCAGGTGAGTCAGAGGACGAGTGAAAGATGCAAAGGTTTTAATTTTCCACTGCTCTGGCTTCACTTTCAGTGCTTTCTCTGAATTGATCGTGCTGTTCGAAGGCTACAGCTGCATGATTGAGGTTACAAAACTGACCTCACTTTTTCTGCAATGATTCCAGTTAAGGCTTCGCTCTATGTTTACCAAGAGGATTACATCCTTCTCCACTTTTGGAACTTTGCTGTACCTATTATTTGCTTGCTGTTACTAACTATTAAGGTCCAAAGAAATAAATATCCAAACCGCAGAGTGGTGGTACACGTCGTCTTTTCCAGCAACCAACAGGTGCTTCATTCCCTCGAACCACCCCTGTAGCTGCCGTCCCAGTGAAGAAAACCATTTATTGTCATAATGCAGCAGCCTAGAAAAATGGACAATTTATTTTTCTAAATGCAGATCAGAACTTTTATTCAATTACACCTGAAAGTTCGTAATGGCCCGCTCCTGTATGGGTCAGTGTAAATAAGGAAGAATGAGCACATACAGAGTGGGCATTTTACTTCCCCTGGTAGGTGAGTAAACAGGAAAGACGCTTGCCTGGTGAGTTTAAAGGAGAGCAAGGATAGAGGGCAAGCTTCTCATCTGATTCTCAGAAAGTGTCTGCTTACATCATCAGAGTGAGAAAAAGGGCCGTCTGATTTCTCTGTAAATAATTTGGTAATTTATAATAAGTGCTAATGCTCTGTGTGGCGTCAGCAAATATAGGGTGGAAATTTTATGCAGCCTGAAGCTCTTTTGAGTGCGTCTCTGACAGTCATCAGCTGGCCCGAGGAGGTGACATTTAGCTGTTTTAAAACATTAAACAATGTTCTTCTTTTTGTCCTGTTTCTGCAGCAACAGGAGAAAAGAGAAGATGCTAAACAGGATTAAAATGGCTGAAAATTACATCTTATTTTCAGTTATTTGTAATAAGAACCAAATGAGGCTTAACACAGCTGTTTGTAAATATGTATCACACAGGGAGTTCGCCTCAAAGCTTCTAAATGTGGTAAATGTGACAACAGTGGCCAACAAGCTTCCATTCTGCTGTCTAATTTAACCTGGCAGAAATAAATTCACTAGAACTACTGATGCACTAATCAGGCTTTCCCATACCCCCCTTCCCCACAACACACGTAATAACACGTAGAATCAAAAAATGTGGCACACGTTTTTGATGGAGGTTGTAGGTTCAAATACAACAGAAAATGAAGAATTTACAAAATGATTCCCTATCTTTGTCTGACTTTTATCAAATTCAAAAATCAGCAGTGCAATTTTTTTCAGAATTTGCAATGCTGATCTTTAGTCAGAGCCGATTAAAGAAAAATTGTCAGATTCCGATCTCTGGCCAATTTATCAGTGTGGCTCTAATCATAACACACATGCTCTTGTGTCTGCCTCTATAGCTGTAGTATGGGAGAAAAATAAACAGCGGCTTGACATCCTGCATGACTGCTGGAGGAGACGATCATCTGTACCCCATCACAAGCCTCAAAACCTCAGAATGTGGTGAATGTTTTAGCCTGGAGTATAAAAAATGCACCACTGCATTCCAGTGGATTTATCATACAGCCAATATTTGCTCTACATCTAATCGCTGAAACTGTGCATGATTTGTCAGCAGCGACCCAGGGGGGAGGAAACATGCCACAACCTCCAGTCACTATGGATGAAGGAGAGGTTAAATTTTACTTTTTAACTTTAAGGGAACAATAAAAAAGCTGCTCTTCTGTTGTCATCTGTTGCTAAATGGCAATAAGGCAGACTGAATTCATGACCAAATCTTAAATTAGATGGTGATGAATTTGATTATTAAGACTTCTGGCTTTGGTGTTTGTAGATTATAGATGTTGAGGAAAGCACCCAGTCTCACACTGCTGTTTTCCCCCTCCGCTGGCACTGATACACCTGTAGGCCTTTCTTTCAAAGACTCTCATCTCCATTTTCAAACATCAAAGTTGCCTTTGAGAGCAATCCGGACCGAGGGTGAGCCCTTTCATGTGATTTGTGGAGCATGGGCGTGGCACCGTATATTAAGAGGGGGTGGTGGATTACTTTTTTTTTTTTTAAAAGAGATGCACCTGGCAGGTGCATGAGCTTGAGCACACGCAAATGCATCAACATGCATGCTGTCTTTTTGTTTACTTTGCAGAGAGACTGCAATATCACAGGAAAAATAACACAGCAAATGTCATTGTTTGGCTATTTGCATACTTTGTACAGTCTGTGTGCCAAATGCAAATAGACTCAACCCGCCAACTCGAACATGCCCCCCCCCAACTCCCTCGCCCCACGCCCGTCATTCTCCTGTAGGAGCTGTGCGAACACACCCAGCCGAGCAAATAAGAGCAACAAAACACGACGGTACTCGTGTGATTTTTGATGGAGGGGGGACCCTTTGGGGTGGCGAGGTCTGTCACCTTTATCTTGATGCAAGCAGGTGTACACTCACTGTATAGAGATATCATTTCCATGTATCGGGAAACAAACTGCCACTTTAACCTCCCTGAATTGAAACAGCCACTGCTGATAAGAAAATTTCAGTTTTCAGATATGACTGGAAAAACTGTTTTTATTTTGTGTTTCCTTTACATGGAATTGAAAACAAAAAGTGTGGAAGCTATTTATAAAAATGTGATATAATAACAATTTTTAATGCCAATTTTAAGAATTAGGTAATAGAAAAACTATTTTTATTCAAACAGTCTGGATTTTTTTCACATATGTAATCCTATTAAATGAATTTAATTAATTTATTTGGGCATATCCTTAAATTATTTTACTTTATTTTATTTTTGTATTTTATCTGGAAGTCCTCTGGAGATCTGAAATCTGTTTTAAAAGGAAACTTTGCCAAGGTAGCAAAAAATAATACTAATAATCAAAATAATAGAATACGCAATGAACAATAAAAATGAGTGACAGCTTTCAGGCACAATGACTTATCTAGAAAAACAATGACACTCCTCATTTTCCATAATACTCTTAAAATCACTTATTTAAATGAATGTTTTTGTTTAAACATTTTTGAAAGTTTTTAAAATGAAAACGGACCCCTGTAGATAAATGCTGTTTTGCCTAAGTCTGAAGATCAACAACTTGGAGGCATGCAAATAATAACTACAACTGACAGAAAAGAGGGAACAGAGCTTTATAAATGCATATAAAGCAATGTTTTCTCCAGAAATGGTTGAGTACGACTGACCAGCTGAATCACAGATAATTCAGTGGTGTGATATTTTGCGTTTGAAATGGGGAATGACCCACTTAAAGCAGAGGAGGCTGCATGCATGTTCAATATCACCATAATCAGTCATAGACCGAAAGGTGGCCACCTGTTTTTTGTGATTTTTTTTTTTTTTTTTTTTTTTTTCAAGAAAACCCATCTTCATTTTGAGTTTCTTAACTAGATTAAAATCATGTACATTAACTAGAATTGCATCAGAGGCAAAAACTCACAAATTGTAAAGGTTTTGCAAGTGAGCTTTGGTTTTCTGGGCATTAAAACCACTTTTAGAAACATCATCAAGTATTTCCTCACGTTTAATTTTCTATCAGTCTCTGAAATTAGGACCTTGACCCGTCCTGAGAAGCTGCGAATACGATTTCTAAATATCATTTCACAAGTTCAAAATATCTTTTAGCTTAATAGATGCAGAGCTATAAACATCTCTTCTCCTGTTGGTAAATAGGTGAATGGTGATGTCATGTTGAAGCAATGGTGTGAGAAAAACTTTAGAAGTTAGTATGACTCCTGGAATCTGCTTTAAACATGAACTCCTTTATTTACTTCTGATCACTTTTTGTCTTTTCTTCCATTTTCACTTGCTGCATGTCGTCTCTTGCTGTTGTCATCGGCAGTTACAAGCACCAGTTCCAGTTTAAGCTCAGTCAAAGGATGATATTAAAGTGTGACAGATAGAGCTGAAGGAGGAGGCGGTGTGTGTGTGTGTGTGTGGTGGGGGGTGCTGCTATAATGACGAATGCCGGATATATGATGAGGAAATCAGCAGCAAAGAAGACAAAAATACTTAGCAGAGCATACTTTCTGTTAAGCATAACTCGTCTCTGTGTGTTTGTATCTGTGTGTGTCCGGGCATGTGGAACTACATTAGTGTACACAACTGTACCTAGATGGTATGTGTGTCTAACCTACTGCTCAGGTGTTTTCAGAAGGCATGTCATTCTTTGTTTCATTGCCCCAGGCCAGCCACCGTTGTAGTCTTGTCCATCAGGTTCTCCTGACTGGATCGGCAAACATTAATTAAAATGTCCTCCCCCCTCCCGGTGCCTGCTCCGCTGCCGCGGCTCGGCTGGTTACTATGTAAATCAGAGGGGCCCTGCGCAAACAGCCTTGTGAAGCCCTGAGCAGAAGCTACAGCACAGCGCTTTGTGTGGCATCATAAACCAAAAGCAGATCAAAGTTGTTTGGGAGTACATAACTGTCCCCAAAAGGATGCAATTAATAATGAAAAAATTCTGGTAGCTTTATACTGCCTGCATACTTTGTTCAATAGTAGCGATGTAAGATGGTTCCTTGTGGTTAAAGAGGAATCTGATTATTTTTATGGTCCTAATAATGTCTGAAAGGCAGTGAGTGTTCCTGTTCGTCGACTCTGCTGCAACATGACTCTGAGAATGTGTTCCTTGTTTAAAATATGAGAGCTCCTTTATATCATCTCGTGCAATTTCTATTTCAAGGCTACAAAGTCTCTAATACAGTAAAGTGGGCTGAAATGTCATCTTAGCCCCGGATCTGAAAGCTCATTCAGCCCAACATAATGAACAATATTAATATGCTGTATTTGCTTGTTTTGTCAGCTGTTAAAATTGCTTTGATGATGCTACAGGATGATTAGATGTGTTGTTTCCATTGATGTATTAATGTTTCCTCTGTTATCAGGTGGATAGACTCATAAGGTTCAACTTTATAAATATGAAAATGATATTCATTTAAATCAGCTTAAGCAGAAGTTTATTTTTGCTCCTTCTGTGAATTCAGCTCAGTGTAAAAGCAGTTTTTAATGGAGCCTTAAATTCCTCCTGGCCTATATTAAACAGTGTCACTTTATAGCACCGAGCGCCAGAGTAAAAGTAGCACGGAGCCGGAGCCGAAACGTGTCGACAGACAGACGGGAGACAACTTTAATGCACGCAGTTATTTCAAACTGGGGACTGCATATCAGAATGCATTTATGCACAGACACATGCGTCTTTAGAGCACTTCTTTCTTTCTATTAAACAGCAGAAATTGAAACCATGCACACATAGTGTCTATTATGCAGTCAGTGTTCTACTTTATACCTCTGCAAATAGCATCCAGCATGGCAAGGGGGGAGAGGGGTGATGCCGCTCATATCCCCTCTCATGTGACACTCCTGCACTCTGTTTTGACTGGGTCAAATCCACCCTGTCCCAATATCCACCTCCACACAAACCACAGCAATCCATTTGTTCGGAGAGACCTTTAGCGCTACAATAAACACACTCCCTTCATAGATACCATCATAAAAAGACTCCTCTCTTGTCTAACTTTGAGCCTTACAACAAATTTATGCACGTACAGTTCTCCCCTGAAACAATAGGTGCATCTGAGTAACATTAAGCTCCTCCATCCCATCATATCTGCTGCTTTCACCCCACATGTGAAACGCAGATGCATGTGGGTAAGCAATGGCGCGAACAGCTTCAGCACGCCGTGGGAAGTGCCCTGAGCCTGCCCTGTGTTAAATCAATGAGCCACTTATGTGGTCAGGCAGGTAGGACCCCTCTGACCAGTGCTGAGAGGAAGGAGAGGAGGAGCGGAGCCACCTGTGGCTTGGAGTCTCGCTCAGCTCCTCTTAGTGGTCTTTGGTTTTTGCCTTAATGTGCTGCAGTTTCCTCTGACTGGACCTTTCCTGTGATCCTCACAGACATTCAATCACACACCTGCACTGCTATTCTACTGAAAACAATAAGCTACTCTACCTTCATCCTCTAGAGACTAGATGCCTAACCACACCTTTAACCAAAACTTCATTTTTAGTGTAATCCCAAAACTGAATCTGGTGAAAAACTGGATTTCTGCGCTTGCGAGCAGTTACACAGCCATTACACCTACGCATGGACACGTATCAGCCTTGTTCTGTGCTGGATTTTTTTTTTTAACTGCACATGACTCATGTAGTTCTCTTATGGTGCACAGACTCCCACACATGCTCTGATGGGGTTGCTGTGCAGCAGTCGCATCTCACCGCAATGTATGTCAGATTTGTGATGTGTGTGAAGATGTCTGCATGCGTGGACTCACTGCGTGGCTCCCGTGGTCCGTCCACGGTGACTTTGATGGCACGGTGATAGGTGGCCACCTGCGGAGGTCCAGTGAACACTGTGATGGTCAGGGTGAAGCTCTTTCCTGCAGAAAAGTCATAATACATTCATAATGATGGCTCTCTCATCATCAGTTAGAATTAGACACTAAACTTGACTGTATCATAATGAAAATGAAATCAAACTGGAACATCTAAAACTGAATTTCATTCTGTGTATATGATTGTTTTGGATTTTTCTTTGAGCTGTTTATATTCTGGATATGAATTTGACTTTTTTGTCTTTTTAAAGTTTATAAATTAAATTGAATTAATAAGTCATTGAATATTTTCTTATTTGAGACCTTCAAATCACAGTTTTCCCAATAAACAAACAGACAGACAGACAGACAGACAGACAGAAAGAAAGAAAGAATCATGTTGTTGACTGTCTTGCCATAAACATGATTTTGATTACTGACAGAATGCCTTCCAGATTCTTCCCAAAGAGCTTACAGAAATAGGATATTTTTGGCTAAATCTTGCTCACATGTGAATCAAAGCAGTGGTGGAACCAAAGGAGGGCCATGGGAGGCAATCACCACCTCCAAAAATTGCTCCTGCCCACCCTGGTCTTTTATGCTTATAAAAGTATCAATGTATATTTTTAGAAATGTAAGAGAGAATGAGAACTTTAGTTTGCTACAATATTTATTTATTTATTTAACTGTGTTTTCTGTCCTGTTTAGCGAGCTATTTTTGAATACCACGGTTTAATAAAACTATGATGCCTTTCAAGTCTGTACAGACAGAGCAAGACAGCGTGTGTGTTGGGGGGGGGGGACTCCTTATCTTAAAAACAGAAGAGTGCCTGAGAGGACAACAAAAACTCTTGGAGAAATTAAATATGTACTCTACAACTGTTTTTGTTGTTGCTTTTTTTGGGGTGGGGTGGGGGGTTGTATTATTTGGGCGTATTTGCAACTTATTCAATAAGGCATGAATCGCGTGTTTTTTGACATTCGATGAGTGGGGCAAATAAAAAATTGCGTTGATAATTAAAAAAAAAAAGCCTCTTCCACTCAGTGACATTCAAGGTTTTTAATAATGTTTATATGGAGACAATCGCTTGTTTATGCCTTAACATTGAGACGTTTTGATTTGCTTGATAGGGTACAAAAAGTTCAGTCAGCAGGCCTCCGCTTTAACCACAACATCCTGCACTCGGGCCTTCTGATGTGTGACTTTGTGCACAAAAATTAAACTCAACATGGATGATAAGACCGGACTTAAAGGGTAGACTCAGCTGGTGGGGAAAAAAAATGTGTGTGTGGAGGCACTTCTTTCCACCTACAAAGCATGGATGATTATTTGTATTCTCTTGGATTTGGAATATTACAGACAAGTTATCCGTGCACCAGGCCGTAATGGATCTGGTGATAACCAGAAATGGACATCAGAGTGAAATGATTTAGACCAGAAATGACCCATAAAACTAACGGTGTATATATATATATATATATATATATATATATATATATATATATATATATATATATATATATATATATATATATATATATATATACGTTTTTTCTGATAATGCTCCAGGAGTGATTGCACAAAACACGGAAATATGATTGTCATCTAATAGATTCCATAAATGAGTAGAAACATTGTCATCATCTAATTGTTTTCAAGCAGGCCGTGGATGCATCTCTGTGTGTGCGCACGCATGTGTGTATGAGGGAGTGAAAGGGAGAGAAAGAGTGGGTTTCAGAGGTTTGGCTCACCTCGTCCGCTTCTGCCCACGAAGCGGAGGTCGTTGAAGCGGGCCACTTGGTTCTTCATCACCGCCGAAGCATTCCGCAGCTCGGCCGAGTAATTCTCATCGTTCCCGGCCATGACTGTGACCAGTGTCCCGTCGGGAACGTCGCCGAGCGCAACGACCTGAGCGCAGGAGGAAAAGCAGGTGGTCACTCCGGGTCACACGCACACACACACACACAAAAAACAAAACAAAACAAAACAAAACAAAACAAAACAACCCCCCCCCAAAAAAATGTATAGGACTGCACGTAAAAACAATTTATTTATTTTACAGTTTCCCCCCCAATGTCAGTAGTGCAAGGGATATAGACTGTGTAGCATGCAGGAGAGGGCTTTTCTTTTAACACACAATAGTATGAGTTTACTGCTGACATTTAGTTAAATGTTAATGTAAACATCTGGATTTGCATGGTAACTATTCTGTCTCCATCCGGCTATTTATTCCCTGAGGTCTCATCATTTGGATAATGTATTTTTAGGAAGCTATTGATAAAAATATGCAAAATGTATATAAATGAAACATAATTAAATCTTAGTTTCACATTTGTAACCTCCGATTCTAGTTCCAAATTATAATGCCTCTAAATGGCGCAACTGCATCTCTAACTGCGTCTTAATCATTTAACTTTTAGCTCTAGTAAAGTTCAGTGTAGATTTAGAAACACTAAAAATTAAATTGCTGTCCACAGTTCATCTCTGTCTTTTACCGCAGCTGGAAAACCGCTCTGTGTGTCATTAAAATGAGAAATAATTAGTTATTTAAAAACCATCAATCTTGCCTTGAAAGCCACGGGGAGCGTCTTGTTGCACCGCCAGTGCGACGGCAGCACTGAGCAGAGGAAGTTGGGGCTGTCGGTCCGCACTAGTTCTCCGGCGTGGTCCGCCAGGACGTCCACCACGTTCCTGTTGTCTGGCCGCGTCCTCAAGGGCCCGGGGGTGGCCATGGGCCCGTTGCCGTCTCCGATCTTACTGCAGGGGAAGGACGTGGAGGGCGGTGTGAACCGTCTTGTGGTGGGCGGCTCTACGGGAATATGCATCACAACAGCTTGGGTCAGCGCCACCTGACTGGGGTTGTATCAGAAACTTTCTGGAGGACAGACAGATTCTGTTTATTAGGGGTTTGTGTCTCTTTCTGCTCCAGACGCCGCTGGATTCAAAGGATGGAGGCGAACGCGCAGAGGGCAAAAACAGTTCCGCTGACTGAATAAAAAAAACCCCAAAACTCTGCTGATTGTGGCGTTAGATCATCAGTCCACAATGTGTCATCCTGAAGTACATCAGAGTTGTATATATTTATCTAACAACAAGCTGAGGCTCCAAGCTCTGAGCAGGGTTGGACTTTTCTATCTGCTCTCGGATCTACCGCACTCTTGAATACTTTCAGCCGCGTGTAAACAATACAACACCGCAGAGCACTTTAACTCTTAGTTAAAACACCGAACTAAGGAAAAATCACTTTAAATATTTTTGTAGCAAAAAGATAATCCAGCCACGATAAATGAAAAAGCTAGAGTCCAGCTCAGCGGCTGCCGCAACTTCTAAATGATTTCAAATATCACCATAAAACTACCATCACCGCTGAGCAAAAGAGAAAAATAATCTACTTGAATGTCCCGAACTCGATTCAAAAGAATCAAACTGCAGCAGTCCTTTGTTCGTGCGTAAAAGTTCTTTTCCTGCTTGGATCTGCGTGATCCTGAAATAAAAGGAACGGTTCCTCGTCGTTCCAGCTGGATTTCCTTTGAAAGTTATCCTTTACGGGGCGCAAAGAAGGAGACGTGAGACTGAGCAGACTGCAGAGTGCGGCGATATTACTTTTACACAACTCATTTTAGCTTTTGGTGACTAGGTTCAGCCAATGAGAGCGCTGGGTTGGGCTTTGGCGCACCAATCAAATTGCATAACTTCTTCTCCAGATCTGTCCTATTGTCACATATAACACCAGCTCAATTATTGACACATATCTGTACTCTTCTCTATGAGTTGCAAACCACATGGGTAAATAGTTGTCTTTTAAGTTATATATTATTATAGTTATTTTTTTTATGCAGAACTGGGAATGTAAAGCAATAAGATAAATGTGCTGCACATAAAATTTGATGGACTCATTGGTGTTAAAATGATCTCAGATTTAGATTAAAACCTCCTATAGGATGTATTATAAATTAAGTCCATACAGTGCAACCGCTGAGATAAGAAAACAAATTATTTGATTAAATATCTTAAACTTTATTCTCTCCACGCTGATTTATCTCATCTCACGTTACTGACCTGTCTTTTTATTTGATCTGTTTGTAGTTTATCTAGAAAAACACTCACAGGCCTGGGGTTGTAATTTCACTGACTCATCTTGAAAAGCCATCAGCCATGTCTTGCGGCTCCATACCTTCTTTAAGTAAATAAAATCTTTCATAAAGGAAAATTAGGGGTTCAGGCAGATTCTTATCACATTAATTACCAGATCTGAATTAAACGGGGAAAATTAAAATAAACGTGCAATAGTCTCCTAATTGTCTCCACATCAAACACGCAAAATTGCATGTCTGTGTGCGCCAGAGGCTTAAATTATTAGGAACGCGAAAAGTTACATGCAATGACGGCACACCCTGCAAACTCCGAGGCCATGCGTCCTTTTGACACTAGTTGGCGCGTTTGCCTTTTCAATCGCTGTCAGCTCGACCAGTCTGAGGTACATATTTCACACTTACTGAGACACAGAGAGGAGGGCAACCTTTATCTGCGTGTCAGAGTCGGAAATCTGAAATAATTTAGACTAAACCCAGATAGTTAAATGCAGTACTTTAAGGTGTTTTGCATGCTGAAAGAAACAGAGCATTTTGCAGCATTATGTAAGGTCATACATGATTTATATACTAATGTTTGTTCTTGCTGTAAATTTAAAGTATCACTAAAGCTTTTAAAATAATGCCTGCTGTGCGTTAAAATGAACGGGACCACATTTCATATTTCAGATTAAATATAATTAGTTTTTGTGTCGGAACAGAAGTTAACAGTTTGTATTACAATAATTTGTACATCTTTACGTTTTTGATGTTTTACGCTCTAGAAACTGTTCTTTTGGTTTTAAATGATGAGTATTAATTGTGTAAATTTTGGACGGAGAAATTATTTTAATTTATTTGTATGTCGATGATTTTTTTCCATTAAGGATTACAAACTTCCGTCTTGCTCACCTTAATGCCAAATTTGACAATAATAATAATCATAATAATAAAATAATCGAACATGTTTTTGAGCGCATCTAAAATGCTTTGCATTAATGGATGTATCATCGAGGCCGTCCTGTTACCGTGCTCGTGCGCGTTTTGCGCGTGCGTGGTGGCTTTTAAGTTGTTTACTTTTAGGAGAATAAATTAAGTGTCAAGAAAAGACGCCAAAAGTGGCTTTAAATTCCCCTTGATTTCCCCGTTTGTTTCATCAATGGTGCAGTCTGACTGGTGGGGGGAGATAAATTAAAATCCAAAAGTAGGCAATTTTAAAATCAAATTTTACTTTAAAGGAGGGTGTTTTCTGCCAGTGATAGTGACAGTATGTATATAAAACAGAAAAAAATAAAGTACAGTACAAAGGATATTTTAGTTAACTAAATGAAATTAATTTTTAGCTAGAGCTATAAACTGGTTTAACACTTTTTTGTTTGAATGTTAGTGATTGTTGCAGTATAACAATACAACTAAAAAAAACAAACTACTAAAAATCTTTTAAAACCTGCTAATTTACTCGTGGAAAAATGACCTAAAACTGTGTAACTGACAGGGGCGCCCTCCAGAATGTTTTCAATGAGTGACCAGATGGTGGCCACTTACAGTCTTGGAGGTGGGACACCAAAACCGAAGTGAGAACAGATTTTTAGTTTTATGAGATAAAAATGATAAATTTAGGTCTCATTTAAAAAACAAAAACAAAAAAAGACTGCCCCTGTTAATTTTTTTAAAAAAGTTTTTTAAATAACCTAATGCTTTTTCTACACATTTTGCAGTACATGTATGCCAGAAATCTGTCAGTATATGTGAGTATGTGCAATAATTGTGTGCTTTTTAAAAAAAACAAAAAACAAACAAACAAAAAAAAAACCCACTGTCCCTCTCTTAATTTCTGACATAAGATATGTGATCCTTCTACCGTTTGAAAGTTTAACATGTAAACAAAATTATTTGTTGATGTAAAACTGCTTTAAAAACATTTCCAAATTACCTCGTGCTACTATGTTGTGGTGATGTTATTATTAAATTAAAGCTTTGCTCTTTTCAGTTCTGATTGTCATTTGAGCCAGTTGACTGTTATGAAATAATAGTTCACCTTAAAAAGTTGGGCCTGACAGTACACAGGTACAAAGTGATAAGAGGGCACAATAACCAGGAGGACCAGGCTTCTCTATTATCTTAAATTGTTTTAAGCCAGTGAAGGGTGGCCGTTGTGCCACTGACCCTTCCTTGGTGGCCCCACTGCTAAATGATTAAGAAAATAGGATTTTGAGTAATATGGCAAAATACTTGAAATGATACTGATTCAGATTAAGGAAAAAATGGTTAAACCAGATCACCTCCCAGTTCTAGCACACGTTGTCCATTCAAATCGGTGGCATCCCCAAAGGGGGCCTTGAGGGGGCAGTTGGTTCTCTGATATATTTAGTGTGGTTCCATATGAAGATCATTGTCTTTTCCACCTCTTGCAAAACTTTCTGGAGGTGCCTCTGCATTCAGTGATCAAACCTGCAACCCTTAATCTTAAAAAAGAAAAAAGCATCATGTCCAATCAGATCACCTATCATGCAGCATCTATTTCAAGTACAGCCCAACTGGGATAGTGACAATGCTGGTGATATTTTAGTCGTCCTCCTGCCCTAGTTCATTATTAATATGTGACCGCATGCTCCAGCTTCAACCCACTCAGCTGTAATGTACGCTCTGGGCGCCTGTCACATTTAGACCTCCGCATTTCAGCACGCAGTTTCTACAGTTTCAGCCGCACAGGCATTGAGGATGGAGCCCGCTGTGCCCCTGAACGATTTTTAATGATCCAAGTGGGCTGAGCCTGAAATCAAGACAAGAACTCCTGGAGGACATGTGAAACCCCAGGACCCACCTCAAAAAATAGGCCTCGGCATATAGGTTACTTGCCATTAAAAGAATAAAAAGGAAAATGGATCCTGCTGTTGCAAATCATGAGAGCATCACATCATTGTTAACTAGTGGTTACTGTGTGAAAACCTGTGACTAAGATGTTCACCCCATCTGAATTTTCCAGTGAAGCAAAAAAGAAGCAACAACAAAAAAACCCCCAAAAAACTCTGTCTGCTGTATCAGAAAATTGATAAACTACTGGAAAGATCACATAAAAATGTCTTTTGGAACAATTTGAATTAAAGAAACTAATTTGAGAGTCCTTGCATAGAAGCTTTCTGTCTTTATTCTGCTTTAAAGCCTGAGAAAACCCTACTTTCTTTAACCTTTCATGTGTAATGAGTCAGATTGTAAAGACTAATATGACTGTGATCACCGTTAGCAGAGAAACCAGTGAAAGCCTTTGGGGTCTGCAATGTATACCTGCCTCTAAATGCCACCCACGCTGCTTTCAACACCACTTAAAAGTCACTTTGAAGACGGGGACAGTCTCAGATACATGAAGCTGCTTTTAAAGATTCTTGTTTTTAACTGAATTTGATCTATTAGCTTGTGTAAACTCCAAGGCTATTTTCAGTTCAGACGTGGCACACATAAGCCTTTTGGACGGGTAGTTATTCATTTTGGAAAAAAAGGGGCTAGAGGTAGAGAGAGGGGGGCAATTAGAAATAGTTTGAGGTTTGGTGATGACATAAGACAAAGATTTCTATCTTTAGAGGAGCTGTGGCGCTCACACATTTCTGTACATTCACAAATTACAGGGCGAGCTTTGGCCCTCAACCCACCGAATGCATTCCTTCCGAAAAGTGTCTGCTCGAGTTTCAGCCGGGGGTTTCTCTTCAGTGGAAATATGAGCGTTCTGAATGAACGACTCCTATGAAATGGAGTTTTATTCCTCTTGGATTAAATTAGCTCTTCTTTTGGGGCTTGAGGTATTTTTTTTTCTCTATGAATGATGAATTCTGCGGTGGCTGTGGAACGTCGGGCTTGTTTACCCTTCCCTCCTATTTTTTCTCTTTTTTGTTGAAATGCAGCTCACTGTGAAGTGGACTTTTTTTCTGGTTGATATGACAAGAGTGTCTGTGATTAGACTCCCCAAGCATGATGTAAGTCACCAAAAGCCATTTGTGCCAGTCTCCTCAAAGCCAAATCATATTCTAGCGTCAGAGTGTTTATATACACAAGTATATGGAGAAACTTTTAAACAACACTGAGTGGGTACAGACTGTTTGGGTTTTGGGTCTTTCGCTGCTCTGATGGCTGATTCTTCCTCAAATTTTGATTACACAACGTGTCAGCACATCACAATTGGCGGTCATTTTTGTCCATTTTGATGTTCAGACAAGAAAATAGGAAACACATTGAGCAATTTTGATCATACAAATTTGTATGTTTCTTTTTTCTCCACTGAGGTCGTCTGTGTTAGTTTTAATGATGGCAGGAATGCCTGCAGTTTTTCTCATGGAGCTTCGCTTTGTACATCCAATAACTCGTAAATAAGAGTGTCAGGCCCCTAATTTCAGATCCTTGAAGGCACCGAGAGCATATTTTATCCGGAAGAAAATGAACAGAGCAGTGACATTTCCAAACCCAGCACCTAATTACTATGTAAGCGTGATGAGCTGCGATGCAGCGGTCACCGGAGGAGACAATGAGCACATTCATCTCATGCATCTTTAATATTCTGCTTGCATTTTTAAAAAAAAGGTGCAGAGCTGAGGGCTTATTAAGTTTGTCTGAAACAACTTAGCGACATAATGGTTGCTGAGGGAAAACTCCAAAAAGGTTTTTATTTCTGTCTGCTGAATGTAAATGGCCTTCTTAAAGAGATTTGCAAACATGTGATGCATGTAGCTGTCTGACACATTCTTAATCCTCCAGAGCAATCTCAATATATTTACTCAAGTGCCACATTTAATTAACAATGTTATTTATTTTCATACTGTGAAGGCAAATCTAGATTCTTTAATGTCTAAAATTTAAATTGCTACATTAGGAAAAGTATTTTTGAAGATCTTTAAATCAAGAGGATCTTTGATGCCATATCAAAGTGACAACCACACTTAAACATGATCTTTTGGCTTTCCATAAAAAAAATTAAAAAAAATTAAAAGCTACGTAAGAAAATTGGTTGAAATATCTAAGAAAGTCAAATGTACAGAGTAATTAAAAGTAAAAACAATTATTGAAAGTGCTCAATCTGATTTATCTTGTAAAATACTAGACTAACTTTAGAAATAGTTGTAGTTCTCTGAAGCATACATTACCTAAAACAGGACTTTTCTTTTCACTGGTTCATTTCTACATTGCTTCTATGCAAAACAAACAAGGGAATGTTAATTACATTAATATTTATATATTTATGATCACACCATTTTCTATGTAGGCCACAAATATTACATAAAAATGCTGTTTGCAATAATTTTGGAGACTAATTTAATTTCTGGAGGTAATTTCAAGACCTCAACTTTAGGCTAAAAAAGTCTTGCACAGTCACAAAAAATGTTTATTCAAAACTGTAGTTAATATAAATTGTCAAATGAGTAGAGAAACATAAAGACAAAACAGTTATTTAAATATTTTAGGCAATGTTACTGTATTACTTCTGTTTTAAGCTTTCTGAGCTTTCTCTTGGGAACTTTTACCAAGGTGTCATTATGATTGTCTTCTTCAACACTTAATTATTATTAAAGGTCAGCTTTTTGCATCTCTAAAGGTTAAAAAAAACTCTTCTGTCCTGGTAAGCATTCTCATCTTCTCTTAGAAGTTACCTGTCATTTAGACAATATAGGATGCAGCTGTTCCCTCAATTTTCTTTAGATAATAAACAAAGAAATAGGAAAAATGTCTGATAAAAAGGGCCGTTACAAAGCAAAATAAAACTTCCTGAAAGGAAGATTTATCAGATACCACATGGATGCTTTATTGTTCTACCAGACATAAAAATCCATTCTCACAACTACATTTAGTACCAGATGTTTGCAGGGTAACATTTAAATAAGTCTGAAGCAATTTGTTAACCAGTCTTACTGAATTAGAATGGACCTTCAGTTGCAGTGAGCAAATGCGCAGATCAAGATGTGTTGACATTTTTAAAGTGCCTTGAACATAAGGGTGAAATAATTATGATTAGGGTTTGTGTTGCAGCTCGTGAGACAGCACTTCTAGTAAAAATAAATGTTAATTCTGAAAGCAAACTTCCAACCACCCAATAAAGTGCTGTTTGAAGAACCACTATTCGCACTACAAATGATGATTTTTTTGTTTCAGAAATGCTATGTTATGGTCCACACAATAATAGGGAAGACTGGTGACTGGACAGTTGTTTAGCAGACAGTCATTGACACCCTCTTTAAGGAGGACAAACCACAGAAGGGGTTTGCTGAAATAGTTGTCTGTATCCAAGCATATTAATGGAATGTTGAGTGGAAGGAAAAATGTTGCACAAAAAGGTGCACAAGTAACATGGTCTTATGTAATGTTTGAATTTTCTGAGAAGTAGAATTTTGGGCAGAAACAAATCTTCAGATGCATATCTCTGTTTGGAGTTAATCTGATTCACAAGTTTCACTTTTTGAATTGAGTTACTGGAATAAATTAATTTTTCTTTTAAATGGTATTGAGATTTGTTGATATGCAGCTGCATGTTCATGCTAGTTCCATCCAAGCACAGTACATAAGCATTGAAACTGAGCTGCATTTTCTTTTTCATTTGTTTGCAGTTTTGATTCTCTTTATATGCTTCACATTATCTAACTAGGCTAATTGGGCAGGGATTTTGAATAACCAGCATTCAAAGTCAGCTCTCATTTAGACTTTCACGTCCTTTAATACACATTGTTTAAAGATCTAAAAAGTCAATATATTCTATTGTAAAACTGAATAATTTAATTGAGATATTCTACACTTTAGATGCTACTTTAAAGACATTTTCTCATTTTATAGCATCAGCTTAAATATTTTCTTTGCTCTTTACATTCTTTGCATATATTTAACTGCATAGTTATTTGATATAACATACTTTCAATTTTAACATTTATTATAATCAGAGTACCTTGCACATTGTTATCTTAAATATCAGTAAATATACAAAAAAATAATTTTATTGTATTACTAAATCTTTTTACAGAAATTCTCTACTTTAGATGGTACTTTGAAGGAATCTTATTTTCGTAATACTTGCACTGCTTCGATAGGAATTTTTTTTTACCACTGTTCCTGGAAATCAAATCCAGTTTGGGTACCAAAATGTGATTGTGTGACGTCTCTTTTCAACACCAACATTTCAGGAATTGTTCGTTCATGGTGAAGGTTAGGAAAATCGGCATGAGGCAGTCTGATGGGTTCACTGTGATCAAGACTTGAATGGGGTCAGACCCTCTCCCTGTCCTTTCAGCCACAGTTCAATAAGACACTCCACACCCAGTGCAGCCAGGGGTTGGGTGGTGGGGGTAACTCCCCGTAGACCTCAGTGTCACGCTCGCCCCGCCCTCACATCATCCATCGGGTACACTCACCCAACGATGACAGTGAGCTGCCTGTGATGTGGTTCACAGGCCTGTTTATTCTTTTGGAAACCCACTAAAAGTAGAACTGGATGGTAAGCTCACCAAAAGGCCCCAGTGCCTATTATAGGAGCACTTTTGGTTGAGTTTTGATCTGGTGGGTTTGTAAATAGGGCCCTGCCTTGCTGTGGGGCACCACTTTTTGGCTATATTGTTTAGTGTGACCTGAAGGAAAGTTTCTGATGCACATCATGATTTGTAACCTGGAACCAAATTAATGTAACTTGTGGCATTTAGACTTGTGTATGCTATGAGGACATCAGTGTGCAATATTCATAATGCTGCTGATGATGGACAAAGGATTCATGAATGTACCCTATGCCATTTCTCTTCATGGTACTGAAGGACAGATTGCATTTCTTCTTCCTTTATTTACCCCTGAAAGTCGGTATAAGTTTTAAATCTAAATGAGACCCATAAATACGTCAACTCCCCCATTTTTTTTCAGTTGTGGTTTTTGGTGTGAGCTATAATCATTTCTCATCTTTCTTTGTCTCTGGGTCTCTGTCTGTTTGTGTGTATCGACACACATCCACACACAAATGCACAGTGTTTCTGCTTTTTCTTCTGCTTTTCTGGCGAGGGCTTCTGATGCAAGGACGGCAATCTGTAATCTGTAGTAATTGTATGTTGCAGAAAAACATTTTTCCGCTGCGGTAATCGCTGCAATATGTGCAGTTGCCTTGCCAAAGTGACAGCACCACCACCCCCTACAGACAAACACATAAGCCATCGTAACTTTGCCAAAATAGTCCTGCTAAAAGTTTGCTGAGTGCTCCTAAAGATGGCCCAGGGACAGACAAAAACTGAAGGATTGTAACTGAGAAGCACAAACACTTACAGTGGCAGGCAAAAGCATCAGTACCCCTGTGGCTTCATAACAATTTGCCACATTACAACCTCAGTGTTGTTTGAGATTTTGTGACAGAGAAACACTTGGTCAATAATTGTGAAGTGGAAGAACAAAATAATCTCACTAGAAATGTAACTGCTCTGTGTAATCCTCAGAGATAACAGTGAACAAACAGCATCATGAAGACCAAGGAACAGAGCAAACAGGTCAGGGACTAAGGTGTGGAGAAGCTTAAAGCAGAGTCAGGACATAAAACAATATCCAAAACTTTGAGCCTCTCACAGAGCTCTGGTCAACACATCACCACAGCTATGGCACAACTCCAAACCTACCACAACATGGCTATCCACCTACAATGACAGAACAGACAAGGAGAGCATTAATTAGAGAAGCAGACACCATGGTAACTCTGGAGGAGCTGCTGAGATTCTCAGTTCAGGTGGGAAAATCTGTTGACAGAATAACTATTGGTGGTGTTCTCCACTAATCTGGGCTTTATGGAAGACAATCAAGAAGGAAGCCATTAAAAAAAAATCAAACATACAAAGTATGATCTGCTGTTTGCCACAGAGCATATTCTTTCAAATGTTTGCTGTCTCCCATACGGGACCACAGCAAACATCTGAAATAAGGTGTTCTGGTCAGATGAGACTAAAATTAAACTTTTTGGCCGACATGCAAAACAATTTGTGTTGAGGAAAACTGACATTACGCATCGCCCTGAATATATTCTTTCCTTGTGACACATGGTGATGGCCACATCACAGTGGGTGGATACATTGTTTTTGCAGAAAAAGGGAAACTGGTCAGAGTTCCTGGGAAAATAGTTTGGAACTAAACACGCCATATCAGATAAAAAAAAAAAAAAAAACCTGCAAAGAGACCTGAGAAATAGGTTCACCTTCCAGCAGGACGACTCTAAACATACAGTGACAGCTACAATCAAATGATTTGACTCAAAATAGATGTTTAAATGGTTCAGTCAAAGTCCAGACCTGAATCCAACTAATATTTGGAAATAGTTAAAGACTAATGTTCAGACTTAATCCATTCAGTCTGACTGACACTGAGCTTTTTTGTGAATTAAAAATGAGCAGAATTTTCAGTTTCTCGATGTGCCAAGCTTGTATACACATACCCCTAAATACTTGCAGCTGTAATTACAGCAACTACATAGTGCTGACTCCAAGGAGCGAAATATATGCATGCGACACTTTTCAGATTTATATTTATGCAAGATTTTTAAAGCAATGCATCATTTTCATTCTGATTTACAATTACGGTGCAGTTTGTGTTGGTCTATCCTATAAAATTTGTATAAAACACATTGATGTTTGTGGATATAACGGGGAGAAAATACGAAAAAGTTTAATGGGTATGAATACTTTTGCATGCATTTTATATAAAGCACCTGTGGGACTGTCTGAATGCATTCACCTTCTGCAAAAGATTTACAGTTCCTGTTAGTGACAGTTTAACTGCCATGCACTGGTGCCAGAGCCCAGCTGCCACACACAGATCAGTATTTTAAATCTTTCACAGAAGCCACATCAGTTCACTCCTCTTCTCCTCCTTAACTGCTAGCACAAACTGCAAGCAGGTGATGTTCCCAAATCCTCTCATAATTAAGTTATCCTGGAGAATCGGGTCTAATTTCAGAGTTCCTCTTGTTTATTTGAAGTCTTGGCCACATTAAATGTAGGGGATGTAGTGACGGTCTGTGGCTGAACCATTGATGCATATTTATCAAACCATCGCCAGCCATTTCATCACACTCACACCAGCAACTGCTCAGCTCTGCTGGACTGTGGCGTTGCGCTTTGAGGTCACCACCGCTAAGAGTCCGAGCGTGAACCATGTTGTGTGTGATAAAGAAGACGACGTGTTTCACGTCTCACCACCTCAGCAAGTAACCTCTCTGTCGTTGCATCGAAGCAGTGAAATCATTACCCAGTGCGTCATCGGCCCTTTGCACAGCAGTGCCCCAAAATATGTCAGCCCAGTTTGTAACCACACACACCTACTAAAAGGACAAGTAATGCTCCGAGACATTTATAGATACACAGCACAGACACCAAGATTGCAACCAGACTGTGTGTGCAAACCTTTTCCTCTCTGGGCTGCTACCCTGGCTGCTGAAGCCATCCAACCTCCCTGCAGTTGAACTTCCCTGTGTCTCTAATGGAGTCTCTGTGTCAGATCAAACAGCTCCCTCTGATGTGGAGAGGAGACAGATCGTGGAGCTGGAAGCCATTCAGTCTGACAGCTCGAACACGTTTGAATGGCAACACAGCCTGTGTCTGCTCTTCCCTCGCTCGAGATCCCACACAAATATAGTAGCGCCACCGGAGAGAGGGAAGAGGGGGTGAAGAGAGCGTGGGAGGAGGGGGGGTGGGGGGGACAGTCTGTCAACTCGGAAAATAAGTTGTGAAGCGTCCCTCTCACACAAAAGCAAAGCCCCACAGCACAGACTTCTCTCAAAATGAAATCGCATGTGAGCCGAATATTAGGAAGTGCGCATGGCTTCCAGCAACCACCAGGCCCTTATAGCCAAGCCTGTAAACCACATTTTCACCAGCAGACAATGGCTCTTTGTGCATGTTGTGTGGCTGTCCCTACTTGATTGAATCACTCCGCTTTTAAAAAGTTTGATCGAAACTGATGAAGAAGTGTCAGTTTTAAAAATGTTGGTTAATTAACAGGGACAATGTCAGTAGGGGTCAGCAGGATGGTCTGCCCTTATTTAGCACCACTGCAGGGGAGAACTTTCATGTGGCTGCTCGTGGAATGCTGTTGTTCATTCCTCTCTGCAACAAAAGCCACATGTTTTTACTTTTTCAGACTAGTCTCTGTTACTTTGAACTGTGAAGGAACATGGTTGGGTATGTAACGCATGATGTGAAGAGCTTTAGTGTAAACTTGCAAAACTCAACTGCATTTTATGTTCAAATGGCTTTTAATGTGTTTTTCACCAAAAAACGTTTGAAGATGCCACGCTCCAGAGGGGGAATCAAAGCGGAGAGCTAAACAAACATCAAATAAAAGAACCCCTGTCCTGTTTGTGTTCACAGGTCTGCTGCACTGAGGAGGTGTGTGGATTAGCTAGGAAGGTGATCCGTAACGTGTTAAGAAAAAGGTGCACCAAGCATCAGCTGCGTCCCCCAAAGCAAGGACCCTGTTGTTCTTAATGAACTGAAAAGAACAGATTGTAATGATGGTGAGTTCTGGATTTCATACTAACTACACAACCTGGACTGTCTGTGAAAATGCAAGTACAGGGACATTGGCTTTCTCATTCTGGTAGTGGAGTTTGAGTTAGAGAAGTAAGCTATCCCAGTCTATCTGTGCCTTTTTTAGAACTTGTCTTATTTTTACATTTTATTAGGAATGTAATTCATTGTAATCATTTTTCATCCATAGTTGCTTGCTTTGGAGTATGCTGGTGTTACCTCCACCTAGTCCTCTTTCTCCTAAGTCCAGGTTAAACACTTCTGAAATTGTTTGGTTTAGGACTGGCTTAACACAAGGAATACCACAGTTTTTAGTCATGTCCTAAACACCTATGTGTGTGGTGGTGCTTAGAGCCCTCTGCCAATTTTTTCAATGGATATTAGTTTCACAGTCACCGCGGGGCACCTTTTTCACCTGCTTTTTTTCTTCCACTAAACTTTCTATTGACATGTTTGCATACAGCACAGTGTACAGCCAATGTTTTTTTTTTTTTTTTTGCATTAATGGGAACTGTGTCCTTAAATATGTCTTTCTTTTTTGAGGACATTTTTAATGTTTGTAGTTTGATTGGTGTTTTTCTGATGAAATATTCTTTCTCCACTGCTTTGGAAATCAAGTTAAATTTGGGCGCAAAATGAGTGCTAGAACTGTTCAAAATGGTGCCAAAATCATATAAAATACCCAGTTCGTTGTACAGGGGAGCATATGATGCGATCTGGGCAAATTGCTTTAGTCAATGCTGTTTTTTGTTGTTTTTTTTTTTTTTGTCCCTGTGTGATTCCTCTGCTCCCCTGAATTCAAGCAAAGCCGTATAAAAAGATAAAAATCCACACAAACACACAACATGTATTGGATTTTTGACTTTTCATCTATTTTTTGTTCTTTTAACCTGTTCCATTGCTGCTCAGGCGTTCTTTCAGTGGGGTCAGTCAGGTTCTGTCACACTCATTCATGAGTAAACAGACTTCAAAAACCTCGTTCAGAAGGTCACTCTTCCAAAGCTCCATCTGACTCACAGCAGACTTCAACCAGATCGGAGCAGGAACCCAGTGCCGGTTTCCTGACAACTGTCCATGCCACTTTCCTCTGCAGACATGAGACAACTCTTGGAAAGTATTCGACTGGCCCTCTGGGCTTCTCATCGTGAGGAAGCAGGGGTGTGGTGGCTCTCAGACGGCAAGTCAAGGAGCTCTGGAAATCTCTTAGACATAATATTGTCATATCTTATTTAAGTAACGTTTGATCATTTGATGATTACAAAACTCATTAAAAGAATTGAAAGAAATTGGTATAACGGTGGCATAAGAAAGTCACAGCTGGGCTTGATTCCCACTTTAAGATTAAGCTAACCCAGTTGGAAGCTTTCGCATTCCCTTGGATTTGTTTTAATCCTGAAAACCACCTGTGGGTCCAGAGTCACTAAATGCTTCCTCTCATCATCTTTATAGCTAATGAGCAGTGGTGTTGCCTCCGTAATAAGAGCAAAGCAGCCACGTGGAGAGTACATATCAATGCAGGATTTTCCTCTATTGACTCAGAGCCCGAGGCGTCCATTGAGGCTCAGACTCTAATCCTCTGATGCGTGTTTAGGCCCGGCACGTCGCCTCTCCACGTCAAGGCGGCCACAGCTAACGACGAGCTAATGACACAACGATGACAGGCGGCGTTTGTAAACCCAATCAGTAGCTCCGACTACTGGCTGGCCTGGTGATTAGGTTAATCAAACCTCATGTTAAGGGCTGAATGAGCGACCCGCTGTCTGCCTCTTATATCATCACGATGATTAAAGGGGAAAAGCTGTGTTTGAGTCAGTCTGACACAAACTTTCTGCCAGGTTGGCTGTGTTAGCAGAACTAGTTGTCTTTCTAATGTCTTTTTATCAAATTGTTGAAAAAAGGAGAACTGCATGTTCCTTGGCTAACAAAAGGGTTTGTGTGCTTCAGTTCTGAAGAGAGGGAGTCCAGCAAGAGTTTGTATTGCAAAAACAGCTTTGAAATCCTCGTGCCTGGCATTGCAGTGCACAGTTTTAAGATGATTATTAGAGATTCTGCTGTTTAGTCACCCAGTGAACAATTCTCCTGGAGTAAGCCATCGGGAGGCCATATGTCAACCTGGACCAGCTATTAGGATGAACTCAGATAGCACTTAGAGCTGAAAGTAACGTCATACTCGTTATGATGACATGCACTTCTCCTCTCTGACTCAGCATTAGTAAAACTCTGACTGTATGTGCATATGCTCTCCGGTGTCGGTTAAAGCATGTTTATTTGCCATAAAGAGTCTTGTATTAAAAATGATACCAGTATGCTTTGAGGAGTGAGAAAAGCTCAAAATTCTTTTAATAGCTTTTATTCCTGTGGATGCAATTGCCCTAGGAACACTCATGTTCTATTCCCAAGAAAAACTGGTCACAGTTGTTAGCACACTATAAAAGGTGAGGAAAAAGAAATATTAGGCAGTTCAAAAAAACTGGAACTGTCTGCATTTTTCTTTATAAACTCAAATATTTTTTCACAATAAATTGAAAAAAGCTTGATGATTCAACTTTCCTTTGAAACGCTGAACAAATATTTATTTGAGTAGCTGCTGTTTGGGGTTTGTATAACCATGTTTGATTATTGGATCAAGGTGCTTGGATTGAGCTGGTCAGTCCATAAAATTAATCAAGGTGCTCCTCGCCTACTGGTGTGTTAGGGGTTGTCATGTTATTGAAACAATAACACAACAACATTTCTTCTTCAACATACAACAACATGACCTCTTAAAGTACTTTGATGTTTTTAAACTGATCCAGGATCCCTGGTAGGTGATAAGTTGGTCGAACACCAAAATATGAGAAATAGCCCCATATGTTTATACCTGAGCCACCTTGATTCACAGTGTGCTGTTGCTTCAATTCAGTATTTGGGGATTATCTGATAAACAGCCTGTGGCCCCTAAACCCAACAAGAACAACCTCACTTTCATCACTCTTCAGGCCAGCCAATGCGTCCTTAGACTAATTTTAATCTTCAGGAGATGTTGTTTTGGTTTTTTTTGTTTGTTTTTTTAAACAGTGAGCTTTGTTGTCAATAGATTGGTTTTTTGTAGATGTCTTTTAATTATTACAGTACTCATGGGAATTATCTTCTTCTTTGGTCACCCTAGAACCATCTTTGACTGGGTCTTGGCCATTTTGGCAATTCTTATATTGATTTAATTGCAGGTTTGTATTTTCTTCCACATCTTTGTATGCTGTTCCATTTTAAAGCATTTGAGATCATTTTAGCTGAGATAAGTTGTTCAACCTTTGATTTATTTCAGTAACTCAATTCACTAAGTGATTATATAGATGATTTACACACAGACTGATGTTTTCAAACCTTTATTTCTGTTTATTATAGTGATTTTTTTGCTTGCAGCTAATAAAATTACATTTAAAATTAGAAAATTACATCAGACCAATCAAAAAACATTTTTAATACAGAAATGTGGGCTTATTTAAAAGTATGTTTAATACCTGCTTAAAGGTTGTTATTTTCATAAAGTAAATTTTTGTTGTGATTTCCTAGTTCATTGACCTCTAATTTGGTAGCCCTTTGTGTAATTTCAAATCAGAAACTTAATGGTTGAATGAAAATAAGTTTTAATAGTTTTTCTAAACTTACCAGGGTATGTGTAATTTTGGGCTTATCTCTAGACATTTAATTTCTACCAAACCGGCGTGTGAATCTGGTTAGTGATGTCAGTCTGCTTTTTTTTTTTTTTTTTTTTTTTTTTTTTTTGAGCACAACCGTACATCTGTGCTAGTGACTGCTGCGTCCGTGAGAAAAGCAGACGGAGTGACCTCGCTGTAGACAGACGAAACAGAAGGAGCACAGGGGCCACTTCTGCTTAGGGGGAATCCCTGGCATGGTGTTTCCTACTGAGCCGATACAGAAGTGAGGCAAAGCGCAGAAAGTACGAGCCCTCTGAAGTTTACTTCAGGGCAAAAAACCTGCGATCAGTTTGTAAACTTCACAGAAGCTGCAGTGTATGACACAAAACAGATGAGAAACATAGAATTAGCATTTAAACAGGAAGTAGATTTGAATTAAAGCAGCTAAATTAAAACTGTTTATTATTCAGAGGGTTGTGTGGGGCTTCCTGTAATGGTGCATTTAAGATGCTGCATGTGGCCACAAAACATACTTTGACACGTAGTCCTATATATTAAGGCTAACTGTCATTTTCACTCTTCAGTTTCTGCGTGTGCTGGAAAATTTTGATCACATGCATCAAACAGAGCTGATTTTCCACCTGTTTGGATCAGCAAACTCAGCAAACTAAAAGCGATACAACATTGTTTTTCAGCTGTAACTTCAACACTTTCCACCACTTCAGACTAACTCTGCAATTGTCTTTCAGTCATAACATAAACGAGAATGATCAAATCTACCAAAAAGGAAAGAACAATTTGGTGGCCCATTACTGACGCAGTTAGCAGCTCTGACGGTTATTTGTTCCCCCTGATGAGTAGTTGAAGAGAGAACTGAAATCCCATTTTTGAAACACTCTCTCTACGAAAAACAAGAAATAATAATAAAAAAAAAAAAAAAAAAATCAATTCTCTGCAGTTAAAATCATGTTTGAAGAGAGGGACGAATCACCTTCCCGCTCCCTAAAAAAACATTTTTGTAGCATCAACAATTAGCTGCATGTAAAAAAGCTGAGAAAAAAATTCTGGGAAAATGGAGGAAAATGAAGAATCAGAGAACATCTTGTAGCTTGCAGAGTCTCACATCCTATCATTATCTGCATTTTTCCTCCTCCATAATTAGGTTCTTTCTTTATTGCTTATGGGAAGAAGGATTGGCTATAAGGATGTTTTGAGCATGATTAAAGTTAGTCATAATGAAGTGAAGATTCACTGTGAGGGATGTGAAAAACATGACTTTTTAATTCTTTGATGGTGACAGAATGCTGCCTTTAGATCTGAGTTACATTTTCACACATGATAAATTCCCACTGTCCTTGTCTCCAGTCGAAAGCATGTTGCTGTCTGCTGACATGTTTCAGAACATGTGGGATCTCCATACGTTGAAGTCAATTTCTGTGCTAAGGACCAGGCCCATGCCTGCCCATTAAAATAATTTGTGGGTTAGGATGCAGCTGTAACGTTAAAAACTAAAGTGCAAAGTAGTTGAGGTCGTTCTTGGTCACGTTTTACTTTTCCACCTTCTTGCAGCGGCAGAAACCATGTTAACAATGCAGGGAGGGGTCTAAACAAAAACTTTTCTTTCTTCTTCTGAGTCACCCCTAAAAAAACAAAGCAAACCTGTTATGAACCTTAATTGTTTGACTTATTTCATCTCTGCTGAAAATTGCCAGCATATTGAATTTGGTTGCTGCATAATTCTAGGTTAATGTGTAAATTAGCTCACGATGATGCTTGTGTTTTTGCTACGGCCCCGGCTTTACCGCTTTATAGACCCTTAGGCCATCCTGTGGTTTAGGGCGTAGGTTTGAAACAAACTGAAGAATCAGAAAATCAAGATAGAGGCTTTTCTTAAATTAGTCATTTTTGATGGAAACCAAATGGTTTTAATCATTTAAATTTTAGTTTTAGTAAAACCCTATCAGCTCATGTTTGAAGCACAAGCATAAATATTTCATATTGCATTAATTTTCATATCTATTCAATTATAATGTCTTGCGAAACTAATCATACCTCAATAAGTTTTCCACATTCTTTCAGTTTGACTGTCACAAACTGCAATGTATTTCTTAAGATAAACCGACACAGTGGTGCATCATCATGAAGTGGAAGGAAAATGATTCATAGCTTTCAAATTTTCTGCAAATAAAAATCTGAAAGCTGTGGCATGCATTTGTATTTATCTTCCCCATTCAAAGAACCACCTTTCGCTGTAATTAGAGCAACAAGTCCTTTGGGCTATGTCTCCACAAGCTTTGCACATCAGGACAGGACAGGATTTTTGCCTATTCTTCGAGTCAAAATCACTCAAGCACAGCCAAATTTTATGGAGAGCATCTGTGGACCTGAGTTTTCTAGTTGAGTTTTCTAAGTCAGTTTTATGTCTGGTCTTTGACTGGGCCATTGTAACACAGGATATTCTCATTGGAAACATTTCACTGTAGTTCTGACTATATGTTATAGTGTTTTTTTTCAGGAAGACATCAGTCTCAGGTCTTATTCTAGGATTTCTTTACACTCCATCTATCCTCACATTAACTCTGACTACCTTTCCTGTTCTGCTGAGGAAAAGGAGCCCTACAGCATGATTCTGCCACCACTGTTTTTCCCCTTGGGAAAGGTATGTTCAGGGTGCAGGGTTTTATTTTATATACCATTTTCTATTTATGCTAAAGAGTTTAAGTTTGGTCCAGTTCTATGATTGCTATGTCCTCTACATGTCTTGTGGCAAACTGTAGCAGAAATTTTTAAGGCTTTCTTTCAACAATGGTGTTTTTCTTGCCATAAAGCTTAGATTTATGGAGAGCATGACTAGTATTTGTCTGGGCAACAGATTCTTCCATCTGAACCATGGATCTCTGCAGCTCCTCCATAGGTACCAAGGGTGTCTTGGCTGCTTTTCTGATGAATGGTTTCCTTTCCTGTTAGTTTAGGTGGATGGCCGTGGCGTGATATGTGTGCAGATGTACCTTACTTTATTTTCAGATGATGATTGAACAGTTCTCTGTGAGACGTTCTCAGCTTGGGATAAAGTTTTGTCACCCGTGTTTGTTTAGTTTTATGATGTTGAACTAATGTTTTTTATTAAACCTCAAAGGGCTTCACAGAAGAGCTGTATTAACACAAAGAGGAAGCTGCACACACTCTTGAAGGCAACTGGTTGCCCTTGGTTATATTTGGCGGTGTCAGAGTAAATGAAGCAGACTACAAATGCAAAAATAATTTTGAACACAATAAATACTTTCCATCCACTTTAACTATTTGCTACTTTGTGTAATTCTTTGATTTAAAATCAGAATAAAACTTAATGTTTGTGGACAAAATTTGAAATAGTTTAAGGAGCGTGAATAAAAACAGAATGCTCCTGAAACTTAAAGAAGCTGGTGTAGATCACAATTTGCATCATACCAGGATACTTTTCTTCAGAAAAAGGAGGTTTTTATTTGTTGGTTATTGTGCATGTCAAGTGCGATGCGACCACACACTGCTCTTTATGGTACAACCAGGTTAGAGCTTAATAAAGTCTTTACTCTAGATGACTTTCTGTTTTTGCCCAACATTAGTTCACACTGATTCCTCTCTAAATACTGCAACTCCAGTTTACATGGCATCAGAATTATTCCCCCACCTCTCTGCTAACGTTTGTTAAAAGAAGCTGCTCAACCTTTCAGAGCAAGTTTTTTAATCAAAAGAAAACTTATGAAGCCAATTCATGCTATCAGATTGGCTGTAGAATAATCTGGGCAGTGTGGTCGTTCACCGACCACCAGAAAATTGTATTTACAACAACACTCTAACGTTGTCCGACGCAGGGTTGAGCTCGACGCTTTGAGCCAGAACTGGGTGGATCGGGCCAGGCTTTGGGATCAGTCGACCACATAATCAGTACACCCCTCTACCCTCGAAGGCATCACACTTGCAAACCCCTAAAAGTGTTCCCTATAAAGTTGTGTTGACAGGAGGTGGAAGCGGTGAGACGGACTGAAAAGTAAATAAGTACCCAGAAATACGTTTACAGCTCTAATCAAGTCCAGAACTTTCTTTCTGTCCCATATGCCTTCAGAGTTTTATAAATACATATTATATTGTACTAAATTGGAGACAGGGTTTCACTGCTCTGTGGTTGTCATGAGTTTTCTATTATTTGCTTTCGCTTTAAAATATTGAAACTCTTTATATCTGGTTACAGCTTTCAGCCTGCTCCGCCAGTCTTTTCTTATTTGGGCCCCTCACTCAGCGGGGCTTTGAATGGACTCCAATCAGGCATGTTAATTTAACAGAAAAGAACAAAATCTTCTCCATATGACTTGGTAATAAATTCAGCAAAAGCAAGACATGTGATCCAAAAAATTTTAAGGCATGTGTTTTGATGGCCCTACCTTACAGGGGCTTCTTATTTGTAAGCAGCTGAAAACATCATTTGAATCTGTTATTTCTGGTGAGAGAGATTCTGATATGCTGCCTTCTCAGCATTCGTGGGGTAAATCTTTGAAAATAACCTCGCTGCTACTGGGCTGAGGATTTGTCTCACTGAAATTCTCACTTCCATTCATTCAGCACAATAAGCCAAACACATAAAAATCCTTCCACTCTAATAAACCCGGGCCCTTTTTTTAAAGTCTGCCACAAAAGGAAGCTGGCTCCAGAGCATGTACCATGAATAAAAACAGCCTGCAGGGGGAACACAGCGGCCCTTCCAAGCAGATGGAAATGAGGCGACAGAAACCAAGCCAAGATATGACCCTCCACAGAGGCTCAATCTCTACTGCTAACAAACCAGGTTTTCCACCTGATGCAAATGTTCCCAAACTAGACACAACTATAAATGCTATACAACTCATTTTTCTTTCTATGGAGCCTGCTTCTTTATTTATTTAGTTTCTTTCCAGAAATGCTGCTCTCAGCTTAAATTGTGTGAGGGTTAACAGGTGCAGCCTCATTGTGGTTGTTATCAGTGAAGTACAGCAGCTCCATGAGTCTGCATCAGATTAACACCTCGGTGAGGCGCAAGTATGTATGTCTCCTTCTGTGTCTCACAACACTTTAACTGTCAGACTTTTAGCTTATTCTTGTGCTCAACAGAGTTAAACAGCACGAGAAAAGCACTGTCTGTTTTCTTGTGTGTATGTGTGTTGAGCATTTTATTTGTGTGTATTTGTGTGTGTCTCCCTGAGCTTTCAGCGGAGGACTGAGGTTTCTGAGGTGAGGCTTCCTCTAGCTTCTCACGCGAAGTGCATCTGATGTTGCACATTACACGCTTAGATGTGTGCACTGTGAGAGAGGTTGTAATATATAAAAGAATTACCAAAATAACACTGAAACAGCGACTGAGTTGCTTTTGTGCTGATAAAATTGATGCCTAATTTTTCTTTTTAACCTTTTTTCGGCTTTTTTGAAATTTGAAAGACAGCGTTACATGAAAAAGAAAAGATCAAGATGATTTTCAGAGTCTGTATTTGCTCACATGAACTTGATGATGTTCTCAGTTGTGTTTCCTGACTTCTGAAGAGCTAAAAACAGCGTTTCCATAAGCTTCATTTTTTAAAACTGCTTCTATCCATTTCAGCTTGAACCTAAAAGGGTCTAATTGCTTTGCATGTGTCATGCACCCTTCTGGGTTGTTTTGCTTGCATGTGGTAGCCCCAATTTAAATGCTCTCAGGCTGAACTGGATTATTTAACATCTTTGGCCTTTTTGAGTTTAGTCTCAGTCCCCTGACTGCATGGATTTTAAAAAAAATTGCACATTCGCTATTGATTTTGGTTGCTGTTTTGAGCGCCCTGTCTCTTGTTTCCCTTTTTGACCCGCTGTCTCCAATCCTGCCTTACATCTCGAAATCAAAATCAGATCCCTGCGAACAAAAGCGTGATAGACAGCAGGCATGAAACCTGACATTCGCGGTGTGCTGATCTGATGAAGAAGGGCGCAGATCCAGCAGTTATAAAGGAGTAAAGAATGGGTGGTGGAAGGGGGGTGACTTGGAGCCGTGTCATGAGGAAACTATAAATGCCTGCAGAAGCTGCGAGAACACTGGAACATCATCTGCTGTCACTGAGAGGATATCAGGATTGTTCTCACGTGAAGCACAGATGCGGAGTCTGATTGCGTATATATGTGAGGCTCCGGAGATTTTTAAGAAAAACTCTGCAAACAATTATGAAGTGGTAGTGCTTCTTCTGTGGCTGTCTTTAATTAACACTGCTACAAGGTCTTAATTGGGAAAGGAGCTTTTTTTCCTCCCCTGTCTTTCTATGGCTGGAAATAACTGAAGCCTCCATCTTAGATTAACAACTGAAGTGTCAACAATGCCTAACATTAATTTTCCTTGATAATAGGCAAAACTCGCCATCTTTCTCCTCTTCTTCATACGTTATTTGCAAGTAAACGCTGTCTGATTGCAAATGTCATGGTAACAAATGGTTTCTTCATTAAGGAAAGCCAAGTGCACTCACCTCACCGCAAAGACCAAAAGTACCTCCTGGAAGTAAGGCACTAATATGTTTTTCTTTTTCTCTCCTTTCCCTACTCGCTCTTTCATTGCGTTGCCGTGTTCCAGTAAAGCAGCCAGTCACATGGAGCCTCTGAGCTCGTATTCTTGCAGAGAGTTTCACTTGATAATGAATGTCTGTGGTGAGAATCCCATTATGGAGCTACTCGATCAAGCCTACAGAAAACACAGAAGCTGAGAGGCCTTTATGGGGCCATATCAGTCAAGTGCAAACCAGATCCTCTTTTTCTATAATCTATTTCAGCACATTAGAGCACTACTAGAAAAAAGAACAATGACAAGTATCAACTATCCACACAACTGGGTAGAGTGGGATAGATATGAAGCTCCAAAGGCTCACCTCTAAGTAGACTGCTGCTGTAGTTGGAGAAGGAGTCAAAGATGCTGTTGGATGCCATGACAGGACAGGACAGTGTCTCCAGTCTCCACCAACCTTTGGAAAGAGAGGACAAAAGCAGGATTTAAACACAGAATGAAATAGACGAGTACAGGAAGGAAGGCGAGCCTGAGAGGGCAAGAACTCCTGGAGCTCTGTTTGCAACCAAGAATCTTTGGGTTTTCTGACTACCACAGGAATCCCAAGCCACAAGCTTGCAGAGAGAGCAGCAGCATGTGTTAGCAGTAGCACCAGAACACGTCTGAGCGAGAAATGCAGAGAAAAGAAGCACTGGATGGCACTGGAGGTGCAGTAGTTCTCAGGTGTCCAGGTGTGAATGGTGGACTCACCAGGGCTGGAGATGAGAGGGGGGCCCACCTAACGGAGCCCGGCTTGGAGGGCTGGCTGTTTGGTGGGCTGTCACTCAGCAGGCCAACTCTCCGAGGTTAACCCGCTTGTCTGACAGCGTGGTCTGCCACTTTTCTTTCTCTTCCTCGGCGGCGGTGGCCTGACTGGAGCTTCAGTGCTAGTAAAAGGCTACAAGCCACAGTCTCTCTGCATCCTCCTCGCCATCCTCCACACAGAGAGACAGACACACTCCCCTCTGTGAGTGGTGGAACCCACGTCACATGTCACATGAGGTCACCGGGCCTCTCCCTCCCACCCTCTACCTCCCTTCTTCTTCTTCTTCTTCTTCTTCTTCTTCTGTCTATTGCCTTTTTTTCTGGATTTTATACTGTTTCTTCCTGTACTTTCCATGCTTCTTCTCAGAATTGAAGTCCTCACTTTCACTTTTTGTCGGTCGTCCAAAGTTTTGGAAACAAAAACCACACAGGGGCCTGCACTGCTGTTCCACATTCAAAGCTTTAAAGTAACTGTGGATGAAGCAGTGAAACAGTAAAATGTAATAGGCTCAAGACAGCAGAGATGAGAGGCATAAGATTGAAAGAAGCAACTTTCTGAGACTAAACTGAACTACCCTGAACTTGTTGCTGTTGACTGTGTACGCTTGTCCTGTGCTAGTTTTATGCTTGTCTGACTCACTGCACATCTGTGTTAGTAAGAACCGGTGGTTTTGGGCCCGCAAAACCTCCACCCTCACTTACCACTTGATAGTATCATAATCTTAGTCTCATCAGAAGAAGCTCTGCCTGTGCCTGGGTCTTTCCCCCTTTCTCTGAACAGTCTCCTTCTCGTTTTTATTTGTTTTCAGCTATGTTTCATATCGCGTACCCTGATTGACTCCCATAAGTCAGTATATACCCAGTTAATGCAAAACTCACTTAATTTGTGTAAAAATGTTTGCATTTCCTTTATGTCTTCTTTCTAAACTTCCTTTTACAAGTATTAAATTATATGCAGCCGACTGTAGTGTCTCGCACCAAATGAGAGTACAAAGTGAGCTAACCTGATTGTGGTTTTCACACTTTTTCATTTTCCAGGTAGAATTTAAAAAGGGAAAAGTGCTCACTGGCGACTTGAACTGCAACTGTAGCAGCAGATGAGATACAAACATCTTTACTTTTTTTACAATGATTGTTATTGTCATGCCAATAATTACCAAAATTTCATAAGATGCACTGAAAGAAGTCAGCTTAAGTCAACCAAATTAAGTGAGACGTATTTCAGGGTGTAGAGAGTGGGGATGGTTTGGAGCAGACAACTTCACTGTCTCTGTTAATTGTTTAAATGCGCAATTAAAATATTGTGGTGAGCAGGGGGCTCACCCGAGACAGAAATTGGGGAAGTTTCAGTTTGCAGCTTCATGCAGAATTTCTCCCTGAACACATTTTGCGCAAGTTCATATGGCGATTATTATTAGCTGATTCAACCTTGGGAAAGTACTGATACTTGTTGAAAAATGTAATTTTGTCTGATTACCTTCAAAGATATCTATAAACTTGTATTTTATTGGACATTTATGTGATAAACCAACCCAAACAAGTGCATAATTGTGAAGTTGAAAGAAAATTTTATGTTGTTTTTGAAAATTTTTACTACATAAATCATAGATATGTTGTGTGTTTATGTTAAGCAAAATATAACCAACTTTTGCTTACAATCAAAACCGTTCCATTAGAGTTCTGTGTGCATGTTTATTCCCTGTATTTAGCACCATCTATCTTTACATTCACTATAACCAGATTCATCAGTTGCACCTACTGAAACAAAACATCTCCATAACATGACTCTGCCACCACCATGTTTCCTGTGGCAATGCTCTTTTCAGGGTTGTGCTTCTCATAGTACTTTACATGTAGACCGAAAGTTTGAAGTCTCATCTGAGCAGAGCATCTTTTTCCACATTTGCCACCCCTAAATGGCTGTATCAAATGTGAAACTTTATCATTTATGTATTTCTTACTACAATGCCTTTCTTCTGGCCATTCTACAATAAAGTCCAGATTTGTGGAGTGCAAGGCTAATTGTTGTCCTGTTGACTGATTCTCCCACCTGAGCTGTTGATCTTTGCTGCTTTACCTGAATGCAGTTTGTCGCACTGGAATTTTTTTTAGGGATATAAGATTAAAGGGGGCTTAGTGTCCATGCCTCTGTGTGTATGAAGTGTTGGTGTATCACATACAACCCTAATAAAGTGCACTGAAGTTACTGAAATACAAGATAGTTCCAAGGGGTATGATATTTTGCAATGCACTGTAAGCGTTTGACATCTTTATACAACTTCTTTAATATACCTTGTTTTGCAAGTTGTTCTAAAAATTAAGATAGCCAGCAGACACTGCAGATGTTACATTTAAAATATCTGTCAAAAAAGGAAAATGATTTTAAAGATTTGAATTGCACTACTTCAATATTGAGCCATTTATTTTAGGATGTCCTCACCAGTTATTGGGAAATGATCAGATTGCTCAACATTTGCACAGAAATCATGAATGTGCAGAGCGATAAACATGCTGCCAGAGTTACTTTCATTTTGCTGTATGAAGCTGACAGTCCTCCTAAACTACACATATGTATGTGTGTGCGTGTCTGGGTTCATGTCTATTTGTGTGAGAGTGCTTAAATCACTGGCATTTGCAGACCTGTGGTCGCCACACTTCCCTTCTCCTTTCTCCTGTCTCTTAGTGACACAGTGACCACGTCTGGCTGTGGGACAACAGACCCAAACCACCGTCTGGTCACTCATGTGACCCAGTGCTTTCCCTAGAAACCTGTATGTGTGCAGCTACATGGGTTTTTCGGTTCTGGTTCCCATGCCACTGTGTATGGATGTCAGTCCATGTTGCACTTTACTAATTGTTGGACAGAGGCTTTGTTTGTGTGTGTATGTATGCCATGTGTAAATGCATGTGTGTGTTAGAGAATGAGAGAGAGATGAGGCGAAAGCTCGCTGTTCTTCCTGGTAGCCCGCACTGCCCTGTAAATGAGCAGTTGCCGTTGAGTTAGGCGGCAACGCGGGCTAAATGACACGGCGCGTCAGCGAGTGTGGCCGAATGCTGAGGCCACAGCCGCGGCCCCAGGGCTTTTATCAGTCCGTCCACGAGGCCACTACGGGGCCTCTGACTTAACCTCACACATAGCAAGGCTTCCTTTTCTAACACCTCTGCTGCCTCTCTACATGGCTCGTCCCATGGCCTGCCAGCTTGGGGACAGATTACAACTCAGAGGAACAGAGGGCAGACAGAGCTCCTTGCAAGGCCAGAGTCACAGGCATTTTAACCTCAGGCAGCCTTTAAAACCATCTGCAACTTTGTTTGATGACCGGAAATACTAAACATGAAGAAAATACTCAAGAGAGGTCAACATGTTGTTGTTTTCATTTATAATCATTAATGAATTTGTATAAGTAAGCCATGCTTTTTAGTATTTTGAGATTTCATTTAAAGGTTCTCTCAAAAATACTTTGGAAAACTCCAGGTTTTCCACCTTTATTGTGACACATATCCTGTATAGTCAGACTGAAAAACAGGGCTCAAAAGTGTGAAGAAATTTTTTTTTTAAATGCACAATACTACACCCTTAAAATTACACTTCGATAAAGCATATCTTGCTTTAATGTCAGCATTCAGTTTTCTTTGACAAGAGTCAATCAGCTTCCCACATCATGCCTATTTACCCACTCTACCTTGCAGAAGTTCTCCAAATTTATTAGGTTGTGAGGACATCTCTTGTCCATAATCCCATTCAAGTGATCCACAGATTTTCTGTCAGGTTTAGTTCTTGACGCTGGTTCCAGACCCATCCCAAAGCTTTACTGTTCTTTTTGTGACATCATTATTTTTATTGTTTCAGTAGTATTTTTGGACTTATTGTAATGCTGAAAAAGTGAATTCTTTTCCACGTTCAGCTTTCTTACAGACAAATGAAAGTTCTGGTTCAAAACTGACTGAAATTTTGAGTTTGTACTTTTGACAACCTTGATAAAAACCCCAGTTCCATCTAAAGAAATGTGGCCACTGAGCCTGGTGCCACCACCATGCTTCACAGTAGGCATGATGATCTTTTTGGCGATGCACAGTTCTTGTACTGATTGCACAGATTGCACTGTTACCCTTCAATTATTGATAAATTGTTTTTACTGTACCATAGTACATACTGTACATACATAATGCTTTGGTTATTGTTTTGGTCCCTTCTCCTAACTGATACCTTTGCACACTTGTATGATTTTGATTCTTAGTAACCTTTTGGTAAAGTCAAGCTAAAGGCTACAAATGAATAAATTTCAGGAACAGCTGAACTTCATTTCATACTAATCAGATTCAACATGGCAGATGTAAACACCTCTGGAGGAAGGTTATTGTGCCTTGTTTCATTTTTTTGTGATTTTCAGAGGAGATTTGTGTTTTTTGTTTTTTTTTTATTTGAATTGTACAGGAAATATGTCAAATTATAGGTAGAAAAGGTTTGGAAGTGATTTTATGGTCACAATTTTAAAAAGTCTAAAAAGCCTGGAATTTTGAGCTACTAGAAGTGATAAATATCTTTCTCTTCAAGCTGTTTCCTGAGGCATGACTCTTAGATTATTGTCAGTCTTCATATATTTGTTCCCCTGTGGAAACAAAGACGTATCTGGATTCTCAACAAAGGATAGTGGAAAAAGTAAATAAATATAGCACTGTCCCACAGCATTGTGCAAGAATTGGCTATGTTGCTGTTTAGTCCAAACTTGATATTTGAAGAAAGCGCTGGAGTCAAGGCCTTTTGCTCAGTGTGTTTTTCCTCCTTTGTCTAGGTAAACATCTGCTTCATGTTTTGAAATGTATCTCATTGCTTTGCACTGCCCATGACCGTGAGGGGAAAATAGTCTGAAGATCATTGTGGCCGTCTTTTCACTAAATCCTTTTTTTTTTTTTTCTTTCCCCTGCCCAGACCTTGTTTATCAAGCCCCTGTATTTAAGCTTAATATAACTCCTGTTTTGCTGAGAAAACTGTGGTGGTTTAATCACTGTCAGTGGTCCTACGCCTTTCGGGCGTGGCTCGAGAAGCAAAAAGGACCCAGTGCGGTCGTGCGTCCAGCTGCAAAGGGGCTTATTTTGTGGTCTAAAAATTGCAGGCTTCCCCATATGTTCCCCATAAACGTGGAATGCAGCGTGGGACTTGAGGAGGTTTTTATAATGAAGTGGCCGTCATTGCATCAAACACCAGGGTCCTGCCTGCCTCCTGCATACGGCCATGGGAGCCTTTTTCTTTAGACTGTGTGCAGTCCTGACTCCTCACTCACACTTCATGCTGAGGGCACCCATCTAATTTAGTCCGAGTAAATTCACTGTGTTCATTTCCACTACCGTGTTCTCATACACTTTTTATCATTCACTGTGATATGATGTCATAAGAAATTTCTACTGGAAATTCCTAAGCATTTCACAGCAAAGAGGAAGTTTGCAGATGATGAGTTGGAAACGTCCTCCTTTCTTACGTTCTGAATAAAATTGTTTTAAAACGGTCTAAAGAGATCGCAAGTAAACAGCAGCTTTGTGCAGTGTTACCAGCTCGGCAAGAATCTGTATGTCTACATGTGCGCCTTGGTTTGTGTTTTTATTGTCAGTGAGACACTCCCAGATGCAGTGGTTTTTAGCATGCAGTATCACCGTTGGAAGTGATCACCGGGCCCATTATTTATTTATTGGCTCCAGCAGACATGGAGACTGTGGTAACCACACTGAAAGGAGGGGAGCGTGGGCCCCTCGTTACCACACACAAACACACACACACACACACACACACACACACACACACACAGGCCGAATCCCATAGATCTTGAGTGGTGTGACATAAAAACAGGACAAATAGGAGAAGTTTGTCACTCTTATGTGTGGATATTTGTGGGAAATGCTGAAATTTCTCAATGTCCATAATAATATTCACTCAGACAGACAAAAATGAAGCTTGTGACTGAGTGCACACCACCATGACAGCAGCGGTTGAAGGATGACTGACTCATTTCAGGTGGTTTTGTAGTTTTGGCACCTGCTGCGTCTCATTCAGAGAGAAATGTTTACAGGTAGTAAACTCTCCATCCGACCCCCTTCACCCAAACGCTTCCTGTTATTCAGAAACCGTGCCAACACAAAGACTCAGCATCCAGCTTTTCTTTACAGCAGGTTAATTTTAAACCCCTCAAACAGCTGCTGGCACCAGCTGAGCAGACTAATTGGGCCGTTACTGCCTGTCAAGCTGTTTCTCCTGTTTATTTAATAAAACACAGTTCAAAATAAATACATTTTGTCACATTGCATCAGTTTTATGTGGTAAAGATTTAAATGCTCAGACTGAGGTCTTTAAAGAGAATCAAGTGCAGATAGCAATACATATTACAGTCTGTCCTCACCCAGAACTTACAGGTTACTTTTATAGGTTATTTTCTAACTTATATCCAAAACCTAGAGGTAACTTTAAGGACCTTTCAGGCTGCTTTCCTAAATTTAAGAGTTAGGCAGAAAATCCGAAATCTAACTAACTTTAAATAAACTTTCAAGTTATTTTCCAGAACATAAAGAGGAACCTACAGGTTACTGTTGAGAATTCATCCCAAGACTAATGGGATACTTTTTGAATGCATCCTAAACTTACAGGTTACTTTTCTAAACCCAAAGTGTTACTTTCATGTAACTTATAGGTTACTTTAATAAAATCCCTGTGATTTGTGAACTTAAAGGTTACATTGCAGAATTTACCAAGAACTTGCAAATTACCTTTTGCTCAGAATTTACAGAGTAATTTTACTAACTTACAAGTTAGTTTCTGAAATTTATTCCAAAAGGTTATTTCTTAAAATGTGTACAAGAGTTACAGATTATATTTTGATCTTACAGGTTACTTTCCAGAAGCCAACAGGCTACTTTCATTAAAATTATAGGTTATGTCCATTACATCTTATTTTCTAAAACTTATTCATGATTTAAAATTTAATTTCTTGAGCTTACAGGATATCTTCTGAGACTTAAGGTAACTTTAATCAAATTTACCCATAGCCTGTAGGTTACTTTCCCAAAATGTACAGGCTACTCACTTACAGAAAAGGAAACCCAAAAAGTTCAGTAAGTACTGGCAGTATTATGTGTTGCTTCTATTTCAATTCAAGGGTTTTTTTTTTTTTTTAGAATTATATAAGTACTCAGTGTGTTTCAAAGATTCCTGAGATTAAATAAAAGAATATGCTTTATACACAAAAATAAATTGAAATAATGTAGAAACTTTCTCTTCTAAAATTTAAAGTAAACTTTTTGGGACCATCTACATTTTTGTATTGTTTTGTTTTCCCTCAAGGGTTTGTCACTGACAAACTACATCCACGATATATATATATATATATATATATATATATATATATATATATATATATATATATATATATATATATATATATATATATGTGTGTGTGTGTGTGTGTGTGTGTGTGTGTGTGTGTGTGTGTGTCAACTAAGTAGTATAAATAAACCTTTCACAATTTATGTATTAAATGATTAGGTTGGATTCACATTTTATAGTTTATTCTTTGCTTTTTTATTGGGACATTTTTGCAAAATTTTACCTTGTTGTTATTTACAATATGGACTGCACTGAAAAGATAGTTTCTGCTTTTCAGAAACAGGTTTGCTTTCCAGTCACAAATATTCAAGGTGGATCAGGTGCTATTACTTTGAAAATCAAACAAGGAAGAGGATCAATCAAAATATCAAACTAATCGCATTCCAGTTTTATTATGTTTTGGTTTACAGTGCTTATCAGGTTGTGCTTGTGTGTTTTGTGAACCACTTGTATCCACCAGAGTGGTAAATTCACATTCTGCTTTGAGGTGCACAGAGGCACCACATCATTGCAACAAAGCAGCTGGAGGGTTCAGTGCAGCAACCTCACATAAAAGCACCCATAAACCCAAGACCTCAGTTACCCCAAATGCCCCAATGCTCAACGCGCCCACATATCTCAGTCCCAAGCAACACCAGAATAAACGGAACCATTTCTCCACAAACCCGATACTGTCCCCGATAATTTATCAGGATCTTGAAATCTGCCACGGGTTGAATGCTGCAACAGTGCAAAGTGTTTTCCTGGTTTCATGTCACCAATCTGTTGTTTTTACTTAGATGTAACTTTAAATATGTACCTTTCTCCACACTGGAAAAATTTGGGTTTCATCTGAGCATAGCTAGTTTTAGTCATTCATATTGCTCCCAATCATGTTTTATTACCTGATCGTGTACATTCAGTTTGCATGTGTTTGTGTCTATGTTTGTGCGCATACGTATTTCCTGTGGTTCAGACATGGGGTTTGGATGTGACAGACGAGCTTGCAAACATGCAAGTCTGAGTTAGGCAGGATGTTCCTCTAGAGCAGATGCATAGTGGTTTACACAGAGACTGTGTGCGTGTGAGCATGTGTCTGTACGGCTGCACTAAAAACTCACTTTAATCATGCAACTTGTTTAAGAAAAGTTGTTTGAAAATAGGTTAACTCTGCACCAAAGTTGAAGAAGTAGATCTACAGCAGTTAAATGCAAGTACTTTTAAGAGTGTCAAGCTTGATGCAAAAACTACAAAGATTCTCTTAATAAATTCTGAATTATTATAAACAATAATAACACAAGATAAACATAGCAAATTCATTTAAAAGTCTAATTGAAACAGATAATGCCTTAATTATCAAGAGTACTCGTTATATCAGTAACCCAAACCTGTCTGTTATTTACAGATGGGTGATGTAATATGAAAGATCCTATTTCAAATTTTCAACATAAGTCAGAGATAAAAAAAAAAAGAGAGAGATAAATGTAATTTTTTGGGATTAAGCCTGGGTGTCCAGGTGCATCTGAAAACCTTAGAAAGCCACTGTAAAGGTAATTTATTTTAGTTGTCAATTTCAAAAAGTCCATTTGTTGTCAATATCTGCTGATCATTACAGGGTCGTAGGGCATTCAAAAAGTGAGACTCAAATATTAAATAAATTCATCACGCATGGAATATGTTTCTTTCATTTTTTGAGGTAATTTTGATAACTACGGCTTGCAGCCACAGAAAACCCAAAATCCTGTTTCTCAGATAATTAGAATATTACATAAGACAAATGAGAATGTTTAATATCGAAATATCACCCTACTGAAAAGTATGTACATTATGTACAGTATATGCACTAACACCTGGTTGGGGCTCCTTTTGCATGAATTTTGCATGAATTACTGCCATATATCCCTGCTGTTATTTACACATTTTTCCATATTCTTGGAAATAGTCATTTACAAATATACATTACAATTAGTACATTTTTGTTATCCTACTTTAGTAGCACATTTCTTAGAACATCAGTGGACTATTTCTGTTTTTAATGTAAATTGAGCCTTAATGTAGATTGTCTTATGTATTACTTTTGTTATTATATTTTACCTTTGTGTGAATTTGTATGATTCCATTTGCCTGTCTCTTTGCTGCTGATACACTGGCATATACTGCAATTTCTCCACTGATGGACAGTGAAGAATATTTCTATTCTATTCTATTCTATCAGAACAGCACGGAATGGAGGCGAGCAGCCTGTGGCTCTTGTGACGACCCCTCTAGGTGTTGAGGAAGCCTAGGTTCCAGCCATCAGCTTGTCTACATTGTTGGGTCTCATGTCTCTGATCTTCTAGACCTTGACAATACTCCATAACTGTCTAGCAATCCAGTTGCCTGTTAAGACACTTTTTTCTTTATCTCTGGTTCAGGAGTGGCCTAACCCAAGGAAGGCAGTCGTAACCCATGTCCTGAATAAGTTTGTGCGGTGACTCTTGAAGCACCGGCCCCAGCCCCAGTCCACATATCCCTGTTGCTTGCTTTCTTACAGCACTGTGTGAACAGACATCATCTTTAACATGACCTTTTGTGGCTTACCGTTCTTGTGGTAGATGTCAGTGACTTGTCTGTTGGACAACTGTCAGCAGTCTTCCCCATGATTTTGTATCCCAAAACGTGACCATCGCATAACATTTTTGAGACGTAGTTATATTTCTCGTGGTTAGTTTCTGAGAAATAAAATTTTAAGATTTCATTTGCTCAAAGCCATAATGAAATATATAAACTTTTCTATAGTATTCTAATACATTAACATGCTTGTTTATACTGGTTTTTGTTATCTTTTATAGACTTTAGGAACTACCGATATGTTTGTGCTAGTTTGTACCAGCTTCTCCTTTATCAATGTCTCATATTGTACGGTCTCAATCTTGCAGTTTTGATTTCATTTTTACTCTAAGCATAAACTCTGTTTTTTAATGTGTATGTATATGCAAAAAATGACACTTTAATATTAGTGTTCTCCTACGGTTAGTTGTGCCCCCTGTCTGTAATTTCCATGTGGAATAAAATGTTTTGTTTAGAAACTGATAAGTACCTTTATTCATTTGTTAAAAATATGGCTGCAGATTTAAAGTTCTCATAAGAAGACATGAACCTACAACCAGCCCAGATCCCAAAAGGAGCTGTGAAGCTAATTCAATAATATTTGTGCAGTTGTGAATCAGAAAAGCTATTTATGATTGTTATGATTTGAAAATGTCATTTTGAGCTTACCAAGAACTGAGTGACTCAGTTGAGTGGACAGTACTGAAACCATACTGTTCACCTCATGTTGAATTTGTGTATGTGCGTCTGTGCTGCAGTGACCTCATTTCACATTGCAGCCCACTCATTTTGCGAACACAGTGGCTTTTACTGACCTAGAACGAGGGAAGGGGGCTCAGGAAATCCAGGGCTGTGTTCTTTTGTGTTCTTTCACATGCACACGTCTCTGTAACTGTAAATATATGCATATGTGCATAAGCCTTTAATAGGAATTTGAAAGCCAGTAACATAATAGCACACACCATTTTTCTGAAAAATGTCGTTCTCACTTTCTCTTTCTCCTCCTCCCTCATGCTGCCTCACTTTCATTCGTCTCCTTCTTTGACAAATAGGACCAATGTCCATTAGGATGCTATATGAGGTGGCGGTGACACAGGGCACTCTTGATGGCCCCATAACACAGTTTCAACTCCCCAAATGCACACACATTTAAGTCTCCCTGCCTTCCTCTGCCTCCTCATCCATTCTTCGTGCTCTTTAATATCAGAGCTCATTGCTCTTTGTCATCTGCTGCAAGTCATCCCTGCACTGTCTCTTTTTGTATGTGTGTGTTTGGCTGAATCCCCTTCCTACACCCCAGCACATGTCTGATGTATGATCCAGGGCTGGCTTTCATTCTGAGGGGAACGCACTGTTTCCCTTGCGGGTGGGGAGTTTGTCCTGTCTCCTGGCCTCTAATTTTTTCCAGGCCCCCCGGACTGAGTGACAGACTGGATGGCAGGTAAACTCCATGGTGCACAAAAAAGGTCCATTGGCCAAACATGGTTCAGTTCATTGCCAGTATATTGTGGTTTCATAGAGCACCTTGAGACCGTCTCTAATGCAATATCAAGGTCTGTGACCTCAAACTGTGGCTGATGGTAACATACAAATATTGTTCATTACAGTACTACCCTGGCAAAAGTATCAATACCTCCTAAACTTTTTCACATTTTGTCACATTACACCTACAAACTTAAATGTCATTTTTAGCATGTCATGAGATAAACTACCACAAAGTAGTACATAATTGTAAAGCAAAAAGGAAATTGACAGATGGTTTAAATTTCTTTTTACAAATAAAAATCAGATCAAATCCAAAAGTGAGTCATACATTTGTATTCAGCCCCCCTGAGTCAATAGTTTTTGAACCAAATTTCCCTACAATTCCATCTGAAAGGCTCTTTTGTCTCTACCAGATTTACACATTGTGAAATTTCTGCCCATTATTCTTTGGAAAAGCGCTCATGCTCAATCAGAATGAATAGTGAGTGTCTGTAAACACCAATTTTCAGGTCTTTCCATAAATTTTCAGTATATTTCTAGACATTAAGTTGCCCTTTTTAACATGAACATTATTTGATCCAAACCTTTACATTTTAGTCATCCTCTGGCTATATGATTAAGGTTGTCTCAAGTCTCTTTAGTGAGTTGCTTACTCCATGAAATTTTATATGACTTAAATCTGCTTCAAATTTTCCATAACTTCATCCCTGATCTGTCTGGTGTGTTTCATAATGCTTTTTGATTAACTCCATATATTAATTAGGTGACTTCTGAAGGCAGTTGGTTGAACCAGATTTTATTTATTTAAAGCACATTACACTTTACAGAGTTTTATTTGTAAAAACTGTTAAACTGTGTCATTATCCTTCCACTGCGTGATACTTCACGTTGATCTTTGACGTAAGATCCGAATAAAGTAGATTGTAGTTGTAATGTGACAAAATGTGACAAAGCTAAAGGACTATGAATAGTTTACAAGGCAGTTTGTTCTATTTCATGTAATTATTTTTGATGAAATTATGCCATTAGCAATAATTTATTGTTTCAATTTCAAACACAAACACTTAGTTTTTGGGTGTCTCATTTTTTTAAATGGTGAGACCACCTTAAGCAGTTTTGATGTTATACACAGGAGGAAATGCAGATTGAACCATTTACTAACATGTCACTGAGTGCCTGTTGCGTCTGAAACCAGTACTGTGGTGTGGTTAGGGTTTATGTGAACATGAATCTCGCCATGCTCTTTGAATGTCACATACTTCCCTCTGTAAGAAGCGGGAAGCGTCACTGCTCTCTTTTCTTTCAGCCTGGAGAATTTTTTTTTTAAAGCCTGTTGACGTCTGGGAATGAAACGGATATTTCATCACAGATTTTATTAGACCCACAATTTAACCTAAAACATTGACCAAAAAAATTAATACAGACTGAAATCAAGACATCTCTTGCTATCAGAAAATATCAGAAATAATGCCAGGATATTTTTTTTGTTGTTGTTGTTGTTGTTCCAACAGTCCAGAAAGATGCGTTTGCATGGTTGTTTGTTTTGTGTCCCTGTAATGGATTCACTCCATCCCTCAACTTTCGACAACTGGCAGAGACTCCAAGAACTAAGAGAAATAAGTGGCTTGAAAAATAAATCATTGGAAAATTAGAGTTTACACCAAAAATTAAAGTTTGGGCTTGATTTTTATTGCTATGAAGTTATTAAAGTGATTTATGTTGGGTTTTTAAAATTATTTTCAGTGACACCATAGCTAATTTGTTGATAAATATTTCCTTGTTGGATTCATTGGTGTGTGGGTTTTGTGCTTTAAGTAAAGTTCAAACTGTTTTCAAATGATAGATTATATCTCAGTGGAAAGGGCACAGTGCAAAAAAAGCATTTATATGGTGATTAGTAATTCAACGTCCTTTGGGGTTGTAAAGCAAATTTCCTTCAACTGTATTTTATCTCCCGAACTTAGTTTTTTTTTTAACAGCTTAATATCAACCTAAGAGACATTTTGAAGGGTTAGGGCATCATAAGGGTTAGGGAATATACTCTTTTCAGCGTTTAATGGAATTTGACTTATTAGCAGCACAGTAGTAAGCAAACTTTTTACACGTTTTCACTGATATTTTTTGACTATAATTTTTAAAAAAATGAGCTCCAAGGTTTTAGAATTGGAGACCCTTCTTGCAACCAAGCATCCAGTCACCACATGATGGAGGAGGGATTGCTGTAAAGTTAACAGTATAATACAATCAACTGTCCACTGTCGCCACATGCTTGCTCAGATATTGTACCTGTACTTTAAGAGTGCTCTAAGTACATTGAACACATTTACCAATCTGATACAAAAATCTATAGATGTGTTTCTGTTTTTAGTTAAACTTGTAACCATCTATCACATCTACACAACTGTTGTTAGCATAATGCCTTGGAAAAGTATTCACACCTCTTTTTCATGTTTTTTCTGATTATAACCACACACTTCAATGCATTTTAGTAGCTTTCTATGTAAGTAAAAAAAACTCAAAACAGTGCATAATTGTAAAGTTGAAGGAAAAGGATACATACTTAATACTAATTTACATAACTTTTTTGTAGTATTTATAGAAGGCTTAAATTACACACAGGTTAACTTATTTTTACTGTGAACCTAGTTGGTTGTACTGCATTGTAGTTAGGAATATTGGACTATTTGGTTGAATATAATGGCTGAATATACGCACAACACACATGTCAGGTCTGAAAGATTGAGGTTTGAATTAGTTAAGCGCATTAGTTTAAAAAAAACTTTGACACAGACATGAAAACAATGTCAATTTTATTCCAGCAGTTTAAGCTGAAAGGGGTAGAATCAACAAGATTACACAGACGTGTGTGTAACAGCTTGACTGTACGACTTACACACAGCAGACAACTCGGTCATCTCTGTGAGTGAGATTCTGATTTTTCTGCATGAAGAACCTAAAATTTGACCTAAAAGTTTACAGCAATAATTTTATGATGTGCTCAGCTGAAGTTGTGGAGGCAGAATATCTGCTCAACTTTTTTAGAACATAGGTTATTCAAGCCATTCATTCCAAGTAGGGCCAAGACTTTAACATGTTAATTTTGATTAATTAATTGCAGAAATGTTAACATATTTTAATGCAATCAAAATTTTTTTTTTACATATAAACGTCCAAAGTTGGAGCCTTTATATTTGCTTGTTTAGCATCTTAATGCAAAACATGTTGTGGCAAGTACAGACGTCCCCAATGCCAATGTCAGCTTCCCCAGTCCAAATTTTTTAAGAAATATTTTTTGAAGAAGTTACATGAATGATCAGGATTTTTGAAATTCTTGAAGGCTGAATAGCCAGCACTTTTCACCACTCTCATGGTTGAATAACCTAAATCACAGATTAAAACAATAAATAGTTTTGTTATTGAGATCATATGTCTATTTATTCAGTAATTTGGCAGCAAAAAGAGTTTCTGAATTGAAAATGTTTATTTTGTTGAATTATGTTTTTTGATTAAAATGCGATTCATTTTAATATATTTATTACAGACAATTAACTCAATTAAAAATTTTAATTGAGTCCCACCACAAATTCTAACACATCTATTTTGATTTATTTTGATTTATAATTTCAGATACCTAAAGTGAAGACATCTTGTTTTGTCCCAATTTTCCCACATCCCTGTACAAGGCATGTTTGTGGGCAAAGATTTGGTTGCAGATCTCAGGTTAGAATGAGGTTTAGGTTTGTATTAGGTAAGGGCTTGAGGTTAAGCAGTTAGCTCTTGGTTAAGATTTGTGTAAAGGGCTGGGAACTACATAATACAAATGCATTTCCTCACCAAGATAACTTTAAAAGTACTCTGTGTCATTCTCTCCATCTTTCCAATTGCAGGCATTTTCACAGCATCCTCCTGTCTTATCTACCTGACAGAGCTTGTCAGTCTGCCTGGTAGGGTTGCCTGCCATCTTTGGAAATTAAAGACCAGTTCTACAAATATACAAGGCACAACACTGCTTGGATAAATGCAGAAATGATTTTAGAATATACAAAGGAAGGTGAAAAATAGATATCCACTAAGATAAATGTAAACATATTAAAGTCACACAGACTGCGCATGTAACACTAAGTATCTGTAGTGCAATCTGTAACTTGTGAAGACAACCTTTCTGATGTTGTTTCCCACGCTCATCACTTGAAATAGTTCTCGAGGCCTGCAGGGTTCATCTGTAAACAAACTCACACCTACACACAAACTTGTGACTCCATGCGTAATCCCTGCAAACCTTTGCCTATATGTACATGATGTAGAAGGGCTCTGAAAGAAGCAGGTGCTTTCTGCATTGTGTTTTTTAGAAAAGCCAACAATTTCATCTTTAGGCATATACGGAATGGTGTGTGTGTGTGTGTGTGTGTGTGTGTGTGTGTGTGTGTGTGTGTGTGTGTGTGTGTGTGTATACATATATAAGTGCATATGATTGTGTGTGTGTGTGTGTGTGTTTGTCTGCTGTCTGGGAGAGGGTGTATAGCCAGGTGCTTGCTGACATACTGGGGCTTTGTGGTTGTGGTTGGTGGCTTGCTTGCTGTGCAGACAACCGAGAAGGAACTGTCTACTTTATCTGTCTTCTTGTGTCTATGTATGTGTGTGCACGTACATGTGCATGTGTGTGTGCATATGTGAGTGTAAGAGAGTTAAACATGAATATAGATTCTATTCTGTATCATTCAGACTGTTTCGTGACAAGACTAAGGGGATATGGTTTCCGCCACAGTGTCACATCAATGCATGTGATTGTGCACAATGCACTCTGCCATTTTGTACATGCACTTACACTCATGTCACAGTTTTCTCTGATTTTTAGCTGTGCAGTGGAACGAGCTGCAGACAGAAATTAGCAACATCCGTCCTCTTTTATTGTCTATTGTCTCCTAAATGCATTAGCATTGCATAAATACACCAGCAGGTGACAGATCAGAGGATATGGTAGTATTGGCTGTATCAAAGGCCCTTTTACAACCCACATGCAGAGCTTATTGTGGGCTCACTACAAATAGAAACAATGGTTGGAGTGGGAGTAGATGCACCCTGCCATTCCCGCAACCCTGGCTCAGGACCTGTGGTGGCACATGATGCTTGGGTGAATATGACTGAGGCTAAACAGGCGCAAAACAGCAACACGGGTCTGTGGGCACATATCATGGGTACAGAATGGCAGCAAGCACAGTAAACCATGTAAGAGGGTGATTTAACTTGTGCTATAGCATCAGGTTATTTACCTGGATCAGAGCCAGTTTTACATTTTTCCTTATTAAAAAAATGCATCAGCAACTAATGAGGAGTGATGCATGAGCAGCTCTGTTTTTATATTTATTATGTTGTACATTTTTGTGCTGATGAATGATGCACAGCAACACCCGTGTATTTGAATCTTTTTTTGCAAGCAATATTTTTCATATGGCAAAAACAAATTTATTTATTTATTTATTTATTTATTTTTTTTTTGTTTTGTTTTGTTTTTGATCAGTTTCTGAAGCTATGAAAAACCTTTGGTGCCTTCTCAGAGCAAGAGCAGAAACAAGGCTAATGTTGCCACAGAACAGGACATATGTTGCCACATTCTCACGGTGTTGGTTAGCCAAACCTCTTTACCCAGAAGTCTTGGCTAGGTTCTGCTAAGTTGAGTCATCTCAACGCAGCTAAAGGCTTCACCCACACACAAACCGCTGCTTACTATCTGAGTCACAGAGATGAAACTCCTAAATTCTTACATTTTACACATTCAATGCACAGATTTAACCCTCCTTACACTTGGCCAGGATCCATATTTATTTTATTGCGGCCAGAAAGTGATTGGTGGATTTGTAACTTTAAATTATGTGACAAGCATTAGATTTGAGAAGAAGCATGCTGACATTATGTAACACAATTGACATTTGCTCTTGAGATAAACTAAGAATGCTACAAAGTGGTTTCTGCAAACCCACACACATACATACACCCTTTTCCATTGTAGCGTCAACCAATTCTGAATCACCTGATATTTCAGCCAGTAGTCACTGTTTATTTTCCTGTGTATGTATGCGAGTGTAGGAATGACTCGCTCGCCCACATCATTGTTCAAGACAAGGTGCTGTTTCAACTGAGATTAAATCAGCTATTGTAATGGGGATTTCTTGAAATGAATTGTTATTGATTCTGGGTTTGATGTAATACTCCAGGTTAGGATATTAAAGAATCTAAAAATAATGATGCAGAAAGGTTTTACCCCAAGATGTCAGAAACTGATGTAATAGTTGCTGTCAGTTGTCAAGTAGAATAGAATAGAATAAAATAGAATGAAATGGATATTTGCATTCACTGTAAGAAAGAACACGCAAACTTTTTATTTCTGTGTGTGACATTAAGTCAGACTAAACCTTTCTCTTTTTTTAAGTTACTTAGGACTACCAAAGCTATTTTTTATTAAGTGCCAGATTGGGGAGGGAGGTATTTTGTTTCAATTTTTGCAATATTTGAAGTTTTTTATAGTTTTGTTTAGTATTTATACTGTGTGGTATTTTCACCTTTGTCCATGATCATTATCTGTTTAGAAGACACATTTATGCCCCAACCTTTTAAGTTCCTGTCTGACTTAACATGTTGGTTCAATAATATACCACATAATGTTATTTTCCCATGATGTCATCTAGTTTTTGAGGTGTTCCATTCCCTACTGCAGCAAAACAGCCACACTACATGAGGCTACCACCCCCGTACTTCATAGTAGGGATGGCATTCTAATGCCTTGTTTCCACCTAGCGGTACGCTATTTTGTCTGTTTCTATTGTAAAAGCGGCCCCCTTCAGCTGTAGCTCCACAGGACAGTGGTACGGTACTGTTAGATTGGAGCTACTGGGATCTATTGATTGGGGGACAGAAAATGTGTCTGTTTGCGACAAGCACAAGACATACTAGAGCATCACATTTGTCGTCGTACTAATATGACGCCATGTTAGGCTTTTTGGTTTAACCCCACCTGCCCAGTGAGAGTCCAACTGCTGGTGGAAACGCTCTCCTGAACACCAAAAAGTAGCCTATTGAACTGCTCAGAGGAAACAACACATAAGACTTGCAAACTTCTCTTTTCTCATCCGAAGGTGGTGCTCTTTTGATTTTGAGTTTGTTTTGGGTTCACACCAAAACGGGTTTCTGTGCGACACAGAACCTGTTTCCATTCTGAACAGAATGATGGACATGTATTCTTGCATATAATTAGTGTTGGTCATGAATACAGCACACCTTTTTGAGAACTTTGTGCTGAATGCTGTTTTTACAGCTTATAGAAGTAAGCGCAGCTCATAGTGAACATCAACCTTGAAGAATCTTACCTCCACCAGGTTAAAATGATTTCATAGTTCACCAGCTAAACATTCAGAATTATGTTCACATTTCCAGTATGAAATTATTTTCCTTCATTCAAAGTCATGTTTTGGTGTAACTGTCACAACGCCTTCATTTTAGCACATGGAAAATTTGTGGGCAAAGATGAAAAGGTCATACTGATTAAAAGGCAATTTACTAAACACTAAGCAAATGTATAAAAACTTATGAATTTGAAGAAATTCTCTCCCTATTCTGGCAACTAGTAAATAGAAACAATTTTAGTAACTGTGACTGACCTAAAACAGGAAAGGTTTATATGTATATATAACTTATTAGTTTTTGAAAAGATGCAGTGTGTCCATATGAATTTAGCATCGTTATGTGCAGAACGCCGGCTGTCGTTGAGTGAAATCAGAGACAGGTTGGCATGGAGCAGAATTGTCTTGGCACAGATCACTCTGCAGAAGGGTTCCGGTATGACTTTACTGTACAGTTTGCCACTCTGTGGCTTGACAACTCTGTGCTCAGAGAACAACTTAACCATGCGACAGACATGCTATGAAGTTTCCCACAGCCGCTGAGCAGCTCAAGCCCCTCTTATGGTTACTTAACATTAGCAACTTGCAGTAGCTTAATTTTTGTCTTCCTCTTCAAAGAAGTGCAAAACCTCTTGTTTTTTTAACTGTGAGACATGATTTTCTTTGATTTTTTTCCTTGTTTTTTGCCAGTTTTGATACAGGGACCCACTAGAAATATTTCTAATTGTTCTGCAGATTCCTTCTTTTATTTAAGATTCAAGCAAAAACAAAAAAAGATATTTTCTGAGAATATATAGTTGAAAAAACAGCTAAGATGTAATGTTTTTAATTTTATAAAATGTTAAGTACATTCATTGTAATGACTGTATGTACATTCATACAGTCATTAATTATGACTTTATGTCTCAAAGGTCACAATTGACGGCTAATAAGAAACAGATTTGTTGCATTTTATCCAGCACATGCGGTTGTTTGATTTGAATGTTTTAGTCTTAGTCTTTATGTTTTTATTATGCAAATGAGCAAAATAAAGCTGAAAACTGAGCTCCTGCAGCCCTGTGTGCTCTAAACAAGAACTAGTTAAACTAGAGTAAAAACTTGGCCTACATACAAAAAATGTATGTAAAGCAGTACGTTTCACAATAATGAGATCTTTCAAAACGTGAAATTCCTGCACATTCTTGCAGTTACTTTCAGTTTTGTCAGAAATGCAGAGGAGGATGAATCATCATGATTATGCGTGCTACTTGCTGCATCAGCTTTAATAGCATATTTTTGTAGACTTTTTTTTTTCAGCATGAGAGTGTCACTGTGGGAAGATCGGCAGCCCAAGACGCTGCGTGTTGTGTCTGAGCGTCTCCCCGGCCTTCCCTAAATCAAGAAGGCAGAAGTGAGAAACGGTTGAGAAGTACGACCAGTGTCTTCCTGTTATGTGTGCGTGAAACCACAGACGACTGTCTCAGTTGCTCGCACGCAAAAGCCAGCCCGGGAACCATGGCAACGGCAGGTCCCCACATGAGGAAGGCGGAAGTGAGCCAACATGCAGAGGAAGTTATTGGTTTTTTGATGGCCATTGGCGTGGTTTCATGAGAAAAACCGTGATTCTGCCCTTGTGCTCGACCAATGGTCAGCCAGCGTGGGAACGTAGACTTCAGACTGATGACGACAAGGACATCTCAGATCAAATGGCCTGTGTCTTAGGCAATTCATCATACATGTGAATTTAACAACTGCTTTGCATCCAAGTAGATGACACAACAGAGGTTGTCTGTTACAGTTTATAGCCTTGGTTTTTTTAACCAAGACGGCCACATTGAGATGTAACATCTCTTCAAGGGATTCCTGGTCAAGATTGTGGTATAGATACAAACAATAATGATGTGTACAAAAGGTTTCTGTGAAATAAATTGTTTGGATGTTGAAATTTGAGAGTTTTTATTAATGATTAATATTCCGTCATGGAGACATACAATATCAGTACAGAAAACTAGTAAAAAAGACACTATATCCTCAACAAAAACATTCAAATCAATTCAAGAAGTCAGGACAACTGTACAGAGCCTGCAATTTGCATCAACATCATGGAAACATTATTGTTATAAACTGTGTTATTTCAAATTTCCACATTAACATAAATACACGAGTTGAGGCAGCCACCACATCTGCTGTCTCCATGTCCATCTGCAGCAGTGGAAACAGTGGCGCAAATATGACCTCCTCATAACAAACCACAGCAGACAAACATCGCTCCTCTACCTCTGCTGTCACATGCAAGCAGAGTGATGAGCCTGAAGCATTCAAGGCATTTACACGCTAGATACCACAGGTACTTTACACAAAGATTTACTCAATAAACTTACCATCCATCCATCTATGTGTCCATTGTCTACACTGCTTATTCTTGCAGAGTTGTAGGGATAAACTTACTTCTACTTTGTTAAACTGAGACATCTAGATTCTGAGGTGTAGTGACAAAAAAATTGAATCATTGACTTCTCAGACCCTTAGCAAGGCTTTTAAAGTTTAGGGTTTTTGATAAAATATAATCAGACATGATGTCCTGTGAGATTGTGTTTGTTTGGTTTACTCTCGGTGACTCCAAAAACAAAGAAATATTATAACACCATACTACAATATTCAAGCCACTTGAACTTTTCCACATGACAACCTCAGACTTCAGTGTATTTTATTGGGATTTTAAGTGATGGAACCAACATGAACTGATTCATAATTTCAGCGTGCATTTTTGTTTGTTTTTTTTTTTTTTCATTCAGCCCTTCTACTCTGATACCCCTAAATAAAAGACACCAACTGCTTTCAGAGGTCACCTATTCAGTAAATAAAGATCACCTGCGTGTAATTCAATCTCAGTAGACATACATTTGTTCTATGAAGGTATCAGAGGTTTTTTAGAGAACCAACAGCATCAGGAAGACCAAGGAACACAGCAGGCAGGTCAGACAGAAAGTTATGGAGAAGTTGAAAGCAGAGTCAGGATATGAAACAAGATCTAAAGTGCCTCAGAAAACTGTTCACTCCATCATCTGAAAATGGAAAGAGTATTGCACTACGGCAAATCTACCAAGTAACGACCCCACAGTAACATGTGGTGCTGGTAGCATCACACTGTGGGGTTTTATTTCTTCAACAGAACAAGAAAGCTGGTCATTGTGGTAGGGAGGATGGATGGAAATAAATAGAGGACAAAACTGGAAGAAAACCTTTAAGAAGCTGTAAAAATTTGAGACTGGGGCAGAGGTTCCCCTTCCACCAGGGCAATGACCCTAAACATACACCCAGAGCTACAGTGGGATAATTAAATCAAATTTATATTTACGTGTTAGAATTACCCAGTCAAAGTCCAGACCTAAGTTAAATTGAGAGTTTGTTGCAAGACTTCAAAATTGCTGTTAGCGGACACTTTCCATCCAACCTGAATAAGTTTGATTTTGCAAAGAAGAATGGGGTTAAACTTCAGTCTCTAGATGTACAAAATTAGTAGAGATAAATCCCAGCCGACTTGTGGATGTAATTGGTGGTTCTATAACATTGACCATACAAAGGTGGACCGCAACATTTTTACTCCTAAAAATAATTAAAAATCATGTATTATTTCTCTTCCACCTGACAATTGTGCACTATTTTGTTGGCCTATCGCATAAAATCTGATATTTGTGGTTGTAATGAATCAAAATGTGTAAAAGTTTAGAGGGAGTGAATACTAACACACTGTAAATTTCAGTTTTAACTCATTGTTTCTCTGTTTTCCTTTGCAGAAATTGACACTATCTGTTGTAGCTTGAATTGTCTTGTTCTTAATGAAATAAAGTAAAAAAAAACAAACAAAAAAAAAAAAAAAAACAAAGGGTACATCATGCTTTACATCTTTTTAACATTATTAGTTAAAATGTTGATGTAAAAAATGTTGATGCAGTGCGTTGAAATTTGAGTATGTAATACGGTTTTGGTTTTGGTTTCAACTGATGGATGTTTCTGTGTGGCAATAAATGGCCTTTTCCCCAACATAACCCATTTGTTTTCTAAATTAATTATTTTAATGTACAACTAGATTAAATTACAATACGCATGAGGCATTTCAGAGGCAATGTGTGGCGATGCATGTGGCTGTTTCTCATAGCCACACCTGCCACAGCTCGGCTTCTTCTTTGCCTCAAGCCTCTTGTGAGCTGCTCTTAGGTTGGCCAAGGATGACACCAAGCACTGTCAGAGAAGGGATCCTCACCCCACCCAACTGGCCTAAACCCCACAACTCAAAACCCAAAATGGGGAGTCGGTATGAGGTGGCTGAGGGTTCTGTGGTGTTGCTCCAAAGTTTAAAATGGGTTAAAACCAGAAACAGATCACTTGGAAACATGTAACTGAAATTAGGAGGAGGCATTTTGTGCACTCAGAGCTAAGAGAGAGTGAAACAGAGAGGAGGTGAAATGAAAGTGGGGAGAGGGGGTGAAGTTTATGAGCTGCTAAATGCCAAACTCACCACAGGTGGAAGCTCCAGTGTTGACCCCATTAAATGCAAGCAAAAATAGAGGGTCTTTTCAACCACTCTGTGACTTCACATCTAACAATGCTGCTTGCAGCAATCAGAGCTCATGCAAGAACAACAGCTCAGCAGTTAGCAGCAGCAGCAGTAAGATTACTTTTTGTTCTTCAGCTTGTTTGACACACTTGTAAATGCCATGTGGTTTGGTTAGAGGGGGGGACAGGCTGCTAGGGTCTTTTTGGAAGTTCCCCTCTATCAGAGATGTGACTGTTCTCATAGGTTACTAGCAGTAAAGTCTTCCAAACACAAGAGCTGCAAAGGTGGTGATTCACTTGTTCATTGTAAACGGGAAAACCAAATAGTGCTGACCTAGAAAAGATATATATTTTTATTGGACTACTGGTGTTTAAAAAAATCCCCCTCAGAAAGTACATCTATTTTTCCTCCAAGAAGAACCAGCATTGCAGGCTTTTTCATCTCCAGAAATTCAAACTCAATGAGGCTGCAGTTTTTCATGTCAAGTCCACAAAATGTACTGTTTTATTTCAAGAATACTCCCTGATCCTAGTGATTTTCTATTTAGTCCTATATTCCAGAGATCCTTCATTCACATTGCGGCTGAATGTCTTCACTGCCTGTGATTTTGTGGTAAAGTCAGCAGATCCTATTGAGGTCCATTACATTGTCCAGTAAAAGGCTACTGGTTTTAGGGCTCTGGTTAAAAACACAAAACCAAGCTAGGCTTTTAGGGTCGGTGCAAAGGAAAACCACCACTTCACAACAATGAATATTTTACCTTGCTACCGGCAGTCCGGCAGCATTTAGTGACCACAGGCAATGTTAAGTGATTCTGACCAGAGGCTAAGGGGGCACTTAACAAATGATAATGCCCACTATCTGTCAGTGCTCTGGGCTGCCACTGTTGCTTGAGAGCTCCATGGTGGATGGATCCAGACCACTCTACATCCACCACTGACCTGCCAGCTAACCACACACTCCACAGCTTTCAATACACACACTAGTAGAAAAGGACTCTGTGAAATGACACCTGCCACTCTGACTGACCCTCTGACCTGAGCCATCAGCACAGAATGACACCAGCCTGACCTGTCTAAGAGGCATTTTGCAGTAGAAACCACAACTGCACTCAGGGAAATGAAGGGAAGAGCGAAGGGAAGGGTGAAGATCTTTTTGGGTTTACCTTAATCTACTAAATGCGAAAGCGAGTTTTCAGTTTACTAACCTCTGAGGAGGTCGGTTAGTTTTGTTTTATTTTAAGTGGTTTTCCATCGGCCACTTTTGTGTTGTCAGTGTTTTATCTGCAGTCTGCAGGAGTCAGTTTAATCCTAGTTTGAAGAATCTGGGAGAAATTCTCATGATGAAGTCAAGCTAAAACCTTTACAAATAAAGGTTTTACAAATCACAAACTGTGTTTTACAGAATCTGTCAGTGTAGAATAAAGTAAAATAAACCAGTCCAGGTTGATCTAATTAAAGTTGCAGTATGTAACTTTTCTAAAAAATTTAAAAAAAAAAAAATTCTACATATTTGTTGAAACTGCCACTATGTCGTGACAGAATGGTATGAGACAGATAATCTGTGGGAAAAAAAAATCGAGCTCCTTTGCCTTCTCCCAGTGCTCCCAGTGCTATCTAGATACAATTAATCAGAGCCAGGAGGCGGGTCTTAGCACTGTTAATCACCATCTGAGTGGCGCTGCGCCCCCCCCCCCCCTTGCTCTCTGCTGCGGTGCAGCTCGCAGAGACTGTTGTGAATACTCAGCATGACCACCAATGATGACAAACGGTTTTCCTGTAATGGTAAGTTGTTTCTCCGCCATTAGCACATTTAGCAGCGAGAAAATGAAGTTGACTGGCAGCATTAAGACCTTCCTCCTGGCTCTGATTGGTTGTTTTAGGTCAGGAGTGGAGCAAAGTTACATACCTGTCCAATTCTAAGGTGATTCTAATGGGGGGAAAACAAACACTGATCATGCTGTTTTTATGTTTTCTACATTAAAATAAAAAAGTTCCATAAATATCAAATGATGCTTTGAAGAATTGCTGTCTAGAATCATCCATTTCAGTATTAAGCACTAGGAGAATTTTAGATTTAGCAAGAAAAGTGATCAAACCCTGTCTGGGCTCATTAAAAGCTGTGAAATAGCCCTTTAGTTTAGCATTTATGGAAAGCTCTGAATTAGTTAACTAATTTCCATGTTTGCATGTGTATGTGTCAAAAAACGGGCCATAAAAACAATTTAAAATTTGTTGCTATAGAGATTGAAGAATCTGTTTGCAGGATACCATGTGTGCATTAATGTTCAGACATATATCCAATCAGAATTTGTGGCAAGACTTGCAAGTTCAGACACGCTCTGTCTGGTGTAAGGAATGTTAAGGTGTATTGGAGAGTAACACAGGGGTTAATTTCAGTTTCTAGATGTGCAGAACTGGTACAGATACGCTAAAAGATTTACGCATCCAATTGCTGCAATAGGTAGTTTTACAAAGTATTGATTCAGAGGGGGTAAAACATTCAGTTTTCAGATATATGTGCTACTTGGAGTTAATCTTAAACTGTTTATAACCATTATGGCTACCATTGGCTTCTTTCTACTCTTTTTAGATTTAGATGTGGAAGATTTAATTTTTGCTATGCTTATTTCTATATATATTGTACAGTCTGTAGCCTGGGGCAGCTGGGTTCACTGGGTAGAGTTGTCATCTTGTAATCTTGCCACATATGCTTCTGGGCAAGGCACTTAACCCCAAATTACTTACCAATCTGTGCATCGGTGTATGAATGTGTCTGTGTTTGGATAGATAGTATAAATCACTTTGAGTGGTTAGTGTGACTAGAAAAGCTTTATATAAATTCAGTCTATTTTCTATTTTATGATTAACTGATGCAGTTATTCATCACATTAATATATTAGTTTTATTTTATGTTTGATTATTCTTATGCTATATTTATTTTTGTCTGTTAACGTTTGTTGTTAATCTTCAACCTGCCACTGGTAAGATACTCCTTGCTCATAACTATACCAGAGAACCCCAACGTTTAAGTGCACTGAACCATCACAGAATTTGAAAGTGCAAAAAAGTTCAACATGACTGTCATAAGAGATTTTTTTCTTAAACAAGATTCAACAAAAGCCATTCAGATCTGGCTGTCCTTTTTTGGAGATTCTGTCCTTAATGCTGGCCAGCTTGTGTCATGATTTCTGTCCAACTGGGCTATTCACTCAGGGGAACTTCGAATGTGAGTTAATTGTTAACTGTGCTGGATACCTTCAGCCTGTTCTATCTTGGTTTCACATGACATCATAACAGCCAAGGGTCTCCAGGGTAGGTCTGGGGTGTAGACAGTACGATGCTAATCATCCAGGTTAGTTCTGAGCCTTGTAGTTTGAAAACAAAGCCACAGCCACTGTCTCAAATCCAGCCAAGCTGAGGAACAGAGGGCCTTGGTCAGAAAGATAACCAGAAATTAATACTCACTTTCTGAAGGCGACCCAGATATCCTTTGACCTCTGTAAAAACTGAGATGTGTAAACCAGGCAGACTGATCTATAAGGTGCATGACCGGCATCCTGCACCTATACAACTCTGTCTTTTTAGATTTTTCCCTTAGAACATTAAAGTCATGTTGAAATCCTATAAAACATATATTTATCTAAACATATTAGCTGACATTTGTCCTGTTTTCATCTGTTTTTGGATTGACGTGTGAAATGCTCAGACTGAAAAAAATCATTCAAGCGTCAAAAAGTAAAAAAAATAGAGTTTTCTGCAAAATGTGACAGGAAAGGGAAAAGGAAGAAAGAGAGTGACTACATATCTAACTTCCCTCTAATTTTGGCCTGAATGGCAGCCAAAGAAATAGCAAGACTAGCTCAAGCTGTGTGTGTGTGTGAGGGTGAAAAAAGGGGGGGGGGAAACTGAGGAAAAGTAGGACCCTCTGTGTGGTCCTCCTTGAGAGCTTGTTCTGTTTAACTCTCACTAAAGTGTTTTAAAAGTGTTACAAGTGCATTAGAGCAGTGGGTCACGCCTTTGCTTGGGTAACCTCTGACCCCCTGAGCCCCTGCAACAGCTCCCGACCAGAGAGTGTGCTCATGTTGGAGGGTTAGACCCTGCTGTTCGGGCAGGGAGTTGCCCTGGCGGGTTGGGGGAGTGGAAAGGGGGCAGATGAAGCTGGGGGAAATGGGTGGGAGGCAGCCCGTAATGATCTCCTCATGGATGTTTAATGGCTCCCCTCCGTTAGTGTTGGTGTTCACACTGGGGGAACACTGAATTATTCAGCAAGCTAAAACTGTGATCACACACACAGACATGCCCACAGATGTGTATTCCTTACACACACACACACACACACACACACACACACACACTCTCAAATCCCTGTGCAAGCTCACTTGAATTCAGTGCACACACAGCTATATCTCCAACTTGAATACTTTATAATTTTAATTATTTGGTGCTCTTTCTTTTTATAACACCTGCACTGGTTTCCTTAGAACTGTTGACAGGTTGAGTTTGCTGATTTTGCAGGTTACAATCACATGGTGAGCATGTTTGGGGACATAACATCCTTTGATGACAACATCATGTTGCTCTGAAGATAGTCAAGGTGCTTATCTGTGTGCCGTTTGGCAAGTATCTCACAGATCAGCTGCTCACATGTTGCTCCAGTACTTCAGTTTCTGTGCTGATGTTTTTGAACATCTCATATGTATCAGCTGTTATCTCCCTATAAATCAGATGCAGTGTGTGACAAACATTTTACACATCAAGCTTCAAAAATTTGTCACAGTGCTGTGCCTCACATCTGAATGTCTGCGGTTTTTTATTTTTCATAGGTTTTCTTTGTGAGTGTGTCTCCAAAGTGACCATGCCACCTAGTGGTAACTTAGCCGCAAGTGTTTCTAAGCGCCATGTTTACACAAACCTCCTTATTGAACAGCACAGCTAAGTCAGATCTGCCACCAGATAGATGAAGATAAAATCAGGACTGAAGTTTGCTGCCTGTGTGATCAGTCTTGTAGCAACTCCTTTGTTTTCTCCCATATCCTCTTAACCAAAGGGAATAACAATGTAAGCTCTCATTCCCTGTCCTCTGTGCTGTTACAAGCAAAGATTTGGCACTCATGCCAGTCCTTACAGTGACATGCAGCCTTTAAGCTGCTTCAGCTAATTGCATGCAGTGATTACACGCCGTCTGACCATTATATCCTGCACCAGAGTTACCAGACCTTTAATAAGGAGGCCACAGCAGCCTCTAAGGGCTTCTTTTGAATGCACTCACTTAAGGCAACCCAGCTCAGAACAGCTAAACAAAACCACTAATAATTTGATCTGTTTATATTTATCAAAAACATCCAGTACTGTATAAAAGCTTTAAACAATCCCTAATTTTTATCAATGTATTATTTCCAAGCAAGCAGACTGGTTTATTTGTGTATTTTAATTCTCTATCTATCATAGAATTATGACCACCTGTCTAAATTGCCTTGAGCCATTCATCAGGCATGAACTCAACTGCCCTGAAATACCTGGGACAATGTTTGCAAGACATTAGCAACAAGTCCTTCAAGTCCTGTAAGGTCCAAGATGGGACCTCCATGGATCAGACTTGTTTGTCCAGCACATCCTATGTTCAATTGGATTAAAATCCTGGGAATTTGGTGACCAAATCATCACACTGCCTCTGCCAGCTTGCGTTATTACCATAGTGCTTCTTGGTGCCAGGAGTTTCCCAGACATCATTTGTGCACTTGGCCATTCACATTTTGTCAGAGATAATTACCATCAGACCATTCCACCTTGTCCAATTGGTCTGTACCTCAGTTCTAATGTCCATATTCTCATTAGCTGTGTTTCCATTACAAAGGTGTGCAAATCTCTGTCGATTTTCTGCTAATGTCAAAAAAAAAAAAAAAAAAAAAAAAAAAATTTCGCAATTGCGGTGATCCAATAAATAAGAAATTAAATTAAATTCACATGTGAATAAGCTTGGCCACGTGATAAGTCATTAAAAACATGCTGCGCCATGATCCTCCAACTACTTCCTGTTGTTATTTTCTTCATGGTTTGCGCCTGTGGCAACATCCGGTTGTTGATCATGTGACTCGTGTGATGTGAAAAAAGTTTTTTCATTGCAGTTTCTTGAAATAAACCTATTTCAATGAAGCTGAAAAACCACTTCATCCTAGCTCCAATCCTTTTTCTCAAAAAAGTAGCATTTTTTTCGAAAATGGTGTGTTTTCATTAATCGAATTTATTTTTGTAATTTCAAATTGCGCAATTTCAAGGTTAATGGAAATGCAGCTACTGATTGTATGCAACGAACTCTGAGTCTCTGTTTTCTGACCTCTTTCTCTCCGAAAAACTATTAACCCTTTTTAGCAATTTGACCTAAAGGAGCTCATGTGTGAGAGCGGACCACACAGGTCCACCTCCCGATTCCATTGACACACTTTATAAACCGTGTGATCTTTGGTATTTTTACAGCTTTTCATAGGAAATGAAAACAAGTAGGCCTAGTTTCTTTTTCACAGACTACTGGCAAAAAAAGTACCTTAAGATCCAACTGAAAATTGTTTCTTTGCTTTGTTTTTCTTTGCCCTGAATGATTCATTGTTCAGACTTAAGTTACTTGAACAAAAAAAAAAAAAAATAAGGAATTTGCCTTTTTGCCATATTGTATATTCACAGTTTTGGTCATTTCTTAAGATATTTTTTGGGGCTCAAAAAGAGCTCTATGACTGGATATTTAATACTAACTTTGCATCAGTTTGTACCCTGGGCATGCATCATTTCAGCTTTTAGAAATGGTGATTTGAAGTTTTTATTATAATCTGCTCAGAGGTGTCATCCTTTTTTTTGGATCTCCAGATCCAAAAATAACCACATGGACGAGATAGCGAAATTCTCACAACCAGCTCAGAAGTTCCTTGAGTGTAAAGATCTTGTCCAATGAATCCAGTGTTTCCAGAATCACTCTGACTCTTTGTTCCAACTCCCGATAAAAATGTTTTCTGGGGAGTCTGAGATGTGTGAGCCATCAAGAGATAGAAGACAGTTGAAAATTGGGACGATCACTCCAATCTGACAAATGTTGAATAGAGGACTAAAGCACCCCACCCTGCTGCTGGTGTGCTTTATAACTACTATCATGTTAGCTTTCAAAGACCTTCAGACACCTGGGAGAATTGTTAATCAAGATGTTTTTAAGAAAACTGAGCTCCTTGAATATAAAAACAATTAGGAATGACAGTCCCTCCAGAAAGTTAGTATTAGAGAGCATGTATTCTGTATTTATGCAAATTCACTCATCATTCGCAGTTTTTGCATGGAGTTGCAATTTTCACCAGTCATCACAACTTTTCCACAAATCTGACCAACATCCTCTTACATGTCCACTTTTAACGTGTTTTCCAGGGCATCCAGTGGAATTTTATTGACTGATTAAAATGTCCGGGTTTTCAAATTGACTGGCGGATGCAGGGAATGAGACAGCCGTTCTTTTATTTGACGTCTTACCCGAGCTTTTGCCTAGTGTTTGGCTTGTAGCGAACAGCAAAATTTATTTCCTTCATACAAACCCAGTCGCAACAAATTGGTGTTGCGACCATCCTCCATCCTCCATCTCCAACTCAACTCCACCCATCACTTTCTCCTTCCCTAAATAAAAGTAACTTTTTTTTATATGCACAATTCGACAGGTACATTTAACTTTTTTAGGGTGCCATTTCAAGAAGGTACAGCAAATTCAACTTTCTTGTAAGACCATGTTATGGCGAAAATAAAGCTTAAAAATTTGCAACTTTGACCACAACCTTCTGAAAAAGGTGCCACAAAATCAGTCTTTTTAGACCACAACAATCATGAAAGGACTGACTGAATTACCTTTTTTAGAGTAAAATCAAGATCTAAATAAACTGCTATGATCCAAGCCATATAAGAGTATTGTATTTAAACGTATCTCATATGTGAGAGTGTAAAAGCTGAACCCAGTGTTCTGTATCAGTAGCAAGATGAATGTATAACACAATAACCTCTGATTGAACATGTCACTGATGGCTGATGGGGGGTCCCTGGGTAGTAAATGACCCATCGCCTCGCAGGGCGGGCTTCATCTGTCTCACTCTCACTCTGCAGCTTCTCCTCCAGCCCCTTAAGAGGCAGTTTTCACTGCGGACCCAGGGGTCAGCTGGAAAACATCCACTCATAAACAGCATCTATTATTCATGTCTCCAGCCCTGTAATCCACTCACATCACACAGCGGCTACACCAGTTGTCCAGCCACTTTGTTTGCTGACAGACAGATTGGATTTGTCCAGCGGCAACGTCTACATTTGATTTAATGTACGGCCGCCTCCACCAACTGTAGTTATCGCTGTGATAAACACATCTGGGTTGCATCTGTGCTGAAAATTCGGCAGCCGTACACACTTGACAGCAGCCGTGTTTCTGTAAAGTTGATGATGATCGCTTGCTGTAAATACACTGTTTGTACTGTTGCCTTTTTCTAATCAACTGGTTCAAAACATTGGGCACAAAAATGAGTCATTTGAGTATTATGAAGTCCTTTGTTGATACCTAACAGGGGCAATTAGGACTTTTTCAGCACAGTGCTTGTGTCATTTGACGTTAGCTGTCGTGTGTGTAAGGGTGGGCCCAGCTTGGCCCAGATTTGACCGTGTCTTAGTGTACTAATCCATTAGTGTCCCCAAAGGCCTCGTGATTACACACATTGCTAATACACACATTGGCGCTTTTCTTCTGAGACTTTTCACTGATGGTATCAGAGGCCACTTGGGTGGTTTCGGTGTGTAGCTGTGACTGTTGGAGGTGGGGGTAGATGGATATTTGTGCCCATATTTAGGGTCTGGCGGCTCATAATGCTTTCATTTATGTCAGAAATGGAGTGATGCTTGTCTCCTTACCCACCCCCAAAAGCTCCCACAAAAACCGCCTGTAACCCCACATTTTCCTACCAGCTTTCATGGCAGCAGTAAGTGGCCCAGCCTCTAATGATTTTAATCATCTGCAATCAGACCCAGGAGTCTGAATCTCTGGACCAGAGACAGAAAGACAAGACAGAGAGAAACGAGAGGAGTGGGTTTTCAGTGGTGATGCCGGCTGGCGATGGAAAGGTGGTCACGGAGCAGTGTAGGAGCCCGGCACAATTACCTCCAGATCTCTTGGGGAACATGATTCCAAACTCCGGAGCAGGAGATGAGAAATGAGAGCGGCGTTCTGGCTTAAGCGGGGCTGATCTGTCGACTGCCTGTTTTGGTGTGTGTAACAGGAGAATCTCAAGTCCTCATTGTGTAATTTGACAGTCAGTTTCCAACTCATCACAGTGGCAGCATGCTGTAACTGTACCAGGGATGATTTTGGTCTACGCTCTTGATGGTTTTAACTTTTGGTAATGGTTCATTGAGCAACATATTTGAAGCAGATTAAGAGCAAGGGGACATGCAAAAGCAGACATATTTTGCTTCACAAATGTTACTAACACTGCAGTACTGAGCACTGTGTGAAAGTCTGGAGTTATCCTTCTTCTTTGTATTGTCTTCCAAGAGCCATGCTTTGTTGTAATGCTTTACAGTGCTCCTGATTAATATTTTTTCAATGTTTTTAGGGACTTTTAAAGTTTTTCTTTAGACTTTTGCTTTCCAGGCAACTTAACAATCATCCAGTATTAAATTGGACATTTTGGATCCTTAAATTCTCATTTCTTTATCCACCCATCAATGGCCAATAGTAACGTTATTGTTCCCAATGGTAAATTAATTTGCAGCATATCCACATATCACACAACACATATATTACACACAAAACAGAGCAAAACAGAACAACACAAGTTTTATCATTCAGCATCAACAAAATGCAATGTGCAGTAGAATTGGCAATAAGACTTATGTTATTAAACATAACGATAGCCACAGGTATAAAGGAAATTCTATGTCTCTTGGTCTTCTCTGCAGACACTTTATATCAGTGGCCTGAAGCAAGCAGCTGAAAGTCTCTAAACAGAGGATTATCTGAACACAACATGACAGAATTTGCATTTCTCAGCACCTGTCTGTTATAAAAGTCCACAAGCTGGACCTGAGTCCTTCCTGAAATCTTACTAGCCACTTTAAGCAGATTACTCATCCCCGTTTTTATTGACCACAGACAGATTACCATACCATGCAATAATACAAAACATTAAAACAGATTCAATAAAACATTCATCAAAAGGATCATCATCTCAGATGAAACATTAAAAACTTTCAGTTTCCTTAAGAAGCGCAGCCGTTGTTGGGCCTTCTTTGTTGTGTGAACAAAGTGTGGCTCAAAGGACAAAGCATTATCAAGAATAATCCCCAAATATTTGCAATTATCCACAAGTTTGATAGCACCTTCATTTACGACTGTTTGTGCGAGACAGGGGGATGACTTCCTGAAATCAGTTATCATTTCCTTAGTTTTCAATGTTGATCTTCAAAAATGACTCCTCACCATGACACAAACTCATCCACAACAGGCCCATGGTGATGCTCTTCCCCGTGAAAAACAATGACTTATCCACATATTTAATGAAATGCCTGTTTGTTGCTATCTCTCTCCCCTTTTATATATTCTATATACTAATGACTGTTGCAACTTTGTGGTGAATCGGTGCAAGATTTTAGCTGGTTGGAAAAACAGCCGTTGATTCTCACACATAGATCTGGCAATTAAAAGGTCTAAAATGCAGTCCATAAGATTAAAATCTGGTTAAGAAGCTTATCAGCTAAAAGATGTGGCTAGATAGTATTAAAAGTAGAACAAAAGTTAATAAATAAAAGCTGAGCATGACCTTTGACACCATCCAGGTGACGATACAGGAAGTTTAACAAAGCAACCACAGCATCTTCAACACCCCTGTGAGGTCTGTATTCAAATTGCAGTGAATAAGTACGTCTACTTGCCACAAAATCTCATTTCTGATAAGATTTTCAAAGGATTTCATAAGATGTTAAAGCAGCAGGCCTGAAATCATTTAGTGATGTAAGATTTATAGACTTTGCCACCAGAGCCATGATTGACATTTCCCATACCTCTGGAACCTTCTATTCCTGGAGTGATAAGAGAAAGATATCAGAAAAGATGCTACATAGTCGCTCAGAACATATTTTTAGCACCTAACCACATATATTATCTGGCCCTGGATTTTTGCGAGACTTAGTCTTTTAAAAAAGATTTTCCAATAGGACAAAGCTGATGGAGTCCGATTAGTCTGTTTTCTACTTATCTAAGTTCAGGTTGGTAACAGGTCCGGGTGGGAAACCAGGAACTTCTCTCCAAGTAGTGATAGTTTCCAGCACATTTTGGGAGACTCTAGCTTGCCCATTGCCTTCCTACGCAATTCCACTCAGTTCTCATCTCCCTTCATTACTCTGTCTGGGATTTCTCACATTGAGCTGGATTTTTCAGGATGAATTTTAACTGGTCCAATCAGCAAACAGGAGGAGTTGTGAACGATGACATCAATTTTCTGTGCTGTTTTAGAATTGTAGTCTGCTTATTTAGGGTTGTAATTTGGCAATGGCAACAGAGGAAGTGAGCGAAGTCCTTGTTGGCCACGCTTCCAAATATTGACCAATTAAGTTGGAGCAAGAGGAATGTTTCAGACCTTTTATTACTACAGCTCTCATTAGAAGCCATGTCATTCATTTCGACACTTCTCTCTTCGCAGTCGGGGATGGTTGTTTACAGTGCACACAATATCCAGTAAGCTTCATATCGTAGCTTCCTTCATGATCGAGCTGGCACATTACATATGTCACAGCCAAATGTTAGTAATTCGGTAAAATTAGATCCAGTTGTTTAAAACTTCAAGAGTCCACACCTCCAGCTACCAGTTGCTTCTCAATAGCCAAGGGTCCAGACCCTCTGTAGAAAACAAAACATAGAACAAGTGGCTGGTTTTTACCAGGCTAGGGAGAATCCAAAGGAGTCACCCCAGACCAGAAGGAAAATTTAGTTGTTCCTCTGGCCTTTTGGTCTTCCCTCGGGTTTGCTCTCAGGAAAATGTGCCAGGAAAACCTCCAAAGGTGGCATCCAGACCAGATGCCCAAACCACCTCTTTTTGATGTAGAGGAGGTTAATGACTGAGCTTCTAACCCTAAAGCTGATTTCAGTCACCCTCCAAAGATATATTCAGGATTTTGTTGTTTTGGTCATGATCTATATCATATGGCCATCAATGAGAGGTGTAATGTAAATTGTGAACTTTGCTTTTGGCTCATCTCTTTTTTTCTCCATAACAGACCAAAGCAGATCCCACTGCTGATCCAGTAGCAGTCAGTAAATCGCGAATGTGCTCATTCACTACAGTCTTGAATGAGGCAGCTGCCAAGCAGGACAGGAAAAGACTGCAACATGCCTGTAAATTTAAGTAAAAAAAAAACATGGACTTCAAAAATTAGGTAGCAGGCAGAAAAATTCACTACTGATCCCCAGGACCGACTGTCTTTATTTGCTTCTTCCTTGAGGTAAAAGAGTTACAGGAAAGCCTGGCTGTTTGTAGGCAAACTATAAAGAAATCCCAACTGTTGAATTAAATTGTTTTTGTCAGACATGTTGCTATGGGGTTGTAAAACATCAAGCACCAAGTTATGCAATCTGCATTTCCAAACATTTGTTATTCCTGCAGGGTTTAGGGACTTCAAGGGTGTTATTCTGACTGCATGCCATATTTGCATGCTGTCAGAATACAGACTTGAAAATTGCACTTCATCCAATCTGTTTGAGCTTGAGGCAAAGAAGAATATGACAGAAATATATGTCTATGGAGGTGCAAATCTGGTAGAGACATAATCCAAAAGAGTTACAGCTGCAACTGCAGCAACAAGTGGTTCTGTTAAGTATTGACTGTGGGGATTTGAATGAAAATAACTAATTAAGTAACTTCTAAAGGGAGTGGATTGCACTGGATTTTATTTTGGGGTATCAATGTAAAAGGGGGCTGAATCCAAATGCATGCCACACTTTTCAGGTTGTATTTATAAAATAAATTTTTTGTTTTTATTTCAACATTCAATACTTTGTGTTGGTCAATCACATAAAATCACAGTAAAGTAGATTGAAGTTTGTTGATGTAATATGAAAAACAAATCAAGGAACATAAATACTATTGCAAAACAGTGTATAAAGACATTTTTGAATAATTATCTGTAATAAATTTGTTTAAATGTCCAAATAGACACCAAAATTTGGTAGAAAGGCCTTTAACAAGAGTGTGAGCTGTTGTCGCTGCAAAGGGGAAAAAAATTCCATATTAAAGGCTATGTACTTTAATACACTGAGATTATCGACCTTTTTAAAAGCTTCAAAATCCTGATGGAAATATATCCTGTAACATTCACTGACTTTCGATGAAGCGCCATACTAGCAACACAAAAAAGTTGTTTGTGCAGGGAGGGGTGCAGAGAGGAGAAGAGGTGGGGGGAATTTGAGCAGAACTCTGCCAAAGCTGCATGAAGCAGGACCACCCAAGGTGGCGTCAGCAGCTTGGCAGGGGTTCAGGGAAGTTGGTCGGCATGCCAGCAGGCAGCCCGTGCCCTGGGCTCAGGCACTCTGAACCACTGGCAGAGTGGACGGAGATATTCAGCTCACCCCAAAAAGGCAACTTCAGCCTCCCACAGCATAACACAGCAGAGCCACAGTGATAGGGAATTTATGCGTGTCCGTCCGTGTAGGTCTTGGAGAGCTGGGGAAAGATGAAAAAGATATTTTTAGGACTTGGTTTCCTATGATTTTAAAGAACTCTCCCACATGGAAATGATGAGGTTGAACCAGAAAATGTTTATTCATGAGAAACCCAAGCATCAGCAGCATCTATCTTAGGATGTCCTAGCTGTGCTGAACAGCACATAACAGCACAGTACACTTCTTTTTTGCTGCATGGAACCACTGTTCTCATATAAGCTCTGCAAATGTTAACCAGTTCATCACTGCTGGCTGCAAACAAAAGCTTTTTCCCTCTTCTTTATCTCCTCCAGTGGGGCCCATCATTTCATCGAAGCACTTACAGCTTATAAACTCTTTGACAAATCTCATTAGTATTCAGCTTCTCTCAGCAGTTTACTGCCTGGATGCGAAAGTATCGTTTATCACCCTGTAATTCACTTTACCGGTTAAATTCAGTTTGGCAGGTCTGTTGGGTCTGTCTGTAGAAAGGGAATGAAGGAGGAGAGGGGATGCTGTTTGAAGTTTAACCACCTTGACTGGAGCTTTATAAAATCAGACAAGACAATGTCAGATGCAGGATGTGTTTTGGGTTTCCTGAAATCACTGGGAGCTGCAAACAAATGATGGTGAGAAACGTTGCTGCTGTCGAGAGCCATCTGACACTCTTCTCTTCCTCCATCTCTTCCGTGAGAGAGCCAGGGAGCCAAACTCTCTGACCTCATTCCATTTCAAGGCTGCAATTCTTTTAAAGGTAGAGTAATATTTATTGTCAAAGTTGTATAGCATTATCCCAACAAGGAGAAAATAGGAAAAGGATGTGGAGGCTCAAAAATGATTCACTGGATCTCCCTCTGAGGTCAATCCTACAAGGACTTCACTTGAATATTTTTTATCTCAACATGTTTTATTTATTTCACTTTTTTTTTTAATCCTTATTGAGCCATTAAAATCTATCCATCATGTGGTCCACTTTCATTTTTTAGAATTTCATATTTTCTTTTAAACGGTAAAGACATGACTGTTCATTTGCACATGCTTTATACTCACAACAACAATAATATGGAAAATAATTTCCCAGTAGAATTTCATGCAAAACTAATAAATGTTTTCACATGCCAAAAAAAAGCATAGAAATTGCTTTTTTGTGGAATAAAATTAGGGTTTCAATGTTGAACTGTTCAGTTTCAGTTTGACAATTTACTTGTTTTAAGTTTTTAACTCAAAATATGAAATGGCATCCAGTTTAAGTGAAAAACAGCAAAATGGCCCTTTAATTTACTGCTGTATTAAAAGCTGCAAATCATATAATAGCCACCTGCAGTGTATATGCAGAAATAACTTCTTACATATTGTATGCAATGCAGCAGGGTGATCCCAATGACTGCATGTACAAATATGCAAAAAAAAAAAAAAAAATTGTTTTGCAATTTACAGAGGACTTTGCTTATGGAGCGCCCTAGGCTTTGCCACCCTGGGCAGAGAGCCACATTGCCTGTATCAAAAATCACAATTTAATTATGTTTTAATGTTATTTAGACATGTATGAGCCAACTTCTTATTTTCATTCATAAACCAGACACAATATGCTTGTAAAAACATTGTAGCTTTGTAACCCTACCTAAAATAACAGAAAGGTTCATAAATTGCAACAATTTATTTATTTCCTTCTTTTGCCTTTTTAAAGTTTGTAAAAATATAGTCATGCACTTTGTACCATCTGCTGCACCACAGCTCTGCAATTTCAGTAAATTTTTTTCTGTCTGTCAGCTGCTGGCGAAGGCTGTGATTATTGCCAGGGTTCTTTCTGCCGCTCAGTGGATCCCTCTGAGTGTAACACTCCTCCAAGATGTAAGTAATAACAGAACCAGTGGCAAAAACCTTTATTAGAGTTCTGTTATTAGAGATATATTGGTTAAAACAGACTTTTCTCCCTGACTCTGTTTGTGCAACTGCTAGTAACAAAGAAAGTTGAGAAGGTGCAACATCAGCACATTTGTTCAGCAAGATAGCAGTAAGGGACTATTTCCTGGAGTTAGTATCAGTATAAACTTGGTTTGTCAGTATAAGATACTGCACCTTTTTGACATCCATGAGAGTTTTTATTATTGATTACTTCAAACAATAGATTAAAACTTGTTTTCAGGGAAATAGTGTCTGTTTGTTTGAGTTGTGACTCTTTACTCCACCTCCTGCATATTGTTTGTGTTGCATTGAGCTGAAGCAGGGTAAGGCAGGTGTCTGACAGAGCACCAAGGTCTGATTCCCCTGGGCAGCTTATCACGGTGATAGCCACAGCCCAATTCAAAGTCCCCCCCAGCAGCCTGCTTTCCTAAAGAATAATCAACCAATTCAGCTTTCAGAAACACTCAGATGTAAAGCAGCCAGTCCTTCATAACTCATCCTCTGTATGGTTTTCTCACCATCGCCTTATGCTGCTCCCTGTCTGAGCCCTTCTCCATCCATCAGCTCAAATAATTTTCCAAAATCTTTCACCTTTTCCTGAGATTCCATTATGTATTTATAATTAATTTATTCACCCCGCAACTCTCCTCTCCCTTGGTCTTGTTGCAGAGAAATCTGGAAATGATTTAGATGCTTTAGCTGCAACATGCAGCTGCCTATTAGGGACAATTTTCACTCCCAGACTTTTTATTATAAGGGAAATATTTTTAGTAGCTTGTGAAAGAAAAATCATTTTAAAGAAAGTTGCAATAGGCTGAATCGACTCGACTATATTGCCTTCCTGCGCTGTTCTGCTCGATTCTAATCTCGCTTCACAGCTTAGTCTGCAATTTCTCTTATTGACTTGGGTTCTTCCAGTAGAATTTCAACCAGCCAATCAGCGAACAGAAGGAGAAGTTGTGAACGATGATGTCAATGTTCTGTGCTGTTTTAGAGCCTGCCATTTTAGCAATGGCAGCATTCGGGCCTAGCACGTCTCTTTTCACAGACGTGGATGGTTGTGAATCATCAGCCAAACGTTAGCCATTGGGTAAAATTTAAAACCACAACAGAGTCCAGAGCAAGCAATTGTTTCACAATAGCCAAGAGGTCAGACCCCCTGTAGGAAGCAGTGTAGTACAAGGGGCTGGTCTTTACCAGGCTATGAATTGACAGTACTCTGCAGCTATCTGCAGAGGAACTTCAGTTCTGCTTTCTTAGTTGGTGATGTAATAAAGGAGCGGACACATGTGAAAACACTTCAGACTGTAGCGCTAAAATGTAACATGCTTGATATAGGCACTGTTGCTTTGTTGGATGTGGTCAGTAAGGTAGTTGTGAAGCTGTGAAGGCGTTAGCTGTAAAGTTTTCTGTGCAACTCAACCTCCACCCTGACACCTCTCCCCACCCTGTATATCTCTCACAGGAACTTCCACAAAATTCAAACGCTGGCACCCCACATTGACACCGAGCTGAAGCAAATCACAACTCTCAACTTGAGGGCAAAAGAATTGCTGAAACCATTTGTTTGAGATAATGAAGCCTGCATCTATTTCTTACATATTCTGGAGCTTTGTTTTCTGACTGTAAGGTAAAAGAGACATATTCTACAACATAAAAGATTTAAAATGGATTAAATTTATTTTCTGCTGATTTCTTACAGGTAAATAAGCAGAAACTTTCCATATGACCTACTAAAGAGATTCTTAAGTAAATAAAAATATATATATATATATATTGAAGGGATCTTAAAGTTAGTTCAGTGGCGTCCAAAGTCGGTCCTTGAGGGCCAGCATCCTGCATGTTTTCGTTCTCTCCCAGGTGGTAGTAACTACCTCCTCAGCATGACAATGTTCTGTAGAGGCTTGCTAACGAGCTATTATTTGATCCAGGTGTGCTGAACCAGGGAGAGAACTAAAACATACAGGATCCAGGCCCTTGAGAACCGACTTTGGACGCCACTGAATTAGTTTGTCAGTTAGGTCTTTATTTGCACAATATAAAAACAGGAATTCACAACAAATTCAGAAGGAAAAAAGCATAATGTGTAGATCAGATAAGACAATCTTAAGGCACTTAATATAAATCTAACTACAGCTAACTTACTATTAAAAATTATTAAACTCAGTTTGACACACCGAGTGTAACATAGAAGAAATGACCCAGGGCAAAGAATCTAACAAACAAAAGGGGAAACAAAAGTAAGAAATGATAAATATTTTATATTATATATAGTTAATCCATAATGACAGAGCCTATATCAGGCTTTTTGTTTTAAACAAATAGACCTGTGCACTGCTGTCATGCATGAAACTGCAAAACTGTTGAGCTTTTTCTAAGCATGCAGTTTTAAAGCCTTCCTCCATGTTTGTTTGAGCCGTTTGAATCAGTGAACAACAGCTGGATAATTAGGGGAAGCTTCATTGCTGTGTTTTACTGTGATCTGAGTCTGAACAAGTGAGGACATGAATAAAGATTTCTGAGACTACTTTTAGCATCTTGCAGTCCGCTGTTGTGGATGAACTTGTTTGGAAATGGCCATATTGGAAGTTGTTTTGAGTGTCCATTTATAGATTATTTTCCAAATAGTACAATGAATTATTAAAAATTCTGATTTTATTATCAGAACTATAATCTGCTACCATCTTCCTTCTGAGGGCTTCAGGCAGTTTTTTTTTATCTCTCACTCTCACTTCAACTGAGAGGAGCTCACAAAACTTATTGTCTAAGGTTTAAACATGGCAAACCTTCTTTAAAATGAGTAAAAATGCTGTAATTGTGTGCTTGATGTGTTTCGCCTGTGTTTCATTTTACCCATTTTTAGTGAAAATAAATTTTGGGGTGTCCCAATTTATTTCTCAACAGAAAACATAATTTTTGGAGTACGTTTCAGAGTAAAATGTGTAAACACAATTAAATATGAACAGTTTTAAAGTTCAGATTATATTACTTAAAGCTTCCAGTGTTGTTAAAATTAAATGTTTTTCATATAAAACCTATCTTAATAAAGTTTTGTGATGTTTTGAACTACTTTGAATAATTAATTGAGCTTACTGTACTGTTTGATAACTGGAATGTATGTATGATTGAATGTTTGTTTTTTGTTTCTTTTTGGAACATGCCTCAGGACAACATTTGTTGTGAATTGGTCCCATATAAATAAACTGAATTTGGATTGAATTGTATGTTCAACAACTTCTTCTGCCAACCCTTGGATCTTTAACCTGCTCTGAGAAGCAGCACCTCTGTTCTTTGTGATTAATCTGTCAACTTCAGTAAAAGTTATAACTTATTTTTAGGAGGAGCCAAATTTGATATCACATTCTGGACTGAACTTCACAGTCTCAGGCTCTTTGAAAACATGCTGCATATTTAAGAGCTGTGGACATTGTAAAATATATTAGGGGTTGTAATCCTTTGGAAATACAACCACATTTGCTCAAATGAACAAATGTGGTAAAAACCATGAAGAAAACTCTCTGACGATGGTGATGAACTCAAGCTTCACAGGAAATTATGTGGCCACTGGTCAAACACTTGTTTATATTCCCAACACTTTGCTCGACTTGTTACCCTCCCGCAATATTTCAGATGTTTGTGCGGCAGTCTCACAGCCTCGTGGTCGTCTGGTGGTTTTGTGGGGGAAGGGGGAATCTCCACCCCAAGTACAAAGTTGGCTAATTGCCCCCCACCAGCCACAACATACACACCCATGCAGAGACATACAAGCACACACAGCAGGATTCTCTGTTGTTCTGGAGCTCAGAGGGGAGGAGAGGAGGATTAATTCTAATTGCGATGTGTGGGAGCCAGCAGAGAGGCCCGGATTACTGAGGGCTTCTCCTTGATCCGCAGAGATGCTGATGGTAATGCTTCCTGCCCTTCCACTGCCAGCTGCCTGCGCCGTACACTGATCGGACACATGCCACTCCCACGCAACCATGTAAGTGTTCAATTTCATGAAGACAGCAACCCTTAAGTATAGGCTATGTGTCCTGAGTCACTGGGGTTGGTGATTCACTTCTCCCAGTGCAGCTTTAGCCTCTCTGTGGCCTTGTGTCAGAGCTGTCTGCCACTGTGTGCGCAGGCTGCACCCCAAGTGACGCTTTACCGCTTCAGTGGATTTAACTTTGGAGACAAGGATGAAGTTTTCTCTGCACTGGCTGGACGTTTACTTGTATTGCGTGCCTAGTACCTCTGCACACAGGCTTAAGGTGTCCCGTCATTGTGTTTTTTCAGCAATGTAAAGGTCAGTCAGAGGTCTGCTGGCTGTTCTGAGTGTGCTTTAAAAACTAAATTCTTTAAATGAGTTTTATGTTGGCCCACATCCTCGTTCATCCTGTGATTAGCCTTTTTGTTCTTCTTTCATTTCTGCAATTTCTTTAAATTCAAAATCTAAGGATTTGAAAATGTGATTTTATATATATATATATATATATATATATATATATATATATATATATATATATATATATATATATATAAAATGGGAATCTTAAAAAGTTCATTTCAGTAATTCAGATTCATAACTGAAACATAGATATTATATAGGTTCAATAAATATATTAGAGCTTAAAACGAATCAAAAGTCAAAATTCTATTTCTTGGACAATGAGAATATTACATAAGAGCAATGAAATAGGATGTGTTAATCCTGTAATTCTGTAATGTTGGCCTACTGCAAAACTATGTGCTGTACATGTGAGAATATCATCTGTGAGAGATTTTACCATCCCATTTCGCCGTACTGTTACCAGGCAATCGGCTTTTTCTGGAACGGCAACTAATCAGTGGGATACACTGCCTGATGATGTGAGAAGCTGCACCTCTCTGAGATTTTTCAAATCTAACTTGAAAATATCTGTGCTCAGATATGTAATCATCAACTGTATGACTGTGTATGTGTGTGCCGGTGATTAAGTCCGTATGTGTGTTTGTCGGTGTAGTGTGACCAGAACGGAACTTGTCGTGCTACATTTTCTGTTATATTGCATTATTGTATTGTATATCAGGTTTTGTAACTTGTTAAGGGACTGCAGATGCAAATTAGCTTATGCTATAATCTGGTACAGTGCATCAAATGGTGACATTTCTGTTTTAGCTCTACAATGTCCCCTTTTTAAATAAAGCTTATTATTATTACAGTATAAGCTCAATACTTGATTCGGGCTTCTTTTGCATAAATTGGTGCACTTTTGCGTCTGCGTTATTGGGTCTGGTCCTGCTTTACTTCCTCTTGACAGTGACACATAGATTCTTAATGTGGTTTAGGTCAGATGAGTTTGTTGGTCAACCAAGCACAGTGATAGTATGTGCTTGGTTGACACATGCTATCACTGTGCCAGTGATAGTATGTCAAAGTCATTTGGGCTTTGGTTCAAAGTCCAAATGACATTGGACTTTGAACCAAAGTCCAAAGTCATTAAGTGACTTTGGACTTGGTTCCCCAAATCATCACTGAATATGGAACAACATTGAACCACAGAGAAACAGACTAGTCCTTCTTGTTCTTAGCACAGGGAAGGTGTTTATGATGTTGTCAAGACGCAATAAATGCGACAGTTGTAGTCCTGGACACGCCAGTGTGTGTTGGCTCTTGAAGTGACTCAAGCCACAGTCTGCCTCCAAACTCTTGAATGTGCTTTGCTTCATAAGCCTCTCTACTTATTCCTGCTGCTTGTGCATCTTTTCATCACTTTTCCTTCCACTAAACTTTCCATTAATATGCTTGGATACAGCATACTGTGAACAGCCGGTGAGTTTATTTTACATGAGTTTACATGACTTTTGCTTTTAATTGAAGTACTAAAATAAATTAATTTCTTGATGATTTTTTTAAGTTATGTAGATTCACATGTAAAGTTCTTAAACCACTAATATTATCATGGCCTTTCATAACTACTTCTCTTATTTTCCATGAAGCTCAGAGCTGGACAGTTTCTGCCCCGTCAGGCTTGTATTCCATTTTAACAGCTATTGTATTCAAAGCCGCAGGCCTGCCCTCCTCCCTTAACAAAATCATGTCAAAAAGCAATTAATATCTTAATACCTCCATCAGCTCCAACCACGAAGCCGCCAAAAGGCTGGACTCTTTGTTTTTTCCGCCCCGGTGTCGGCCGCTGAGCTGCTCTTGCCCGGTCCGTGGTTTCCTTGGTTTTATCTCCCTTTGCCCCGGTGGTCAGCTGTGGTTTTCCAGGGGGCACGGGGTAGGACGTTGTGGGCAGAAAGGTCCTCCACCTCACCCAAGCATTAAGTACTACTCTTCAGGCCTAAGAGCTCCACTGGCCGCAACCCCGGCCCCATCTAATGGGTAGGCCCACGGATCAACTCTGACCGAACACACTCATCCACTCTGCAGGCTTTCCATCCATTAGGAGCAAACAAGTATAACATCAACACCTTTCATTGTTGGTGGGGATTTAAGATCTGGGAAGCTTTGCTGCACAGAACTGGATTACCCACTTTTTACTTTGATAAACAGAATTGCTTTAGCTGTTTTCTTTTTTTAACTTGCATATCAAGACATGTCAGAAAATGATTAATGATGCTGTCTCCTCTTTTCCAAAGCCGCTGGAATAAAGAAATGCTGACATTTGGGTTTGTTTTCTCTTTGCACAGCTTACCCAAGCTTAAGTTGCACAAGACACCAGGTAATATTAACCACACAAACTCCTCTCCTATCATCAAATCCCTCTGAAGTGTTTTCCTAATCTGTCATCCACATAATACCTGGTAGCAGTTAGAGGTGCTTCTTTTATAACTCTATAGCTCTTCAAAGGGGAAGGAAAAGATGGGTTTGGAGGTCTGAGGCCTGCCTCCACAATATTTGGTTTCTCTACATTTTCATTCATTTCTTTTGGCAGGGTCGACCAGCAACTGGTGGAAGGTCTTGGCAGAACATACAATAAAAGCTCATGATTAAAGAGACTAAAGCTTGTACTGTATATAACTTGTGTCCATTAACCACCAAAAAGGGAAACAGATAAAAAAAAAAGTTGTTTTTCTAATCTACAGTTGCCTAGACACTCAGTCTTTATTATAAATACATGTGTCCCTTTCTGGGTTATGAATTTCTGTGATGCATGCACTATATGATCCACTCCTGTTCATGTACTCACACTTTAAACACACTGTCTGTCCAGTTCCAGCCAGCGGGCCCACACACCTTGGCCGGCCTGGGTGGTGTGTGCCTTTGAGCACACTGTCGTGGTTTGGCTCCTCGCCCCCCTGCCTGGCTTGCCTCCTCTGGACACTGTCAGCTTTTTCGAGACCAAGCTATACTGCCTCCTTTTACCTTCAGCTATATAGCAGCTGTACAAACACATATACATTAGAGCAGGCCTTTATTAATGACTTTATGTTGGAGGGTCTCTGCTGTGGCGGCTCTGATCTTGTAAGACATTGTAGCGGTTTCTGTAGTGGTGGTGGTCCTGAGTGTAAAAACGCTGACATGGGTGGACTCTTTAAGGCGGGGGGGCTTGCAATGGCGCAGAACCAGCTGGACACGGCTACACTTCAGGAAGTGGATTTTGAAGCATAAATGCGAATGCCCTGACGTGGACGATGTTAAGTGCCTGTGAAATATTATGTTACAAGTGATTTGGCTGCAGTGCGCACATTGTCTTTTTATAATGACAGGTTTTATGATTGCAGGTTCTGAAAGCCCCATCTGCGTCAGGCAGCCGCATTTTCCATAACTCTGATTTATTTTTGAAGCAATGACAAACATTTGAGCAGCTTGAGCTGTTGATGGTTTAAGACAGAGGAAGGTCGTCGCAATCCATCCTGTGCGAATCTCTGAGTGCGGCCCATTCTAGCAGAGATTGATTTACTATTTATCCCTCTGACAGCACAGATAGGGAAGAGTCATAATTCTGTGCACCAGGGAGATTAAATTCCTGTATCGCTGTCAGCTACATTAACTGACTTCCTGGATCTCAATTCAATTAGCGCAGCTGCATTCTCTAGCATTAATAAATCAATAGAGATGGCCTGCAGATAGGCAGGCTGCATACAGTATGTCAAAGATGCCTTCCTGCACACATGCATGAGAACACATCACACACTTGTGTTAGTTTGTTTCTGTGCTGTTTAATAATGATTCCCAGCTCAGCTGTTATTAGAACAGCCAACTATACATCTAACCCCCAACAGACACCTGCTGCAGTGAAAACAGCTCTCTGACTGAAATTCTTTTGCTGACTTTTTTACTGACAGTACCCTATGAAAGTATTAATACCCCTCTGAATGTTGTAATATTGCAACTACAAACTTTAATCTCCTTTATTGGGATTTTATGTGATTGTGAACACAAAGTAGTGCATAACTATGAAGTGGAAGGAAGAGGGTAGATGGTTTATAAACATTCCTTCAAATAAAATTCTGAAAGTGTTGCATGTGTTTGTATGCTTAGGATCACCACATGAAGGTGAGTCTACATCCTAGTCTCAACACTTAGTAGCATCTAACAGGTTTTCTTCTAGGACTGCCCTGGATTTATCTCCATCGATATTGTAATTAACTCTGAACAGCTTCACTGAACTTGCAGATGCTTCCACCACCGTGTTTCAAAGAGGGGATTTTATGTTCAGGTGGTATTTTAGGTGTCATACTCTTTCCATGCTATGAAACTTATCTCTGATCTTTTTTTTTCCTTGACTATATCCCTGATCTGTCTGGTACATTAATTTGTCTGCATGATCCTTTTATGTCATTAATCTTCTCTATCAAACCTCTGAGGTCTTCACACAACAGCTGGATTTTTACTGATATTAAATTACACAAGTGGACTCTATTTATTAAGTAGCTGATTTCTGATGACACTTGATTGCACTGGATTTTATTTGTTAAAGATTTTTTTTTTAAATTTGTCCTTTCCTTCCACTTCTTAAGTATGTATACTTTGTGTTGGTTTATCACATGAAATCCCCCAAAATATTGTAAAGTTTAATCTGCAATGTGACATGAGATAAAAACACTCAAGAAATATGAACGCTTCTGGAAGGCACTGTATTTACTGTGTCTACTGAGCAAACAAAGAGACACACGCTTTGTTGTTTTCCAGCTGTTCAGAAAACATCTGTGACGGCCACCTGAGCGGCAAACGAAGGACAGACATACTGTCGACTTTTAAAACATTTCACTGTGTGAAGGAAAATGTTGCATTCTCCCTAATGCTGCTGTCACTTCACACGTTAATTTTTCAGTTAATTGCTTCATTGGTGACACTATCCCAATGTTTGTTTCAGGGAGAAAACATGCAGTTTAAAGTTTGGGTCAACTGTCTGTAGTACTTTTTTTACTACTTTTTTCTCTGTTGCGCCACATGTGACGTAAATGAAATCGAGGCATCTTTCATTAACTTTATAGTTTAAAATTTTGACTTTATCAACATGTTCATCACTTTCTGAGGCTGGCCATGATTAACTGTTCTTCACTGTTTTTCTGAACGATGCCCTCATTTCGTGGCTGCTGATTTCTCCCTGATTACCCAAACTGTGCGTCACTCTGTGAAACGCCAGACACTAATTCGCCTTGTCGACCTGATGAGACGGTTGATAAGGGGCTTTGATTGGCTCTCCCTCTGAAGGAGGGAAGGATTTCATTGGGGCAAAGATACTGGGAAACATGGCGTTCATTTCAGCAATCAGCAAACCATCCTCCCTCTTTTCCTTCTTTTCTACTTTTGACAAAACTTATTCCAGAGCGCTTTCAATATGGATTACACAGCATTCTGCATGCAGCTTTAATTCAATGTGAAATAAAACCCTTTTAATCCCACTGAATGCTGTAGTTAGAGAAGGCTAGACATGAAGTTTGAAGTGATTGGATGAATTTGGACTCTTCTTTGAGGCGCACAACAGGACATTTCCCCCTCATGAGGTTGATTTGGTAGTAAAGGTCTAGTGAGCACATCCTCAGTCAAGTCTTCGCCTTTCTGGATGTGATCGCTCCTCAAGAATATATATATATATATATATATATATATATATATATATATATATATATATATATATATATATATATATATATATATATATATATATATATATATATATATATATAAAATGTAGTACTGGCTCAGGATTGGAGCGCTCGCCCCCATCAGGAGTGAGGCCTGATCAAACCACTTGCACAGCGAAGGGGAGTTAAAGAGAAGCATGCCCACTAGTCTGTTCATCTCCCATCAAAAGACATATGGTGCAAATTTCATCAAAAGTTTAAGGGGGAGGGTTTGAAGGGGCACGCAAGTCGTTGATGTGAAAAATAAGGCCGGGTTGTAAAAAACCAAATCAAACCATGGTTGACTTTCTGGGAGCGATTAAAGCCAAAGAAGAACCAGCTGCCTCATCGTCAGTCGCATCTCAATCTCCTCCTCTTGCTCTCGGCTGCCTACTGGCTGGGCAAAAAGGAAGAAGATGAATGCTTATATCTTCAAGTGCTTCAGCAGCTCCTGGGCTCTGAAGAACCCCAGGAAAAGAAAAGACAGCCTCTTTCATTTTCTCAATTTACTTCTATTCACAGAGCTAACTCTTATACAGGCACAGGATTTGTCAATGTAACTGAGTTATTAATTTGTAAATGAAAATATTTGTTTATTTATTTCAACTTTGTTTATAAAGGTCAGCCATGTTCAGAAACACAACCTCATTTTTAAGAGGGACCTGTTCACACAAACATCACTAAAACACAACTGATAGTAACATCAATTAGAAGATGAGTGCCAATTGCAGTCAACAACATGAGATTTCTATTGAACATTCAAGTTTCTGTAAAAGCTGTTTAAATTACCAATGAATTGTTAGATTGGTGTTGTTGTGGGGAGTTCCAGGAGGAGAAGGCCTTTTTGCTCATTTCAGAACATACAGACTGAGTGTTCAGGGTTACCTGAGAGCACAGGTTGTAACTGCTCTGTTTACTGTATATAACAGTTGACAAGTATAATGGGAAACGTATTGAGTTATCTATTAAACTGTTTTTGTGTTGATAAAGATATCCCATTAACCAACAAAAACTGAGACTTGTGGAAGACCATCCATGGCATTTAGAAAACAAAACAAAAACAAAAATCAGACTACTAAGTTGCTCACATTATTTCAGACCAGCAAGGTAGTTTGGAAACCCACTAATGGCCACTTCAGAAAACCTACATCTGAAAGTCTTAGACATAAAATGTCATGGTCAGCAGTGTCAGATGTCTTTGACACATCTAAGAACAGTACAATAGTCTTTGGAGTCCGAGCCTTCCACAACTTAATTTATAACTTCATAGAACCAGTTAAAGAAGAACTGGCATCTTGGATTTCAAAGACTGCACATTTCCTAGATCTGACAAAGGCATTTGACACTGCATAGCAGGGCATTTTACATCAAAATTTACAAGTGCAAAACTGTGCTTGTGAAAAATGAAGCCCGCTTAACCAGTGAAAATGAAGTGCAATGGTGGGTAATAGGCTTACATCCTGTAAAGAGTGTCAGTGCTTAATGATAAACCGATTCCAACATTTGGAAAGAGCGTTAATATAAATAACGCCAGGTCCTTTTCCCCTTTAATTGAAAATATAAGTTCTTCTTATGAAAAAAAAAAAAAAAAAAAAAAAAAAAAAAAAAAAACCACAATTCTCATTTATGCTTTTTAAAAGATGTTCAATAAGGTAGTTAAAAGCTATCAATTAAAATATCAGAATTATTATACAAAACACAAATTTGCTTGGGGAACCTTTTGTGGACATAGTAGCAGTACGAAATGCGGGTATAATTTGTTTTAAATTACATACTCTTAGATTTTTCAGCTTTCAGGATCAGTTTGAGACTGAAGAAATGTGACACCTAAACACTAGGCCACTGTGTTTAGGTGTCACATAAACACAACAATAAAAACAGTGTCATCAGCAAACTGTCATCTGCTCAGAAATACAAGCTTAAAATTCTGACCAAAATTATTAAAATAAATTGTAAAACATGTTGGTCCTAACACAGAGCTTTGACTGATACTTTTGCGGTGCTCAAATAACAGAAAGAAAAACTGAGTTTATACCAGCATTTATGACCCAAAACATATTTCAAAAACTTAGCCAATGGCACAGTATAAAAGAGCTACGTGTGAAAGCCTCTGGGACATCATGATCAACAGTGTCAACATTGCATTTTACACATCCATCAAAAGGGCAAGACAGTAGTTTTTTGCATCCAAGACTCATCAAGCCATAAAATATTTTAAAACTGTGGCAGAGGCACATACACTATAATGCTGTTTCCCAAAAGCAGTCTAATGGAGAGATGGAATATCACTGAAGACTAAATGTTTCTTTAATTGATTATTTACAAGCACTCTAGCTAAAAGGCTGAGTGTAGAAATGGGTTGATAGTTGTTTTTTTGTACTCAATTTTTCCAAATATCAGGGATAGTATAACTTAAAATCTACAACACTGCTATGAAAACTGCTGTGAAGCACAACAAACAAATAGGAACGTTACCAGGGTCTGGTGATTTGCATTTTTTCTTGTTATTTTTGGGGGGGGGTTTCGGGTTTAGCACTTTAAGGCCTTTGAGACCTAGCTGTGAGGAAATTGAGAAATTATGAAGGTTTAATCATTGGGAACATGATGCACAGACAGAAGGACTACCGGCTAACAATCAGAGACTTTAAAAAGGGTAAGCTTAAAGAAATAAAATGTCTGTCAAGCATTTCTGATTTATCTAACACAGGGAATGACTTGACATCTGTATTTGACTTTAACATTTGAAAAAGTACTAAAGAAAGGCATAAAGAAAACCAGAGTGTGGAAAGGACAGAGCAGTGAATGGATGGGAAAATAAGTGAGAGAAAGGGAAGTGCAAAAGAGCAACAGAGGTCAGGGTTAGAAGATGCAGGAAAAAAAATATATTGGCCTGCTTCATCCCCTTGGGATGTCAAATGGAAGAGTCCCAGTATGTCCTTAAATATTGATGTGCAGTGTGAGTTGGATGCCTCTCTAATGTTCACTAGTTGGCCCTATGAGACTGGGCCCTCTACAGATAGCCTTCATTTCAAATTACAGCTCACCATTCAGTCAAATCCATAAACGTTGCTTTATAGTTACACCATCTTGTGCTGATGAAATTTGAAAGATGAAGAAACTGTGTCAATAGGTTGTTTATGATCTGGGCTTCCTTCAAGTCATTTCTGGTTTCATGGCAAAGATGACTTAGATGAAACTAAAAAAAAGTCCTCATCCCCATGACTTCAACCTCTTCAGGAACCTAATAGCCCTGCTTGTCTTCCACAAGGGAGAGGTGTAAGATGGAGCTGAGCGAGTGTAGCCACCGGAGGGACCGTATATGTTGTACTTCATGCAAGTGTTTCTCGTCACCATGAATCATTCAAAAATATTCAACACAGCCATAGCACATCCCTCTTGTCCCCATAATTCAAAGTAGGCAGTAAGCATCTCTGAGCGATGCTTTCAAACACTCCTGATATGCAAACACTCCAGCTTTAAAGCAATAATCAATGCCATTACTGATATAGTTACAGAAGTCAGAGAGGGGCACAGACCCCTGGTTTCCATCTAAACCCACAGTCAGGTTCAAAGGTTAAGGTCAAGTTGTCAGTGACTCTTCGAGCTGTAGCTAACCACAGAGCATAAGGTTCACCCTGCTTTAGCCTTACTGGATCTTGATAATATTTCACATATTGGGCTTTGTAACATACTCTTTCAAATATAGATTCAGCTTCTTTACTTTATATCTGTAGCATGATTAATCTATTTTGAACTGCATTCATTAAGTAAAAATGCATGCCACTGTAATTTAAGAGGGGAAAGAAAAAAAGGGAAAAGGAATCAAAGCCTTGATTCATCAACTTCCGCTACCAAAACTAAAGAAAGAATTGAGTCCCTTACTAATTGTCCATACACTAAGATCCCAATGACTTTAAATAAATTAGGAAAGCCCAGATGATGTCATAGCTTTGTAAGCTTCTCATAGGTTAAATTGTAACATTTGGGTTAATTGGGAGGAAATGTGGATGTAGTTTAGGCACAACCTAAAACACAGTTCCTTGTGTGACTTTGTGGAGAAATCAAAAGAAATCAGACAGGATGTCTAAAGTTTTCAGACAATTATATGCAAGTATAAACAGCAGGGAAATGTCCAGCAATCATATCATTCAGGAAGAAGACAAGCTCTGTTTCCCTGAGATTACCATATTTTAGTGTAAAATGTGCATATCACCCTTAGGGTAAAAAGCAAAATGTGTTGTGAAAATGCTAGCAATAAAGGGTAAGATAGCATCATTATCCTGAGTAAAATGTGTTGTGATCCTGCTGTGTGAGTGTTTTTCTGCGTGAGTGTGAGTCATCATACCTTTCAGAGGATCTCTGTGGGAGAGCGCATGAGCCTGCTGCAGCCTGCACACCTGTCTGCAATTTCCTGATCAGGCTGCAGGGGTTTTATGGAGCAGCAGGACAATCACTTAGTGCCTGGTGATTAAACTTAACCAAACTAACCAGGATCCAAGAAGCCCTCTTTGTGCACATTTTGCAACACGCTGTATATCTCTTCTCACTTTTAGTCTGAGTCTTGTGGGTGATTCTGCATGTGTGTTTAAAAGATTACCACAGAACATGAGAAAATGAGCCTTGTACAGACACTGGTGAATTCCATTTCTCCAAAACACAAAAGTCAGATTATAGTTTGAAAATGCACTTGGGAATTAAGGTCTTAATTTTTGGAGACATGTCTACAGCTCTGATGAAAGCAAAATTAAGTGTTGATACATGAAGGAGGGACTTGCAAACCTTAAGACGCCATCCCTTCTGTGAAGTATACAGGGGGCAGTATCACGTTGTAGGGACGTTTTGCAGCAGGAGGGACTTGAGCACTTCACAAAATAGATGGCATCATGTGGAAAGAATATTATGTGCAAATACAGAAGCAATGTCTCAGCAGATCAGCTAGCAAGTTAAAGTTTGGGTAGTTATGGGCCTTTCAGATGGGCAACAACCCTAATTATACTGCCATACTGGTTTCAAACAAAGTCACCTATATGCTACATTTTGGAGTTACCTCCACAAAGCTCTAATCATAGTCCAATAGAAAATTTGTGGACAAAGCAGAAAATGTGATGTGTGAGTTAGCAAGGCAACCTACAAACCTGACTTGATTACACCAGTTCTATCAGGAGGAATAGGCCAAAATTCCAGTAAACTATTGTGAGAAGCTTGTGGAAGGATTTGCTCTCAATTCTAAATGGAAATTATTTCAGTAGTTCTTGCTGACCTAAACCAGGAACTGTTTAGTTGAACCTAATGTAATTCATAGTCATATTCTGGAGATTCTGGGACTCTACCTGCATGTTATAAGAGTTTATTTTGGCAGGTTCGACTGGGACATTGTGAAGTGACCTAGAGAAAAGCAATTAAAATAACAGGAATGTCAAATTTTAGGGGTTAATTGCTCAAAAAACTTTTTATTTCCAAATGGTGGTGAATAAGGATGAAAGTATTACCCAGTCTGATCCCAGTTTCTTTAGTCTCTATACTAATATGCATGTTTTATCTGTTGTTGTTGTGTCACCATGGCGGTGTCTGTGTTTGTTTCTCTCTGTTCATAGACACATTTTTACAAACATTGAATTGATGACTCATGTAGTAGACTTCAAAGTTGCACCACTTGATTCCTGTGAACACATGCACAATAAGCAAACACTGTTGCAGAATTACTGTGCCAAAGGTTAAGTCTTCATTTCCTTATGTTCATAATACCAGTTCAATATATTCATACCAGGTTGAATTCTAAGGTCTGTCATCAAACCTGATGTGGTTTTTTTTTTTAAAAAATATTGTATTTTTGTGAAATCCAAATTCATTACTCAGGTTTCAGCTATTGAGAAGGGTTTAAGGAGGGTTAGGTTAAGAAACAGTATCCCAAGCTTTGAACATCAAACAGACCACTGCTCAACCCATCAACCAAAAACGGAAGCAGTATGGCACAACTACTGTATAAATGCTTTCATTCAGTTTGACTGGACTAGAGCTATTTGACAAAGAAAACTTGTCAATAATTTTAGTTTCTAAATATGCAAAGCTGGTAGAAACATCCCCCAGAAACCTCACAGGTATAATTAACACCAAAGGTGTGTTTGAAAACCACACAGTCTTTTCTCTCCAATTCACAGCTCTGCTACTACTTTGTGGTCTATCACATAAAATCCTGACAAAATATATTACACTTTGTGTCCTAATAGGTCTAAATACGAAAAGGTTCAAGCAGTATGAAGACTTTTTTACAAGACTCTACATGTCAGTCACACACCAGGTAAAATAGTGAAACTTTGCAACACCTGCAGATAAAGGAATCAGCTGTTAAACTTCAAAGTTTTCTGACATATGAAGAAGTGAGAAAAGTTTGACAATCCCCCTCCTCACTATGAGTTTTAGTAATTTTTCTTCCCTTGTGTTTCTTAGTATGGATGTATTCAATCAGAAGCCTTTCCCACTGAAACATGCTCTTACACAGCGAGTGAGTAAACCTTTATGTAACCGCCAGTCGAGTGGGGAGTTCATTTGATGGAGAGCCCCGCTTGATTTGTTTGTGGCTCCAAAGAGGCTTACGACACGCAAGCTGCCCCTGTTCTGCACTGATAAATGGTTCTGGTGAGAGGAAGGAAGGAGAAAAAGTATGTGTGAGCCCTCGCCAAAGACTTTGGGGGTTTTCACAGCTTAACCATATTAAGAGACAATCCCCTACAGACACGCACACACACACCCACACCCACATGCTGATATTTAAAAATGAACACACACAAATACAGAATGTTGAGCCATTCATGATTACTCTTTTTTTTATACAAATGCAGAAAATGGGGCTTCTTATTGAAGTAAAGAGGTAATGATGAGGTAGGATCCTTTTCAGTTTCCATCCAGCTGCAGAGTCCGTGTGTTTTCTCTGGTGTCTTTTTGTCTTTTTCAGGTCGACCCAAGCTGAGCTGTAATTCAACGTTACCTGTCCCACCCGGTCAGTCCCCAGCAGAATGCTGCCACAGCTGATTACAGCACACTGCAGCTATGCTAATGGTCCATGAACACCAAGAGGCCCATGTGGATTCATGACAGTGCGTGTGGCTTGCCGCTTTGTCTCTATAACTATTATGTGTAATGAGTATTACTACAGTGACCTGCTGTTGACAGGCCACACAAAAAAGAGTGCAGTGGCCGTGCATTTGTCCCCACCACCACCACCCCACTCTACGCAGCCCCCCTGTCAAAACTGGGCAGAGAATGTGCCACTGGAACACACAGATTTGCTCCGGCTGATGGCAAACCGCAGCAGTGGAGCCTGTGGCAGCCTGCATTTCCTTTAATATCCTGGCTAATGTACAGAGAGAAGCCAGGGCCTCTAGAAAGCCACTGGATTCCAGCCAGGCAACCCAACCTACCACCACAGCAGTCTTATGTAATGTTTTGATCACTGCAGTAGGCAGTGTTTAGTGTGGGAGATGTAAATAGGACTTATATGTGGACATGGCATCAGCTCCAAATGCTGGCAGACTTTCCTCTCTAATAGCTTATGCATGGTCTTCTGGCATTGTAGTAAAATTGTACTATTTGTTGAGCACAAAAGCAACTTTGGTTAAGTTTACAAAATTAAAAAACACTTTTAAGCTAAAGAAAAATCATGTGACTTTTCAGTAACCACCATGCAAGTTGCATACATTCTGAGAAAAACTGTCAATTCCCCATGTACATGTTATATAAACAATGGTATGCAAAAATGTCAGTCCATCTGCTTTAACATCACTAATCTTTTCTTCCAATGAGTCAGACTGTTTTTGTTTTTAAAGTGGTCTTTAAACAGCAGGATTTCTGAAGGTTATTTGGACTTCTGTTGATTTTTCAACAAAATGTAGACAAGTAGAGGATAGAAAAAAATATCACCATCAACTGAACATGAGCTTTGTGAAGTTGTCTTGAGGAAATGGGGAGAAAAATCAGGACCCAAGAGAGACAAAAAGCACTCAGCCAGCTCAATAAAATTATTCGGAAAACAGAATACAGACTCAAGCAAACTAAAAAAAAAATTAAACAAATGTTCAAAAGCAAGTTTGGTCCAAATTGTTTAAAAACCAGAACACATGAATGTAACATTTTCAAATACTAACACAACACGACTTCTTCAGTTTGTTGTGTTGTCATAAAAAACAAAAAAACTTTTTTTTTTCTATTGGCAGAGGATGACTGGGATGCAGGTTAATTATGCTTTTCATTTTACACAGAAGCTCAAGTTTCCTAGTTTTATGTCTTAAAAATGTACATAAATTTCTTCCTGAAGTCACAGGCAAAACAAATCATGAATTAGTGGCTTAACCAACAGAGGTTGTTTCCCAGGAAGTCCTCTTTAGAAACTCAGACGTTGACAAACTTCAACCCTTGGAAATAAGGTATGAGGTAAATACGGAACTGTTGAGGATTGGAAAATGTCGTTTTTACTGGGGATTTTTTCACCCAAAGGACCATATAGAGGAGAACACTCTATATGCTGGGAACCAGGAACCAGGAACGAGGACCTCACGAAGTGCAGAACCTCCTGAAGAAGGGTGTGTAGGATCACACACTCCAATCTAATGTTCAGGTTTCACCATGGGAAAGCAAGAGGTTACTTTGTCCGTAATCCAAAGCTCAATGGTTAGATGAATGGCCCAGGTCAGCAACAGGCCCGATAGGTGAGGCAGAACAGAACCAGAATCTGTGATGCACTAATCAGAGTCTAGGTACATGAAGCATAGTTTAGAGTAAAAAGCAGAGTAACTCACGGAGCAGTCAGGGAACAGGCAAGAGCGATGGTCAAGAGACAGAAAACAGGTCAGGTACACAATCAGGAACCAAGACATTGAACACTCAAAGGCAGTGACAAGGATGACGATAGACGGTCCAACACTGACTGAGTACAGCGCAGGAGCTTATATTAGTAGCAGCCAGCAGGATCGAGAGCGGCAGAGCAGAGGAGCAGCATGAAACATGGCAGGAAAAAGGGAAAACATTACAAATCGTTTTAGTAATTGTTGCTTGTTAGCTTTACATTACATATCATCATGAGCACATATTTTCAAGTAAAGGCTTGAAAATATTAGTTGATGTGTTTTTAATCTATTTAATGTGATTCACATTGTGAACTGAGCTTTTTAATAATATTCTGATTTATTAAATATATATCTTACGTCAGTAAGAGCAGGTAGCAATATAGAGGCAGTGCAAGTACCACAAATGGTACTTGTATTCAGTAACAGGCTATGGGTGATGCCTTGGACAAGACCCCACCTCTTTCCTCCCCCAAACAGTGAAAAAAGATTATCTGAGATTTTGGGATGGACATGCCAGAACAGTTTCATATTTATCTGGTATTGGTGTGCCTCATTTTAAATGCTACCCTGGGCAACTGCCTATATGGCCTATATCAAAAACTACTGTTTGTGCCACTGTTCGAATACTATAAAAGTAAGTAGTAAAGATAAACAGAGGGTTGAGATCTCAAAGAATAATAGAATAAAAGTAAAAATACTTGGAGGTGGTGGGGGGTGTATCATAACTTCCAACCCCAAATTAAGCATGCTTCATGAGCAAACCTTTATTGCAGGATTCACAGCAGCTGGAGAAACCACATCTCCTCCCCTGGATGGGAGCCAATGCCACAAAAGAAAAAGAAGGAAAAAAAATATTGAAAGACAGAGATGGGGGAGAGGACGGTTTAGCAGGCAGCAGTAGTGTGGGGGTGTGGGGCTGTGAAGCTGAGGAAGGAAACCACAGCAGGATTACAAGCGAGGGGCTCTGTGTTTCGGTTAAACCTTTCTCTCTCTCAGAAACCGTTAAATAGACTTGCTGACCTTCTCTAGCCTAATGAGAGCTTCCTTCCTCTGTCTACCATGCAGAACCCCCTCACCCACCATGGACCAAATCACACCCTTCACCTGGACCGTGCAGTTCATGAATTAATCCACAAAGAGCAAATTTCTTGCCTAGACTCACTTCTTTGCTTTTCAAACACATCTGTAAGGCCACAATTGTGTACACTCTGAGCTAAAAACTGGCAGCTTCATCAATTTGCTGAGCAGGCACACCTGAGGTTTGCCTGTCTGAAAAGATGTAGCCGATGCTTATGGTAATGTGATGAAAGGCAAGCAAAATATTTTTGAAAAAATTAAAAGAATGCTCACTCATTGCTGTCCCACAGCTTTGTTTCTTCTGAAACCATGTATTGACCTTGGGGATATGACAGATGTGGTCAGTGGTTGATTTGGCTTGAACTGGGAGCTCTGCTCTGCTCACAGAAGAAACTCGCCAACCCACAGAGGTGTGTATTAATGATTATTGAAAGTTATTGTCAGTGTGCTTCTGTCTCAGTGCAGAATAACACTCTGTCCAACAGTTGTGCATGGCTCAAAAATGAAATTCATGTTGTGCAAAAGATTTAAACTATACCTAATTTTTATGTTGTTAAAATTTTATGTTGCCACAAACAGAACCAGTTATATCCAACTGTGTCCAATTATTATTGATTATTATCAATCAAAATCATTCCAGTTCAATCTTGTCCAGTCTACATGCTTTCTAAAGGCCTTTCCGAGGTTTTTATTCAGACATTTCATTCATTGTCTGCCCTTGTATGTGACTATGGCAACTTGTTGTGCAGTACACCTTAAAATATGGGAACATGTAGGGCAAAGTATGTGTTGAGGCTCAAAATATTATACATAGCTGATATTGAACAGTGACGAAAGTAATGGTCTAAAATGCTAGTTTTTCTGTTCTGTGTGAACACCACTTTAGGAACCTTTGTATGTGTGGATGATCAGTTAATCAGTCAGTCAATAAAACTAAACTTGCAAACCCCTTTTAAAAGATTGGTGCTAAGTACTGTATTACAAAAAAACAAACCACGAAAATACACAAGAAATACATGACATTAACAAATCAAGTAGATCACAACAAAAAATGAAAAACTATGTCATTAAAGAGGATAAAGGACTGAGGAAATGTTATTATGTACTGAGGAAACATCAGAAATTAATATAAGCACCTACAAAAACTCAAAAGCCATAATTAGTATAGAAAGAACAACAAAAATTCAGAATATTTTGACATAATGTAAAATAAAATCAAATACAATCCAGTGAAGTTGATACAAATATATAAAATTAATTTAAATTGTTAAATAACTAAAATATAACAAAAAAATCATTAAAGTTAACTATAATAATTAGATGATCACTAGGTCAAAGTTAACAGCAACAAAGTAAAAACATTCCTCTTAAAATAGTCAGGAACTGGACAGAAACTGAGACAAAAAGCAGGCAATGTCCAAAGACAAAACTTTGAAAGTTTTTCAGAAAGACTAAGGAAATATCAATCAAGGCCTCTTTAAAACATTAGGTTGCTTTATAAACAAAACATCAAGAAATAAGGGATGACTCCAAAGCCTTTCTGCATAATGGTATGTCCATAGTGTGCTGAAGTGATGTTCTATGGTCTTTTTTCACAGTGCATTCGTTCATGTCATTGTTCTATATCTACACCTATCTAACGTTCATTAATGTAATGATTAATAACTGTCTCTTTGCAGTGATTTATGTTTTACACAGTTTACAGGAGGGTCCTGACCACCTACATTGTTCAACAGAAATTATCCCAGCTACTCTGTTTCCTCTGCAGCCTTTGTACTGTAAAATAGTTAAAAATAACAATATGGTGCTGGATATTTTGCTTTAAGAGTTCATATTTTTCACCTACCTTTTAGACAAGGACTTTTCAATGGAGAAGTGACAGTTAATTAGAATAAGGCATTGCCACAATTCTGTTTGTTGGGAAGAAGAGTGGCAACATCTGCAAAGAACATTCATAATTATGTGTGAAGATGTGTAGAAAGGGGAGGGGGGTTGCTGTGAAGGAACAAAATGAAGGGAGGGAGTAAGTACACAAAAAAATTGTCTTGACTGTGAAATGACTCCCAGATTCCTATTTGTGCATCTTGAAAGGCCTGTGTCTCTGCCGCTGCATATGGGATGTGGGATGAGAGAGCTCTGGTAAATCAAAGGCGCCCTCGATAAAGATCTCTGGAAGCCAATTCTAGTAAACAGCCCCATAAAAGCGGCTTGAGGGGTGGAGCATCCAAAGAGGGGGAAAAAAACTTGAACATCTGCCCACCTCCAATAAAGCCTGAGCTTCTGCAGGCGTCAGTTCCAGCGCTGCGCACGGCCGGGTGTGCTGAGCTGACAGTGGTTTGGATCTTCATCACTGTATCATATCCTCTGATTAAGGACCATCAGTCATGCAGAGCATTGCTGTGCCTCAGATGGATTTTCCAATGTCTCTACTAACTTTTTCATCATTCTGTCCCCCACTGTGAAAGCCAGCCCTCTCAATTTGTACCATTTCCATTTCAAACATTTAGTTTTCACATATATCCCATCATTTCCTGGTATTATTAGCTGACAGCTCTTCAAAATATAATCCACAAAGCAATGACATTCAGTAACTGTAGCATTAATACTAGCTATACAAACCCACTGAATCAGCAGATCTGCTCTGGTTTTACATTTAATGCTTTTTTGCACCTTAAGGCTGCCAACAGCCTACCTCTATCAAGTATGAAAATGTTTGTGATACTGCGGCCAGAGAGGCAAAGGGGGCAGACGTGTTGATGTGAAAATATGTCATTTAAAATAACTCAAACCTGGGAACATTCCAGCATAGCCAATCCTGCCTCAGTTTGCAGGCAGAAATTTTAAAAAGGAACACAATGAAATAGAAAACCAACGCTGAGAGGTTTGTGGTACAGAGACCTTCATACTGTGTGGCATTGCATTTACCCCCTTTTTACTTTAGGATTTATAACTGCATTAATATTGTTACTTTTTCAAAACATATTTATTTAGACTTAAATATACTATTGAAACAGTTCTGTTAAAGAACTATGCTTGCAATCATTTTTATTCTATTAGTGATCAAATTACTCATTGTATACATTCTCTTTTGGGTTCTCTGGTATGTTTAACTGTAAAACAAAGACTCAAACAAGGAAAATTTAGCCTCAATTAATTTCCAACTATGTCTGTAGCAAAAGTCTCTGCTAACAAAGAGTACAGTGTTTGAATGCAGACAGAGCAGTGCCCTCCAGTGGTGCAGCAGCTAAAAAAAAAAAAAAAAAAAAACCGTCCTTCACAGCAGCCATCCATGCATTCCTCTTCAGTCCTGGCTGACAAAGACACACACAGCAGCAACAAAAAATATATAATAAAACAGTTTCCACCACAGTTTGAGGAATGTTTATCAGTGGTAAGCACGCTGCCCTGGAAGCATATGGTGTGGTTTCACTGCTTGGGGTGCACAAGAGGTGAACTTCAGGAAAAGTCGTATGATCATTGGAGACCTACCAGATGGTTGAACATGTGAGTTTCTATTTGTAAGTCTCACTCTATACTGGCCTGTTTCACACCTAAAATCATAGGGAAAGTTTGTACTTGTTTTGTTATTTATTTCTGTGGTTTACTTTTCATACCTGTAGCTTGAAATCTCCTAAAAAAAAAAAGGATTCAGTTTGACCCACAGATAAACTACACTTTATGTTTGGCATAGTGTCTTGCAAAAGTATTCAGACCACTTGAGCAATTTCACACTTTGTCTCGTTACAACCACAAACTTCATTGTTTTTTGGGGGGGATTTGAGGTGATAGATCAACATAAAGAGTATATTTGAGACGTCAAGAAAAAACATTGTTAAATGGCTTTCAAAAGTTTTCTAAAAATGAACATTTTATACACAGTTTGAATTGTGGCCTTGCAATAGAAGGTTCTGTGTTCAAATCCCTGCGTGGACTCTTTTTGTATGGAGTTTGCTTGTTCTTCCCGAGCATGCGTGGGTTTTCTTCGGCTTTCTACCGTGGTCCAAAAACTTTACTGCAAGGTGAACTGGTTACTCTTAACCAACCCTTAGATATGAGTTTCTGTGTACATGGTTGTTTGTCCTGAGCAACCTGTGCAAGGTGCTCCTCACCTCTCCCAGTGTCCGATTGAGATAGGCACCAGCTGTATTCCCCACCTAATAAAATCTCACTAAAATACATTGATGTTTGTGTAATTTGACAAATATCTGAAAAAAGTTAATCTAAATGACCAACAAAGGTTGATGCATCTCTGGGGTCTTGTGTCAGGTCTGCTGGAGAAATATTGAAATTGAGAATAACCTTAGAAGATCACACAAAAGCCTGGCCCCAAAGAAGGAAACTATCAAAAAGTTGGTGTTGTTTTAAAACTTTAACTATGCTTTGTAATATTTGTTTTTGATTTCTTGTTAGAGTTTTCATTAATATGTATTTATATAAAAGCAGAACATTGTGATTCTGAGCGAAAACTCCTCTCTATGACTTTGATTAAAATATCAGAAACAAAACTTTACACAAACATCCCAAATTTTATTAAGTACACCACAGAGAGTCTGCAGTATTTCATTCAATCAGCGGTTTAATTTGCAAAATCTGTATTATCTGCATTAAATTTTCCAAGCTTCATTAGCCCTTATTTCAAAATCCATAAATTGCACATACAGTAAATGTCCCCTGTAAACTCATCATATATACACTCAAACTCATAGCCTCTGTCAACAAGACCCCCAGCACCCTTCATTTTTACGAGCCCCCTACCCAGCAGGCCTCGTTAAGTTTTCCTCTGAACAAATTAGAAGGTGTACCACATGTCAGAGGTCAGTCCTCTGCTCTGAAGGCAAAGAGATTCACAACACATGTTTACATAGTTTGTAATCTCTGAAAGGCGTTAACTCAAAGTTCAGTGCCTCATTTAAAACCCCCGGTCGGTGCCGTAGCCCATTCTGACTGAGGCACCGACTTACAGGGTGGTTGCACATTTTAATCAAAAATGTTCTGATACACACCACTGCTTGGACTGGATACAGAATAAAGAATGCTTGGTTATCTGGAGGCATGCAACAGAAGGGTGGTTGGAACTACAATGCTAAGATTTTGGACCAGAAGATGAAGCTGTTCTCAGTGTGGTGTACTGCCACATGCTACTGGCTGATATTTTATACAATATTTTTAGATCAGAGGCAGGACACATGTTGCTTTGAGCAATGTGGTATTAAAATCCCAGGCTGTACATGAGAGTTTCATCAAAAGCAGTCTTGTATAAAAAGATTAATATCCCACAGATTCGACAGTAGAAAAGCCAGCTGATATGTCGTGATTTAAAATCTGCTGCTTCCAAGCTTTTCCAGTATGAATCAAATCAAAGCTCAAACATCTGCAGCCTCACAGAGGAGCTTATTAGTGAAATAAGATCAGAGCCTCTTTGACAGGATTCATATAATACCTCCTGGAACAAATACACTTGTTTATTTTGGTCCTTACCCCATGATTTCTCGAGTTTAAGTGTAAATTACATGTCGCCGCCATTAAATATTAAACCCAATGGAGCGTTAATATTTAATGGCATCACTTCTTATGCAACGCAGGCTGGAGGAGCTGGTCCAAAGAGGCCCTCCTTGCATTAGGCTCGTCTTGAGGTTAGAGACTGCGGCCACCATGCCCACCCACTTCTTTTCAGCTGGCTGATAGATGATTGCAGGAAGTTCGTAAAAGACTATCCCAGCCCCTCACCAGAATGGCTTGGGGAGGAAAAGGGACTGCCTACTGAGTGGGTGTAAGTGCTTCTGCAACCACAGCTAAGTGTGTTCTGTGGAGATGAGGGGCTGTGGGCATGGTTGGTATAATGATTGGTGCACAGAATGGTGTGGGTGTTGGTGTATGTGTGTGCGTGTGTGTGTAGATAAACTCATAGAGAGAGAAGAGGTAACCCACATAGCCTCCAAAGCCTGTTAGCTGCTCCCTCTGCCTCCAAAGTGGTGTGTTTGGGGTGGCTATGGCATCCGAACAAGATACCGCTTCAAAGGTTTATTCAACAAATAGACAGCCATAATTACTGTGATGATAAAAGCTAAAAACCACTGATAGGATTTAATCATGAACTTCTTTGACACAGCTAAGAGACTGTAAGCTCAAAGAAACTGGAATTATGCAGCTAAAGAAAGTACATTTGAGGTAATTTTTTTTTTTCAAATACTAAACTTTATGCAGCACTTTACAACAGTACATTGTATTTTAGTGCAGTGAGCAATAAAAGTAAAGTCTTTTTCCTGTTCTCTTAGCTGCTCCTGGCAGTAATCAATACAGCTTAATAATGACCTATAATCAGTCTCGTCAATTTGAGAGTGATGGTGACTGATAGACCTTTGCTGTGTCTCCTGCTGACACTAATGCACTGACTGTCTGTGAACAACTGTTTATTACTCAGTAAGAACACTTGGAGATAGCCTGATCAATAATGAATGGTGCTTTCTTAACTCCTGAATGCATGAAGGCGGCAGCAAAATTACATGTAAACTGCAGTGTGTAGAGCTTTACAACACAACTCCTGTTTCCATCTGGTATTTTATTTGCATCTTGACTGAGTTCATTACTGTTAGTTAGAATTTTACCTCTAAAGCTATGCATACAATTTACTGAATATGTTTTACTTTTCAGAGATCTGGCAGCTGAGAGGTGTTCAGTGACTGGGGTGTTTCAAACGAAAGAAGCCTGAAACAATTCTATAATTTGCAGCTGAATTTTCTCTAGATGCATTGGCATATGTATTGTCAAGTCACACACAAAGATGGCCTTACGCTGGCTCTGTTTGGAAAAAAAAAAATATTAAAAAAATGTTTAAGTAAATAAAGTGCATTTTTAAGAATTGTGTTATTTAATCTCAGTATAAATCCAGCTGTTCTGTAAAAGGTTTATTACAGAACATTAGTAAAGAACAAACGTCATAAAGCTTAAGGAACACAGCAGACAGGTCAGAGATCAAGTAGTAGATAAGCTTAAAGCAGGGTTGGTTATAAACCAAAATCCCAAGCTTTGAGCATCCCACGGAGCTCTGTTCAATTCATCAAACAACAATAGAGAGGGTATGGCACAGCAGCAAATCTACCACGGCATGTCTACCTAACACAAGCCAGGGAAGGAGATCATCAATCTTTTTGTAATGCAGCCCAGAGAGTCTCTGGGCAGAGACCCAAGGTCAATCTAGAGGATATGTAGAGATCCACAGCTCAGCTGAGAGAATCTGTGTACAGAACTGTAAAATGAGACAAAAGTAATTTTTTTAGCCTACATGTAAAATAATATGTGTGGAGGAAAACTAACCAGGAACACAGAGTTTAAAGGTGGCAGCATCATGCTGTGGAAATGCTTCCTTTCGCCTTTGAAGAGAAAGCTGGCAAATGTTGATGTGTGATGGGTGGAGCACAGTATATGAATTCAGTCTTTTGAAAAAAACTGTTGAGAAGAAGCAAAAGACTTGATACCTGAATAGTTGTTGATCTTCCAGCAGGTCAGTGTGTCTCATGTCTAGTGCTGGAATTGGACCAAAGCACAGAGATGAGAACAGGAATCTCATCTTAAAGCTGATGGATTAATGAACAATGTACTTCCAGGACAAAAAAACGCATGTGAGGAGTCGAAGATGGAGAACTAGCTTAACAATAGCTAAAAGAACAAGAAAACATGAGGATCTGACAAGGACTGAAGGAAACTAACTGGCTTGTAACCGCTCGTGAGGTGACCAGTAACATGGGAACCAGGTGAGTCTAACCAACAGAATCATTGTAGCTGTGGTCAAATGTGAACTGAGAAGCTAAGGAAAAATTATTAATAAGCAAAGAGAATATGGATGCATAGGGATCTAGGGAAGAATGAAATAAAAAAGAGAGAAAGATACATTAATATCTAAACACATAAATATTAGAACGCAATAAAGTTCAGGACTACAACTAAGAACAAATGAATACTTAGAAAACAGAACTTAAAGAAAGAATGACAGAACTCAGATGAAACAAAACTCAAAGTTCTTAGGATGATGACCCTAAATATACACCCAGAGTTAGAATAAAATGGTCCAGATCAAGGCAAGGCAAAGTACCTGGAATGATCAGTTAAAAAGATAATAAAGAAGATAAATTATGTGTTTGTTTAGAAATCTGATTTGATTTTTTTTTTTTTAAAGTGTAAATCAAATTGAATGTCAATTAAATGCTCATGTCTGTCATGATCCATGGCTTTAAAATTTGTCACCTCGGTTTTCTATTTTTGCGTTTGTTGTGTTTGGATGCGACCATTCTTTTTAATTTTGTGCTTTAAGATTCCTAGTTCCTTCTCATGTTCTGGTCTTGGTGCGTTGGTTCAGTTTCTACCTTAGTTTTAGTCTTTAGCTTTTGAATTGATAAGATCCTTGTGTGTCCTTTGTAGATTCCTGTGTGTTCTTTTCAGTGGTAATTTGTCATTTTAGCTCAGCTCTTCAACAAGGGTCCTTACCCAGCTGCACTGCATTTTGGTAATTGGATTCACCAGGTTCCAAAGTCATTGATCACCTCTCCAGCAGTTTTAAGTGAGTCTGTTTCCTTCATTCTTTGCCAGTTCCGACTGTTACCCGGCATGCCAGTTTTCCTGTCCTTCTGTGTCTCTCCTGTTTGCAGTCACCTTCCTGGTTTTGATTTTGTCAGATTTTCTTCAAGTTTATGTTGTGCTTCTTAATTTTTTTATAATATTCTTTAAAAAAAATATCACTTCCAATATGAGACTCCTGTCAGTACACAGAGAAGCCGTATGTTTGAGGTGTTGCCTTAAAATACATCCACACTGGGGCCTCCAATGAACTCAAATGCTCTAAATGTAACCTATCAGAAGTGACATCATCAAATGGGATTTCCCAAATGGTTTAAAGGGATAGTGCTTTTAGTGTTGGTACTGCCTGGTACTGACTAAATTATTAAATTGTATTAGAAATAATTACAGTTGTTTGATTTATTTTCAAACTTATTTAAAATAACTAGATAAAAATTGGACCTTTTTGTTCTGCAAAGTGTTTTAAACACATATCTCTTATCTAAATTGAATTAAATTAAAATATGTATTTTTTACTTTAATTTTATCATCCCCTGCTACAGGGACTGATGAAAGAGAAATGACTCCAGAAAGTAGCTTAAAGGATTTGGTCACTGTTTTAGATAACAATTTAAACATCTTGAATCCTTTTATACAGGAGCGTTTAGGGAAGCAGACATTAGGTACTGCAGAGTTGTAATTTTGCTGTGTGAGCTGAGGTGGCCCTCCCTCTCAAGAGAGGACCATTTTACATGGTCAGAGGACTTTGATTCTGGTTGGTGAATGGTCCTTTTCAGCTGACACTCTCGCTTTCAAGCAGCAACAGCAACAGATATATAAAAGCAGCTCTTCAGGCTTCAGAAAATATTTTGGGAAACCAAAATAGCCTGGCACTTATGAGACAGAGAAGGACACTTTTTTTTTCCCTCAGTGTAACTGGAAGGGCGACAGGCTGTATATCTGCCTGTTGAAATCTCATTGGAAGAGGAAAATGTTTATTTTTTTTCTTCTTGGCCACAACTTAGAAACCCAAGGAATCTGCTGTCCTGCTCTCCCCACCATCTGATGGTTCAATGTTGGTGTTTCAGTCGTCGGAGCGGGATTTGGGAGGTTTGGGGAGGGGGCTGAAAGACTAAAAGTGGCTGAGGTTTTCCTATGGTCCTGTTTGAACACAGCAAGACCATCCTGTGCAGAACCCAGCCCAACACCAGGCAAATCCTGCTCAGAGAGAGAAGAGACGCCCTATAGTCTGACCGTCTCTGTCAAAATATTTGTTCCACATACATGGTCACCGTGTGCGTGTGTTAAATAGGACGATCAGTGGTGCTTCATGTGTGGGCACTGCCCTGGCAGTCTTTGCCACACACACACATTCGCTCCTCTTACCTTCGCAGGACGAGAGCACGTCCGTCCCTGTCCACACACACATTAGCACCCTGGTCAGACCACCCAGACGTGAGGAGAACCATGAGAAGGCCACTTTATGCTCCCAGACAGCCCAGTACAACCACAGTGGCGCCCCTCTAACACCCATCCAGCCACTATTACCCACAAAGCTTGGTGTGTCTGCCAGTGCACATGCGCATGCTTCATCTGTCCGCATTGACAAATGTGTGTGGACGGATTAGTGACTCTTCTCTTTATATTCTGCTAACCACAGGCTCCAACACATTTAACTTGCCTAATTTAGTCAAATGACTCCAGGTCATCGTCAGACACTTCACATTTGTTGTGTTCTTTAAGTTAGCTTCATGTCCGGCCTCAGCCAGTGCTCCACAGCTTTCATGGTGTGTTGACAGGGGCAGAATAGCAGCCTAGATTGGTGAAAGAGCTAACATTTATACATGGTGTTTGTGGCTCCCTTGGTTTGGTTGGAAATCATAATGTAACCACGTCTACTTTGTTCTATCTCTCCTGCAGTCCATCAGCCGACCGTGATGGAAATTGCCAGGGACAAATTAGCCTCATGTGTTGAATAATGGTTAGACAATTGACTGAGCACAGCTTGGCTTGGTTTCTGTCAGAATTAGTGTTTAATTGAATACGTGTTCCTGCCGATCGTGCATAAAGCTGCAGTGTCATCGTCCCTGTGCGTGCAGTGCCTGCACATTTGGCATTTGTTTGTGTTCATTTTCAATTCTTCGTCCATGATTGAAAAAACGCCTCTGACATCTTCTTTGATTGCTGTGACATTCCTGGTGAGGGGGGAGGAGACAGTAGGGAAGTGCACCAACAAATCTGGAGAGACATGAGTCACTTTCTGTGATGCTCTTCCAACCAAACCTCCCACTGCGTCACGCACACCATGGCAGCCTTTGATTGATGACTGCTGCTATTGTCGGACCACCTTCCTATGATCTGTTAATAAAGTTTGTTTTTAAACCAAGAGAGCTGGTTAGACTTGCTGCGCTGAGGGAATCACAAGCAGCACAGACTAATAAGCTCAGTGTGTGTAAGACTTGTTGCCTTTTATAGTACTGGGCAAAACATTTCGATCATGTGTGTTTTCTTTACCACTTTGGATCTTATGTAATCTTTTAAAATGCTATTTATGAAAATAAAAATCTGAAGTCTTTTCAAAAGTCTTTCAAACTTTTTATCTTGACTTTTTATTTTTTTAGTCCTGTTTTAAAACCACCTAATGAAGAAAATCTGAATGCAGCAAAGACTTGACACAAGAATTGAAAGTTATCATACAGTTCCTCTACTGCAATCAAAGTCTTTATTTAGCCAACAGAAGAAGAGCTTGAAGAATGACTTCACTGCTGCCAGAATCTTGTTTTATGTGATTCAAACAATGTTTTTAATATCATCCTTTGTTTCCAGTCAAAAATGGGCAAATCCTGGTTTATTACTTTAGTTTTAATTTTTTTCTAACAGTGATTGATAGGTAAGACATAAGTGACTTAGCAAACAAACATTTCTGTGAAAATAGTCAGGTACTCAGGTTAAAAAGCAGCATAAGTCAAAATAAAAGCTTTAGATGTTATGTTTAAATATTTACAAAATAAGGCTATCTGGAATAGAAGTATTAAGACATGAGTGATGACTATAGACTTTTGCACAGTAATGTATTTAGAGCACCTTTATTAAGTATGTATTTATGGGCAATGGCCTTTAAACAACAGTAGAATAAGTATGCCCTTACTGGAAACCTCCAAGACATAGCCATCAACCTAAACTGAAGGGCAAGGAGAGCATTAATTAGTGAATCACCCATCATAACTTTGGAGGAGTTGCAAAGATTCACATCTTAGGTGGCCAGCCTTTTAATAGGACAAAGGTTAGTTAGCCACAGAGCTGGCCTTTCTGGAAGAGTAGCAAGACGTAAGCCGTTGCTGAAGAAAGTGATAAGAAGCTCCATTTTCAGTTTGCCACAAGTCACGTGAGGAACACAGGAAGCATAAGAAAGATGGGGCTCTGGTCAGATAAAGGCAAAATTGAACCAATATAGAAATGCAATTTGTGAACAAAATAACTTAGCACATCCAACTGAGCACTACCTCCTCTGGGAAACAATTTGGTGGCAGTATCCTGCTTTGAAGATGTTTTTCCTCAGCAGGAACAGTTAAGCAGGTTAGAGTTGTCAGGGGGGGATCTAAATACAGGGCGATGTTGGTAGGAAACCTGTTAGAGGCTGCAAAAGACTTCCAGACTTTTTCAATATTACAAATGGCTTGACCAAATTTAATTGAAAAGCCGCTGCAAGACTTAAAATACTTCAATGTTCATAGGCATTTACGACTTAATCTGACAAACTTTAGGCTGCTTTTTAAAGAATTGTAGAGCATTTGATTGGGATGTTGCACTGAAGAAATTTACCATCATACTAATACTATATTTAAAAACATTAAGGAATGATCCTTGTTTTGTTTTTTTTTCATTCACAGACGTCTTTTAGATGTATTGTTACAGTGTTTATTACCAACTGATTTTCGGTTTTAATTTTTTTTTTTTTACCAACTATAAGGATGTTTCATATGCTGTGTTTAAAAGTGGTCAGCAGCGGGGAAATAGAGAGGGATTGGGAGGGAAAATAGGAAATATAAACTGTTGCCACGACTCACCATTAGGATGATGAAACCACCAGTGTGAGCCGCCCATTAAGGGACAGAGCCCTCTATTTATTTTCCCTTCCTGCCCTCTGATTGGCTGGCCGAGGTGTTGCGGGCAGCGAGCGGAGAGCTTCCCCTCCAGAGCCCGATGACAGATCTAAAGGATAGCTTGCTATCCCCCTTGTTACGAATAACTTCCTTTGACATGCTTGGGCACGCTGACAATGTTTTGAGTGAAAACAGCTTTCAGGGTTGGATGGGATACAAGCTTTCAACCCCTGGGGTGGGCTACTTCTTCAACTGCTGCTTTTATTCCTATAAAGAAAGAGAACAAGAGGGTCCAGAATGAGACAGACAGACCCCATCTAAGACTGGGATTATAGACTGACAGTGAAGCATCACGAACAAAAGCAGTCTGAAGTGGCTTTACGCTGTGATGCAGGCCTTTTTTTTCCCAAGACTTACAGCAGAAGGGAGGAGACCAGCTGGGGAGCAGAGGTGTGTCGTTGTTGACACAGACGGAGAAGAATGCCTGGACAGTCTTCCTCTGTTTCTGTGACTGGATCCACTTTCTGTGGTCTGGACTGTGTGTTCAGAGGCCGCTTCAGCTCCTTGCATGTGATCCGTGCCACAGGCTCAGACAAGCTTTGTGTCTGCTCTCTATTGTCCAGGTCTGAAATCATTAAGTAGAACATGTCCCATTCCTTTGCATAAGCCACAAATCTGAGTGTTGGCATGAAAACTTTGTTGCTGTATGCTCATTTTTAACTTTTTGCTGAATCACTGTTTTTAGAACTGCTGTCCAGACAGAGCTTAGCAGCTCTTATTGTCTCTGCCAATCCAAACAATACAAATCTAAAACAAATAAGTATTTCTTAAAATAAAAAAAATACTTCAAATTAAATTATTTACTATATTTAGCCCCTTGTTTACAGTTTTGTCTGATTTTTTTCTGAACTTTGCCAGATTCAAAACTTGTTTTTGTTGCAAAAGGAACAATTTCCCAGATTAAAGTAACAAAAATGTAAAAATGTAATTTGTAGAACTATGTGGGGCTGAGAGTAACTCCAGCTGGTAACCACTCATAAGGGAAAATGAAATGAAAATACACCCTAGCATCCTCATACATTTCAGAGTAAAGATGGTTCTAAGCCTGAGCAATAATCAAGACTGAAAAATGTTTGGCTTTTAGAATGATAACTCAAGCCAATAAATGATTTGGAACATCTTACTATGACAACAGTTACTTGGAGCTTAGTCAACAACACTGACCCATCATGAGCCCCAGGCCAAGCTACCCTTCACACTGAATACGTTTCCTGCTTCAATACATCTGCTTTAAACTGGTTTCTGTAGGACTTGATGACAAGCTGTTGGAGTAATTCCCTCATTTTTATAAGCTCAACTGGAGCAAGAACACATGTAAAACAAGCAGGACATTTGTTCCTGACCCCTTGGATTGGGAATAACTTTATTAACCCTTCCATTGAGTACTGAAATAATTCACACACCAATAAGGGTCCTGTGTGAGATCTTTATAGTTGCTCTGACATTTCAGATAGAGCTATAATAAAGGGGGTGCATTCCTGTAAATTAGAGGGTTTACATGTTTTGTGCATAACTACATGCATGTCATCATGCAAACACAAGCACCTGGGATCCTGCTGATAAGTACATGTCATACAGTTTTTTGGATCTTTTGAACCAAGGCATTCTATTCAGAGATATACAGCTGCAGAGCCTTATGTGGGGGTGATAATACACTGGTTTGTGCACAACTACTCAAAAGAGAAGAGGAAGAAAAGAGTTGAAAAGAAAGAAGGTAATAAGGTTTCACCAGGATATCAGTGCAGGTTTTGCACTGATATCCTCCATAAAAGATAAATGATCTCAAAGGGTAAAACAATAAATCTCCCCTCAATGTATTCTTAAAAACAAGTATCAGTGTTGCTTTGTCTTCTGCTCATGACTTGCACTCTTTTAAAGCTGTGTTTTTGGTGCCACCCTTTCAGTTAAATTCACTTCAGTTCATTTATATAGCACTTGTTATAAACAAATGTTATTTTGAGGGAATTTAAAAGCATAATTGTCACTGCACAATTATGCTTGGATGGTCAGCACTGTCATAAATTTGACCTCAAGCTTCCACCACAGCATTTTAATCAGGTTTAGCTCTAAGGTTTTACAGGGCCATCCCAACACATCAATCCTTCTCTTTTTCAGCTTTGCTGATTTGCTGCTGTGTTTGGGATCTGTTTTTGACCCTTTTTTTTGCCAGGCTTCATCTGTCAGACAGTATGCAGAGGAGTTCATGGCTGACTCAACAACTCCAAGGGTCCCTGGCTGCAAAACAAGCCTGTACAACACTGTTTTTCAAACAAGTCATACTTGTTCAGTCTTTTTCTTGTGTCACCAGTTTAACATTCAACATGCTTAAGAAATGTAGAAGCCATGTAGAGTCTGAAATGGAACTGGGCTTTTTTTGTCATTTCTCTCAACATTGCACAGTTTGACCTTGGTAGGAATTTGCTGGGATATTCATCCATGGAAAGACCACTTGTCTTAGATGTTTTCCACTTACAAATAATTTTTATCACTGTGGAAATGATGGCCTTTCAAATATTTTGAAAATAGCCTTATAACCCTTGCTGATGTGTTTTCATCTAGACATTGTATTAACACAGACCTGAACTCATCAGACTATCAAGCTGAATTAAATAAATAATCCATTGCATTTGACTGGAAGCACTGTTTCTACTTACGTGACTGTTCAGTGGACCGCCATCTATTCGCAGTTCAGTGTTCATGGATTCACCTATTCAAGGACTCACAGTATTCATGTTGAAATTTTGCCTTACTGTACAGTATTTTTTTATTCTTTGTTCTGTTTTTTATACATATTTTTATATTCTTTATGTGAGTCTGTTTTTCTGTTACTGCCTGCCACTCTCACTTTGCTGCTGTTGCACAGAAATTTCCCCATCGTGGGACAGTAAAGGATTTTTCTGTCTAACTTAACTCCAAATTATTCCTGGAAAAAATTCACCTATCCACAGATTTTTTTTTTTCCCTAGACCATATCTAAAATATTTGAAAGAAAATGTAACTGGGAAGCTGAACTACTTAGCCCCAATGCTACTTGACACACTATTGGCTGGCGTTTCCAAAGCAGCCAGTCTCGGAGCGCTATTTATTTTCCTTGGCACTGATTGACCGTACTCCCAAGAGTGGAGATAAGGAAGAGTGTAGATGTTTCTGCTGTAGTGTCAAGAAGGTTTCCACTGTGTGTATTAATGTGTATTATGGTATAATTAGTGTTTGAACTATTAAAATAGGCAGTTTTAAAGTATTTGCAGATTTCAGCTATTCATCCACTTTACATTCAATGCTTTAACTACATTTATTTGCATAAATGGTTCTCTTGCCTGAGTGTTACATCATTATAAGTGAATAATTGCTGATGTATGGTTTGTGACCAGTTAGTTAATTTTGTCCTTGTCTTTTTTACACTTTTACGTTCACTTTTCATCAGCCCCCCCCTTTGGGATGAGTCCTCCTCATCAGGCCCCTTTGGAACACCATTATGTTCCCCTCAATTGCCTAATCAGAGGAGATGGTAAAATCGATGCCTTGGATGGATCCTAACAGGAATCTGAAATGAACACCCACACATAGGATCAATGTGAGTCTTGGTTCATGTGTTTCTGTATGCAGGCGTGAAAAACTGAAGAGGTTCGACCTTCGCTGGGGCTGGATTGGATCACTTTTGGGAAATGATGGGGGGGAGGGTGTTAATTCGAGGTCGAAGACTCGCTGAAGGATTTGACAAAAATCAGGGCTTAATTTTTGCACCAATCTATTCATTGTATGAAAAGAAAAATGATCCTGTGAGATCAATCGCAGCCGGCATGAAGAATGTGTGAGGTAAAGTGAAGGAACATTGATTTAGCTCACTGCAATTATATTGGAAACCAGAGGCAATAAAAAACATCTTGATGGGGCCGACAGAGGAGGATGGATCCCTGTGATCTGAGAGATAAGATAAGCAAAAAACTGAAACAAAACCACATGGGTGAGGAGTGAGGAAGAGTGGCTTGTCACTGTCTCTGCACCATCTGGTCCCCATCACCTCTGCCTTAACTCCAGTGATGTCACTCTGAAAGGAAGATGGTATCAATTAGAAACAGATTGGAGAAATCTCCTGAACAGACACACGTGGGCTCACTTCCAGGCCTCTGTATCAGTAGTTTATTAAAATCAGTGGGTCATAAACTTATAAGGTCACCACCTTTGCCACCAGGGTCAAGTGTGTTTATAATAATTCATTAAATGCTGATGTTGTTGTGGCTTATACTGTCGTGACTGGACTTTGTAGGTTTGTGGTTGGGCAAAACCGATCACATTTTTAAAGCTTTTCTGTTCCGCCAGAAGCAAGACGAGCAACGCTGGCTCTCCTTTTATTTCTTTATCAGGACCGGAGACGGCTCAGGCACTTTCCCAGAATCTGTCAGAACTGGGCGAGCGCAACGCTTCATCCATCACAGGAGCCGGTTCCACAGGCTTTTCATTTTACCAAGGGGGAGGCCAACTTCTGAGGCCAGGCCCATTAAGTCTTCACATTCGTGTCCCAGCGCCTGTCATTTGGCTCGCATCAACAAAAACACTCTTTCATTTTCACTGTTTCTCATTTTCCCCCCTTTTCAATTTATCTTTATTTCTGAGTTTTTACAGATTTTTTCCTTCGTTGCCCTCTGTCGCTCCATCACTTTTCTAACTTCTAATGAGGAGAGAGTTTGTTTTGAAAATAATGACGTGATGTTGAGGTTGAAGTTGCAAATTAAGTCCACATTTTGAGGATAGGTAAGGGCTGTCATCTAGGTTCCCAATAAACCAGCCCTTTGAAGGGCAAATATCAGATTTTAGAGCCATGAAACCTGTAAATATTGAAAGTAAAAACAAAAAGAAATTATAATTGGCCTTTCCAATTTTATTCTAAGCAGATAATAAGTTTCAACAAATAAGCCTTTGTAACCACATCTCTCATTAGAACAGGAAAAGAGCACCATATACGGGCATAACTTATCACTTGGATCCATAGTGTCCAATAGACCATTGATGAAAACAGGAAGCCAGCTGTTTCCTTAACATAAAAAAATTAATAAGATGATCTGTTACCACTTAATAACACAGAAAAAGCACAGAATGAGTATTTTTGCTTCAAAGTATGTAAACAGAAAACATTGATAAGCTGTAAGGAAGAAAACAGGTAAAGAGGACACCGAGAGCACAGCTAGAGTTGTTTGTGAGTATAAAGTTTATATTCTCAGAAAATGATTTTCACAGCACTTTTTACTTTTTATATCCTCCATCTGCCCAGAATCTCTGCCTTTGTTTAGCATAACTAATTTTTTCATTTTACTTTTTTTCTGTCTGTGCCAAATGAAGAAGGAAGGGTTTGACAGCAGCTAAGGTTTGGTTGTACATCAGTATTTTAATTTACCTTTCATCCGTCACTTGTGTCGCACTAGCTTGAAGTGACCTCTTGGGGAAAACCAGCATGTTGTTGTTGGGAAACAAACTGCAGATGGACTTTTGGAGTTTCTGTGATGTGATCAGCAGTGTCCTTGGAATAACAATGTCTTAACAGTTCTATTGCGTTAGTGTAACCCTCATCACTAAAAGTCAGACTTATTCCATAAAGAAAAGCAAGAGCTGTGCAATAATTACATGGCTTGTTAATGTGACCTAATAGGCCAACACAGCTGTAGGGAGGAGAGTTCTGATTCAGGTTAAAATCAACAATCATTTACTAATGTGGTGAAATGCAAACAGACAGGGCTCACCACAAAGCACTGTTAAATGCCTCTGCAGGGTGCTGGTTTGATGGGCCTCCAAGCTATTGCTCTTGGACAACACTTCTCCTGACTTTTTCCTCCTCACCTGGTAAATCCCAATAAAAATCTTCACTTTATGAACTCAAATATGAGCTGGAGACTTTGCTATAACTACTTTTGTTTCATTGACATTGAGTTATTCAACAAAACATGAGCTTGGTATTCAAAATATAATGTCACCTTGCCCACAAAGTTCCTTTTTCTTTTCTTTATTCTTTAAAGATGCTGACAGTTTTTTCAGCTCTTAAAAAGAAAATATCTGGATTCACAAAATTGTCAAGAAGGCAATCCAAACCTTCTCACTGTGTGTCTTTCGGAATAGACCAAACCCAAACCTGACAATGATGACAGTCTGATTATTCCTTGGAAAGGACTTGATACCTCAACTGCTTTTTCCTCTTCATCATCTGCAGTTATTTCATAATTGGTTCTAGTATCATGGCCAGTCATTTCATATTTTTCCCTAAAAGGAATCTGATGACTCAGAGCAATTTAGCTCTCATTTTGACTCTGTTAAAAATTGTAGTGAGGCCATAAATTTTGTACGCTAGCATGAGAGCATTTAGTCTTAAAGGAGGCACAGTATTGTCTCTGAACAACACATGCGTAATTCTGAAATGCAGATTTGCAACACTAAAGCAAAACACCCGAGAATGGGTTTGTTTTAGGATGCAGCTGTGTCCAGTTGTTTTTCATGACTTTTTCTGCCTTGAATTTTATTTTCAGAGGGTGAGAATAAACACAAGTCGTTTTGGTTGGGATCAAACGTTTTTACATCCAAACCTGTAGACTTCACATTGGGTTGTCTGTCATACAGTATGTCAATAAAAACTGGTAACCCCATAATGCTTTTCACAAACACTTTTAAGCCAACCTCAACACACCTCCTATCCAGACAAGTGTCAACAAAACAGAATCTATGTGTGAAAAGGGAAGCCCTGCATTTATATTTCATCATACTGCATTCTGTGTTGTACAGAGGATGTTGTATCCCTCCATTTTTTTCTCTGCATTTTATCTTGTTCTAAGACCTAGTGGTAAAATACTTTCTCAGTTCTAGGGATTCCTTATTTCAGGACATATTAAAAAATGATCTGGTCTTTATCAGGTTCTAAACTTATTTAAATCTTAAAACCTAAAGTATTCCAAAAGCAAACAGAATCCACAATGCTATTGTTTATTACAGCAAAGATAAAGTACATATAGAAAAGCTTTTGAAACTAAGTTCACATTTGCTGCCTCCATATGATTTATAGTGGGGAAATAGTGGCCACGTACTTCTTTAAATGAATCCACCAAGTGTGACCACATCTATAAAAGCAGAAGCTTTGGCAGTTTGCTAATCAGAAGCATATAGATGTTTGTTAATATAATGCCAAGGAAACATATCAGCAATTACATTAGAAAAGCAATTGTTACTGCCTGTTAATCTAGGAAGTCTTATACGGTTTGTTCCAAACAATTTGTTACCATTCTACTTCTACTCTAAATAATTTCTTGAAGACTATTTATTTGACAGAAATATTAATTTATAATATGCAAAGCTGAGAGAAACTGAGTAAACCCAATAACTCCATGTCAGGTTCTACAGAAGTCATATGTGTGAGAAGTCATCAGAGTACAATTTAAAAAACACCAATCAAGTATGGCTTATTTGGAAGGGTGGCGGGACAAATCCTCTTCTATTGAAAAATAGCATGTCAGCATGTGGTTTTGAAAAGCTGCATCTATATGAAACACACAAAAAAGTATAGACTTTTCAATGTTAAGTTCAGAGAAAAAAAAACAGTTTTTAGCTCAAAAACTCTAGGTTCAACAGGCAAATGATCCCAAACACTCTATCACCCATTGACAATATCATACTCATTTTTTATTTTGCAAGTCATTGCATATCTTAATAGCAAAGGTTTTACATGCATGTTTAGTACATATTTTCCTAATAATGATACAGGTGCATCTGAGTAAATTAAAATATAATTTTTTGTATTTCAGTAAATTTTTTCAAAAGATTTATTACTCAAAAAGATATATTTCAAGCATGTGTTAATGATAATATTGATGATTCTGAACTAAATTCAGTTTCTCTGAAAAGTTGAACGTTACAGAAGAATAACAAAATTGAATTTTCATAAAGGCCATGTTATGGCCTGCATAATCATGGGCAAAACTGCTGTCTTCACAGATTTCCAGCAGCTACAAGGAGGTTAAGCTAAAAAATGCTGGCAGTTCTTTATCCAAGCCTATTATTGGAAAGTTGAGTGGAAGAAAAAGGGTGTTGGAAAAAGGTGTACTGGTAACACACTTTACTGAAGATAATCACAACCTTGAGAGGATTGTGAAGTAAAGCCAAGTTAGGAGTTTGGGAAGATTCACAAGGTTTGAACTGCAACTGGAGTCAGATCTTCAAGATTTTCCAGGACATGGGCTACAACTGTCACATTCCTTGTGTTAAACCACTCCTAAACCAGAGGCTCAGAGCTGTCTCAATGATAAAAGAGTGCCAATTTATGGAGATTCTGATTTAATTTTCCAGCAGGCCTTGGCATCTGACCACCCTGGCAAAAGTACAAATATCTGTTTGAATGACCACGGTATCACTGTGTTTGATTGGCCAGAAAACTGGTCTGATCTAATCCCCCATAATGAATCTATGGGATATTGCCAAGAGGACGATGAGAAACACCAGACCCTGCAGTGTAGACCTGGGCTTTTTTAATACCTCAGCAGAACCACATACTGATGGCCTCCATGTTGCGCTGCATTGATGCAGTAAATCATGCTGAACGAGTCGAGTAACGAGCACATATGTTGTACAACACATGAACATACTTTTCAATATAGGGGGTTTTCTGCATTAAATGTCCTTTTTTATTGATCTTGTGTGATATTCTAATTTAATGAGAAACTGAATGTTGGGTTTTCATTTAGAAATTAAAATAGTCTGAAATATATCACTCTAATGAATCGATAACAAAGTTTCACCAATAAATTGAAAACAGAAATAAATTAACTTTTTAGTGATGTTTTACGGTATTGAGTAGCACCTGTGGTCATTATGAGGGCCCAAAGTTTAGTTTCTGTCTTAATTGACCAGAGGCCTTTTGCCACGTGTTTGCAGTGTTCCCCGCCTTCTCCTCCCACTTCATAACAATACTGCTGCTACTTTGTGTTGGTCAGATAAAATCCCAATGAAATGCACTGAAGTTTCTGAGAAAATGTAAAGTGAATCTATATTATATATAAAAAGTCCAAGGGGTATGAATACTTTTCGAGACGTATCTTGATTAACTAAAATCAGTGGTTAAACAAACATCAAAGCTTCACAGCTGATTTAAAAGCACTCCTACTTAGAAATTAAACCCCCTCCAGCTTATTATTGCAAAACACCTTATAAACTGTGGTTAATCTGTAGTATTTCTGTTGTATGTGAGCTGATTCCACCCACAGCTCCCAGTTAATTAGACATGATCGTACACGACCAGGGTTGGGTTTTACTCTTTTCTCATTTACATGTCGCCCTTGTGGCTGTGCCAAGCAGACGATCTTGGCTCTCCACATCAATCTGCCAGTAAAACAGCACTCAGAGTAAACATGCTGAGCATTCCTTTGAGTTGTGTTGCAGTTCGTGGTGTTCTCACGTTTCTTTGTGTGTGTGTGTGTGTGTGTGTGTGTGTGTGTGTGTGTGTGTGTGTGTGTGTGTGTGTGTGTGTGTGTGTGTGTGTTTTTTTTTTGTTTTTTTTTTTGTTTTTTTTTTTTTGTAGTGTTTGAGCCCTTTGCCCTGTGAAGTCTCAGAGTACTGATTTGGGATCAGAGCTCACCAGGCGGTTTATTTAGTCTTTTTTCAGTTTGACAGTAGGAGCTGACAAATTTTCTTCAGCAGTCTCTTTGTCGCCTCTGACTCGTTCTTGTCTCTTATCCTTCTCCACCAGTCGTACCTCCATCCAGGAAGGAAGCAGTTGTTGCAAAACGGTCTGCTGCTCTGTTTCATTATCTGAAAAACAGCCACAGAGGGAGGAGGGGGAGTTGTCAGAGGCATTATCTCCACCTCAGTGTTTTCTTGGAATAAAACAAACTTTTAATGCTTTAACTTTTGAAACTTATTTACGTTCTGCATTTTGGCTAATTCTTTCTCCTCTGTTTCCCTTTGAGCTTTTTAAGGTGTTTACATAAAGAGCATATTGAATTTGTTACAGGGCCCCAAGTCTCATTTCCACTTGGCTCTGGTAAAATAAAAGGATAGACCCTAGATTAAAACATATTTTTTAAATTATATGATAATTAAACCAATTACAATCTGTTTATGGACCCATGCTTGGGTTATGGCCACCTTGGCCATGCCATTGAACAATGTGGATCTTGTTTGGGGGCCTTTTGAAGCGGTTTGGCTGTTTGAAGGAATCTTGCTTAACTGCGACTCCTAAGTCATTGCTTTTTGAAGCCATGGTGCACATTCAGCCCAAAGCACGGGCTCCTGGGATCCCAAGGGATGCATTATCAAATTTAACTGAAAAACAAAAACTCACTGTTTTCTATTTTGTCAATCATATCCTCCATACAAACCCACCCTCCATGAAAAGACACTGCCCCACCTATACCATTCAGTAAGTGTTTATAAGGTGCTGTGGAAATATGTAAACCCTGTTACAGATTCCTTTTGTCTTTGACTTTTGTTCATCTTAAATGTTTCAGATCATCAAACTAATTTTAATACCAGACAAATATGACCTTACGTGAATACAAAAAAACCTTTTTTAATATGAGGATTTTATTTATTTATGAGGTCAACCTGACCTAAATGTGAAACTATATCTGCTTCTTTGTTAAAACATGAATTAATTGTGATTAAACATACTTTTGGACAGCTGAGTTTAAGCTACTCCCAGGCATCCTTGTCACCAGACCTATAGAATAAAGAAATCTTTTCAATACAACCTGTGTGGCAACATGAAGTAGGCTAAACATCATGACCCAATCTTAAAAAAATGAAGAAGAGATAAGAAATCAAACCAATAATTCTGGAAAGGGCTGGAGCTCCAGGGAACCACACTGAGAGCCATTATTCACAACATGGAGCAGTGGTGAACCTTCCCAGGAGCAGCTGGTCTACCAAAATTACTTCAAGGGGGCATCAACAACTCATCCAGGAGGTCACAAAAGAACACAATACATTTGAAGCTTTGGATACCTCTGTTGCCTTACTTAAGTCAGTGTTCATAAAAACACTGCTGACCAAAGAGAACAAAAAGGTCCATTTCCAGATTTTTCATAATTTGAAAACTGTCTTTTGTATTTACTCAGGTAAGAAAAGAGGGAATATTCTTCATGATGTTTTAAGGTAGTGCTTGCAAAGAAAACACTAAATGTATTTTATTTTACTAATAATAACTTAATTGAAATTGTTGTTGTCCTTTATTTGCATTTGAAAAGTTTTCCTTTTTTTTTAAAAAAACTTCCTCTCTCTCACCGTGTTGCTCCTTGGAATGAGCAAAGTCGAAAGAAAGCTGCACATCAGAGCCTCCCCTCTCGTTTGTTTCAGAGAAGGCTTTCACAAACCACTGGTAAAAATGTTTGTCTCAAGTTAATGGTCCTCTGCTCACACTTGAGACCAAACAGAACAAACAAAAAGCACTTATGTCAAACGGCATCCTTCATTACATAGGAAAGGGAATATTTTATTAACTCTAAATAAGCCCCACACCTATCGTAAACACCTATATTACTGTAATGCTATCATTAAATGAGTGAAGAGGAAGCCTTTCAGTCTGATAAACAGCAAACAGCTCTCCATTTGCCTCTGACTAAAATGATTTAATGGCCAGAATGAATCATTGAAATTAAGCTGTTGATTCAGTTCCAATGTACAAGCGGCTTGACTTCAGCCAATAGGAATTAGGGAAATTTTTCGAAGTTTAGACAGTTATTCAAAGTAGAGTACCAGCTATAGGAAATGGACCCATGTGGTGTACATTTGAAGGGAAAAATGTTTGAAGACCACCTTTTACTACACAAAGTGCTGTGTGTCCTCAAAAACAGCATTTCATATCTTCGTCATTTTCACATTTGTTTCTTGGGCAAAATCTTTTTACTTGTTTTTTTAAGGTTTGCACTATCTTTACAGCATGATTTGTAAATATAAGAGAAATGTTCCATGAATAATGTTTTTTAGTTCAAAAAGACAAATTTAGATAACAGAAATAAAAGGTTATTTGGACCTTTATAGTCCATTAATACCCTGGTTTACAACTTCGCTTCCTTTCTTCATCAATAATTTGAGGCTATGGTGGAATAGAACCAAAACCCGAAAAACACTTCCAAAATATTAGCCTATATTAGACTTGAATAGAGAAAAAGACCAGAGGCCTGTACTGCGATTTGCACCTTAGCACTGATATGTTTAGGGTTGCGGGAAGGTAATTATCCACCCTAGACCCAAGTCTGCTACAGCCCCTAAAAACGGCTCTGTAGTTGCTCCATCCATGTTCCATAAACTCCTACCAGCTACCATGTCCTTGCTTAAGCAGTGTTGGTACTCAGGAATTCCGAATTCCCATTCGTAAAAATTAACTGGAACGCCCCCTGAAGGCCGACTTTGTGGTTCAATATGGCCTCTCTTTGCGTCAACAAAAGTAAGTTATGGTGGAAACGTTTGTTTTGCAAGACACACTTGTAAGAGTGTATCTAAAATCAATGTAACATGTAGCGCCTGCAGCTCTAAACTGAACAAATTAAAAGTGGTGTTTACTTATGGAGAGTACAGTTTAAAAGGATGTTCGTAAGAGGTTCTGTAAACAATGTCTGTTTGGGGATGGTCATGTTGAAATCCCGACTTCTCCGACTATGTTAACTGGAACATGGATGTGACATTAAACCCAGCATCAAGTTCCAACTTTGAGGTAAATAGAATGCAGCAATAGCATTTGGACACAGGCTAAAAAGTTCAATTTTTATCTTGTTGGACCACAGCACCTTCTTCCCCATATTTGTTGTGTTACCAACATGGCCTGTTCACTAATGTTCTGTAACAAATATCTGAGGCCTTCACAGTACAGCTAGATTGATACTGAGATTCAATTACACGCAAGTGGACTCTATTAACTAAATAGGCAACATATGACGGTAATCAGTTGCACTGGACATTATTTTTGGGTATCAGGTTGGAGGACTAAACACATGCATGCCACATTTTTCAGATTTTTATTCATAAAAAAATAAATGATGGCTGAAATCCGGAAAAATATGACTGAAAATACAACTGGAAAAATAAAGTTGAAAGATTTAAGAACATAAGGTTTTTAAACTAAGAATGTTTGCATTGACATATTTTGGATCACAAGCATTATAAACAAAAATAAAAACAGGAGGGGGCAGTAAATAGTCATAAAATGGTTCCTTGACAGACTTATGCATTTTTGACGTTACCTGATGCAGTTCTACTCCTACAGTCAATTGCTGCTGAATTGGATGCAAAATGACGATCCTGTGCTGAAAGAAAGAAGATAACCAAACCCATACACAACATATTAAATAATACTGCAAGAGGAAAAAGCTCTGAGTCCAGTCTTCAAAAGCTAGGGTTTGAATTTTATTCATAACATCTTGACATCATCTTAAACAGATAAACTCATCAATCAAACAAGCAAAAAACTTAGAAAATTGAAGCCCTTCTCACTTTAGTGGCCTATTGGAAAGATTAATACACTACGACCCAGAAGACATGTGATCATCTTCACTTCCTTAAAGTTCGTCTAAAATGGTCAATTCAATAGTTGATGTTTAGAGTAATACCGACAGCAAGTTCATATTTTACAGGGTTTTTTCATCCATTCATCACCTACCATTTATCTGAGTCTGGGTTGTGGCAGCCTTAAGCGGGCATCCTCAGACTTTTTTTCTCTGTTGTCACCTCCTCCAACTCATCTGGAGTTGAAGGGGACTTCATCAGATGTGCAAATCAAATTTGATGCAGTGGAGGAGTAAATTTGAGCACATTACCCTGCTCCAAAGGGCGAGTACAGTCACCCTGTGACAGAAGCTCATTTGAGCTGATCCTTTCACCACTAATGAGCCTGTTCCTCAGGCCTGACTCCAAGATAAGCCTGCAGTTTCTCTAGTTGGGGGAAGGCAACTTGATCCCTGGGCACTAATGTCACATTTTATGTTTATCATTGAAATAAGTTATTAGATGCCAAAATGCTAACAAGACAAAGGCATGCATATAGGGGTTGATGATGATGAAAATAACTTAATGACTAAAAAATGAGAAACTTACAAACCAAAACTCAAGGAGCAACAGAACACAGGAACCAGGGTGAGCAGAACAGTGGAATCCAACAAGTAAGGACAGGAAACTCAAGGTTGAAATACAGAGAAAGAGTGATTATAGGAGGGCGTATCAGCTGAATCCAGTAAACAGAATATGCTCCAGCTAAGGGGTGAAACATGGCTGTGAGGTAACTGAGGGATGGATGACAAATGATCACAGAATAATAACAGCAGGATAGTAGAAGAAACTGAGAACCAACATGATAGAGTAACTCGAACTCCATGCATCACAACACTCGAATCATTGTAAGGACTTTTGATTTGCACTTTTTTTGGCCATCTCATCCAGAACCACCTTACAATAAGAAAACCGTTAGAGAAACCAACCTAGATATCGAGCATGCCAGGGTGCATGGAGAAACTCAAACATCCCCACCACAATAAGATAGTAACTCTAAAAGAAGATGTCTTTTCATATTGTGCTACCTTTTGTTGTGGGTTCTGTTTAAAGTTAAAAGAAACTAAATCTCATGTAAGTTTACAAAATATCAAAAGATCTGACTTTTTTACTTTAGCATTAAGTCAAAAGAAAACCTTGGTGAGAACTACTCAGAGCTCATCTAAGGAAGAAAGCAGCAGCAGCGACAGTCCCTGCCCGAAGTTGTTACTTTTCATTTATCAGGCATAAACTCATCAGGATAGTGTTAGAAACGGTTTCTTTCTTTGCCCTCCAGCGCCTCTCTTTAAGCCTCATGACCCACAGCACAAAGCTGTTTGTTTGTTATTCCCATCATTTATATTCTGACTGTGCTAAATATGTCTGCATCTGAAAGGCTTCCTTTTTGGTGGGTCAGGTGGCAACCCACTGAACTTTTCCACCTAACCTCGACATTGGATGAATAAATGGTTTTAAACCAGCTGTCTCTGACCACGCCCCACCCCCCGTGCTGACTTTATTTGATCGCCATGAAGACACAGATCAATAAATGTAGGCATAAACAGATAATGCTTTATTTTTATTCCTTGGTTTTTAACTCCTGGTTTTATCACGTTCAGATGTCCTGGTTTGCACATTTTAATCCAAGAGTAAGGAAGTAAAGCAGTTATCTGTGCACCACGAGGCACGGAGAGCGCTGATCCCCTAAGAGATAAATTTAATTTAAGGTTTTACGCAATTGATTAAAGTCAGAGACACATGGCAAAAAGGTCATGCAGTCAATATTTTAAACATCCTTCAGACATTTCTGTTAAAGCCTTTAGGGAAATTGTTGGCAAGAAAAGGTTCCTTTGAATGAAATTTGAGATACTCTTGTTCCCTATTTGCATGCAGTGACAAAAATGAGTAAAAACATAATAAAAATAAATAAACTATGCACATATTGTAGCAATAACTATTTACTCGAAGCATGATTTTCAATGTGTGTAAAAATGTCTCAAACCAGCCGTGCATAAATTTAGATAATTGTTTAAATGTGCTGTTTTCCAACATTGAGGGAAGTTTTGGTTGTATAATTAGATTTTTTTTTTTCATCTCTTTGATCTATTATTCATTTCATGTGTTACTAACTAACACAATGGTATTATTTTTGTTTGTAGTTTTTATGGACGCTGAATTAGGAACATGTTTACATTTTAAAGTGAAGTTTTCTCAGTTGAACCTACTTGAAACAGTGAGTGTGAAGTTTTGATAGTAAATAACATTTAATGAGTCCTAATAAAGATAGGTAAACATATATAATCATCTTATGCATCTGCGCAAGTAGTGTATTTTATATGTACATCAGTTTCCAATGCAGCTTTGTTTGAAATATGCAGGTGTTTATACTAAACAGGAACATATTAGACATTTTACATATTTTATGACTCATTAATGTTTTTTACTCTTACTGCTAAACATAACTTTGGTTGTTTAAGTATCTATTTTAAACTGATGACAGGTGAAATCAAAACCTTATGTTTATGAACATGTTATTTATCACTGCAATAAGAGGCTGGAAAAGCCTGAAAACATTGAACTGGCATTTGAGTGTCTGATTTCTTGTGAGCTGGGGTTAAAACGTGACATCAAAAAGTGCGACAGTTATCTGAGCAACTGGACACTAGGCTGAACGAGCACCCAGGTTTAACCTGCTACCACATACAAGGAGCAGGATGGTAGGAGAGGTAAAATAAAAGTCTACTGTTGGAGAAGTGCAGCAAAGAGTGACAGTTTTTGGTAACAAAGTTTTATTATAACTGTTAAACACTATCTATATGCCCATGAGATTTTCATGGCGCATGCCAGGAAAAAGCTTTTTCTGTCGCATGTTTTTATCACAAACATGTAGCAATTGAAAAACTTTCCCAGGACTTCTGGAACTGAGTGTTTTGGTCAGATGAGACCAAGACTGAATTTTTCAGAACAAACACTCTAGCTTCAATGGGCAAGAAATAAAACATGTATTTAGGAAACAACTCATGCCCACTGTTAAGTACATGGGAGGATATATGATGCTGTGGCCCTGTTTCCTGAGAAGTATGTTTAAGAGTGTGGCATCATAGACTCATTAAAAATACTACAAAATCTTAAATAAAATATTGGTGGCCTTGGTGCAAAAATTGAAATGGGTCAAGACTAAGTCTTTAAAGGAGCAGTATTATGTGTTTTCCAGGCACATAGAATAATTTTATCACGCACTCAAGTAACTATGTTACCTTCCATTGTTACAAAAATGCTTTGTGTGTATATGTCTCTTTAAGAAAGTCCTGCTCTTTCTGAAACTCCACCTTCAGGAAGTCATCACAACAGCAAGCCCTTTAACAATATTTTTACCAGCATTTCACTGAGAAGGAGCTCGTATAATGAGTTCAATAGATGTGCAGTTCCTCCAGGTGTTTGCTAATTGCTACTAGCTAGTCTGAAGGAGCTGAGTAGGGAAGCCGTGGCTCTCCACGGCTTCTGTGAGGCAGAAGCTCGGAAGCTTAGAAACTGTGGGTCTAAGGAGGAGTTGGGTCTCAAAGGTGGCACTAGGTCCATCCAGGCATTATGCACAGGTGAATGACTGCTACAGGAGATTAAAGCATTTCTCATACATGCATGAAAGAATCAAGGAAACACTCCAGGTATGTTTTTTATTAGGAAATAACATATTAATATAATGTAAATCTCAAAATGCTGATTTTACATAATACTACCCCTTTAAGCTAGATATTATTTAATTCAAACCATAAGCCCAAATCAACTTCTTCCATAGCCATGTCAGTCCACAACCCAAATCTGAATGAAAATCTGTTTTCTTTTACAGTGCCAAGTACAAGCCTGTCACAGTTTCTATGATGTTTGTTTTTGTATGGATGAAGACATTTTTTAAAAATTGTTGTAAGAAACTTTGTAGAAAGTAAAAATACAAAGGTAAATTGAGAAATGTTCTTTTCTCATGTGGACAAGACCTATAAATCTAAAACCTGATGTGTCTCTATTGATCCATAGTAATTTGCATACATAAAGTAAATTTATGTGGGTAGCCCTGCCCAGAAGAAGACTACATGCAGGCCAACTGGCTTAAAAGTTGTTAACAGCAGTGCAAGTAATTGTGGTATGAATAATTTCATATAAAAGTGTGTTTACTAATGTTGATTCCTTTCCACCGCTGAATAAATGTGTTTACATGTAGTGCAGTTGTTTGCACTGTTGTATTGCAGCAAGAAGGTCCTGGGTTTGAATCCTGCACTGGGATTTTTCTGCACAGAGTTTACATTTTCTTCCAGAGTATGCATGGGTCCAGGTACTCTGGCTTCCTCTCACATGACTGTTAGGTTACTTGGTCTCTCTAAATTCCCTTTAGGAGTGAGGGTGTGTGTGCAGGGTTGGTTGTCCTGTGTTGAGCTAGCGACCTGTACAGGATGTACCCCACTTCTCACTCAGTGATGGCACAAACCTTCCTTCTTGACCCTGCAGGGATAAGTGGGCTCATGCTACGGATGGATGAATAAACGTAAAGCAAAAGGTTAAATTTATTGTTTGAGACTATGCTACTATGGTCAACAGTGACTTTTTGCATCTTTTTATTTAAAGTTTCAATAAATGTGTGTGTGTGTGTGTGTGTGTGTGTGTGTGTGTGTGTGTGTGTGTGTGTGAGGGATGGGAGGGAGGGATTCAAGTTCTCTTCGTGTGTTTTTCAAATGGAGCCTGAGTTTTCTGCCTGATTTTAAGTTAATTTCTTATATAGGCCAATATTTATTATATATTTTGCTTTATTAAGTCGAAAAATGTCCTGAACTCTTTTTTTTCTGCCTGTTTAGTCCATACATTTCACAACACAGACTTTTTTTCAAAACTGTAAATGCACGGTGCCTCTGGAGAGTATTCACAGTCCTTCACTTTTCTTCATATTTTGTTATGTTACAGTCCTCAAATTTCTACACGCAAATACCCCATTATGACAATGCAGAAAAATCTTGAGTGTTTTGCAAAGTGTTTTGCAAATAAGTGAGCTAAGCTTGTGGCATCATATTTAAAAAGACTGGAGGCTGTAATTCCTGCCAAAGGTGGATCAACCAAGTATTAAACAAAGGCTGTGAATACCTACCCTAGATGTGATTTATTGGTTTTGTTTTTTTAAGATAAATTTTCAAAACACTCAAAATCTTTTTTTTTTTTTTTTTTTTTTCACATTATCATAATGGGGTATTTGTGTGTAGAATTTTGAGGAAAGCGATTCATTTAGTACAATTTGGAAGGAGGCTGTCACATAACAATGTGTGGAAAAGCTGAAGCACTGTGAATACTTTCCGGATGCACTATATACTGCCTATGTTTCGGAAAAAGGGAGTAATACAAAAATAAATGAACACCGATGTACATGTATGATTTTCTTTCTTTTTTTTTTTTTTTTTTTTTTTTTTTTTTTTTTTTTTAGTAATTTTGTAGATCAATAAAAGATAGCAATCTAAACCATGGAATTCTCTTCACATATCAACTGTATTATTTATGTATTCAGTTTTGTCATGCCTCCATAAATCTGTCCACTGCCTCCAATATTCCTGCAGACACAGCGTTACTACAGCAACTCAAGGCACGGAAAGCTCTTGTTTAATTTTGAATATCAAACAATCTGTTTCATGCCAACAAAGAACCCGCATGTCTTTATGTGTGGCGGCACTCCCGAGCATGAATCCATGCCTCTGGTTAACCATTATCTTACATCAGGTTTAGCATGCAAGGCTGCAAGCCAGATCAGGACTGACAGAGAGTGGTTGCTGTGGAGAATATTTATTTGTGAGGTAGGGGGGTGGGGTTGGGTCATCTCCGGTGGATTTGTTGCATTAGAAGTAGTATCGCTGTTTCTGCTCGGGGAGCGTATTTTTAACTGTCAGCACTAAATGCCCCATTCAGCCATAGCATTGCCCCCCACCCACCTTCTAACCTCAACCAGAATACCTTTACTTCTGTGTACACAGCACCACAGGCACGCATGCCAGTTGTTTACACAAGCACACATACACTCAGACATTCACCCATAAAAAACTGCAAGTATGTAGCAGGCCTTGCACACACTAACAGATACATATCACATCTATACAAACTCAGTCTCCATGAAAACATATTCATATTTGCAAATGTAGTCACAAAAACAGAGACTTCTCTTCACAGATGCTGGTATCGTGTGATTTTTTTTTTTTTTTTTTTTTTTTTTGCCCGGGCCTGTCTCATCTGTTGGCAACACGCAAAACAAACAGCGCCCACACATTGAGCAGCCGCCTGGCGATATGGAGCAGAGCAGGCAAATGCAGCGGCTGAGCAGCAGCAGAGGAATGCAGATGTATAACTTGTCTTTAAAAATAAATTCTACTGCAATTAAACACTCTCCTTCTCACCTTCAGTCTCGTAAGATTGTGGAGATAATGGGTGGCACGACGCGGTGATATCTCTGAGAGCCAGCCAGAGAGCTATTAATCATCTTGGTGAGACAGCTTTACGACTTTTAATGAATTTCTCCCACGCCACATGCAAAATATTCAGTCTTAGCCAGGGGGTGTTTTTGTCTCCAGGCTGAACTAAGAAGTTATGCAAAGTCTGCAGCAAGATTTTTAGAGACAAAGCTGTGTAATAGTGGACAGCATTGTTATTTTCCAATACATATGTTAACATTGCATCATTTTTCAGCCATCTCTGGATGCCTGTGAGTCTGCACGGTGCTAATGAATGAACGGAGGGGAGTTGTGGCTGAGCTGCTCTGTATTTTTAGGGCTGTGTGCCTGTGGTCTCTGTGGCCTGTCCCAACCAGAGGAGCCATGGGGGGATATTTTTGGCCACAGGCTGAGCTGAGTCCAGGCCCACACAGAATCGCTGACAGACTCAGGCGAGGAGGAAAGAGGGGATGTTTTCCTATTGGGAGGAAACCAGGCCCGATTATGAAACGGTTAAAGTGAAACCGAGAGGAAAGGCAGAGAACTGTTTGAATGTCTGCGACAGAGGTGTACAATTTTAAATCACTGGTATCTAATAACTGTTCTTTAAAGGGTTGATTACCTCTCTTACTGGCAGACAAATGTGATATTGCCCTGAGTTTGTAGAAAACAATACCTGATCTAATGAGTCTCAATTTGATCTGAAACATTAGATGGAAATGTGCGACCATCCTGCAGTATCCATGGTTGAGGTTGTATGATGGTATGGAAAACATTTTATCGTTATGCTTTGGGCTCCTTAGTACCAACTGAGCATTGTTTAAACAACACAGCTTTCCTGAGTATTCTTGCTGATCATGTCCATCTCTTTATGACCACAGTGAACACATCTTTAGCATTGCTCTACTGATAGTTTTTGCAAAGTCACTAACTTGATAAAGTTATCCAGTTTAACACTGTAACTTGCTTGCTTGGGAGGAAAGGTTGATGCAAAGTGAATACCTCAGTATCTTTGGCTGTGCTTCCTTACAACTGGCATTGTGGCTTGAAATAGGCTGTCCTGTATGATATTTAAGTTCAAATTTGGATGTAATCAGTGTATATGACTGATTGAATTGGTATGAATTTGAATTATTGTGTATTTCTGTATAATTCAAAATTAACCAGATCTGTTTTTCGTGTAAAATGCCTTGAGATAAAATTCTGATCTTGCCCTTTATAAATATGCTAAACTGAATTGAGCTGAGCTGAATTGTCAAAGAGAAGATTATTAATAACCATTAATATAGCGCTGTTTTAATTTGTTGTTTTAAATTGCTAAAATACACTTCAACAAAGGGTCCTGTCTGACTAGCTTTTGATCAGTTGGCATCACAATTATTTCTATTCACTAAGTTCCAGAGCCTTAAACCTAATTGAGGATGTATTTACTTTTCTACAAACTAATGGCAACATCTGTCTACAATAGGTAAAGGGAATTTTCCTTTTAATATTTTCACAAGCTCTTGCTTCAAAGATTCTGAATTAGCCTTCTAAAATTGACTGGTGATTCCTACAAGGTCAAACTATCTTCACACCACGTGCAAAATAATGTTAATTACAGTCATTGCTTTCCAGTTCTGTGTTATTTTTTTCCCTCTGCAGTTGGTTTAGTCCATATTAATGACGTTAAAGATAACCATAGTCTTATTTATATAACTCTCCAGATGCTATTTCAGTTGGCTCACTGATTGGAGCGATTTGCATGCTCCATGTAATGTGGATACAGCTCTAAGGCTATGATTCCCCATATTAATATTTAATTGCCATCAAAGTGTGTTTTCAAAGTATTGGGTGACGCTCCGGCCTCTCAGCCCAGTCACGACAGAGCAGCTTCCAGAGCGGAGGGTGAGGTAGCGTAGTGTGGTTCCAAAGGAGACGGGTTTTCGGTCATCTTATCCTCACCCCCACCTCCACGCCCGCTGGCACCTGTAGCTCCTCTCCAGCAACAGTAAATCACGTGACCATTTCCTCACGAAGAAATCCTAATCCGTGTGCCAGATCCGTCCGGACGCGAGCAGCTGCCTCGACCCAAGACATGCTGAAACCCGAGGCCTCGGCATTAAGAATTAAAAACGGCAGAAAGTGGTCCCAATACGCGCCTTGTTTTGTCATCAGTGTTCCATTAGTGTCACTTTATTCCGCGCCTCCCCTCCTTCTCCCCTTTGTGTGTTTGAGTCAATATCGGGAAAGCCTGCCCGTTTCTGCCCAAATGGTTACAATATACCTTGTTCACGCCTAAAGAGCTGACAGAGGTTATTAGGCTGACCTGGTTCTGATGAGCGGAAAAGGCTAAACAGATAAATCAGACCTGCAACCGATATGTAATCTCAAATTCTGCGAGTCTTGAAAGTGCCAGAGGGCATATTGAAGTCCATTCATTATTATATAGCTGATAAAATCAAGCTAGAATCAAAAAAACACACATTTCTGCTGTTACCTTTTAACATCTTCACAGAGATTCATCTAACTTCCTGGACAGTGGCCTTTGTGTTTACAGGACCGTCCTGTAGCAGGAAGTCCTGTGGATATAATACCTATGTGTGGCTGCAGGCAGTGGCCAGTGTGGTGATGTTGATACAGAAGCAGACCTGACACACAGCTGTTGTTTATGATGCGGCTAGCCCAGGTGGACGGGCCAAGCCCACAAGCCAACCCAACCTCGAATCCACAGATCTATAGTCCTGACCAGAGTTGTTTTGGAGGGGGAAGTCAAGTCAGGTTTGTCTTTAGCAAGGAAATTTCCAGCTCCTTTCGAGCAAGTCTGAGGCAGGGCTTTGATATAATTGTTACAGACATTAGAGAACAGCTCATTACTGTTTTAATGTTTACTTTTAAAGTTCCTTTATCAGCTCCAACAACAGATAAAATGAGAAATACTTTAAATACGTTAAAATGCCAACTTTTTATGACATTAAAAAAGAAACTATTATAAATTGTTCCAAAACATTTCTGCTATTAATTTGACATTCATCCCGTGTTATTCATTGCAAAAACAAAAACATCTGTAAGGTATAAAGAATGCTAAAACTGCCTTGTTGCATAAGTGTGCACACCCATAAAACTGTTGTTTTAACATGTTATTTTATCTTCATTCTGTCTTCTATGTCAGGACATTTTAGCAGGCAATTACAGCTTTTGATATGGGTCAAGTGGGCAGTTTCCCAGGACAGCGTTTGTAAAGAGGAAGCATGAACACCAGATAAAAATACAGAAATCATCTGTCAAATGTGCCTTGAAAAAAATGTATTGCTTTTATGCCTTAGCCTGGTAAAAACCAGCTTCTTGTTCTACACTTTGCTTTGTACAGAGGGTCTGGACGCTTGGCTATTGCAAAACGATTACTTACTGGAGGTGTGGACACTGTTGAAGTTTTAAATGATTGGATCTGATTTTACCCAATCGCTAACGTTTGGCCATTACACATGTAAGACGCCAGTTCAACTGTGAAGGAAGCTTTACTATGAAGCTTAGCAGAAGTTGTGTGCAACTTCTTTGCTAGCAATAAAATGTCTTAAACATTTCTCTTGCTCCAACTCTAATTGCTCAATATTTGGAAGTGTGGCCAACATGGACTGAATGGCTTCATTCACTTCCTCCGCTGCCATTGCTAAAACTACAGGCTAACTACAATTCAGAAAGAAAGCAGAAACTCTACATCATCGTTCACAATTCCTCCTTCTGTTTGCCGATTGGCCAGGATGAAATGCATCTTGAGAAGTTGAGCTCAATGGGTCAAATTCCATATGGAGGACTAAAGGGAGATGAGAATCGAGCGGAATTGTATGAAGGCAATGACCAGGCTATATATGCATGTGCTGTCAATTGGAAATTAGAGCCTCTGTGTGTTGCTGCTGAGAATATGAAGATTAGGTGATGTGTTTCTTGGAAAACGACACCGTATTTTTTCTCACCTATGAGTCTTAGATGATTTTAAGCACTTTCCATGCTTTCATCTGTACATAATATATTGTAATATCTGCCTACTCTAAATGGCAAAAGTTCTCCAAATGTATCAGATTGTAAGGACAGCTCTTCTCCAACTTACATTACTTTGTTTACATCTTTAACTTATACTGTTATAGCCTCCAATTACTTGCACGCCTCATAGTTCTGGCCTCTAGCACAATGCAACTGCCAAGTAAAACTGCATAATTGTGCGTGGCAGCTGATGGTCCTTTCTGCAGTTTTTTTGTGCAAAGCTGTGAAATATTTCAGCAATGATTTTAGTTCAGGATTACAAATGTTACATGAATCTATACAGGGTAGAAAATTCCTAAAAGCATAAAATGCTCAGCTTAACTGGCATATAACATAGAGATATGTTGATCCAACATTGCCTAAAAGAGACACAAAATGAAATGGTCATACCTTTGAAAGTATGAACTGCGTGAAACAAAATTCTGTGCTTTTAGTTCTTATTTTAGATTTCAGTGCAATTTCCTGTTCAATTATTTCAAAGCTTACAACTTTCTCTCAATCCTCCAAATACATTACTCTTGTAAAAACCTACTGTATCCCTCTTCTCTAGAAACACGTCAGAATACACACTAAATGATGCAGCTTTCCATTTTTTGAAAGTGGACTGCAACTGGACCTTTATGTCAGCAAATCTGCAAAGAAATTCTGATATTCATGATAAACTTTTTAAGAAAATGATAAATGGCCTGTACTTGTATAGCACTTATCAAGTCCAGTACTTCATGCACAAAAACACACACTGATGGTGGTAAGCTACAATGTAGCCACAGCTGTTCTGGGGAAGTCTGACAGAAGCAAGGCTGTCATGCACCAGCACCACTGGACTGTCTGACCACCACCAGCAGGCAAGGCAGGTGAAGTGTCTGGCCCAAGGACACAATGACTGAGGCAGAAGGAGTGGGGTTCAAACCAGCAACCCACCAGTTACAGGACGAACTCCTACCAACGTCACCACCGTCACCCCGAGAAAGTTTGAGAAACTATTCATTGTCATGTAGGAGAGAACATATAACTACTTGGTACTTCTTCTGAGAACTCCCTTGGGTTTCTGTGCAGTCTGGAATAGCATGGAAAAGGATTTAAGGATTTTGCATCCTTGGAACAACATGCAAAAAAGAAAATAGGAGTAAAAAGGAAAAAATGACTATTTCCAGATTTTATGCACCTCACATTATCTAAAAGATCCATCCATCCATCTTTGCTTTCCAGTAACTATTTTTTCAGCTTCTTAAACCCTGAACACTGTAGAAATATCTGCCTTAAATTCAGCATAAAGCTTTGTTTTTATCGTTTTAAAACTGACTAAAAAAAAATACTGTGAACTTAGAAGTTTGTGTGTGGAAGACAACAAAATATTGTAGTGAGACATGTGCAGCAAGGGTTGAACAAGATTTTTTTGCCCCCGAAGCTGGAAATATCCTAAAGTGCTATGAAAGACTGATGGCTGCAGGTGCAGTGAATGCGTCGCCCGATATCTGCACAAACACAGAGAGTAACAGAACTCTTTGTTCCCTGGCCTCTGCGTCATCTCCCTGCATCAATAAATACAGCAAAATAACATTAGAAATATCTTCAACTATATGACCAGGCTCTAATATGATAGAATTAGTATCAGTGTTTTAAGGTTTGGCCATTTAGGTGAAATTCTAAGCCGGGTAGGGAGTAATTTGGACACAGGGAAAATTGATTTTGACCATCAGCACTTTCTCATTTTCAAACAGCGCCTGCGGCTAAATGGGTTAGCCTCTTAAGCACATTACACAGGTAGCCTCTGCTTTCCTCCCCAATGATTATGTGTCCGCCTTGAGCAATTGATATTTCTTGCAAATAAGAAAATTATCATATTCCATGACTGGAAAGAGAAATTAGTGCCTGGTGGGGAGTGGAGCCTCTGAATCTAGAGAGAAGACCAAGCTACATTTTTTTTCCTTCCTTTTTTTATTTTTAATTTTGTTTGATTTAAGGGTGGATCTGCGTATCAGATGTCCCAAGCTACATTGGAATTGGGGGGCTGTCAGGCCTCATCAATAAAAATGTCCAGTGATAGACTTTAAGTGGTGAAGGAGAGATTGAGGGGCATTGAGACAGAAGGACTGGCTTTGACTCAAACCAGAAAGAGCTGGGAACATTTACAGTACTGAAGGGTGTGTCATGATAACCCTGTAATTTCATCACCAATCTCTATGCTAGTCTGTAAATCATAACTTTAACTAAGTTTCTGCTCCAGTTTTTCTCCACATTTTATGTTTTATCATTCAGATGAACATTTAAATGATCGTGACATATTTCTTTGCTTTGTGAAAACAAGCCTCACCTTTTTTTATCAATTGTAAGCAGAGAAGCTCAATAATAATCTGAAGAGGAGAGCTCATTCGCTCTGGGCTGTAAGGCACCAAAGAGGCAGCAATGAGATGTGCACCACATTGAGCCTGCTCTATACACAATCACAGGGGGCGTCCGGTCTTGTGGCCTACGAGGCTGTCTCCACACTGTATCTGGAGCCCCTGGCGGTTTAACGAGAAGCACATGGGGAAACCTGATAGTGGTGCTTCATGACCAGAGAAGTTAACCTGGGTAGCCTCATACTTGTGAGATGGAAGGTCAATGCTTGCCGTGAGCTTCAGCATACACATTAAAATGTTATGATCAGGAGGTGCCATCCTACAGTCCTGTATGAGTTTTAAACTTGGGCTGCTTTTACCTCATTACTTGTTCTTAACTCAGACTTGTGTGCTTAGAAGATTGGAAAGTGAAATGAAAAGGAGGAAATATCATAAACTTTTAAAAACTATCTGCAGCAAATGAACATGACTTGACAGTTGTTCCTTTAGGAGTTAAGATACTTTTTTATCAGTGGTATCAGTTGTTATGGATGACCATCTTAAATTACTTTTGGTGCTTTTTTACTCATTTTCTGCACCTGATTGTGTTTGTCCTTAAAATACAGGACAACATTGTCTCCAGCAGACAAACAGTCCGTTAATGTCATGTCTTTAGGAAATATGAACATTTTGATAGTAGCTTATGTGGAAGATGACTTTGACTGTCCTCATTCATTTTCTGGCATGTTCTTCAATTTGTGTGTGTATCTAACTGTGGATATGCTGAAAATAAAGAAAATGGAGGAAAATCCCCAGAAGGTGAACATTAAGTGCAAGTCATTTCTTATGTAAATAAGTTGAATTTTATTCATTATTTTAGTCATTTTTATGGAAATCCTTTTTGCTAATAAATAAATAAATACATAAATAATAATAATAATAATAATAATAATAATAATAATAATAATAATAATAATAAAGGTAAATACAGCAGGAACATAATGTTTACCAGGAGGTGAAGAGCAGAGCCTGAAATGAAAGCTTTGGAAAATAAGATCGTTTTGATCAGTAGTTCAGGTTTTTACTGAGACCTTTGATGACTTTTTCTGCTTCCTTTCTCATTTTCTGTCATCTTCTTGTACCTGATCGTGTGTGTGCCGGACACAAAGGGAACTACAGGACAAAAGAAGAAATGTCCATGTCGAAGAGATGTTCCCTCAGCAGATGAACAGAACTTGAAATCATGTCTTTAGGACATAGGGGGGAAAATCCAGCAAAAACCGTAGAGGAGCTGAAACATGAATCATGTTTCAATTTTCAGCAAATAACCCATATTGTAAAAACTAGAATACTATTTTTGTCTATCAAACTGCATTATCTTTGCATTGTTTTCACAGATTTCTACTTATAAGGTGCCTAAACACCCACCCTTGAGTTTAGGACTCTTTTCTTTCTTAAATGTTTCAAAAGACGAGCTAAAAACTCATTCCCCTGAAAACGGTGAAGGACAAGACTTAAAAGGAACCAATGTTCAGATAATGATGACCAGGGGCTGGTCTGTGGAAAAGAATTTCCCTCTTGGGACAATAAAGTCTTAAGTCTATTTAATGACAACAGAAACCACCTCTAGGATTAGGACATCACACTCCTTGGAAGCAAAAGGTAAAGAACTAAAGGTGAGCAAAGACTTGCACGGCGCTTGCGCTTATTCCTGAATAGAAACGCTTTCTCTCTCTCCTACTTGCTCGTCTCATCCATCCTATAGCCTTTAACAGGTCTCTGTGGCTCTAGTGCCCTGCAGAGTGGCCGACCAATAAGCAGCGTTTACCGGAGGGCCAGTTAGAACGTGGACAACACCAAACACACTAATGGGAAGGAGACAAAGCCACAGGCCACAGACATCCAGTAAACAGCAGACCACAGTCCGCAAGATGTGTGCTCTTTCCTCCATTTGACCATGCAGGTACACCAATCAGAGCTGCGACTTCCTAAACTCTTTTGTGTGTTTTACCACTCACTATGTGGCTGGAGAAACCTGAGCAACATCCAACATTCGGTTGCACAGACAACCAAAACAGCTACTACCTGCATCATTAGCCTGGCTGCTCTGTTGCACCTCCAAGGATATTTAGCCATTGGATCAACTAATAGGAAAAATAAATCTCTCTCTGTCTCTCCATCTATCTAATGTGCTCTGCAGCCATGTGCTTCCAGTTAAGCCGTCGTTCAGCGCAGAGCAGAGGTTAAGTGAAAATACCTGCTCCTCTGTGTCTGGCGATTATTTGCTTTGTCCGCAGCGCTGCCAGATCATAAAACACTTGTGTCCACTTTTCTCCTGCCCTGCAGTCCCTGGGGTTCATTACCATCACGCCTGGACGTGTGGCTGTACAAGCCAACCCTTTTTTAATATCACGTTAAAGCTTTCTCTAACAGCACAGAGTGCAGGTCAGTCTTTCATCAGCAAGCTGTTATACATTTAGATCCCTCCCCTTCATTTTCACTGTTTTTGATGTGATGCAATAAATAATGAAAAATGAGGTTTTTGCAGGCAAATAGAAGGAGATATAAAAGTGGACTGGAGCACTGGATCTGGTTTCCTGTCTGAATGGCTGTTAATTAATGGAGCAGACGAAGGCTATAATTCTTTATTGGCCCGAGACTGTCAGAGTGCCAGGCAGTTCAACGATCACAGTCATCCACATGCAGGCTGCCTCATGCTTTTATTATTTCTGTACTTTTCATTTCTCCAGTCTGAAAGAGTTTGAACTATTCATCATCAAGGAAAATCAAGATAATCTCTCTCTTCTTACCCCAGCACATTTGCAGATAAAGATAAGTAATCCAAAGCAGTAGTGATTGAACAAAGATCAAGCCCTTTTTCACCCTCCCTCTGCATGGAAAGCCAGCCAGTTCAAAAAGAATCTCAAAAGAAGCCACAGGTGATTTGTCTCCGTCTGTCCGTTTGACTTCATTTGCAGTATTTAGATCAAAAAGAGCTCAGATGAGCCCTGTGTGGTTGGACTCCGACACAGTCATTAACTTGACTATGGATCTCTCTGCCACACTGGCAGCTACAACAGAACGCTGTGAAGTTCTGCTCTCTTTAGCAGACGCTAGTCATGCGGAATCACTGGTGCCTTCCATAGACTGTAATTAAAGTAAACGAATGACATAAGATACCAGGAAATTGAAATGATTAGCTGTAGAACAGACATGTCTGAGTCAATAAAGCAGTTGCATTTAACTCTAAATAAGGGGGTGGGAGTTTTAAAAGCAGCACAAGATGTAAAATTACATTGACTCTGTTTTCCGATATATGGTTTCCCCTATTAAATATCGTCATCGTTTAAAAACAGATGGAGTTTAAATATGTAGCAAGAAAACAACTGAGTCGGTTTTTGGTCTTCCTGCATGGAGTTTGCATGTCCTCCCTGTGCGTGCATGGATTCTCTCTGGGTACTCTGACTTCCTTCCTTGACGATTAATTTGTTCATCTAATTGTTAAGTGTGTGTGAGTGTGATTGTTTGTCCTGTATGTCTCTGTGTTGCCCTGTAATGCACCCTGCCTTTTGCCTGGTGATGGGTGGAGATAAGCACCAGCCTGACTGTGACCTCGCAAGGAAAAGTGTGTATCGACAGTGGACGGATAGGTTACTTGCCTTCCACTTCACAATTATAAAATCTCATTAAAATACATTGAAGCTTGTGATTGTAACATGAACAAAATATCTTCCAGTTCAGGGGGTTTCAATACTTTTGCACTGTGTATTTCCTGAATATAAACTTGCAACATTAACTACATACAAATATTTTGGAGATGAAAGTCCATTCATATTTAGCATTTGGTTACTCCCATAATTCATCATTACAAAATATCACCTACCTCTTTTTGAAGATTACATCCTTGTTTTTGGTTTTTTTTGACTTACTGACCTTGTTTTGTATAGTCAGCTTAGTTTTTTGTGGCTGTGTTTCTTATTTTATTTGTGAACTTCTTCTCAGTTGTCCTCTGTCTCTAGGCGTGGGTGTGAAAGGGACCGCATTCCCAGCGGGAACAGTTAAGTCCCTCACAAGGGGAAGCAATCAGACCCAAACCTCCAAATGATGAGTGTCATCCTCTTCCCTCCTCATCCGACCAGAGGCTGTGAGTGGCGGTTGGTTTGTCCCGTCCTCACCACCACACTCTGGGCTGGGGTTCTCTGTGCTTAACCCACACGTCTGAACTTGAATTACTGCAATAATGAGATGCTAGGAGGACAACAATGGTATCTGCCCCTGCTCTTAGTCACATTGGGAGAATGTATATAAAATTCCCAACCTCAAATACAAAATGCAGAGTCAAAGTTTGGACAGCAGCGATGTTTTGCAACAAATTGGACACTGGTCATTAAAAATCTGGTTCATATTATAGTATGTTTTCCAATATGTAGTGGAGAGATTGATAGCATATCAGTGTAAAAAAAACAATCTAAAGAGTTCATTTGTAGTTGTGTCATTTTGTACCGTGTGAATTGTCCACATTCCTAACAAAGAGTAATTGCATTGCTTCCATGGTGAATTTTTGAAATATTTGCAGTTGTTTTACTTTTGATAAAACATGGCTGTGAATTCTTTTTTTTAAACAAATCTGAATCTGCACGTCATCTCTATATTGAAAACCTAAGCACGGATATTTCTGCAGCCCTCAAGGAAAAGCTTTAAAGATCAGATTTCACTACTGGGCACCACTGAACAAGATAATTGGGTATTTGGGGCCAGAGTTCTGACACTTCCTGACCAGTTATTTTACTGCAAAGTTATTGCAGAACAAAACAAAATTAAACTGATCCGCAAATTATAAAACATGATCGGAAGGTTGCCAAAGGCTGAGGATGTACTATGATGAAGGTTGTCAGACTCATAGCTGGCGTTCCCAATGGGGAAAATCCAACCATGGTCTGAGAGAGACTGGAACAGATGGTCTTAAAAATAGTTTTCAACTTCTGCTATTAGGAAGATGTGAAAGATGTTTTTATTGCGTAAAGCTTGTTACTTTTGCTGTGTACTTTGGGTCATTGTTATGTTGGAAGGTAAATTACTCCCTCAGTCTGAGATCTAAAGCACCCTTAAGCTTGGTTTCTTGAAGAATCTGTTGTCATCCTACCCTCTCTGTGGACTAGTTGTCCAGATCGTACTATAACACCCCCACAGTCTGTCTAAGTCTATTGTAGTTTCATCAGACCACAGAATTTGTTTCTCAGGGTCTGAGAATCTCTAAGGGGCTTTTTTGTGTCAAATTCAAGCTGGCTGCCATGTGGCTTTCTGGCCACGCTACCTTAAAGATCTGAATGTTGGAGTGCATCAGCAATGGCTGATCTTCTGGATGGTTCAGCTATCTTCACAAGGGAACAATGGAGCTCCACTGGATTTTCGGTCACTTCTCTGATTAAAACCTATTCTTTAACTGATTACTTAGTTTGATTGGCTACCCTCATCTGAGGAGGGTCCTGGGAGCTTATTTTATTTCCAAATAATGGTGCCCACAGTACTTTTTGGGATGCAGCTGAATTTAATTTGTACCTTCCTCAGTTTTGTGCCTTGACACAATCTGATCAAGAGGTCTACAGATAATTCCTTTGCTTTGATTAGTTTTTTACTGTTCTAATATGCACTGCCAACTTTGAGACCTTAAAAAGACAAAATATGTTAAAATCAACTCAATCAAACTTTGGAAAGGTGTGTTTGTGTGTTCTTTTTCATTTAAATGCATTTTATGTTGTAGTAAAATGTAGATCGACACCTTAAAGCTCAGCTTGATAATTCTAGAAAGGACTTTAATTTGAGTTTGTTTAAAACCTTACTTTATGACAAAAAAATTGCACTGCCATGCTTTGCTGACTCTCTGCTGTTTGATCCAAGGCCTGTGTCCACTCAGTCGCCTTCACTGAGCACACTTTCATCCCCTCCCTCCTGGCACTAGAAAAAAGGCTGCCACTAAACTCAAGGCAGAGTGGGTTGGGCACAGTGGGCACCTTGCCACAGGCACACTCCTACTGTTGCCTGTTCTGTGTATTCCCTCCAGAAGTCATGTATTAGCCACCAGGCTGGACCTACGTCCCGTCCTGTCCGGCTCCTTTCTGCCTCACAAAACAACTACAAAGCTTTGAGTTAAATGACCAGAGGGGAGACAATGAGAGACGTGACACACAAAAAAAATAGCATTTAACACGGTGGTGCTGAAAGTAATGCAGAGTAAAAAAGGGTATGGCCAAAAGCTGCATCAATGAAAACTGGGTGAGGCTGTGGGTGTTGTGGCTAATTGCCAGGCTAGGAGTTTCAGGCCTGCCAAGTAGTGCACAAATTGTCACATGCACCAGTGGCTAAACCCAAACCACCATGACCAAGAGTGGAAGTGACATCATTCTCCATGGCTTGGCGGGCAAGGATGATGGCATTATAATAGGGATGGCGTCGCTCTGCAGGGACAAGCCAAGTCTTGGTTAACCACTGGGGAAAGGCTTAAGGGCAAAGTAAACGATAAGAAAAATGAAATAATAATTTGTGTCTTTACAGTTTCACACCTGTTTCATTCATGCTTTGTTCTCTGAACTTCTCGAGCGAGCCACCCTGAATGTCTGTTTATAAACAAGTCTCAATATTATTGTGATGTCTGAGCTGAATTCGATAGATTCCTCTGCTGTCAGTTGTGCTTCCGCTGCAATCTGATCCCAAATTGCATTCAACAGTAAATGGAGATGAGCACGGCTCTTTGTGCCTGACCCCCCACCCTCTCTAACTTCATCACGGGAGCTCACCGGAGCTCTCGAAGGGGCCATGGGAGTCTGGAAACGGGTTTGTCCATTACTCAGAGCGAGACACTAACCTGGAGTTAGAGTGTCTTCTCCATCAGAGTCCAGGGTCTGCCTAGAAGTGTTCCCTTTGAGGCTTTAATGGACTCTGGTAAACTCATTCTCTCTCCATATTACCTTTACGATTGCCTCCTATCTGGTTTCTGTCTGCTCTGTTTACACACATGGCCTCCTTTTTCCCCCTTCCATCCCATCATTTTGTCTAATATTAATCTTTCATTTCATCTCTGTGTTTCTGTTTGTTCTTATTGGACACACACATATGGGATTTTCCCCTCCATGTACAGGATTTGAAAAAAGGAACCTCCAGTTCAGAATTTGCTCTGAATATTTTCCACAGCTCTTCCCACTTGGGTCAGATTGTTGCCTACATTAGGGGAAACACCTCATTATTTCACACACAGAACCCTGCAGATTGCTGTGGATTGTCCATCTGAGGCCGCTCATGGACTGTGGAATATTTGTCGCAGTTTTCCTCTCCCACCACATGTGCATCTGGTTTTAATGACCGCCAGTCACCCACAGTCCAGTTAAAAGTGGATGGACCCAAGTAATGCCAAGACCACATTGGAAATTTTTACACTTTAAGAATACATTTTTTTCTAACAGAAGCAATTGTTTTTGTCATTAATAGTGTCTGGTTGTCATGGTTTAGATGTGCCATTTTCTCTTTCCTGGTCTGCTTCTGGTTCTGGTTCTGATTCATCACTTTGTTTTTGCACCAACGTCTGATGATGCCAACCAGCTCTCAATATTTCCTGCTGCAGCTCAACTAACTTTCTGCTCCAACAACACGGCTTCTTTAATATTGCAGCAAAGTTTTATAAAGCTGCTATCAGCAGGAGTAACAGGCACGTCCAATTTCTGTATTATACAGAGGCCCACAGGTGAAAACAATTAAAAAACTGAATCCATTTTAAATTAGAATTACAATCATCACAGTTTTTTGTTATAGATTTTAAACCATTGTTTTTACTTGTAATTTAGATGGATTTATAAATTTTCACATACATCTTTGATCAGTTCAGCCAAAACTCAGTTGAAGCATTTAAAAAGATATTGCTTATTTGTACCCCTGGTTGATTTGATCGTAGACCAATTTTCTGCTCCATTTTGTACCCAATAGTTAGTGTTTCATCCAGACCTACTTTTTTTCATACTTAGTCATCATGGAATTATTGCTTTAAATAATCATGAAAATTATAAATGATCATTTATGCATCATCGCATGGTTGGAGTGGGTGCCCCATACATGGAGGCCATCATCCTTGACATACACATCTGAGTTTGGATTCCTGACCTCGAGACCTTCGCTGCATGTCATCCCCGCTTCTTATCCTGCCCATTTCCTGTCTGGCTACTTGTCAATTAAGGCCACTAACATCATAACATCTTTAAATAAAACAAAAAACTAAATCACTTAAGATCTAACTTAATAGAAAATATTTTAAGCTGTTATATGACACCCGTTTTCCACTGATTGTGATTCTGATCATTGTTTAGGAGTTGAATCTTATGAAATATGATTGATAACTACCCCTAATTAAAGCTAAATGATTCTGTGACATCCTGCTGGGAAGTGATATTTAAGAAAAACACATAATCCTATTTCCTTCCAAATGACTATGAATAGAGTAAAAAAATACAGTTAATCATCAGCTGTCAAAGTATATTCGAAAGTACATGAGTACCTTGACAAGCGCTTCCTTTTCGTAAATGAAGATGTCAGATATGAAAAAAAACTAAGCTCCAAATGTGGGAAATGGCGAAGGGATATAATGATCCAAAATCTGCTTTTGACATTATGTTGCACAAAAAAAACACCAAGAACAAAATCAAAAGCTCCATTCAAAAAAAAAAAAGAATTGTATAACTCTAAGAAAAAAGACACAACTTAGGAAGTTATTTGATCAAATCAAAATCTACAGTTTCTTATACACTTTTTTTTCTAAATGTTGGGTTTTCTGATCTGGCATGTTTTTCAAGGCACGTTTTACCTTTGGTTTTGCATCTTCTGCTCTATTGTTTAATACTACAGTGTTTTGTGTTTCTTTATTAGGTTTTGGACCTCCAGAAGGTACTAGAAACCATCCTTCACTTTTTGCACTTGTTCTTTTTTCTTTCCATAGAAAGTACCACTGGCCTAGTGCTCTGTGTGGAACCACTGATTCAGTTACTGCTGCCTTTAACTCTCTCCTGGGTCAGTGCTCTTGTGTTTTTCTGTCTCTTTCCTAGTCGTCACATCATACGACTGCTCATACTTAGCCTAGTTGTGCTGGAGGTTTCTTCCTGTTAGTAGGAAGTGATTCTTTTCCACACTCGCCCCATACTTGATCAGCATGAGAGACTGCTGCAAAGTCAGTAGTTTAATTATGTTTCTAATAATCCCTTGCTGATAGTATTTTGGTATACTGCTTATTTAAAGCCCCTGAGGTTCACAAACTCTCCTCTTTGATAGCCTAATTAACAGACATTAAGCACCGGTTGACTTTGATTATTGCACCAGACAGTGCTATGTCAGCCACTAAACTGCAACTTGGTGATTTAGGACACTCACAGAAATGTAGCCTCAAAAATGTTGCCATTAACTTTGATGCCTGGACCATAAGATAGGAAGAAACAGGTTTTTTTTATTCAAGGTATATCTCAACACTTAAATCAATGGTGTGAACCGTGAATTTAAGATAATTAATGAATTTGTCCTCTACATGATTGGACAATTTCAATGGTCTTTTTACTTGTTTTAAGAAGAAGGGGCAGGCTTATCTTCAAGTTGTCCAAAACTCTGCTGCGACGCAACGGACTCACATCTACTTCAGAACTAGAGGAGATTGATCTTTCCAAGCTCTTGCTTCCAGACTGTGGAAATTCAGAATCTTTACTCTGTGGACAATTTTAAAAAGCAGCTAAAGATATTTTTATTCCAAGAAGCATTTAGTTTGATTTGAGCTTTTATGACAGGGATTTATGACATAACTATGTTTTGTTTTCGGTATTGGACAATTCTGTGTTTTGTTGGGTTACCCTTTTTGTGAAGCACTTTGTGACATCTGTCTGTGAAAACGTGCGATATAAATAAACCATTATTTTACTTGCTTTACAACACTTGATCCAATCAGCTGTGCTTCAATAGATAGACATCTACTTGCCAGTTCAATAATTGACCAAATTTGACAGTATTTAGGTTGAATTAATAACAAGGTTACCTTTTATAGAAACATAAACAATTCCTCACCTATTAAAATAATAAGAATACACAAAAATTAGAAATCTGTTGAAAAAAGCAACAAAATAAGTTTCAAGATAAAAACTAATATAAATAATGTCCAATTTTATCCTGTATGAAAAATGCCTTTTTGATTGAAAGTAGTAGGTATGATAAATTTTCTATAAAACACCACTCTGTCACTGGTTTGAGTTCAAAATGGAGCTGTTTGGCCGCTCTTTGGGAAATATAATTTAAAATACCTGCATCAGATTTCGTGCTCTTCAGTTTGAAATATTTTTGCTTGTTTGTGCAAAGTTCTCAAACATTTACTAATTAGTGAGTTTATTCTGCAATATTTTTGGTTTATTCAGCTAAAAAAATAACTTTCTCCTTCTCTGCAAATTTGTTTTCAACCATTCCCAAGGGAACAAACTCTCTACCTTCCAGAAGACTCAATTAGAGTTTTCTGTCTCACAAAATAAGTGAGTACATGGACAGAGAAGGCCCTTTTTAGTCCCTAAATAACTCAGAGAATAAACCATAGTGTCCACAAAGAAAGAGCTCATTTATCACTCAGCAGTTCACAGGACTGTTGTTGTTGACACTTATTTTAGATATTTGGCACTTATTTGTTCATTATTAGATCTGAAATTAGATCATCGGTGCCTTGAACCCAAGATGAAAGAAGCTCCTGCAGATTAAATAGATTGTAAATTCTCAGAAACTGAAAGAGGGTGGGAATGGGATTCTCTTTTTTGTGTACGAGTGTGTGTGTTTGGGCAGCGTCATGCATTTTGACACGTGTGTGTGTGTGAGTCCGTGTGAAGGTTGTTTTTTTTTTCATCTGGCAACTGATTGTGCGTGTCATGCTGAGGACAAACAGGGAAGGCTGTTCGCCTACACAGCTGCATGTCCACAGGCTGTTGAGTGGCCACCTCTTATCACGGCCGTATACAACAGTGTATTGTTTGGCCAGATGAGAGCCTAACTCTCTCATTAAGGTCACTGGGTAAGAGGATGGGAACTCAGAAGCGGAAACCCATGACACTTTTAGGCCCCCGCTCAAGGGAAGACACTTGTGTTGAACTCGTGTGTGGGTACGGTGGTGAATGGAGGCTTCACAGCAGGAATATGAGCCCAGCACTTTCATCTGGGGTGCGAACTCAGATCTTCTGCTCATTGCGGCTGTGGGAAACAAAATTTGGTTAAATTAGGCGTGAAAGTGTGGCTTTTATATTTAATAATATCACTCTGATTTTTATAATGAAAATAGCTCCCTCTTGTGTTAAATGAGAATAATCAGTCAGTGTTTGCCTCCTAGTCCCACTTGGCCCTGCTTACAGGAATCAGGAAACTTTTTTTATTACTGCAATCCTTTGAGTTTATATTGCTGCTGCACTTTAATTTTGATCAGTAATTATGATCATAAAGTTTGTGGATCAGCCTGAGTTCCTTTGGATGACAACACAGGAGACATCTGTGCGCCCGCAACGTTCAGGCCGAGAAGCTGCTCTCCCTGCGGTTGGCTGCTAGTGGAAAAACCCATAATGGCCTTTAATTGGGACTTTAATTGTGTGTGTGGTGGAGCAAAAGCATTGACTACAAAACTGGTGGTATTTGAGTGCATACATGCATCTTTTGTGTAAGTATATGTGTGGCTCACCAGATCCTCTTCCTTTCTTGGCCTGTGAATGTCTTCAGTTGGAGTCAGAGCATCTAGCTATGTCAAATCATATACATCATTATCTATGGTGCCTATGGGGGACAGGTAATCGGTGAGTCAAGTGCAACAAACAAATGCATACACTGTCATTTGTGCAAACATAAAGATGCTTTAAATTTGGGGACCATCATCAATTTAGTTACCATTTGACCCAATCTATGGATGCTTTTTGGATATATTTAAATCTAATGGTGGTGCCTGCTTTCAAAGCCTTCTAAGTTATAAAGAAAAGCTGTTGAAATTTAACCCCATGAAATTGCTTTGCTGAAATAGTCAGCTTATCATTGAATAATTACTGAACACATAATTTCTTTATCTCAGTAAATATATTTCTGAAGAGGCCATTAACATGAAATTCACAGATATCGCCAACAACCATACCTATCTACACATGCAAACCAAAAATAACAGGTTAGTCTGTAAATTAGATTATATGTCATAAGATAAAATAAGACAGGAGTAAGTATTGAAAATATGAAGAAAATGAGATGTAAACAGGCGTTGGAATCTCAGAAATTAATCTTGCTCTCTATCAGTGCAAGTTAATATAAACTGGTTCGATCCTAACTGATGACCTGCAAAAGCGTTTCACCTTGTGAAGGTATCGCATAACAATTATGTCATGGTGGGTAAAAATACAACAATCTTTTAAGGCTTTTGCAAACTTATATTTGTAAAACACACTGACACATTGGTTATAGATGTATTTTTAAACTTCCGAATTCTCATAATCTAAAAATGTAAACAACATTATTTCAATTTAAATAGAACACTGACCTCTTCAAAAGATTTCTGACAGAGGAGTCAAAAGAATAATCAGAAGAGTTATCAAACATCCATGCACCACCCATAAAGAATTTTAGAAAGACTTGAAATTAGCAGAAAAAAAATCCATAAAAAATCTTAAGTAATACATGCAACCACAAAGTTCTCTATAATTGTTTCCCAAGCACAACACACTAAACACAAATCATCTGTTAATAATCAAAAATAGCACCCTCAAACTTCTACTTACCTTGTCTTAAACCAGAGGAAAAAATTAACTTTAATGAGAATTAAAATGGGTCTTATATCTAATGCTAAATCAAACTTGTTTCTCAGTTTGAGCACCAAGCCAACAAGTGTCCATTCTCCTCTGAGCTACAGCCTAGTTCAGCTATTCAACAGACCTTGGAACTGAGATCATCCATAAAGCTGAAATGGTACACTTGAGTGTTACACTGGAGCATGGCAATTCAGATATTTGTATGCCTTCGTGATTAGTTCAAAATCTACTGAGTGAATAAGAAATAAATCCATGATTCCACATAATCGAGAAGCTTTAGCTTACCTACCTAAGACAGCAACAGTGACTTGCTTCTTAAATTTAACATTGTTGTTCATAAGCACTCCTGGATTTCAAACAGTGATTTTCATTGAAGGCATGAAAAGATCGAGATTAAATTATCATCAGAAGTGCTGCTTGGATCCATTAGAATATCTTGTTTTCTTGTCATCATAGCTAAGAAAGGTAAACATCCAAGTTTGTATGTTGTGAAGGCATTCCAGTTGCTGTTTGACGATGTAACTGTTACTTTTATTTAATTGTATATAAATCTGACAATCGTCTGCATAGCAATGAAAGAACATCTCATGTTTCTTCAGAATAGATTCAAAAGAAAGAATGTAGAGAAAAAAGATGAAGGACAAGAATGGAACCTTGGGGCATTCCAAAATAAGAGACACAGATTAAATAAAATGACCTAAACCAATACCACAACTTCTGTCGGTCAGATAAGAACAAACAATGAAAGGGTCCAAATTGTAGCTGAGCTATGTATGCAACTATACAGGAGAAGGTTTTCTTTTTTGCTAAGTGTTTAGTGAGTTTTAGAAGTGTGTCCAATACTCATTATCTGCATCACTCCACTTTATTACACACAACTAAATTTACTGATTCATTTGTGTTTATTTCTTTGTATGAGAGGACTTCCCGTGTTGTTATCTACATCTGGTGTGAATTTCATGTCAATAGAGCCCCTAGAAATATATTTACTGAGAAAAAGTGTTGACATATTCAATACTTATTTTCCCCATGGCAAGCTGTGGGGAATGCCTCTGAAGAAAATTTGCAAGCTGACATTTGACCCCATGAAATCACTTTCCAAGAATACTCTTTAAATAGTTATCATCACACTGCATGTTATTTCAACAGTCTTCTGCGAAAAACAGGAATAAGAGGCATGTCAGAGAGAGTGGATAAACTGGGTGTTGATACACACGTGTCAAACACAAGGCAGAGCAGAGATGAAAGGAGGAGAGTGTACATGAAACTGTCTGTCATGATTTTGCTGGCACCACTCTGGACATTTGTAGGCGGTGGAAAACAAGACGCCATGTTGTTTTCCGATCACGTCTATGTCGTCCTGGCCTCTGTTCTATGCACCACACACACTCACCTACACACATGCACCCACGCTGCCAAAAGAGAGGCAGGAGCTTGTGGTTTCAGTCCAGTGACGGCGGCATGTAGTCGGGGTGGCGACGCTTCAGGAGCAGCTCCCCGTTCTGGAGAAGCCTGTTTGTGTTGGCCCTGAATTAATAACTTTTCATTTAGTGCGGAAATGACAGGAATAGTAATTAAGGAAATGGAATGATTTTATTGGCCATGATGTTTATATTAAGTTCCAGATGTGGAGCAGCTGCCTGCACAGCACGAGGCCCTGCCCCCACGTGCGCTATCTACAATACAGGAACTCTCATTAAAAGAGTAAGATAACAGCTCCAACCAAACTCATGTCTGTGTACATTAAAGAAACGTATGCTATCTCATTCACAGTATGTCGCAAACTAAACTATAATCATGTTTTGGTTGATTAATGAAAGGCCATCACAAAGCACCGTGAGGTCTGCTTCAAATTTATAAATCTGCCCCCAAAGTGCAATTTATTTGCAGATATAATGTTTCTCCGTTTCAGGGCTGATTTGCTTGAATGGAAAAGTTAATATTAAAGAGTGGCTGTTCAGCATTTTTGGGTGGCCCTGACACATGTGAGATCCTTGTTGTACTGTAGTTTAGTGTGCTTTAAATGGAAATGACAACAGCACTAAAATCCTTGCTTTTCCCTGTCAAACTTTCAGTTTGGATTTCAAATTAAAAGCAAATCTGTGTATTTTGAAACCAAAGACGTTTTTATAAGCTCATAAAAAGGAATAGACAAACGCTTTCTGAACACTACCTGGACATATTAATGCGATACTGTTGAATGGGAAAAAGTTCCTGTGTATAGTTTGTGTTTTTGATGACTATTTATATCTACATAAAATATTGCAAAAGTGCAATATACTCTACAAGTGTTCCCAAAACCTTTTCTGAATTCTGACAACCCAAACAACTCTAACAGCCACTATACAAATTAGCCATGTTTAACTATTTCTGTCTTATGATAATTATGGCAAAACTTATTTTAGCAATTATTAGTAAACTAAGTTCGACTTCTTGAAATCATGTCAAGGCCTCCCACACGGTGGGGGTAGAAAGTGCCCCTGGCTCAGTATTTCTGTGTTTGGCTGTGTTTCTTTTCTAGACAGAGCCTTTGACAGACCTGTTGGTGCCATTACTTCTTCTTTGTTTTCCTTACCCATAGATTAGTCCTTCAGTGTTTAGCTGAACAAGTTCAGAAATTAAGTTATGTGTAGTAATGTAAAATAACAGAAGGAAAAAGTATTGAACACATTTACTAATATTTATTTAATATTTTGTACAAATGTCTTTGTTGGTAATGACAGCTTCAAGATGCCTCCTGTATGGAGAAATTAGTCACATGCATTGCTCAGGTGTGAGTTTGGCCCATTCTTCTACACAAAGAGCCTTTAAATCTTGAAGGCTCCGTGGGCCTCTTCTATGAACTCTGTTGAGTTCTTTCCATAGATTTTCAATTGGATTCAAGTCAGGCAAATGGCTGGGCCATTCTAGCGGCTTTATTTTCTTTCTCTGAAGCCAATTGAGAGTTTCCTTGGCTCTGTGTTTGGGATCATTGTGTTGCTGAAATGTCCACCCTTGTTTCATCTTCATCATTCTGGTAGATGGGAACAGATTTTTCTCAAGAATGTGTCAGTACATTGTTCCATTCATAATCCCTTCAGTTATATGAAATTTGCCAGTACCATATACAGGAAAACAGCCCCACACCATGATGTTCCCACCTCCAAACTTCATTGTCGGTATGGTGCTTTTGGGTGATGTGCAGTGTATTTTGTCCTTCAAACATGGTGTGTGTTATGGCATCCAAAGAACTTAATTTTTTTTCTCATCTGACCAGACTATGTTCTCCAGTATTTTACAGGCTTGTTCAAATGTTGTGGAGCAAACTTTAAACAAGATTTAACTGGCGTTTTCTTCAGAAATGGAGTATTGCGTGGTGAGCGTGCATATAGGCCATGGTCTTTGAGTGCATTGCTTATTGTTTTCTTTGAAAAAAATTGTACCTGCTAATTCCAGGTCTTTCTGAAGCTCTCCACAAGTGGTCCTTGGCTCTTGGACAAGTCTTCTGATATTTTTTTTCACTCCTCAAAAATCCTGCGAGGAGCACCTGGTCACGGTTGGTTTATGGTCGAATGATGTTCTTTCCACTTTCAGATTATGGCCCCAACAGTGCTCACTGGAACATTCAGAAGTTTAGAAATCCTTCTGTAACCAATGCCATCAGAACGTTTTGCAACAATAAGGTTGCGAAGGTCTTGAGAGAGTTTTTTGCTTTTACCTATCATGAGATGTTCCTTGTGTGACAGCTTAGTAATGACATACATTTTTATAGGCCATCAGTTTGGACTGAACCAGCTAGTATTCATTCTTGGCCATCCTGCCAAGGGGCAGGATGGCTTTCTGATCACTGATAGATTTCAGCAGGTGTCTTGGCTTTCCATGCCTTTCTACGCCTCCCTTTCTGCGTGTGTGAAATACTTTTTCCTTGTGTCGTTTCACATTATTACACATAACTTAATTTCTGAACTTATTTGCTTTGGTTTCTTTCTATGTATGGATTACTTAGGTTGTTACCAACACCTGGTGAAAATTTCATGTCACTTTTAGAAATGTTTACTATGAAATATTGTGATGTGTTCAATATTAATTTTACCCGCTGTAAATAAATTAAACTTAACTCAATAGGTTCAAAATATTCATTTAAATCATGGCTTAAAATTTTGAAACCAATGCAGTATACTGTACATTACTAATTGAAAAGATAAATGCATACATTCTAGTAAGAGACATGCAGTGCTTTGCAAAAGTATTTATGCTTATTGAAGTTTCTCACTTTTTGGTAAGTTACAATTACAAACTTCAATTAGGTTTACTGGGACTTTATTGCAAAACAAATTAGTGCATAACTCTGAAGTGGAAGGACAACTTTACATGGTTTCCAAAACATTTGACAAATAAAAATAAAATAAAAATTTGAATGTGTTTGGATTTGCGTTCAGACCCCTTTACTGTGTTACTCCTAAGTAAAATCTGGTGCAACCAATTACCTTCAGAGATCACCAAATTAGTGATTAAAGTTCACCAGTAGGAAGGCCTCAAAGATTTGTTAAAAAACAAAACAAAAAAAACATGAGTGAACAAGCAGCTTCATAAAGACCAGGGAACACAGCAGACGCCTCAGGAATAAAGTTGTGGAGACTTTTAAAGCAAGGTAATAATTTTCTGAGCTAGGAATGCCTCATGGGTGAGCCCTGTTCAATCCATCGTCAAGGAAAGCATTAATCAGGGAAACAACCAAGAAGCTTATGGCACCTATGGAGGAGCTCAAGACACTGCTCAGGTGGCAGAATATGTTGACAAGAAAGCTATTTGTGTCATGTCAGGAAAATTTCAGAATAAAATTTATTTAAGCAAAGCACCTGAGACTGGGGCAAACCTAAACATAAAGCCAGAGATACAGTAGGTTTAGGTCAAAGTATATTCAAGTTTTAGAGTTGCTCAGTCCAACTACAAATCCATCTCCAGTTGAGAATCTGTGTAAAGAATATTTCTTTTCACAGATGCTCTCCAATCTGACTGAGTTGGGATACTTTGCAAAGAAGAATGAGTGAAGGGCTGGTACAAATATACTCCAAAAGATTTGCAGCTGCAATTATAACAAAAGGTGATTCTGCAAACCATCAAATATTTACCTTCCATATACCAGGTATGCACTTTGTGATGTTATGTCACATAAAATCCCAGGAAAATACAGTTACATTTTATAGCCCTAATGTTAAAACATGTTAATGTTCAACAGGGTAGCAGTGCTTTTGCAAGGCACTACTTAAGGCCAGCTAACAATTTTTTTAGATTTTATTAGCTGATTATTTTGGTGTTTAGTTAATTAGGTTGTTATAAACTTTGTCCCTATCTAAACTAGCCTATTGAACATCACATAATGATATAGACCTTCATAAATGTTCATTCTCTACAGTCAATTGAACTAAATGTATGTTTATCTGTTCTGTGATATAAAATGTGTTATTACGTTCAATATCAGTGAAAAATAATCAAAGACACAAATTGTCTTTTTCTTTCTGTTGTGTTGTCATTTCTATAATTTATACTGGATTTAACAATATTCAATAAAGCTGCACTAAAATAAAAGAAAATTTTTAAGCATTTTAGATAATTTAGAAAAAACTAACAGTGGATAATGAAATCCTGCAATAATAGAAAGCTGATAAAGGATTGCACACTTGATATCTATGACGAGTTCTTAACTAAAACCAAATGTTTTCTGTCTCTTATCTTTAAGGGCTCTTTCCAACAAACTGCATGTTTCTTGGATTAATTTCTTTCTACCCTGGATCTACAGAAAGCTCAACTTGCTGGAGAAACTTCCAGGGAACTGAGTAAAAGCACAATAAAGGGTGAGAACATATGAGAATACTTGAGACCAGCAGATCGTGAATAGATGAGTCCAGCAAAACAAACAAGGAAGAATAATTCAGCGAATTGTGAACTCTCACGCTTGTTCTGTATTTACGTCAAGAGATTTAAAAGTCATAAACTCCACTCTCGCTGTTGTTTTGGAAGTGAGTTTAAATACAGAGGAAATGCTGAATTTCCCGATCCTCTTTCTTATGCCGGTCACTTTTCTCCTACTTACTCAAGAGTCATTCATTATGGAGATGTTTTCCTTTCTGCATGGCAATAGTAGAGCCGTGCCCATTACTGCACCCAGTGATGTTTTGCTCTGTTGTGATGTGCTCCCATCTGGTTTCCAGTGAAAATGCATCACTCCATTAACATTGCCTGTGATCTAGAGGATGCTTTAATCTAAGACTATAAACTCCACTTAATTACATCCTCCAAAGGAGCTCTATTAGTATAATGCAATCAAACAGGGAGCACATCCATTTTGGCAAGTCAAACATGCTCAGATGGCTCTTGAAAGTGTTTACTTTTGTCTTCTGATCAGCTCATAAAATTATGTTTAGAGGTCCCGTGTTCAAAAACCTGGACTAATGCTTGTAACCTCATGGATAAAAATAAGACTCACTGGTAATATGTGACAGATTCTGTTTTTTGCAACCAAAAAACAAGCGTGACAATTGAGTTTTGGAGAGTCTAAACAGTCTCTCTGTGTGGCACACAGATGACTATATGCTTGACCTTTCATGCGTCTCACTTCATAACCTCCAGCCATATTCCTAATTGCTGTCTGTGTGTTGTTACAGTTTCCAACAGTCTGGTAAGACTTCTATATATCTGAACATCAAGACAAAAAGCAAGATGGGATAGTTGAAAATGATATACAAGGACATCTTTGTAAAATACAACATTACTTTTTTTGATGTTGTGCCATGACCAAAATTAGCTGAAATGCAGACAGTGGTTTGTTTTGGGTATAGAACATCTTTGCCAGTATTTTGTATGTGTAATAACTTGGCTCTGATAACACAAACAAACAGTTATTCGATATAATAAATTCAAATATGATCGGTAAAATCATCTCAGAGGAGAACAAGTAAGAAAACACATCAGAGAAGGTCACTTACATATATCATGCCTGTAGCTATCTCCTTGCCTTTAGCACATGATCATAGTGTGACATCCAGCTTAAATATGTTTGACACCAGTGAAAGTATGTATGTATTTATTTATTTATTTGTTTATTTATTTTGAATTTGTATCAGCAGTCTCTTACCAAACTATTTCCATATGTTGTTGTAATGTAAAATCCCTTTGTTACATTACAACAACACATTCAAATGTACTTTATTGGGATTTTATGAGAAAGACCAACACAAAGTAGAGCATAATTGTAAAGAAGAAGAAAAATTATATATTTTCTGAAAATGTTACCACCTCTACTTTAATACCCCTGAATACAATTGAATACAACTGATTTCCTTCAGAAGTCACATAATTAGTAAACAGTGTCAATATGTCTGTAATTTAATCTTAGTAGAAATGCAGTGGTTTTGTGAGAGGTTTGTTAGTGAACATCTGTGAACAAAGGAATCCACCAAACAGGTCAGGGATAAAGTGTTGGAGAAATTAAAATCAGTGTTAGGTTATAAAAAAAACATTCTAAGCTTTGTACATTACATGGAACATTGTTCAATCTATGATCCAGAACTGGAAAAAGCATGGTATAAATTTAGACCAACTGAGATACAGCCATTTGTCTACACTGACAGGCTAGGCAAGGAAGGCAATAATCAGAGAAGTAGACTAAGAGCCCATGATAACTCTGGAGGAGCTGCACAGCTCAGGTAGGAGAATCTGTTGACAGGACATCTTTTAGTAGTGTGCTTCACAAATATGGCCTTTATGAAAGAGGGAGAAGAAAAAATACATTGTTTAAGGAAAGTCATAAGACGTCACATTTTCAGTTGGCCAGAGGTGATATGGGGACACAGCAAACATGTGGAAGAAGGTTCTCCATTCAGATGAGAACAATAGTGAACATTTTGGCCTACATCTAACGCGCTAAATAGTAGAAAATTAACACTGTACATCACTCTGATTAAACCATCCTAACAATGAAACATGGTGGCGGCAGTATCATGCTGTTGAAATGTTTTTCAGCAGGGTCAGGCAAGCAAGTTTGTTGATGGTAAAATGGATTAAAATAAATATAAAGCAGTACAGAGGAAAAACCTGTAAAGACTGCAAAAGAGTTGAAACTGGGGCAGAGGTTCAGCTTCAAGCATGCTAACAATCCTAAACAAACAGCAATGGAATGGTTTAAATCAAAACCTATTCTCCATATAGTTGAATGATGAGTACAATGTATGGAGAAATCAAATGTACTAGGAACATGCACTCACTGTGCGTCAATCTTAGGGTTTAATTTGGCAAAAATGTAAATGCCAGTGTTTTAGAATGGCCCAGTCAAAGTCCAGACCTAAAACCTATTGAGAATCTGCAGCAAAACCTGAAAACTGATATTAACAGATACTCTCGATCCGGTCTGGCTGAGCTTCAGTTATTTTACAGAGCTTTCAGAGTTACTAACAAGGCCTGCTGCTGTAATTACAGTGAGTGGTGGTTCTACAAAGGATGGACTCAAAGACACTGAACAGATATACACAAAACACTATCATGATTTTTATTTGTAAAAAAAAAGTTTTAAAAACTTGTTTCATTTTCCTTCTACTCAAGAATCAAGGTCTACTTTGTGTTGGTCAATCATAAAAGTTTTTGATTTCCTGCTTAGGTTTGTCACAGAATTGTTTCATGTATGTTTTTGTTTGATTTTGCTTTTTTGTTTGTTTTGTTTTTAACAGATCTTTGTTTTGGTATGGGTAGGTTGGGGTTTTATTGTTGTGTCTAGTCAGAAAAAAAATCTCAAAAAAAAAAAAAAAAAAGAAAGTCCCCAAGCAGATAGAGAATATCCTGAAAATAATTTTTCTTTACATTCCATGTGCAGCCTGAATGTGGGTCTGTTGTTCTCCAGCTGCTCGTATTTAGTTACGCTGATTAAAGCCACCTGCACAATGTGTGTTGATAGATGTCTTCTTTTGATTTATGAGACCTATTTGATGATATTTATCATAGTCTCATCAGGACCAAACCATTGTTCTGTTACATTTAAACATTGTACAATGACTGAATGCTTTGCAACTGTGGCAGTCAGGATGAGAAAAGAAGGGACATCCCAGTTTGTCCATTCATCCCTTTCTTGTTTAGAGCATGACACGTCAAGTGAGAGCTATAGTGAATTTGATCATATCTGGCAACAAGCCTTCCCTTGGGCTGCATTGTTTGTTAACTCGGATCAATTGGAATGTATGCATGACTCGACTGAATTGTGAATTTGGTGCTATTTAAGTAAACTGAATTGAACTGAACAGAGGTTGAACAGTACTATGAATGCTGAGTAACTTGATGAGATTCAAGCTGAGAGAAGAGCAAAAACAACAAAATCAATTTACTTAGTGCAGCTGCTTCCATTTTTTAATATTGGATTCAGAGCTCTTGTGTTTGTGAGAAACTTTCAGCTCTCTGTGTAGTTTTCCTTTTTGGAATATCTTTTTTTCCTGTTGTTAAGGACTTAAACTTGTTACAAAAAGAAAGCCAGTGCTTCAAAAATATATCTTCTTAATAACTTTATAATATTTCTTGAAATATGCAATACAGCCAGATAAAACAGTGAATTATCATTGTTACCTTTCTTCAAAGGTGTGCATGCTGTTTACCTTGATATTTGCGTAACATCCGGTACCACTGACGTATTTCCGGGGACTTTTTTTTTTTCTTTAAGGAAGCACAACAATGGCGTCCTGTAGTAAGGTCGGTGTTTTATGTTTTTATTTATATGACAAACCTACTTGTATAGCTAAAAAATAATCGATAGCTATTGTTAGTTGTTTATATATGAGTCTGTCGACTGAAGTAGAATCGGCTCAATTGAATTACTCTTGTTCAATATGCCTTGTTGTTGTGCTAAGCTAACCGTTGTTAGCTTAAATGTCTAGCTAACGTGAATCTGTCAGATGTGTTCGGCTGTTCAGACCGTAGTTTGAAAAACTGGTCATAATAAACCGCTGATTTGCGTCGCGTTTTGGATAAATGCTGATGTTTGTTCTCTCCTTCAGGATCCAGCCGTTTCTACTGAAGAAGAACCCACTGAAACGATGGCTTCCCAAAAGAGAGAAGAGAGACTCCGTAAATTCAGAGAATTGCATTTCAAACGAGTGAGTTGTTGCCAGATTAATGTATCAAAGCTTCTGTTCTGTGAATCATGTATTTTCGGTAAATGACAAATCGAGTAAGGAAATACTCGTTTTAGCTTCGCTGTGTGAACCTCATCAGCAGGTAGATGAAGAGCTTCCCGTATGTCTTCTTATTTCCACTGCAGAATGAGGCACGTAAACTGAATCATCAGGAGGTAGTGGAGGAGGACAAGAGACTGAAACTTCCTTCAAACTGGGAAGCTAAAAAATCCAGACTGGAGTGGGAGCTTGCCGAAGATGAAAAGAAAAAGGTATTATTCCACTATGAGTCTGTAATACAGTACTGTGTTAAAATATTGGCCCACTCTTGAGTTTCTAGTCGTTAGTTTGTAAGGGCTTTCATATTAAGGGGTCATGATTTATATATATATTTTTTTCTCACTGCTGTTAACATAACATGATTATTATGGTAATAATCAGTTATTCCATTAACAGTAAGAATAATGGCTGGTTTTCTGTTTAAAGAGAAAGCAATAATGTTAAGCATAACATTTATATAGTAATAGGATGGTGGAGGACATAAAAAATAAATGGAAAAAAACAATGACTTTAAATAGCAGTAAACATTCTGACCATTCAGAATATTTTTATTATTATTTTTGTTGTTCTCAGGACTGACTCTTTCTTTGGCATCTCATTAAAAGGACTTAAAATTGTAGAGTTTTGTTTGTTTGTTTCAAAGACACCGCTTTTATTTTCAAAACCTTCGTATTCCATGATACGAGAAGCTGTTAAGGTAGTAAAAAAAATTCAAGTGTTGTAGAGGCATCTCCCCCTTGAGGAATTAAAAAAAAAAAAAAAAAAGGTGTCCTGTTTTTGTCATGCTACTGTCAGCTTGAGATGAAGACTGCTGATTGGTCATCACCACAGTGTCAGTGTGAGTTATATTGTTATCGCAAAAGACTATTTGAATGCAATTTTTGGTAGCTGTAATGTTTCAGGAGCCTTGCATTCACACTCTGCTTCACAATAATATATTTGCCAAGTTGGATCGAATTACCCTGCTATTGTTGTCCTCTCCTTAGTAAACCAAGTCCCTGAAGCTAAAGTATTGTATCTAAGCAGTCTTTTGTGATTGAGACATTGCACACACTGATAGTGCAAAGAAGACTGAGATTTGATATATTGTGCAGCTCTAATTAAACATTTACCTTCAAGGAATGTGCTGCTCGTGGTGAGGACTATAACAGAGTGAAGCTGCTGGAAATCACTGCTGATGAAGCAGAACGATGGGAGAGGAAGAAGAAGAAGAAGAATCCAGACACGGGATTTGCAGGTTCGTGGTTTTACTTAAAGGGAGGTAGTATAACGTAAAATCAACTTTTTTGAGCGTTATATCATGTTTATACTGTTATTCCCTCATCAAAAACATACCTGGAGAGTTGCTTTGATTCTTTAATGCATATTTTAAAAAAACTTGAATCTCCTGTGGCAGCCATTTGAGGGTGCCTAAACACTTAATCATACAATGCAATAAAATGGCACTATGTGCCTGGAAAATACATAATACTGCCCATTTAAGACTGTCAGTGAAAGAAAACTGTCTCAGCACTATTTGGTTTCACCTGCCTTACAAGTCATGAGTCAGCCATTTGAAAGATGAAGTAAGATGTCCTTTTTCATTATTTAGACAAATTTCTTAAGGTATTAATAAAATACTTTTGGCATGTAGTGGTCACAGTACAACAGGATCTAAGTCCCATAGTCACTGAGGTCATACTAACTACCTAATCGAACAATGCTGGATAAAGACTTTGATGCCATATATAACATATGGTGTCCAGTTTCATGATTCCCCTCTGTCATAATCACTGTTCTCTCTCAATAAAGCCATGTTGGACATTTTTTTTTAAAACTATCAGTGTTATCTTAATTAGAGAATGCCATTGCTTTAACAGATTAAATAAATTAAATATTAGACATGAACAAAACCAGTTGAGTGGTGCCCAGCGGTCTGAAACTCAAAAATCGGATCTTTTTCCAGTTGGTCACCACACCGTACCTCATACTTAACAGCAGTTCTCTGTGGACCCTGTTACAGAGTAAAGAAGTCGTTTTCAGCCCCAGTGACGTGTTTAAAAATGACAGTTCGACATGTCTGTAAATCATTTAGGCTAATGAAGAGTAAGAAAGAGCAAGGCTTTCAGCAAATAGCAGGAAGGCTGAATATCTTTCAGCAAAGTTGCTCTCTTTTTTTTAGCTTTTAGCCCCAATCTGTCAAGGAAGATGCTGAATTTGGAAATGATCTAGATTCTATTGGGTATATGCATGCAGACTGTTGTTTCACTAATGTTAGCCACATGAACCATGCCTTTTGCTAATATAGGATGCTAAAGATAGTTCAAAATGTTAACTCTGTTACTATCTCTAACAGATAGCTAAGTGACACTGGCTGACAGAGGCTTTTTAAATTTAAGGTGTTTAAAAATGATCCTAATTTTGCCTGAGGGGTTTGTCAAATTTCACACTTTGAAGTAATATTAAATAGAGAAGCACACATAATTTTTTTTTTGTTTGTTTGTTTGTTTGTTTGTTTTTGTTTGTTACGGGGGGATCCATCCCATCTTAATAACGTTAGGGCCCATAACTTAGATGAACCACAAGGATCCCATCTTTTAAATAGGCAGCTCACCATCCACATATTCAATTTAATGATCAATACACTGTGTGATTCAGTTTAGTTTTAACTACAGACTACAGGCAGAAGTCTTATCTATATGATCCAATCTCCCTCTTCAAGGTCTTTCACAGCTAATGTTATTACTAAACATTGTCTCACACACTAAAATCACTCTGGAACCCTTCTGTGAGGGTTTTAACTATATCTGGAAGAAACTTTCAAGGAAATGCCTTTTAGATCAAATAGTTTTTTTTGGTGGCATGGGTCGCCCTGTTCTCATGCTATTGAGCCTTTTTCATTTAGTGATTAGTAATGTAAAACAGTGTCGATGAAGAAAAACGGAGCGCTGGGATTCTGTTCTTCAGTTTTTTTTCACTGTGGAGCACCGTGTGATTGAGAAATGTCCCAATTCTTTGAAAAATCAATTTTTCATGATAGCAGAATGTGAAACAACAAGGACTCCATGTAAACACACAGATCGAAAAACGGCTCCTAATTTAATCCCCTTCCCCGCTCTCCCTGAATTTAAACCTTTTTGGGGAAAATGTTCACCAGAAGGGGCTTCAAGAGAGGATGGGAGGAGGAAAGTTGCCTCTTCGGCCCTTCTTAACCAGCTGCAGCTTGTGTTACTGTGCCTCGTGCCTGCTTATTGTTTGTTCCACTAATTATAACTTTTTTTTTTATCTTGCCATCTTCCACAAAAACACACACACACACACGGACTGCAGGTTATGCAGAGGCCCAATTCCGACAGTACCAGAGACTCACCAAGCAAATCAGACCAGACTTGCAAAGCTATGAGAAGCAAAGGGAGGAAAGGTGAGTTAAAACAGTTGGGTCCTCTGATCTGGAAGAATACAATGCTGTACAAAGTTCAGGGGTTTTTTTTGGTTTTTTTTGTAATATAACATTTTTTGCACTGCTGTGTTCAGTTTTACCCCAACGAGTGATTACAGCCTGACCTGTAAAATCAAGGAATTCGTTAAATACAACATGTGTGATAACACATTTCGGGGGTCTTCATTGGCTAGAAGACCCCCGAAAGATGCGCATTCTGCTCTGATCTCAAGAAATTCAAGAGCAGATCAGAAATAAGAGTTTTGGACATCTATCTGTTGGTAAAGCATTACAAAGCCATTTCTAAGGCTTTCGGGCAACAGCAAACCACAGTGAGAGCAACTATCCACTAGTTGAAAAAACACGGAGCATTGGTCAAACTTTCCAAGAATGACCAGCGTTCCAAAATAACTTGTAAGAGAACTTTTTAGTCTCATGCAAGACACAAAAGACTCGGTCAACATCTAAAGAACTGCAGGTCTTTCGTGCTTCTGTTAGAATCAGTGATCATGAGATTGAGCCAAAATGTCATCCATTGGGGAGTTCCAATGTGAAAACCACTGGTGATCAAAAATAATAGACAGGCTGCCTCACATTTCGCAAAAAACATCATGAGGATCCTTAAGATTTATTCATGTATTTATAAGGTGTATGTCCCAAAAGATCTTGCATTAAACTAACAGCATTTCAGAAAAAAGTCAATCAAACTTGGTAGTGATCTTGCGATGGTCTCGGGCTGGTTTCCTAATTCAGGACCTGAATGACTTGCTGTAATTCACAGTACCATGAACTCTGTTTTCTGCCAGAGAATCTCCAAAGATAATGTCTGGTCATCAGTTGGTGACATTAGGCTGAAGCTAGCTGGGGTTATGTTGGCGGACAATCGTAAACCCTTGATGGCAGTTGTTGGTGCCATGGGTGGCACAACTAGTTATTTGGTTAAAGTGACATCTAGTGTTTCAAGTGAGGTCAGGTTGATTTGGATAGCTTTTTTTTCACATTAATGAAATCAATTTATAATGTCATCATTTGAAAACGGCCTTTTTTTCCCCAATTGACTTACATTATTTATGTCTAATATAATTTGTGTGATTTAAAAAAAAAAAAAAAAGCTAAACAGGGTTCATAAAGTTGATTTAAGACCATAACTGTGAAATCTCTAATAGAGTAAGATGAAGTGTAGCTATCAGCCTAGTGCGACCAACCCAGAAGTCACCCATCATGTGTTCATCAAGAGTTTAGTCCATGTTTAGTCATGCAGTCCCCAATTTCCCCTGGGATTTTTTTTTTGACGTAGTCATACAATCCAGAAATAATTTTAAAGATTTTAAAGTGTAGATGCACAGGACATGCATGCTAAGGTCAAGAGGATTTCGGTGCCTGGAGGGTTGTTACCCTTTTACTGCTCCCACATGCAGACAAGCAAAGGATCCACTGTCAGGGCATCATCTTCCTTGTTTGGATGCTAAAAATCATAATGGTGGAATAGAAAAGTCAGTTCAAGTATGTTGAAAAGCTGGTTATCTTTGGTTATGTATATCTAATTCTTTTGCCGGTGCTGCTTCACAGTGGTGAGGACTTCTACCCCACGTCCAATAGCCTGAGCTACGGCAGCCATGTTCCCACAAAGGATGGCATTGACCGCATGGTGGAGGATGTTGAGAAACAGTAAGTCACAGTTGTAAATTTAAAAAGAGGTTCCCTATTCTGTCTTGACCTTTAGATCATTTGAGCTTCCAAGTCAGTACCAGTCTGACAGGGCAGCTTTCTCAGGTCAACTGATCTGTTTTTGTTGGAGAGTAGCAGAAGACTGGGATAGGAAGCTAAAAGCAGAAGAAGAAACACTAATTCCTTTTTAATATCCTGTTATCCAGCCTTAAACCCCTTTAAAAAGCAAATGTCAGGAATAACCTTAATTTTGCTACTCATCATTGGCTCTGGCTGTTGAAACAATTCCCCTTTTTCATTTATCTCAGAATGAGAGCAAGTTGAGTCACACTGACACACCACAAACATAGTGTGGCGATACAGTACGTGTCAGCGATGTAAGTCGGTCTCTGTGATAGACCAGAGCCTGTCTAATTTGAAACAAAATCAACTTCAGGGTATAAATCCTGATCTAAGCCGACAGTTAATCTTAAAATTCATGAGAGGGATACAGTAAGAGCTTATGCGACTGGGCCAAACCTGTTAGTGTCGTGAGTAGGTTCTTAAACAAACCTGTTTGCAAGTGATAGGGTATTACCTTATTTTGCTCTGCGAAGCAATTCATAATGTGCATTTAGATACATAATTTACTTTTCCTTTGTTATGTAAAGTTATATAAAAATGGCATCAGCACTCTGGTGTGCCTTAAGTCTTAATGTGTGGTCTCCAACTTTTGATCACTAGTGTTTCCTTAAGTTGTTCTGCATTTGACAGTCTTAGGGTTGTGTTCGAGATGCAACTGTAGAACATTAGACAAGGACTTAACTGCCAGGGAATGACGCACAATCATGCTTTGAAGACATGGTGAATCGGGAGGAGGAGCTCACAAATTGACAGTATTTTCCTCTGAGCGTGTACGTTTGTGTTAGGTTTTCCATCGCCACTCACCCTGCCAAATTTAAACACATGCCCCAAAAAATATTGCTTACAGAAAATTGTTATTGGATATGCTATGGATGGGGGCCACACCAGTTCATGCATTTTTTTTTTTTTTTTTCTGCAATTGTCAGGATTGAGAAGCGTGCCAAGTACAGCCGGCGCAGGGCATACAACGACGACGCAGACATCGACTACATCAACGAAAGGAACGCCAAGTTCAACAAGAAGGCGGAGCGGTTCTATGGCAAATACACAGCAGAGATCAAACAGAACTTGGAGAGAGGAACGGCTGTCTAGTCAGTCTCGTCACCTTCGTGATTTACTTTCTGGATGCTGTTTTTCGCTGATGCTTGTAAGCATTGTATGAGGTTTTTCTGTTGGATTTGATCTGACGTCCATCTCTTATATTTTATGTCTGATGTTACTTTGTACAGTATTAAACCTTAGAAAAGATATTCCCCCTCCCTTTTTAATAAACCACATCCAATTATCCAGTAATCTTGCTTACTTATTGGCTTTTGTGAGTGTTTGCTGTGTGTGGTCTTATGATAATATTTTAAGCTTAAGAATGAACATTAACTACCATCAAACCTCTGGGCATGTTCAGTGTTGGATATCAGACAAAGATGTTAGACTGTAGGTGCAGAGAGATAAGAAGCATTACCTTCATCTCAGCACTAACTTGCCCAGGGCTGTGACATGACGAAGAAAACCTTGTGACTGGTGCTGAGAAGAGCAAACAGGTTCCCATACAAACTTGTTCCTACCAGCTACAAATGCAGTGGCATTGCGCCCTCTGCAGGACATTTTTAGGTTTGAAAGCAGTTTAGTATATTTCTGAAATATTTAATTCTTCAGATTCTATGCAAAGATGCATGTTTATAGTTCTTGCTCCTGTTCCTAAGCTGCCAGGATGATTTGATGTATTTAAAGATTTTATCTGATATACCTGGGGTTAGGAAAACCTTTTCTATGGCAGTTTACATGGATTTGAAAATCCCCCATTAATCAAAGTTGATTTGATCAGCAAAATTAGGTGCAGCTACATGAAGACTTGATGCAATGACTTTGGAGTTCGATCTAAGCAATTATCTTAGCTCAAGTTAGAACACAGACATGTAGCCTGGCAATAAAAAATTCCAATGTGCAATTAATTTTATTACAACAGTCTTGATTTATTGCCCAATCAGCTTTGCAGTTCAGTAATAAGTTTCTGGCACCTCAAACCTGTGCCAAGATGCTGGGAAGCCAACAACTTTGAGTTGATGCACAACAGCCACAACACCAAGGACACCTGCTTCTGAGTTTGATTACATGTATTTTAGATGTAACAGACGTCCTGATCATACAATCAGCAAATTGATCTTGCTGTTGGTAAAACTTCACTCTCAAAATTTTGTAGGAACAAGATAAAAGATGTATCATGCTGAAGTGTGCAGCCATGAACCATATTACACATGTTGCTACTGATTAGGATCTAAACCTGTCAAGAGCCCAACAGTTGGAACAATTGTTCATGATTTTAAAGAAAACTCTGCCATCATGTGGTACTTACAGGAACTACCAAACATTTATTCAGCACAAACTCAGTAGCTCTCATATTCTTGCAAACTCGCCTATTTAAACATTTAAATTCATTTCAAAGGATAATCTTAGCATTTGAGTTCCACTACTGCCACCTTTATGTCAACTCAGATGAATCAATTTGTCAATTAAAAAAAAAAAACAAAAACCCACACACACCTCTTTATTCAATTCTTTATTATAAATAAACACAGAGGAAAAGGAATAACCCCACCTGAATGAATTCTTCAGCTTCCCATTTAAATCTTTAACATCTGAAAGAAAACGACCATGAAATTATACTTTACAAAATATGTACATTATTTACAGAGTCCATGTACCATGCAACACAAATAGCTTAAGCGTGTTTGCTTGGACTTGAGTTTTGGCCTGAACTGATGGGAATCCAGTGGCCATAGGGTTTCCGGCTTTCAGCGCTGTCAACTCTGGGAGTTACCTTTGCAGGAGATGGCACCACCACTGTTGGTTTGGCAACAGAATTCTAGGAAAAGAAAAGTGCATATTAACACCTGTTTCATTCCAGTTTTTTAGCCTCGATTTTGTGCACTTTTGAGTCACTTACATTAACACTGAACGCAATTTTCCTGCTTTCAATCCTTGGGCTGGACACACCAGGCTCTGCCTCATCCTAATTCAAGGAGAAAAAAAGCAAAATACAAAGTTAATCATGAGCAAGAAACTGTGCTTCAACCTGAAGTTCAAGTTGATGGACTTCAAGGTCTAGGATTAACTAGACAATACTACTTAATAAATGGCATTTTCAAACTGCAACTTTCATGCAGCCCCTTCATTACTTAAAATGCATCTGAAGGACAGACCTTGAAGCGGTATAAAATAAAAGTTTTTACAAAGTAGTTTGTTTGAACTGGAGTGATGAACAGTGATCAAGACGCAGTTTCCCCAGCCCCTCAGCACACATCTTGTGTACCAACTTATCTTTAGGATACGGAGAAGAGTTGTCTTGACAGGAATAGTCAATATAATGCAGTCCACACGCCTGTGCTCCTTCAGCGAGTGGCAGATTCTGCTAAGTAACAATAACCCATTTCATCTGAAAGCATAAATACATTGTAATGGCACAGAACTAACACCTAACTAAAATATTGAATTGTTTATGTGTAATAAGCATATGCATGTAATCTAGAGTGAACTGATACATCTGTATGTGCTTATTCCATGTATTAAACACATTTAAACATCTAGAGTCAGAACATGTCAACGCAAACAAATATGGTTGTCACCCAAGTCATATGACAGCCTTTTAATCCCAGGTGCCGATGAGTGAAGGAGACCACTGTCATGTTATCTATGAAGACAGGAATAAATACAGAGAGCATGTGTGTTCCCTCATGGGTCAGAAGGTTAACAAAAGACAGGAAAATAACAAAAAAAAACAAAAAAAAAAACTGTAGACCAAGAGCAGGTAATACGTTTGTTGCGCTCACAAAAAAACAAATGTAAGGAATTTAATATAGAGAACCTACATTAATCAAAAACATTCATAGTTACTTCTGTACAACCTTTGCCAAGCCAATAGCTTTGTACTGTAGCCTTAAAAAAGAGGGACTGCTTTCAAAGCCTTTTTCAGTGGCTGAGAAAGTCGTTTCTTCTACAGCAGTTACTTTATCTTTAGTAAAAACACTCACCTCTAAATGAGTCTTTTGGGAGCCATTCCTCACCCTTGTAACAGGCTCTGGTGAAGAACTTCTGGCTGCTTGTTCTGATAAGATGGGCTTCACACTTTCAGGAAGGTCCAGCTTCTCCACTCCAAGCATTCGCATAGCATTGGCCTTCGCAACTTCAAGGAGTTCTCTTTTGTCTGAAGACCACAAGCAGGTTAGATAAAACAATTATTCAATCATTCCTCTCTATCATTTGTTTAAAAAAAAAAAAAAAAAAATTAATAAAAACTGGTGTACTCACCACGCAGGCTTAAACTGACAGAACGCCCAGATGACCTGGATCGCGATTGCCCCCTGTAGGCCCTGGAAGGGGAGCGGGAGAATCTGCATCTCAGCTGACTTACTGGTCTCCTGTACCTACTCCAACGAGCTGGAGACCAAGAACGGGACCTTGACCTGTAGTTTCTACGATGGCGGGAATATCTGTCTGATGAGGGGGAGCGTGTGTAGGAGCGGGAATGAGCCCTGTAGCGGCGGGGTGGGGACCGACTATAGGAGCGAGAACGTCCCCTATAGCGGCGGGGTGGGGAACGGCTGTAGGAGCTAGAGTGTGCCCTGTAGCGCCTGGGTGGGGAACGGCGGTATCGGTCACCGCCATAACTGCGGTGATCATCACATCGACAGCAGGAAGAATGTCGGTGACAGCGAGGATAGGAGCGGGACCTGGAACGGGACCTGGAGCGAGAGGAGGACCTGCTCCTGGAAGAAGACGAAGATGAGGACGATGAAGACCTGTAGCGCCCCCGGCGGCTCTTATGCCCTCTGTAGCCAGAACCAGTGGAACGGCTGCTGGCAGAACTGCTGATTGATCGTGAGCGAGAGCGGGAGTGAGAAGAGCCTGGGCTCTTCTGATCGAAGATCACATTGATGCCGTCACTCTGGCGAGCCTGTGCCATAGCAGAGTGCGAGTCAACCTGGGTAGCCATCGCTTAGCTTTTCTGCCGAAGGCTGAAAAAAGGGAAAATAAAAATTACTACATGCATAAATGTAAAGCAAACGTAACCTCACTAAATTTAGATCACCTATTATATAACTACCAATGACATTGTCTACGTACTGCGGAAAGACGGTAGACGGTTGCATAACTGAACTACTCTATGCTACCCCTAGCGACTGCAGTAGTGTTGCGTAACTCCAACGGGTGACTGCAGAGTTCTGGAAATTTCCAGACTCTCGTAGGCTATTAGCTCAACTTAGCCTAATTCTTCCAAACGAACAATTTTTTGGGCGATTTAACAACCAAGCTCATTTATAAATTTAACAGCAAATAAGTACACAAAATCGAAAATATATACAGGTTTATAAGCACTAAAACCCTAAAAAACAAAAAAAGTTAAGCGAGTTGCTGTAATCTTACCAGTTTAACTGTAGCTAGGAAGTCTCCTTATAAAAGCGTCGACAGAAACGACAACAATGTAGAAAACACTTCAAAGTTTGTCTTCACAAAGCGCCAATGTAAAAGAGCAGCTCAAAACCGATCAGATATATAGTTTGTTGCCAAATATTAAGAAAGGAAGGAAGGAAGAACAAAAACGTGCCCCACGGTGTTGAACCTCTGGTCGTCGTCACTCGAATGACGACGAGTCTGCGGCTGCAATGGCTTTTAAGAAGCCTCTGGAAATTTCCATTCGTGAACTGCCTGACTGATTCGATTTTGTTGACCGATTCACTACTAAGATTCTTCTAAGTTTAGCAGAGAGCTCGGTGCACTCCAAATGCACGACAGCATACATTTGAGCTAAAAATGTTCAACAATAATAATTATTAAATTTATTGTTTTCAGGATATCTGTCGAAAAATGACTGTGAAATTGAGGTGGAATTTAAAAAAAGGATTCAGCTTCTGAACTATCCAAAAGAATCGAATCAATTTTAACAGCCCTTCAGGAAAACGTACGAATATGCGTTATTTTTTACTTATGTAAGTGCAATGCGGTTTTAGAAAATAACTTAAATTCACAGCAATGATGAAGATACAACTTCAGCCTTCTTAACTGCAAAGTATACAATGTATACTAGAGCATGGGATACATTGTGCAATAACTTTAAATGGTTAGTTATTAAATGATGTTTTACAACTAAGTAATTTTCTTATAATCGTTTTTACCAAGGCAAGGTTACCCTAAAAATAGCTCACCATTTTAAACGCTTTTCAGCTGCTAAACATGCATGCAATATGAACCATTCGCCTTATTGTAGGTCAAATTAATTTTGTATGACTCAGTTTGCGTAACACAGTTATTTTAAAAGACATTTACTCGGATTACAGTAAAGTGTCGTGGGGAAAAAAGAGAACATTGTTTCAGGGCTTGGTAATAGATGTTGCTTTGCATCTTAAAAATGGAGATCAGTGTACGAGATTCTACAAGATTCTCTTCAGCTCTCTGAAGTTCTAGAAGCATCGCTTTGTCAACCCTTAAATAAACGGATGCTTTCCGAAGTGCCCGTTTATTTTATATTGGAAAATAAAATTAATATATCAAATATTTATTATTTCTTCCATTTAACGCCTAAAATAACTCTTTTATCACCCGCCCCTGTATAATGTAAACAGATTATGGAATGTTATGGCATGTAACAACACAGTATTAGTCTCATATTTTTATGTGGGTTTTTTTTTTTGTTTTTTTTTTTTTTTTTTTGGACATTAAATGGGAAGAAATATAAACCTTAATAAGCTTTTCGTTATTGTTGTCACCCCCCCCCCCTGCAAATCTCAGACATAGCAGGTGATCTCGCGACATTTTATGTAACGCTTCACGTCTACTCTGCGTAGATATAAAAAAATAGATGCCACAGGAACGCCCGAATCGCACGTCCATTGTCCTGTGTCAACGTCGTCGCCATATTGTGATAGGCTTTTTTATTTTATTTTAGAAAGACATGCGAAAATGTATGAGAGTTCCAAAGGATTAGGTAAAGTGTATGTCAGTGAAGTGAAGTCTGTGGTGATACTGCTTTTTCGCCAGATGCATCGGAAATTTACCAACTACTATATATAGGATGAAAAAAAAAAAACTCCTTGCCGGTTTATACAACTTTCACTAAGAATAGAAATTGATCAGAATAAGTTTTGCTGCCAATTTTTGTCATTCCTAGATTCTGATAATATGACCTAAGGAAATTTAGGAATTTGACAATATTTGTTTACTTGTTAAGTTTATATTGGCATTCATTAAAATAACATTAAAGTGATACTGACACTGTCATCATACTTAGTATTTCATTTTTAAATACACTGCCTGGCCAACAAAAAGTCGTCACCAAAAAAGAAAACTACACATTCTTATATTTTGCAGAACCACCTTTAACTTTGATTATAGCACCTATTTATTGTGGCATTGTTTCAATAAGCTTCTGTGCTGCCACAAGAATTATTTCCATCCAGTGTTGCATTAATTTTTCACCAAGATATTGTATTGATGATGGGACAGTTCGACCACAGTGCAAACCCTTCTCAAGAACATTACAAAGATTCTCAATGGGATTCAGGTCTGAACTCTGTGATGGCTGATCCATGTGTGAAAATGATGTCTTATACTCTTTTAACCTTTTAATCCAGTTTTATGCTCCTTTGCAAATAGTCGCCTTTTTCTCCAGTCATCCTCACTGATTAGCGGTTTTCTTAGTTTTGAGTTCTCGTCACATTGTGCGTGTGGAAATGCTCTTTCGCTATTAAACATATCACAACATTGGTCAGGTAGTGTATATTAGTAATGGTTTCCATGGAGCAGTTGCCACTCATAATATGGCGGAAGCTCGACGGTTTCCATGGCGCAACGAACCCAATGCAGCTTCTACTCTAAAATGTCTGTGTTTAGGTTGCGCTAGTTTCTTGACTCTAACTGACTTACAAAACTGCCGAGTGATTGATCGCTACCTCCGTGTTCTGCGAACCTGAAACTTGCACGCAGGTCATAAACTGCTCCAAGATGGACATCCTCACTGTGCTGCCATCCAACTTCGGATATGTCATACTTACTTTCCTGTACAGCTGGATTATGCTGGGTTATTTGGCAGTAAAGGTTGGCTCTGCCAGGAAGAAATACGACGTGAAGGTAGCTTGATTGGGAAGTTGCCTCTAACGTCTTTATTTTGCTCTTACAGTTTGTTTGAAAGCAATTTTATGCAATTGTTTGTTTATTTTACAGTATCCCACAATGTACAGCGACAATAACCAAGTATTCAACTGCATCCAGAGAGCCCACCAGAACACATTAGAGGTGTACCCCCAGTGGCTCGTTTTCCAAACTATTGCAGCCCTCGTGTATCCGGTATTTATCATTTTATATTTACTTGATCAGTATTTATCCATTTATTTATTTACATGCGCACAGAACAACAAAACTGGCAGCCAATCTTCATGTGATCTTTGACACAGATTCTCCTGATAACAAAAAAATATGGAGTTACAGTGTAGTGGCACATTTTCACCAAATGTCACCAACTCTTAATTCTTATGTGGAATCTGAAATCTGTTGTTTGTATCTTACTAGCTATCTGCATCTGTGCTGGGTGCTATTTGGGTGACCAGCAGGTTTTCCTATGCGTGGGGCTACTACACAGGAGGTAAGACTCCCACTGTGGGGATGTAATGCATACGGATTTCAACTGTGAATACTTTAGGTCTTATTTCTACAACGCACATTCATAATGGCTTTTAACAATTTCCCTTGCAATAATAACCTGTGAGGGAAATCTAAATACTTGTGCCTATTTCATTTCATGCAAAGAGAGTGTCGCCTAGTCTGTACAGAGGTTTAGCAATTGCTTTTGCATGTGTGTTGCTCCTCACCTAGTTTTGTTTAATTATTTACATAAGATACCACCTAGGCTAAAGGTTATTCAAGAAATCATATCTGTTAATGATATGTGAATCTACAGCAATTGACTAAACATGTTGCCTTCTGTCAAAAACAAACATGACTTTTTAGCTTCTCTTATTGTTCTATAATGCTTTGTTTATTTCTTTGTTACCAGATCCAGCCAAGAGACTGAATGGTGCCTATGGCTACATTGGATACTTTGGAGTCATCCTCCTGTCCATATCTATCGCTTTGCAGTTGCTTGGAGTCTTTTAAGACACTTTTCATCCTATATTTGCCCATTTAGTTAAAGAGTTTAATGGCTCATTGCTGGCAAACATCACATTGTTATAGTACATGAACAATAAAGTCTCTATACTTAAGTGTTCAATGTTTTCTGGAGACTGATTAGACATTACAGTTTGTTTATGTTTTTTAATAAAAAAAAAATTCATGTGGCCAAGGTTTATCAGAAAAAGAAAGAGACGATTGAACCTCATTCTCTTATAGAGTATTAGGAATGAAAGGTCCAATAAGCAGTGGGCTTTTGAGGGCTCCATGTGATTTACACATGATGCTTCAGTTACAAATCTAGCACTGAGGGCATGACACTTATTAATTAGATAGGCAAGAAAATGTTACGTTGACTGCCTCAAGTTTGTCTCATGCAGCATAAATGTGATTTTTCTTTTTCAATAAAATGCTTGGATTTCAGTTGACCTGTACCATTCGAATAATAAAATCCTAATCAAAGAGGTTGTAAATAAATATTTAAATATTTAACTAATTTTAGATGAACTTTAGATGAGCCTCTGCTCTGAAGTTTCTCCAAAGGTGCTTTTTTTTGTTATACTGTCTTCATTTTGCTTACCCCAGTAGTGACTATTCATTTAGGCATGGCAATTTTATTTGTATAGCACATTTCAGCAACAAGGCAAAATGCTTTACATTATTAAAACATAAAACAACAAACAATACTTTGCAGTGGTATAATAAAGAATAAAAGAAAGTATTGGAAAACTTCAATACAGACTAAAATGTATGATGTTCTAGTTATTAATCAAAGGTAGCTCTGAACAAATGGGTTTTAACCTTGCTTTAAAGCAGATGTCTAGAACCTGTAACTCTTTGGACCTTCAACTATGACTTTTACTAGCTTTGGCTAAAATGCTAAAGAGCCAACTAATGTTTATAAAGATAGATATAATAACAAATGACAGTTTTAGCAGTTTTTGTGGGTTTTTTTTCTCTGAGCAACTGAATTTAATTTCTATAACAGAATGAAACTAAAGGTACCTGCTTTTATTTTTCCACAATTTTTCCACAAATATAACATTCCATTGGGGGAAAAAAAATCTATTTTTGCTTTTTTCCTATTTATGTCTTTTATATGTTTCTTTGTTTTAAAATCTAAAAATAGAAATAAAAGAAAGTGGTGGTTCTTTAAAAAATGACAACAGAATTCTTATAGTAGATATTTGAAATAAAACACAAACTGTTTTTTTGTTTTGTTTTTTGTTTGTTTTAAAAGGTCAGGTAATATTAGTGGCTCTAAATGAATTTTATTTAGCTGGACTGAGGAAAAATGGCTCTTTACTGTTAAGGGTGAAGACACCATCTTTAAAGCAACTCGGTGTTTCAGCATATTTGTAGTTTTCAGAAAGTTTGTTCCATATGAGAGGAACGTAAAAACTGAATGCTGCCTCTTCATGTTTAGATCTGATTCTGGAGATGCTGAGTAGATTTGAACCAGATTACCTAAATGATCTAGTAGATTGATAATTTAGTTAACTGAGGATGATCATTTAAATTAGGGAAACTAAGAATAATTTTAGGTCAGTGAACATCAGTACAGTGGTTTTAGAAATAAAGCAGACAGTTTTAATAATTTATGTATCAGACTGGAATTATGATTCAAGCAGAATACATAGTTAATGGGAGCACACTGGTACAAATTCAATACTGCGTTTGTAATGCATCATATTCTAGTACATTTCAATCACATAATTCAAAAAGCCTCTTAATTTCAATTATAGTTTTTCTCATTTTTTTAAGTTTTATGTTTACATTACAATTCAATTTTTAAAGTTAATGTAAAAAAAATTTTATTAGTCCATTTCATCTTGAAGTTCATGAAACTTAACAAGTGTAATGAAAAGCTGGATAAAACGGAAAGGCACTTGTTATATATATATATATATATATATATATATATATATATATATATATATATATATATATATATATATATATATATATATATATATATATATATATATATATATAAAATGGTAATGGCGAACCAACCGGACATCGTGGTGGTGGATAAACAACAGAGGAAAGCCGTTGTGGTGGATGTAGCAATACCAAGCGATTGCAACATCAGGAAAAAGGAACACGAGAAACTGGAGAAATACCAGGGCCTCAGAGAGGAACTGGAGAAGGCCTGGAAGGTGAAGACCACAGTGGTGCCTGTGGTCATCGGGGCCCTCGGGGCAGTCACCCCCAAGCTGGAGCAGTGGCTAAAACAGATCCCAGGAACAACATCAGACATCTCAGTCCAGAAATGCGCAGTTCTCGGCACAGCCAAGATACTACGCAGAACCCTCAAGCTCCCAGGCCTCTGGTAGAGGACCCGAGCTCAGAGGTTGAGAAAGACCACCCGTGGAGGGTGAGAAGGGAATTTTTTTTTTTTATATATATATATATTCATAAAATAAAGTAAAATATCCTGTGGTACAATTGAAAATTTTTCCTTTTATTTGTCCGTTAACTGGTGATGTAAAGAAAAGTCTAATTTTCTGCACGGTACTTGAAGGCAACAGAATGAACAAAGGTTGTTCCAATGAAAAGGGTGTGGATGAACTGCGCATGTGCATGAGAGAGCTTCTTGTCGGAAGCCAAGTCGGGTTAAACCAAAGGCTTGACATCAAAAACCGAACATAAAAAGGTAAATTATTTTTGAAACTCACTTTAAACATTATTCGGACCGCGTTAGCGCATGTTTCCATCAGTCGTTATCGTTGTCAGTCTGAATCATGACATTATTTTTGCCAACTTTATAACAAGAAACCTTCAAGGAAATGTTTGCTAGCGTCAAAGCGACGAACAAAAGAGTCAGTTTAGCCATTAAAAATGCTATCATTTTCTACTATGTAAAATCACACTAATGCGCTGTTTGTCTTATAGATGTTAGAAACCCACTTGTTTAGGCGATGAATCTTGAGGTACAGTACTGTTGCTGTTGATGAACAGAAAGGGTTTAGCATCGTATTTATTGTACAGCGGCTGCGCAGTAAAGTATTCAGTGTTTTCAATCCCCCAAACTTAGCGTGTATCTTTGCTTCATCTTTTACTTTCTTTTAAACAATGTAATGTATCCTTTTGGATTATTTAGTGCTTCTGCGACTTGTCCACATTATGTTTTTGGACCTTTTCCAGAATCATGTCAGGATTTCTGGACGGAATCCGCTGCGGGGACTGTGAGTGCAATGTGGACTGGGGGGAGAGAAGAAATACCATTGCATCCATAGCCGCTGGAGTTCTGGTATTTGCATTGATTCCATTTGTTAAAATCGTACATATTGTAGGAAGCGTTGTGTAAGCTGCTTTGCTACTGTTTGTTTTACCCTAGTTTCAGTGGACTCAGCACTGATTTTAGTGAGGAGAATAAGATGATTGAGAGGAAGATTTCTTAGTGATCACTTCAAAGCCTCTCATGTAAACAACACTTGAACCACTGAGGGCATGTTGTTTTTGCAGTTTTTCACAGGATGGTGGATCATCATTGACGCTGCTGTGAAATATCCTGCTGAGGGAGAGTTTCATCATGCTTATCACACGTGTGGAGTCATAGCCACGGTGGCCTTTCTCATGTAAGTAGAGCTTTTTACACATTCTACAGAAGTTGAGTAATCTCCCAGAGTTCCATTGTTTGGTGTTTTGGGATCTTGAAACTCAATTTTCAGGTACTTGCTTATTCCCTATTGCTATGGATGAGGGGCAGCTTTCATCACATGATTGCATTTTGGAGTTTCAGTCATGTGATGAATATGTGTGCTTTATTTGGGGGGAGGGAAGATTCCCCACTCTTTCTCTAGTTAGGGTACAGCCGTTAATGGTAACAACTTTTGCTGTTTTTCATGAAAAGTGTAAATGTGACATCTCTCATTACTTTGATTAAAATTTCTAAACCTTTGTCATGTGATGGAAGCTAATTGAATTCCAGGGCAATTTTCTATGTGGCAGAAAGGTCCACATGAGGTCCGTTTACATCAGATCTTTTGGTTTGGGTTTGAAACCTTCATGTTACTTTTTTTGAAAAACATTTGAAATAATTATTGTTTTAACTCTGTCTTGTCCTATTTGGCTTGTGTAGGATAAATGCTGTTTCTAATGGCCAAGTGAGGGGAGACAGCTACAGCGAAGGATGCCTTGGACAGACAGGTATATACATGGATAAGTCATTTTCTTTGTAATTCAAGTCCTTTCTGGTTTTTTGCTTATCTTATCACCCATTTTCAGTGTAAATGTGAGTGAAAAACTACCTTGAGCAAACTATTAGCAGAGATCCTTGTATGGATTTGAGAATAATAATAAATAATAAATTTAAACTAGCGCACCTAATTTTTGTTGCAAAAAAGTTACATGTTAAATGTTTTACATCCGTCGACAAACTTCTGGTAGAATTTTGGTCAGATATTTGACCAATTTTATCAAGAGTTTATAGTTTGGTGGTGTGGGTTTTTTTATTTTTTTTATTTTTATTTTTTTTATTTTTTATTTATTTATTTTTTTTAATTGGCTGGTTTTCTGGCAAAGACCGGAGCTGTAATCGTAGTTTATCATAGTTTATGTTTTCAGTAAGGCTAAGGTCAGAGCTTTGAGATTGTCAGTCTACTATAGATGCTTAATGCTGCCCTGTTTTCATCTATTCCAAAACTCATTTTTGAATCAAGATGCACCAAACTGAATTTTGTGGCCAATTTCCAATCTTTAATCCCTCATCACCAATTTTAGCTGAATTTCAACTTTTTATCTTTAAGAGCTATTTTGTAATCAAATTTGAACATATTTTTATGGCCTTTCTGGTGTTGGAGGACAACAATTATTCATACAAGAGCAGGAAAGCAGTCCTGGACCACGTTACACGCGGTAACCCGCCCTCCCTTATCTCTTTTTGCAGGCGCTCGAGTTTGGCTCTTCATTGGCTTCATGCTGGCTTTTGGCTCCCTCATTGCCTCCATGTGGATTCTCTTCGGAGGATTTGTAGTGCCACGTAAGTGTAATTGATGATATAGCAATGTAGTGCCCAGCAGATAGTTTAAGTCTTGGTACACTATGACAGAGTAAAAGACTTTCAGGCAGTAACCGTACTGCACAAAGTATCACGGTTTGGTAATCTTGATGTAATTGTTGTATTTTGCAGAGAAGCCTGTTGTGTATCCTGGCATTGCCATTTTTTTCCAAAATGCATTCATTTTCTTCGGGTAAGTTTGTAATGAATTGTTTGCATCTTTTATTTAATCCCACTTAGCGAAAAGAAACATGATACTCATTACCTTTTTACTTTCTCTAATTTAGAGGTTTGGTCTTCAAGTTTGGCCGCACAGAAGATCTCTGGCAGTAAAACACTGACTGCGTGTGGCTTTCTGTCCACGGATAAACACTCTTTCTATATTGTATGAGACAATATTCTTCAGCTGTCATTCATTTAAATATAAACCTTTTTTTTAGCTTTTACATTAAAATGTGTAATTTATGTTCTTTGCTGAATTGTAGCTAAATCATAACTAAGCACAAATTGTCATAGATCTCTGTAAAGTTTAAAGACTTTCAAAGGTGGCACATCTTTAAATGTGTGTTTGCACTCAGACTGTATCCATGTTCTTATTATGGTTTATAAGTTGTGTATACCAAAATGTATATAGTGGAGCTTTACTACAACATTCTCTTGGGTTGGCTCACTTCTTTAATTTGAACTGTTTATGTGGAAATTTGAATTTATTAGTTGCAATTTGCAAGTAATATTTTAGAATTGATTTGAATTATTACTGAATGTAACCATATGGGCTTGTTTTTAAGTTTTTGGGTTTTTTTCCCCCCCAGCTTTAACAGTTCATCTGCTCTAAATTAGGTCAGATTAAATGTTGAATTTGATTATTCCACATAACCTGATATGAGCAAAGGGTTTCATAACAGTAAGGTGGTGTTGCTTTAACAGAGGTTTGGATTTCAGTTTCATTTTTCTCCTGTAAAACATTGAGTCAGTTTCTAATAACAGCAGCATTAAACACACAGGGCAGTAAATGAGTTTGGCTTTCGTCTCTTCACCATCAAGCCTTTATTTTTATTTCTGTAGCACAAACACATCTAATTTCTACTCTTCAGAAAAAGAGCAGTGTTGTAAAGTTATGCTTAGTTGCAAAGATTAATGTAGAAATGCCATGTCCAGGATCAGATCTGATCAACTTTTTCCTTCATCTTCTCACTTCTGTACCACGAGATTGGGAAACTGTAAAGCAGAAAATATCAAGTCCTCAGAATATTAATGAGTGTGATTCTCTGTAATAGTTTTACTTTTTCTGATGAAGCAATTTTTTTTCTTTAAGATTTATGAGTGAATACCTCCCAAAAAGCCTGATCATCAAAGCATTTTTTGTTTTGTGGTGGTCTCCAAAATTTCAACTTGAGGAGAAAAGCTTTAAAAGAGACAGTATTCTGGTCAAAGTTAGACTAAAAAAAAAAAAACTTAATCTTTTGGTTTAAACATGTATTTGTCATTAATTTCAAAGTCAGGTCCATCTCAAACTTTACAAAAATAATTCATATCAAAACATTTAACTTGTATAATATGCATATTAATTACTCACAGAATTATGTATTTCAAATGTTTGATAATTTAGAAGATAATCTATACAGCGAATGAAAAGCAAAAAGTCAGTTTCTCTGAAAGCTGCAGACCTAAAAAAAAAAATGTATTTCTAATTTCAGAAATGTTATTGTGGCTGTCACCTTCACACAGGAAGACTGACCTGATGGCTGTTCAACACAGTCATTGACACCCTCCATAGAAGAGTAATCCTCAAAAGGTTCTAACAAACTGGCTGTTCAGAGGACTGTATCCAGACCTAATAATGGGAAGTTGAGTGGAAGGAAAAAGTGTGGTAGACAAAGGTGAACCCGATACAATGGTATTGTAAGGGTTGTGAAGCAAGGTAAATTAAAGGGTTTCATGGAGATTAACAAGTTGTGGAGTCAGTTCTTCAAGAGCTGCACTGCAGACATCCATGAGCTGGGCTACATCTGTTGCATTACTTGTGTCAAGCCACTCGTGAACCAGAGCCAACGTCAGTATTGTATTACTAAGGCTAAGGAGATAAAGGACTGGACTGTTGCTCAGTGTTCCAAAGTCCTGTTTTCAGATGAAAGTAAATTTTGCATTTAATTTGTAAATCAATCTCCCGGAGTCTGGAAGAAGAGTGGAAAGGCACAGAATCAAAGCTCCTTGAGGTCCAGCGTGAAATTTCCATAGTGATGATTTTGGGTGCCATGTCATCTGCTGGTGTTTTCTCAAGAAAAAAGTCAGCACGGTCATTCAAGGGGAGGTTTCAGAGCATTATATCCTTCTCCCCTCTACTGATGAGCTTCATGGATGATTTCATTTTCCAACACGACCAGGATCAGTCATTAAACCAGGATCAGATTTAATGACTATAATATTACTGGGCATGATTGCCCCACACACTGGCCTGACCCTTACCCTCCTAGAGAGCCTAATCTCTATGGAGTATTTTGAAGAGGAAATAAGAGACCAGCAGATGAGCTGAAGCATGTTAATAAAGCAACCTGGGCTTCTGTAACACCTCAGCAGAGTCACATGCTGATTGCCTCAATGCTATGCTGGTCTGATGCAGTAATTCATGCAAAACAAAGCTTTAACCAAGTATTAGAACCATATCCTGCATGTTACATGGACACCTCTGCATAAAAAAAAAGCATACTTATATTGGTCTAAGACCAATATAAGTATGCTGGAGAAACTGAATTTTAAGTTTTCATTATCTGTAAGCCATTTCATCAAAACCCAAACCAAAATATATGCTTGGAATAAATCACTTTCAGTGTAATAACTATATATAACTAACTTATGAATGAACATACCGGTTAGGATTCCCATGGACAAACTTAAACAGATGGTAGTAAAGAGAGCACAAATGTGAAACACAGCAAAACGGATGGCCCTAAAACAAAACAAAAAAATTATTTTGCAGTGCCTTGTTTTTTTGTAACAATGCATTTCAAATGCCAAGTGCATTCTTACACTGTGTGGTTATCACAGTCTTTAATGTGCAGGGCAAGTTGTGCAAGCCAGCCCAACAGACCAGGGAATCCATGCGTGCTCAAAACAGCGCAGGTGTCATGGCACTCAAATGCAATCAACATGTGGGTCTGAAACAAAAACGTTGATGAGAGTTTTAATGTGTAGCTTTTTGAAAACATAAAGTGTATAAGTAGTAGTAGATAAAGACCTTCAGATATCTGTATCCCAGGGTTGATATTACGGCAGCAGTGAATCCAAGTGCCATGGCTTCCCATGGCTCTTTAACTGCTGACATGGAAACCCCGACAGTAACGCCACCAGCAAGGATGCATGATTGCAATTGGATCTGGTTGAGGAAATTATACAAACAGAACAAATATAGTTGCCATTTTAATTTTTTTCCTGAAAATAAATATATCCTGAAACTGTACATAAGGTTGCAAAATAGTGTGTGAGCATCCAAAGGGTCACATCATACTGGGTTGAGGTTTCCCCTGGGACTGGAGAGCACAGCCAGGGCCGCTGCTGTCACAGCACTAACAGCAAGGGCCAGGTAGGTGCTGCACACAGCTTCCAGACGGGTTTGATCATCCAGTAGTACTGAATTAAAACTGGGCCAAAACATCCAGAGAAACACGGTGCCTGGACAGCAAAGACAATACACAATTCAATTTGTCTTAAGAAGTGTTGAGATGCTGGGTTTGGAATCAAATATCAAAAGGTTAGTTGGTATGGATCCAATTATACATTATACATCGGCTATTGTAATTAAGGTATATTGAGGTTTTCAAGCGTTATATAGCTTTCCGCCATAAACTATTATGGTTGAAAGTCTTTAATGAAATTAAAGGGTGGGATGGTGACAACGGTGCTCAAATCTCTGTTTCAAAGAAACAAATATAGAATTATTACAACTGTAATGTAATACATTAGCAGCAGTAAGAAGATGTGTTGATTTTCTGCTATAAAACATCATATTGATCATGCTCTACATTTTTGTGTTAATAGTGTGAAACTGCAGTATTTTTATTCAAGGTTATCATACCTTCATAATCTCATGATAGCCCATATCTAGGTCCAATACAGCCCAACAAGACATCATAATATATGTATCTTACGCACCCAACATTGAGAACAATCCAGATTTCTTGTCGAATTTCTCCTTCTCAAATCCTTGCTTCGAGCCATTTCTGTACAGGATCCATGTAAGCATGACTCCAAAGATGGCGCCGAAAACATGAAGCAGCATGATGCTGTTCAGAGGCTGGACCTGGAGCAAGGAAATATCAACTGTTTATGACTGCTGTTTTGATCTTTTGTAACAAATATGTTCAGAACATGAGACGCCGTAGTTTTAAGGCCTCACAGTGACGAAAGCATACTGAAGATTTTCAGAACAGAGTCTTACTTTCAGGAGCGTCTGGAGGAGCCATTCATTTAGGACAAATCCTGTCACTTCCAGCAGGGCAATCAGGGTGAGCTGGACTGGGTTTGTCTTTCCCAGTACAGATCCGATTGAAATGAGTGCAGAAACAGCACACAACTCTGCATGTATAATGCTATTTAAAAACATCATTGGCAAAAATGTTAGGATGGTGCAGTGTTCATAAATTGTAATATCACTGAAAACTTTATTCAGTACAGTATTTAAATTGGGCTTTCCTTCCTAATTCTCTGAAAGCTGTGGTTATCACCATGGTTATTTCTAATTTTCTGCGGTTCTTTTTCCTTCCACTCAACTTTCCATTAATATGCTTGGATACAGCACTCTGTGTACAGCCAATTTGTTCAGCAATAACGTTTTGAGCCTTATCCTCTTTGTGGAAAGTGTCAAGGATTTTCCGCTGCTAATAGCTAATGCTTTTAACGTTATTAACGTAATGTTATCAAATGTTATTAACATGTGTGTTAAAAATATTTTTGTACAGTAACTGGTTAAAACTGGTTATATATAATATTGTAGTTTTCTAGTAAAGGGAATTTTTGGTTCCCATGAGATGTAAGCCCTAATCTTTAAAATGAACAGAAATAAACAGTTGAAATACATCACTCAACACTTAACCAATATTGATAATATATTAATTTAACTGTTTGAATTAAATAACTGAAATAAATCCACTTTTATTTTATTTTTTTAGATGCACATGTATATTTGCATGAAATGTTACTGATAACTGTACCTTTTTAAATCAATCCAAATTATTCCGGCGTTATACCAGGAGTCAATGCAGCTCAGTATGAGTGCCCACTGGGTGGCAATGACGGCAACAAGGAGATTGAAGCCGGAGCCACTGAACCCATACCGCACTGGGAATGTGCATAGGAAGCCAAACCCAAGAATCACTATCACATTCACATCCTGGAACTCTGGAAGACAACAGAACCCCTGCGTCATTAAATCCAATAAATTCACTATAATTAACAACTGTATACATCAGCATGACCTGCTGTTAAATCAACTTATCCATGCCTTGCAACCCATCCATCACATCTGTAAGACCTATTGAGTTTATTTGTATTTTAAGGCAGGAAAAGTTTCTTAAAATCATAATTTCATGACATGTTATTTAATTAAATTAACATAAAGTGCCATATTTTGGACCCAAACCGTCCTCATTCCTGCTCCCACAAAATAAATAAACTCACCTGGATACAAGTTGAGGAAGGGTTTTTTGATTTCTGCGTTTTTAAAGCAAAGTGCAGCTATGATGATGAATCCAGTTTGCAGAATAAGCAGTAAAGGAGCCAAACGGGAGCGCAGACTAGGAGCGTATTGGGGAGCCATTTTGGGGGGTGGGTATTTTTTTCTGCGTAGTTCTTTCACTTTAGACGCACAATCGGGAGCCACGACGGTTTGAAACTGGGCGCAACCAGCCCAGCTCTTTATCAGCTGCTGGACAGGAACACATATCATATATAAAAAAAGTGATAAAAAAAAAAAAAGAAGAAGTAGAATCTTCAATGTTTTCAAAAGCAGAAAAAAATGCAACAATTCAGAAAAAGAGCAATTTAACTACTACAAAGTAGTAACCATTTGACAAAAATAAAAGATACAGGTATTTGGTCCTTTTTTGGTATTTATTTTCATAAACGATTTTAAAATTAAAGATAACATTGTGAGCTTTTTTTATTATATGTGAACGGTATTTTTTATTACATGCAATAAAATTACATCCATCACATCCACTAGGTAAATAAAGATGATAAAAGGCAATTGATTCACTTTAAATATATTTCAACTCTTCTCAAAATGGAAAATGCCACCATATATATATATATATATATATATATATATATATATATATATATATATATATATATATATATATATATATATATATATATATATATATGTGTGTGTGTGTGTGTGTGTGTGTGTGTGTGTGTGTGTGTGTGTGTGTGTGTAAACGTTTTCTCTCTTCTTTTTTTTTTTTTTTTTACCTGCATGCACTAAAAGTACCCCTCTTTTCCGTCGAATGGGCACACGTTTGCTATTCCACTGCACACTTTTTAACCTTTAACAAAGCATAAAGGCATTCAGCGCCTTGGGCCCAGTCCCTCAACGACCCACTCACAAAGGCCCTGATATAAATAGCTTCAACTGTTGGAATGGGGTTTTTTGTAAGTGACACAAAGAGAATTTTGTACCAAAGACTGCATATTTCTGCTCATAATAAAACCAAAAGACTCCACGAAATATCCCGCCCCTTTGTGAATTTGATTGGTTAATAAGCAAAGCCGGATTTGTTCGCAAAGATGTGATTGGCTGATTAGCGAGATCTCCAAACGCAGGTTTCACAGCTTGCCTCCGTTCTTTGTGACAAGAGAGCTGAGCGAGCTTCTTTGGTGAAAGGTGATTGGCTAATAAACCCGTCAGTTAAAGAAAAAAAAAGCCTCGATGGAAATGCTGATTGGATGTCCAGTCCGTCTGTCAACGTCACGTATGTCCAACACAGCGCGGTTTGTGCTTATTGAGCGTGCGCTAAGAGAAAAAGAGGAGGATCCCGAACTGAGTCCTTTATTTATTTCTTTGTGTTCAGCGGGGGGGAATAATAATAACAACAGTAACACACACCACAGGCATTTCATTTATTATCATTGTCAGCATACGCAAGAAAACTGGATAAGATTACAGCTGTTACTCGAAGGCCGAAGCCAAGGGGAGGAGGATGAAGCGGCGCAATGCGGACTGCAGCAAACTAAGACGGCCGTTAAAACGGAACCGAATCACCGAGGGGATATACGGCAGGTAACTTATACGGAACAAATCTCCACCATGGCTCTGACAAGGTTTGGCTCCCGTAGAGTGAGCTGCCTCAGCGGGACAGGCTGTTATTCAAGCTAGCTGTAGTTTTTTTGCTGCACACCAGCAGGTAACATTAGCTGTTGAGCTAACTGAGCTTCTAGGCCCCAATACAGCCTGTTTTGAGCCATGTCATTAGGTTTATTTTACTACATCAATACAGATTATCCTAACTAATCGGCCCAGACAAACCTTTCGAATCTTAAAATTTCATTGCACGGTGTTGTCAAATGTAGCTGCTTCCTGTTTAGCAACATCAGAGGAGAGTTTTGTAGGTCTCTTGAGCTGTCTAAACTGAATCTGACAGGTTCCACCTCTGTGTGACTTCCTATATTTATACCTGATCAGTCAACAGCCGCTAGTTTAGCATCAAGGTCTGGAGATATGGAGCAGCCTATAAATTATTGAGCTGGCGCTCACATCATGAAACAATATAAGGCTTACAAATAAGCTCTTATCATAAAAATAAGTATGCCTTTTAAAATAAATAAAATGACAGCATTTAGGAGTTAGCACAACTCTCAAGAAGTCACTCTGTTATATCCCGATTATCATAAACATGTTCCAGCCAAGCTCTTAGAAGGTTTCATTAGTTTGTCTGTATTTTATACATTATTTAGCATAAGATGCTTGGACTAAGTGCATCACTTGAATTTATTCTGCCAGTAGGCATGCATCCTAGTCAATAATATTGTATTCGTTCTAAGTAGTTATGTTAAGACAATAGCATCTGAAAGCACATTAAAATAACTTTTCACATGGTACCAAGATTATGTATGTAGGTTAAAAAATATTGGAGCTACACTGTTTGAAGTCTGGGGATTCATCAGTGTATATTCATCAGTTTACATTAGAAACCTGTAAAAAAGTTGTGACCCAAAATCACACAAAACGCTTAATTTTTTTTTTCAATCAAAATAGAATAACAGACCTGTAATAAATGTTTCTGCCTTTTAAGTAGTTAAAATAAATGTCATTAACTTGTAATAGTCCACATGTTCTGCCAAAATGTTGCATTTGTTACTGTGTTATGTCATTTTTGTGAAGAAAACAGCATTAGAGAACATTCTCCATTGAATAATGCCCCCCTCACCCCCCCAAAAAAACAAAACAAAACAGGCATTTAACTTGCATTCTTTTTCTAATTAAGCAATAATCTCCATCCATCCAATTTCTGGACATACTTATTCTTGTAGAGCTGTTGTGGGTGAGATGTGGGGTATGCTCTGAAAACAGGTCGGCAGTCCATTATAGGGCAACAATTATTAATATTCTGTAAATTTGAGCTATAAATTATTTTCCGATTTTTATGTTATTTTTTTCAGGGAATTAGGACCTTTTGCCAGCTAATTAAGCATTTTCAGACATCAAATCAGTTGATTTCTCTTATGGTGGTACATAAACTAACAGATTAGTGGTTGATTTAAGAAAAAAATTTAGTTATTTAAACATATTGCTGTCAGACCAAAATGTCATCTATAAGCCACGGTTCTTAACATGAATGAAACATGTAACAAAAGATGCTCTGGATATGTTAACCTAAACATGATCATAGGCAGTAGAGTGCTCACTAATTTAACGACTGGAGTGCATACATATAAAGAGCGAGGAGAAATTTCATTGCCGATTGGCAGCGCACAAAACATATTGTTTTCAATCTAAAATATGACTCTTCTCTCTTTTTTTTTTTTTTTTTTTTTTTCCCCAGTACCTTCCTCTATCTGAAGTTCCTGGTTGTGTGGGCTCTGGTGCTGCTGGCAGATTTTGTGCTCGAGTTTAGGTTTGAGTACCTCTGGCCATTTTGGCTCTTTATGCGGAGTGTGTACGACTCCTTCAGATACCAGGGACTGGTGAGTAGCTCTGGATTACGATTTACAATTTTTAAAATAAAACTGGATGAAAAACATGAGCACAAACTTGATATAATCCCAGAAAATCAAACTACAGAAGACTTTGAGAAACAATAAATGTGTCCAGCACGTAAGATACTGATGTGCAGATCAGCTTGTCGGGTTGTCATACTGGCAATCAACATATCAGGTGGTGTTTTTAACCACATTGTGTTAGTAGAGTGAATATCTTCTCCCTGTTGGTAATTTTCATCAACAAGCACAAAACTGATAGTGAGTTTATCACAAGTATTTCCTTATACAAGTTATATCCTGCAGCACAATTTTATATTGTTTTTTGGTTTGCTTGAAGCGAAAACTCCATTGTCTTCTCACCAGTAATCCTTTAAAAGATTTCAATTCAGTTTATTTATATTTATAAGCACCAATTCACAGCAGATGTCGTCTTAAATTGCGAAGTCAGATTTCTTTTAAGTTATGTTTGATATATACAGCATTTCTATAACAACGTAAGGTAACATAATAACTTGATGGTGAAATAAAATATGCCTGGAAAACACATAAAACCCCCCTTAAAGAGTTTCACTTCCACCTCGCACAGTCACATCTCAGCGTCCTTTTATTGATGTTATTATTATAGATTTACTTGCAGGGGCACGACCAAAAATCTGTTCAGTGTAAATTTGAGCTTTTTATTCACCACAAAGAAAAAAAAAAAAAAAAAAAGATCAGTCTGTTTGCCAGATGTATCGCACCAGATTTCTCACCATATTCTGTGGGTGTATGAAAAGAAAAAAAAACCCCAACACAATAAAATCAATAAGTACGATTTTTAAACACAGTTTTAATGCTAACATGTTTCGATTATTTTCCCTGTAAATTCAATTGACTCCATCTCAAAAATATGTCATTTTTTATACATCTTATTAGCTGCTTTTTCTTATCTGATGACAAAGTTCAGCTCTGATCAGAGTTGCACTTCTCTAGTCAAGTTTATATTACATTCATAATGTGTGCTAATGCTGTTTTATCATAGCTCTGTTCTGCCTTTGATGCCTTAAAGCCCATGTACAGCTTGTCCTTGTTAAAATGTTGTGTAGGCGTTTGTTTGTGTTGCTGTTTCTCAATGAGATGCTCGACAGAGAACCAAAGATATATTTACATGAGCTTTAATAGTTGTTTTTATTTTGTCGTCCAGGATCTAAATGTTCTAATTCAAAGCTATAAAAATACCCGAATCAAATAGTCTTTCCAACATTTTTAGCTTTTTGTAATACAATTAAATTGTTCTCCTTCATACTTGCTGAAAAAGATTTGTAAGTATGATTATAAGTATGAATGGGATATTGCTTTTGTCTATTTGTTTATTACTGCTTGGAGTCTTATCACCGCTCCTTTCTGTCACAGGCTTTTTCAGTATTCTTTGTTTGTGTGGCGTTTACCTCGGACATCATTTGCCTCCTTTTCATCCCGGTGCAATGGCTTTTCTTTGCTGCCAGTACCTATGTGTGGGTGCAGTATGTTTGGCACACAGGTAAGTGTTCCGCATATTTAGATGTTCTTAAAATTTCCAAGTTTTGATACTGCCAACGTGCAAATTCAAGAAATTCTGCACGTTCTTTTTTTTTTTTTTTTTTTTTTTTTTTAACCAGGTTTATTCTGTCAATCAGAGACTTTTCTTTTAAACTGCGAAAAATAAAGAAGACATTATCAGTTCATTTCTCTTAGGATTAAACATTCCTTCTGTCTTGTTTCACATTAAATTCTCAACTGAATGCTTTCCAAAAAGAGAAGTGGGTGTTGTGTAAAACCAGTGCTCATTATTATGTTTGCTTGCTTAAAAGCGAGAGATTTATTTCAGAAAAATTTGAATGGTGGATATAAGTGAGCTGCGCTCTGTAGATTACCTGTCAGACTGATTTAGTGGCGCCTGCCTGCGTTGACCATAGGCCAGGTGTCAGATTGAAATCCTAGAGCCTGTTGGTGGGAGGGAGGGACGCAGTGGTTCCCAGTTGCTTTCTGAACTCATCAGTGACATTCAGACTCACGGCATGTCATAGGATTATAAATATCCTATTGCACCCCACAGCTTGGTGTTGAATGTTTGGAGTGCAGTGCTGCCAAGAAACAATGGGTTGAGTCTGCTTCAGGGCACACTAAATCCTCATTGAAAACAGTGTAGTGATGGAAATCAGAAGATAAAATATAAGCCTGCATAACAGAAATGTTTACATTTGTGTTTTGTTTTTTTTGTTTTTTTTAAATGTGAAAATCTTGTCAGATTGTATTTCACAGGTTTATCTTTTTAATAAAACAATTTTAGCCACTTTTAATCCCTTAAGTTTAAAATGAGATTCTGACAGTTTTGCTGTGTCTTGTTTTCTTGCTGCAGAGAGGGGTGTGTGTCTCCCTACTGTGTCTCTATGGATACTATTTGTGTACATAGAGGCAGCCATCAGATTCAAAGACCTGAAAAACTTCCACGTGGACTTGTGTCGTCCTTTTGCTGCACACTGGTGAGCGTCAGTTCTGCTTTTATCAAGGGGAAGTGTCTCTTTTGAGTTACAAATCACGTTATAATACTGTTACACTGCTGATCTATGATTTTATGTTTGTATATGCTAATTAATAATTATGCAGATTTTAATGGGCCATATGGTTGCAGTTTTTTGACCAGAATATGGAGTGTAATAATTATAGACATCAGCTTTTTGGAAAACCAGTGATTTGCTTGTTTTCTTACTAACTTTCTATACTTTTATACTTTTGCTTTCTAACTTTTATACTTGTGGTCTGTACACCCATGAGAACTGAACCAGAGCTACCTCTGCTTCAGTTCTCATGTTTTCTTTCTTTATGCTTTGATTTGAAGAAGCCAAACTGTTATGGTGGGCTACATCAATATTGTTTGTGAAAAACAGTTTCTTCAGGAAGCCTGGAGACCTATTGATCAAGGCCAGTTTACAAAATTGCAAAAAAAAAAAAAAAAAAAAAAAAAAAAAAATTTGACTCCTTTTTAAAGCAAAAATATAAAGAAAGGAGCTGTTGTAAGACTTCTGCCTAGAGTGTCATGCAAAAATCTTCATAGCCTGTGAACTTTTTCACATTTATGTGATGTAGTATTGGTGTGAGATGATACCAGTACTAAAGGTTTTTTTAAACTGCATGCAAAAGCGCCATCTTTCGAGTCCCCTACATGGCTTGTAGCAAACTTTAAACAGGAATTCATATGGCTTTCTTTTACCAGTGGTTTTCCTCTTGCCACTTCTAAACAAAGATTTATGGAAATTGTGTCTAATAGGTGTTCTGTCAACATATTCTTTCACCTGAGGTGTTGCTGTCTGCAGCTCAGTCAGAGTTGCCATGAGCCATTTTTGGATGATGGTTTAAGCAGCGATCCACAAGATAATCAAAGCTTGAAATATTGTTTTGTAACCTTATCCTGCTTCATACTTCTTCACCACTTTCTCCCTGACCTGTCTACTGTGTTTCTTGGTCTGCATGATGTTTGTTCACTATGGTTCTCTAACAAACCTCTGAACATTTGTATATGAAAACAAAGTATTACTTTCCTTTTACTTCACAATTACATTACTTTGTGTTGTTTAAATAAGTTGACTGTTGTGGTTGTTATGTGGCCCAGTTTGAAAAAGTCCAAGGGATCCGAATGCTTTTGTAAGGTACTGCAACTGTGGTGTGTTTTGAGTCATTGTTTCCTAGAATTAAATATGACTTTCTGTATCCATCTCTGCAGCATTGGCTATCCCGTAGTCACACTGGGCTTTGGCTTCAAGAGCTACGTTAGTTATAAAATGCGTCTACGGAAGCAGAAGGAGGTGCAGAAGGAGAACGAGTTTTATATGCAACTGCTACAGCAGGCTCTGCCTCCAGAGCAACAGATGCTTCAAAGGCAAGAGCGAGAAGCAGAAGAAGGTAAGAGTTAGACACGAAGCTCTTTGTGTTGATAAAAGATTCCCACTTCTATCACTGCAGCTGTTTTCTGGGCCGTTTTTGTCATTCTTGAGCTTCCAAAGGGTTTTTTTTTTTTTTTTTTTTTTTTTTTTTTTTTTTTTTTTTTTTTAGGTTTCAAGTTTGTGGCTGGTACAGGAAAACAAATTTTGTTAGCAAAAGTTCCAGTGTGAGTTTAACAAAAATATTAAATTTTTTAATGATACATTTGAACTATTGTTTTTTGTTTTTTTTTTCAGGCTGGAATGTTTGTACAGCATCATTCTGGAGTCTGCATTAAGATGAGAAAAATAAACTGTATAAGTTTAGTATTATGTGGACAATGTAAGAAGTTAGTGTTCTTGAGAGGTTAGGTAGGGTGTGTGTGTGTTTGCCAGTGAAATTTAACAGTTACCTGTTAACTGCTCAGTTTTAACACAGTCAGAAGGGAGTAGTGATAAAATGTGTTATGAAAAAGTATTTACAGATTTCTTCTGTTTTTGCTTTTTTTTTTCTCACACTTTAATGTTTAAGATCACCAAACAAATTTTTGTTATCAAAAATAACCTGAGTAAATTCAAAATTAATGATTTCATTTAAGGAAAAAAATGTCCAAAACATCTTGATTTTATGTGAAAATGTAATTGTTCTGCTTGTTAAATTATAAATTACTAGTGATTAACCATACATTTTTTTTTTTGTTCATTTTCACTAGCCACGCCCAATTAATGCCTGACCTGTAGAATCAAGAAATCACTTAAATAGGATCTGTCTGACAACATGAAGTAGGCTAAAGGATCTCAGGAATCAGCACCTCATGTCCCGATCTGGAGAAATTCAGGAACAGATGAGAAAGTCATTTCATAAAACTGTTTTGATTTAAATCTACAAACACGAGCCTCTCTCGGAGCTGCCTTTGGCTGTTCATAAAGTTCATTAAATTGATGTGGAGTGTTTCACATAATCTGTGTATCAGGCATCTCCCTTTCTAAAGGGTTAAACATACAGTGCTCTGTGATGCCTTGTTTTGAAGAGTCACCACTATAGTAGGAACTACCCTCAGAGTTAGGTAAGTCCAGTGAGCTGTTCTATACTGGTGCACAACAGCACAACCTGTTCAGTTTTTGTTGTGGCAAGAAGTGATGTGTGTCAAATACACAGTGAACAGAGGTGGTCTCTGTGTGTTGTTTGCCTTAAAATCACAACCCTTGTGGTCCCACAGACGCTCTGTAATCACTACATAACACACTCGAGCCACAGCGCTGGTTTACCCTCACACGAATCAGTGTAATTACTTTGCTTAACAATTCAGGGAGGAAACGGTTCTAACAAATATTGTGTGGCTCCCTGTAGATAAAGGGAGTAAATATTTTCACAAAGGGCCAGGCGGGTTTTGGTAGCTTTGTTTTTTTTTTTTTTTTTTTTTTTTTTTTTTTTTTTTTTTTTTTTTTTTTTTTTTTCCCCTTTATGAATGAAATCCTCAATTATGAACTGTATGTAATCAGATAATCGCTGATATCAAAATTGGTTTAATAATCTGAAACATGTCTCAGATCTGGCTTTTTTTTTTTTTTTTTCCCCACAGCAATGTACACCTGCAGCATGGGCCTTCCCCTTCTATTCAAAGTCTGTGGTTACAAGTGCACCCTGCTGCACAGTTTAAGCAAACACACTGTGCACATAGTGAACATGAGAGTACTTATTCAATTGAATAAGATAAATATATGAACAAATTTTTAGTTTTCATACAAAATTGAGAAATTGTGGAGCATTTTTCACTGATCGGGATTATTTAAGATGCAGCACACCTGCACAGATTTACCTTGAGATTACATAAATATGTTGCATGCTTTTAAAAAAAAAAAAAAAATCATAATCGTCATATATTAAAATATTGTCAACTTTCTGTCTTTTCCTATTTCATGAAGCGGCAGCATCTAAAGGAATATCTGAACTGGACACAACTCCAGTGTCACAGAATGGTGGCCCAGCCAATAAAAAGACATCTGTGCCATTACCAGAACTGGAGTATAAAGAAAAAGGGAAAGAAGGAAGGAACAGCGGGGATACTAAAAAGCAACACAACAGCATCCTGCCGTCATCGGTGGACTCTAAACTCCAGGAAGTGGAGTACATGGAGAAACATATAAACAACAAGAGACTGACCACAGAGCTGGGCAGCACAGAGAACCTGTTGCTTAAAGAGGACAACAATTCCTCCTGTTCATCTTCCTCCTCATCCTCCTCTTCCAAAAATTACAAAAATACTAACACCAACCCCGTAATGCTCAGTTCCTTGCCGTGTGGCCACAGCGCCACCAACGGCAGCGTGCCCTCCTCGGCACAGCCATCTTCCACAGGGAAGAACGAGAAGAAGCACAAGTTAACGGTGGGGAAAGGGACGTCAGGCGGCTCCCACAGGGATCCCACAGACAACTGCATCCCCAACAACGAGCTGAAGAAGCCAGAAGCTCTTGTTAGGTATGAATCGCTTCCACCCATTAACAATTTACAGCTCTATGCCATTAAACAACAGAAAGTATATTTTAAATGTATACTTTTTCATTTTTAGATCAGTGTTGGTCTTGAGCTTTCTACAAATAGATTTTGAGGCTAGCATTTCCCTTCGTGTGGTCCAGTTTTATACAACTCCCATGTTAGATTTATTGGAGATTAATTTTGCTAGAACAGAGAATCTGAATGCAACAGTTAAAGCCTTCAAAAGTTTGGTTAAATGTCTTGCAAAAAAGAAAAGTATCAGGCAATTTTTCCCTCATTTACACTGATTAAAGACCATAAACTTTGATTTTTCCCAGTCCATTAATTTATCAAGACTAAAAAAAAAAAAACCCACCACTTTCAGTCAAAAATGCATCAACCTAAACCTTGAGTAATGAACCTTGTTGCGCTTGAGGAACATATGCATTGATGGGAATAATCTTGCAATTCTTTTATTTTCTAAAATAACCTGCTGTTTGGTACAACTTTTTTTTTTTTTTTTTAGTGCCATTTTCTTTTTTAGTTCGGTTGCAGATACCTAAATTGCATCTGGTTAACAGCAGGTTAACTGTCCTATGTCTAAAATCATCCAGCCATTCTTTAGTATGTGGTTTTGCAGAGTGTAAAATATCTTCAGTATGTTCATAATGAACTTCTTCACTTAAGCTTAAACAGATTTGCAAAAAAAAATTAAACAAGAACGTCAGAGTCCACTGTAAACTTACGACAATTCTGAGAAATTTATGGCTTGTAAGCTTTATGCTGAAAGCTTTGTGCTTGTGCTTTTCTTATCTCCTGTTCCAGAGCTTCAGCTGCTGTGGAGGAAAAACGTTTACAAAAAAAAAAAAATAAGTTTCCTGCAAATAAACATATCCTCTGTTTTCACTCCCACCTGGCACAGACTGGAGCAGGACATTAAAAAGCTGAAGGCGGACCTGCAGGCCAGCCGGCAGGTTGAGCAGGACCTCCGCAGCCAGATTGGCTCGCTGGGCAGCGCTGAGCGCTCCATACGCACTGAGCTGGGCCAGTTGCGGCAGGAAAACGAGCTGCTGCAAAACAAGTGAGTTGCACAACTCTCTCGGAAGTCTGTAGTGAAGCCTGAAAAGAAACTTTGAAATATTATTATGGAATTGTGTGAATTTGTTTGTACTGGTGATGGATATTTTATTTCAATTGACCAAACGTGTTCTGTGTTGTGTTTTGCGATGCACTAGGCTTCATAATGCTGTGCAGGCGAAACAAAAGGACAAACAGACAGTTGGCCAACTAGAAAAGAGGCTCAAAGCAGAACAGGAGGCCCGATCTGCTGCAGAGAAGCAGCTCACAGAAGAAAAGAAGAGAAAGAAATTAGAGGAGGCCACAGCGGCCAGAGCAGTAGCACTAGCAGCAGCATCTAGGTATGTTGCTTTCTCAGTTTTTCTTCCTGTGGTTTGTTTATTGCTGAGATTCACTCAAGTTTTTTTTTTTTTTGTTTGTTTTTTTTTTTAGAGGGGAGTGCACAGACACGCTGCGGCGTCGAATCACTGAATTAGAAGCAGAGGGTAAAAAATTAACAATGGACATCAAGCTGAAAGAGGAGCAGATACGAGATCTTGAATTAAAAGTTCAGGTAGGTGTTATTCAGTGCTAAGAGATGGCGAAAAGTCCAGTTTACATGTTTAACCTCTTGAGTAGAATCAGCTCTGCCGGTTCTGAATTCTTGCATTATCCAGTTTGATCATCAGAAGCTCGAATTCATCTGGATAAAAGTGCAGGGTTTCAGTTGTTTTAGTTTTTCGTGAGCATACAGTAGAAAACTATGCAAGAACCTTTAATCATCTTTCATTTTTTTATTCTATGTAAGATAAACAGTCTAGATTAAAGCTACTGGCCACACTTTTGTGTTAAAGTACTCAAACTCACTTCAGATATAGCGTGTCACCTATAGAACAACATTTCATGGTCAGCTTTTCTATTTGTTTTCAATTGTTGTCAAATCAAGATAAAACCCTTCCAAAAACAAGCTCGCACATGCCTCTAGTGACATTACATAAGGGAGCAAATCAGAAATCTTTGGGTATGCCCATTTTCTCTTTATTCGTGTGTTTTTAATCAAATTCCTCTTTTAGTGTTCGTTACTTGTATTCAGTAATGTTTTGTGAAGAGCATTAAGGAAAACTGAAATGCCCAGATTAACTAATCCAAGATTTTCAACCAATTTAAGACAAGCTGGTATAAAAACCTTTATAGTTTCTCAAGACATTAAGATGATTTGAGTCCCTACGATGTTTCCCGCGGCAACACCATCATTCCAGTCAACACCACAGAGAAGAAGTAAGAAAACTCTTGTGGTTTGGGAGCAACAAAGAGAGAAGTTGTTTGGCTTAGCCACAGGAGTATGAGACCAGGATGCTGAGTCACTGTACAGGAAAAACACCTTACTGGTTCAGGCAGAAAACCACATTTACAAATCGTGAATATGAAATTAAAACCAAATAGGCATATGAACAGACTCCTACCAGGTGATGTTCTGAAGACAGTTGTCGTCTTAGTAACTGTTAGTTTTAACCTTGGCATTCCCTGCAAGATCCATCATGGCTTTAGGGTCACTGGCGTCAAACTGGCTCAAACATGTAAAGTTAAACCCTTTGCCATTTGAATGCTTCAGACTCTCTGAACTCTGTCAAAAGTTGCTATACTCCCAAAAACTGGCCATACTAGTACCAGCTGATCAGTCTGTTGTGATGTCATCTGTTTATTTTGTAAAGTCCTTCTCTGGAAATTACCTCGGTGTATTGTTTTTATTATCAGTTTACGTCTGTTTGTGAAAACCGGTACTCCACTGGCTAGATTGTTTAATATTTCTTTCCACAAAGTATTTTTCGGTGATTGTCTGACCTCGTGTGCATAACTTGTTTATATTTCAGGAACTTCATAAATATAAGGAAAATGAAAAAGACACAGAGGTGCTGATGTCAGCGCTGTCGGCGATGCAGGACAAGACTCAGCACCTTGAAAACAGCCTGAGCGCAGAGACCAGGATCAAACTGGACCTCTTCTCTGCACTTGGAGATGCCAAGAGACAGCTGGAGATTGCACAAGGTACACAAACATATTTGCTAATTTGTTCCCATTAATAAAACACTTATATATTGTTTTAGAACTGAAGTGTAAAAGTGAACGGATCGCGATTTTTTTTAATTTATTTTTTTGTAGGTCAGATCCTTCAGAAGGACCAAGAGATCAAAGACCTGAAGCAGAAGATAGCAGAAGTTATGGCCGTCATGCCCAGCATCTCTTACACAGCCGACACCAGCAGCATGACCCCCGTGGCCCCCCACTACTCCTCAAAGTTCATGGACACCAATCCCTCCAGCCTGGACCCCAACGCTTCTGTTTACCAGCCCCTCAAAAAGTGAACGCTTTTTCTTTTTCTTTTCTGTTCTGCCCCTCCCTTTCCTCCATCCACCCTCTCTACACTTTTACTGCTCCTGCAGGCCCCATCATGTCGCGACTGAGAACTCAAGTTTTCTTCTGTTGTCTCTCTTTTTGCCAGGTCAGAAGGATGTTGTATTGTGTGACTGTGTTTGTTGTAGTTAAAACAAAAGACAAAAAAAACCCCCCAAACCACTTAAAAACTGACATACCTGGAAAATTAGGAAGCCCCGGTTGTTTTTATTTAAATGTCTAGTGAAACCTCACAGATTCAGGCGTGTATCTTCATCTCAAGGGTGCAGCTCCTCCGTCACTGCAACCTCCTACCAGCTCTCGGGGAGAGGCAGATGAGTTTCTGTCCCTTCATTCTTCTCTGATTCATATCTCCCATGTATTTGGCACTTTGTTGTTGCACCAGTGGTACAACCAGAGGAATGTATTTCGCTGATGGGGAACGTCTTGTTCTTTTATTTATTCTAAAACCAGACGGTTTTCTTTCATCCTGCACGTTTTCTTTAAAACTTGATGCTGAAAAAACATAAGAACAAAGTTTGAAATAAATTGTAGATTAAGTTGTATGCAGAACCTGGCATTTTTGAGATACTTAACAGTATGATAACCTTAATTAAGAATACAGTGGTTCCTCAGTATTTATTCAGAAAAGTTAAAAGTATAAAATGATCCAAGTGCTTTTTTTAGGAGAGAAAAGCAGCAATTATTTCTACTATTCAAGTTTTCTCCCTCCAAAATATTTCCACAGAGGTGAACTTTTCTGTTTCGTGACAAAAAAAGTGTATCTACCGTCTTTCAGCTCACTGACCAGCAGTGCCCAGCAACGCGTGGGAAAGGAGCAATACTGCTACTCTATGCTTTATTCAGCTGGAGAAAACTGGTCACTTCAACACTTTCTCTGACATCTCTTTGAAGGTATTTTCACCCCTAAGAATGGTGTGATACTAAATTTTAAGGAGTTTTGAAACCCTTTAGAACCTCAGTATGCATTGAGACTGCCAGTCAGCCCACGCCTACTTGTACGATGACTTCACGGTGCTCTGCGTGATCTCTGCCTCGATGTGACGACAAAACGCCGGCCAGAGGTTTCTCAAATAGTTGTGAAATACTTAACCAAAGTGGAAATGTTCCTCTTAGCATAGTCAGAAGAAAGAAATTCCATCGACCAATTTCAAGGCACGCTGTTGAAGAATCGTCGTTTAAATCAAATAAACCGGATTCATTAGTAATTAAAATAGATAAAAAGGAAAGCACCACAAACCCCAAACCTTTCAGTTCTGCATGTTAAAAGCCACAATGATGGACAGAGCAGCGTTGAGAACGAAATTTGGAAATGTGAACTTTAATGTTTTAAATGAAATAATCCAACCTTCCACTTTAGAGACTGTAATTCCTGTTTTTCTTTCATGTTTTCCAAGACTGTATTGAAAATACATTTGCTCACATATTTGTCAAATATCTAGTTGAGTACCACTCAGTGAAATCGAAAGCAGGCAGAGGATTTGGTCCCCTGCGCTGTTGTAAACTCTGTAGTAAAACTGAAATAATGTTTCTTTTTAGTGAATCTTGGGTAATCACCTTGCTCCCATTTCTGGTATTGTTCTTCTTGTCCCGCCTCCCCCTCCACAGGGAGAAGTATGCTTGAGTCTGATGTGGTTTCACCATCGCCTGAAATGATGATCATCACCCACATGGTTTAGTTCACCTACTGTACATGGAGAAGCGTTTGGTACCTTGTTTTCTCACTCAGATTGCAGTCGTCTGCTTCTTGGAAAAATGTTGTGAAAACTACAGTTTAGTCAGTTGTCCTGTCAACTGATTGGTGAACGTAAACAGAAGTTGTATTGTTTTTTTCTTTTTTGTTTGTTTTTTGTTTTCTATTCCCACAGTCACAGTTTTCTCCCAGGTCTGACCTTGGCTGCGCTCTCGCTCTGTGAGGTTTACAGGAAATAAAAAAAATAATAATTTTCTTGAAAACTTATGTTGTTCTTCTACTTTTCTGTTTTAACTCTTTTACTGAAAATCTTGTAAGGTTTTATGGAGGGAATAAATGCTAAGATCCTGACTAATCTGATCAGTTGTATATAGCCAGCTAATTACTTCTTTGTTTTGCAATATTGGGGGTATTTTACACTTAATAAATAAATATATATATTTTTAAAAATCTGTAAGCAGTATTTGCACCGCTTACAGATATATTCTTTTTGTTTTTTAAATGTTTCAGATCATCAGTCGAATACAAAATGTCATTTTCAAATGATGACCCATTAAGTGGAAAAGCTAACTAAAGAAACCTAGCTCAATGTGAAAAAGTTATGAGTCCTAAACCCAACAACTGGTTGTGCCTCTGTTGGCAGCATCAAACTTTTGTGATCAGTATTTTTTTACAGTATTCCTCTTGGCAGAATTATCTTAATTTAGCCATTATTTGTTGGAGGATATTTGAGCATTAACAGCCTGTTCAAGACCACATCACATCATTCAAGTCCTGGCTTTGACTCTGCCGCTCCAAATCCTTTATCCATGCTTCAATCATTGTCCTGCTACACAACCCAAGTGCTCTTGAGCCCAGATTCACAAACTGATAGCTGAACATCCTCTTATGTGATCTTCTATTCATGCAGGTCCTTTGACACAGCAAAGCTTCATGAGGAGGGTTTCACCAGATGTAACTTGACATATACCTTCCAAATGCTCCACTTGTGCTTTTCAGTCGACAGAATACAGTAAAGATGTTTTGTTTTTTTGTGCCAAATGTGAGATGGGCCTTTCGTGTTATTTTTGGTCAGAGTTGGCTTTTGCCTTGGAACTCACCCATGGAAGTCATTTTTCCTCTCTTATTGTTGAATCATCAACCCTAAAAGCAGCAAATGAGGTCTACAGTGCTTCAATGTTCTAGGTTCTTGTGACCTCCTGGATGAGGAGAGTGCACTATTTTGGTAGGTCGCCCACTCCTGGGAAAAGTCACTCCTCCTCCATGTTTTCTCCTTTTGTGGATAATGTGGTTCTCCTAAGTCCCCAAGACTTAGGAGAACCACGATAAACTTATGAAACCGTTTCTCATAACTTATCGAATCATCAAACAGGTTCTATTCAAGGAATTATTTGATTCTACAGGCATGGTGGTAGTCAGACTAGGGTGTGTCTGGTGAAATTAAAATCGGCTTGACTTTCCAGGGGGTGGGTTAGATAGTTATTTTCTCCCAATCTGTAAGTTTGACTAAAAAACAAAACGACAACAAAAAAACCAGATCTGTAATTGCTCCCTTTTCTCGCCATTCCTGGTGCAACATCTTCTCTTTGCCACTGGGAGGCAGTGTCAACCTCTACACTGCCAATCAAAACAGATTAACTGTCCACGCAGGATCTTGTTAATAACTCTGACGAGATCCATTATTCTCCCTTTTTAAGACCATAAAATCCCATTTAGCGTTGACAAAAGAAAATGAGTAAAATCTTCCTGAGCGCTACTGAACATGAGTGTTTAATTCATTGTGGCCACAGCAGTAAAAGGTTGGTAGATGAAGTTCCAGGGAGACATCCTGAACATCAGTACATTTTTTTTCTTTAAACCGTACAGGCCTGCATTCTTTACATTTTATATTTAGGTTCAGTTGCAGAGATATTTTGACCTCTGAGTGTTTGATCTTATACTGAGATATATCTTGAAAAGACAGACATATATAACTTACATACATTTTGATCTGGATGACAATTCGTCTACATATTTTCCCTTCCTTGAGGATAAGGAGCCTCGTCCTAACAAGGACAGTGGATTTCAATGCATGAAATAAGCTCAGGATTCTGCCACGTACCAGGCTTCCTGAAACGCACCTGATAAACCTGCACAGCGAGAGAAACTCCTCATTCCTTCCGACTTAATCATAAATTGTAAAACAAATGTGACATTTGACTCACTTTTACATGTGCTGTTATCACAAATCTATCAACAGATTTTTTTTTTTAACAAAAGAGAATCTAAATGAAAGCGTATTGTGTTGATTGTCTATTCATAATGAGGAAAATCAAGTAAAACAGTTACATCTATGCACAGGTACTTCCACGTTTCCTGCTGCAAGGATGCTTAGTTGGTAGACCGTAAATCAAAGAAGCAAACTGTACAGTGAAGATTTGGATCTGTTGCATGTTGGTCAACCTGTTCACGCACACCTCTCAGATTTTTACTGTTGCTTTAAAATCCAAGGCATAAATTTCCACTCTTCAGTCGTCTCTGAGGCTGCAGCTGCCTGAAAAGCAGCAGCACTTTGCAAAAACTACACGACCGAGCAGAATAACTAGTTCTTTACACTGGTTTGAATACTCACAGTTTCAGATCTGATTATTTTAGACAGGAAAGCAAGTAGGATCACTTCTTACCAAGCTTCAAACTGATCATATCCCAAATGTTGCATAGTATGTCCCCAGGGACGTCTTAACCCCATGAACTTGTGTCTCTGAGCTTGACATCGCATGTGAAGTCTGGTTCTGCTGGATTTTTTACAAGCCTTTCTTCTGAGTGGTTGCATTTAAAGGCTAATGATGTAAGCTCAGAGTAATGCAGCATGGTAGTTTGGTAATAACTGAAATCTTTTGATATGAAGCCCAAGACAATATGAGTAACAATTTTATCATTTCCCATAGAAATGAAGAATTTTCTAAATAAATATAAATAAAAAAAAAAAAAAAAAAAATATATATATATATATATATATATATATATATATATATATATATATATATATGAGCGGCTGGGTAGCTCAATGGGTAAGTCACCCGACCTTCACCCGGGAGACCGGGGTTCGAATCCAGGCCGGGTCGCTTGGTTGAGATATCCAGTGTGGGTCCTTAGGCAAGATCCTTCGCGCTACTGCCTACCTCATGATGAGTGACAAAGGAATACACGCCATGCCGGCTCAGACGTCGCCCGACCAAACAAGGTCTGCGTCAGGTGCTGGGGAACCAGGGCACCTTCACGAAAAATGGGTTACTGGAACAAGACGGAATTGGGTGAGAGGTGAAAACTTGGATCTGTTGGAATGCTACTACTCAAGTAACCCTAGTCAGAGGGGTTACATGCAAAGAATGCGGGAGGAATGGTTACATCGACATCCCCATTCAACACTAACTGCCAAACAACTAGTAGCTCAGTGTTCCAACATCCGCAAATGCTGTCACAACTTGAGATAGACGAGGTACAACACAAATGCTACGGCAAGGGGGAGCCAGGACGCCAGGTCAGAGGGGAGTTAACTTCAACTCCCCACCCGGAGATTGGGTATGCAGCCCCAATAATGAACGAACCATCACAGCTGAACGAGGCAGCAACTGACCTGAGAGGTAGGATCGTGGCCCGAATGAACACCAGGCAATCCCGATGCCAATTACAACGGCTGAGTGAAGTACCATCAGAAAGTCTCATTGAAGATGTGAATGCAGCATTGAGAACGATCCCTACCAACACCATAACGGAAACCAATGAGCTTGTGTACAACTCAGCATCAGTGATCCTTGAGATGCTCGGCTATAGGAGCAACCATGAGATTCAATACCCACCATGGAAAAGACGGTTAGAGGCTAAAATCAAGGTAACAAGGAGGGAAGTGAGCCAATTGTCAGAGCTCCAAAGAGGTGCAATCAAAAGACCGGTACCCGAGCGGTACAGCCAGATGCCCATACCTGAAGCGCTCGAAACTGCCAAACAAAGGCTCCAAGCCTTGGCCAGTCGCCTAAAGAGGTACACGAGAGAAAATGAAGCCAGGAGGATTAACCGGCTCTTCTCCACCCAACCAGCTAAAGTGTACTCTCAATGGCAGGGTAATAACAACAGAGCAGACCCACCAAGGCTGGAGACCCAACAGTACTGGAAAGGCATATGGGAAAGGGAGGCGACCCACAACAGCAATGCACAGTGGCTAATCTCTCTACGAGATGACCACGGCAACCTCCCTGAGCAAGCCCCAGTAACTATCACAGTGGCAGATGTCCAAGAAAGAGTCTCAGGTATGAAAAACTGGACAGCACCAGGTCCTGACATGATCCATGCCTACTGGCTAAAGAAACTCACTGCCCTCCATGAGCGACTGGCAGCTCAAATGAACCAGCTGCTACAAAGTGGGACTCACCCTGAATGGTTAACTGAAGGGCGCACAATCCTGATCCAGAAGGATCCCTCAAAGGGTTCGGTCCCATCCAACTATCAGCCAATAACCTGTCTCTCTACAACATGGAAGCTCATGTCAGGCATCATAGCAGCTAAGATAGGTGGGCACATGGATAAATACATGAGTACAGCACAGAAGGGCATCGGCATAAATACCAGAGGAGCCAAACACCAACTCCTGGTAGACCAAACAGTCGCCCGAGACTGCAAAACCCGACACACCAACCTGTACACGGCTTGGATTGATTACAAGAAAGCCTATGACTCAATGCCACACACTTGGATCATTGAATGCTTAGAGATGTACAACATCAACAGGACTCTAAGAGCCTTCATTGCAGCCTCGATGGGGATGTGGAAAACCACCCTTGAAGCCAACTACAAGCCATTTGCACAAGTGTCCATCAAATGTGGCATATACCAAGGAGACGCTCTGTCCCCACTGCTGTTCTGCATAGGTCTGAACCCCCTCAGCCAAGTCATCAACAAGACTGGCTACGGATACCGACTCAAGAACGGAGCCACCATCAGTCACCTCCTCTACATGGATGACATCAAGCTGTACGCTAAGAGCAAACGAGACATCGACTCACTGATCCACACCACCAGGATCTACAGCACTGACATTGGGATGTCATTCGGACTAGAGAAGTGTGGTCGGATGGTTACACAGAGAGGGAAGGTCATCCACACAGAAGGGGTCTCACTCCCAGAGGGAACAATAGCAGACATTGAGGACAGTTACAAGTACCTGGGAATACCACAAGCAAATGGCAGCCTCGATGAGGTCACAAGGAAAGGAGCCACGGCCAAATACCTCCAACGAGTAAGGCAAGTCCTGAGAAGCCAGCTCAATGGCAAGAACAAGATCCGTGCGATAAACAGCTATGCCTTGCCAGTAATCAGATACCCTGCAGGAATAATAAGCTGGCCAAAGGAAGAGATAAAGACCATGGATGTTAAAACTCGGAAACTACTAACCATGCATGGAGGGTTCCACCCTAAATTCAGCATCCTGAGACTATACGCGAACCGTAAGGACGGAGGCAGAGGACTAGCGAGTGTGAGAGCCACTGTCCAGGATGAAACATCCAAGATCCATAAATACATCAAGGTCAAAGCCTCAACCGACGATGTGCTCAGCGAATGTCTCAAACAATGGGGACCAGAGGATGAGGTGCTGGAGGAACCATCATGGGAGGATAAGCCCCTACATGGGATGTACCACCGACAAATAACTGAAGTGGCTGATATCAGGAAATCCTACCAATGGCTGGAAAAAGCTGGACTCAAGGACAGCACAGAGGCACTCATCCTGGCTGCACAGGAACAGGCCCTAAACACCAGAGCGATAGAGGCACAGATCTACCACACCAGACAAGATCCAAGGTGTAGATTGTGCAAGGAGGCCCCTGAGACAGTCCAACACATAACAGCAGGGTGCAAGATGCTGGCAGGGAAAGCGTACATGGAACGTCATAACCAAGTGGCGGGCATAGTGTACAGAAACATCTGTGCAGGATATGGACTGGAAGCCCCGAGATCAAAGTGGGGCACACCCCCAAAGGTGGTGGAGAATGACCGAGCTAAGATCCTGTGGGACTTCCAGATCCAGACAGACAAAATGGTAATGGCGAACCAACCGGACATCGTGGTGGTGGATAAACAACAGAGGAAAGCCGTTGTGGTGGATGTAGCAATACCAAACGATTGCAACATCAGGAAAAAGGAACACGAGAAACTGGAGAAATACCAGGGCCTCAGAGAGGAACTGGAGAAGGCCTGGAAGGTGAAGACCACAGTGGTGCCTGTGGTCATCGGGGCCCTCGGGGCAGTCACCCCCAAACTGGAGCAGTGGCTAAAACAGATCCCAGGAACAACGTCAGACATCTCAGTTCAGAAATGCGCAGTTCTCGGCACAGCCAAGATACTACGCAGAACCCTCAAGCTCCCAGGCCTCTGGTAGAGGACCCGAGCTCAGAGGTTGAGAAAGACCACCCGTGGAGGGTGAGAAGGGAATTTATATATATTTATATATTATATATATATATATATATATATATATATATATATATATATATATATATATATATATATAGGATATAGCTAGAAATGTGTGTTTTAGCCTATTTTGGTTTGAAGTCAAGGAGAATTTAGTTTCACAGGAAATGATAGTTGAGTAATGCTTACTTATTTTTTTCCACTAAACATTTACTTTTAATCATACTAAAGACGGTGTGAAATGACACTTGTTTTAAGATATGATTGCCAGATTGTCCTTCCTGTTCTGTAAAGGCTGTCTTAAGAGCATATTTTTAGATCAGATGCACCAAATAAGGAAAAATGGCATCATATTAAATAGATGGAATAGAACTGTCCTATCTTCGCCTTACAGTTGTGAAAAATCTCAATTTCATTTTATAAAGGCACTAAAACCTCATATGGTCATGTCAAAAGTTTAAAAATATAACATATACCCCCAATATATTACAGATTAAATCAATACTCCAAGCAGTTACCTTTGATTACCTTTCAAACACATGACTTTATCAAGAATTGTCATGCTACTAAAATATAAAACCAACAAAACTAAATATTAAAAATGTGTGTGCATGAACGTTAGCCCAAAAAATGTTCAGGCCTTTTGATTTAGAGTAATTCTGTAGCTGCACAGCCAGCGAGTCCCGACTGGAATCTGAGGGAGAATCTGTGGAGGGAGCTCAGGATCAGCAGGATGGCAAGCAGGCCTTAAGCAAACATACCAGTGGACACATGCAAAAAGCTTGTCTGTCATTATAAAACACAGTTGGCTGCTTTTATCCCAAACATGGCTTTTTCGGTTATTATTGAGAAGGGTAAAGTTTTTTTTTGTTGTTGTTGTTGTTGTATAAATAATGTACACTCCATATAATCCAAAGTAGTTCCACCCAACCCTTCTTCTCACCGCACCTTCCCAGCTGCTCCTTAAATTTTAAATCCACCTGCGGAGGTAAGGCAACTCAGTTCATGACGTATCCGGTGACGTCTCTAGGACCTGAGAAAACCAACCTGTTTGGATCGTTTGTGTCAGGAGGGACTGGGTGGGAGCAGAACCGCACCGAAGCCTTAACAGTGAGTTAGAAGAATCGGAACTACAGTCACACTGCGACCACCTCGTCTGCCGCCGCCGCTACAACCGCTTGCGTAACACCGCAAAGCGGGCGTAGCGCAGGCACGTTATTGGCTAGTTTACATACATAACACCGCCCAGGGGACGAGCATGATAATCCACCGTCGAGTGAAGCCGAGCTGAGTGGAGGGGAGAAGAAAACAGGCGAATATTAGTATTTTTTTAAAAAAAAAAGTTTGGTCGAGTGAGTGGTAATTTAAATTAAGGGAGGAGAGCCGACAAGACGGACAGGAGCTCGGTGGGCTTTCCGCCCCACTTCTGGCTTAAGAGATGGACGCTTTGAAATCCGCTGGAAGGGCAATTATACGGAGCCCGAGCTTTGCTAAACAGTCGTGGGGAGCAGGGAAACATAAAAGTAAGTGTTGCTGTGGTTTGTCTGTTAGCGTTAGCTGGCGCCGTAACCAAGCTAGGGTGTGTTTTCTCCGCTTCACAACTTCAGTTGTCGGCTTTGCAATATTTCACAGTGCGAAGCGGAGACGTGTGAGTTGCCAGCCCAGCAGAGCAGAGATATACTTCAGGAAACATGAACTTGACACTTAACCAGGGAGCTGACTCTTTTTTTGCAGCTTTTCCCTCAACTCCACGAGTCTGCTTGTAACCCCAGGTGGGGTTGCGGGTCACGGACCAAAGTTGTAGGAAACCCTACTGTTTCCCCCGTCACGTCAGTTTCGACAGCCTGACGTGGTTGGTAGTGTCTAACAGGGGCTCAGCGGGGAGCTCCAGCCTCCCGTGAATCGCACTTATGAACCACACGGAGAGAAATGTGCTCGCCGTCGTGGCAAGCCTGTGCAGTCCTGTTGCTATGGAGATACTCAACGTGAAACAAAAAAACACGAGGCTGCCGGAATTACTGGTGGTAAATTCTTAAAATTTAAGGCATTTCTGACTGGTTTATGGTCGAATTAACCACCGGGGTTTTCTCTTGTGAAATGTCTGACTTTTATAACACTGGCGTGGGGTTTCAGATGCACGCTGATCTCATTTGTTTATCTCCACAAAGGGGGGATGCCCCCTGCTTCAGTGTCCCTCTCATCTTTTAATTCATAGACAAAGGGGCAATTGGCGGCGTGGTGCGTTGCAGAGCGCAGCTGATGCTTTGTTTTGGTACAGAAGAGAGAGGGACGCACATCCAGCCAGTCCTGGGATCTCATCCCGGTCTGGACGTGTGTGCCATGACTCTGCATCCAGTCAGTGGCTATAAGGTTTGACATTTAAGCAGACGGTGTCAATCATCCATCCATTTCACACAATAATCCGATGTTCCTGTTTTTGTCTGTAATAAAGGAGCTCTTGATCTTCCCCTTTTTTTTTTTTTTTTTTTTTTTTTTTTTTTTTTTTTTTTTTTTTTTTTTTTTTTTTTTTCCTTCTTCTTTTTGACTGTTGCAATGTAATTATTGGCTCAGCTGTGTTGTGAATAAAAAGCAACCTGTCTCAGCATGTTGTGTCATGCTCCAACGTGGGCCCTGTCTTTTGCATGCAACCCAGTTGCGGTTTAGGTTTTATTTCCATGCACTCTGCCTTGGATTGCACTATTTTAAACATTCAGCAATTCTAAATTTAGGTCTAAATTAGAAGCAGAGTTTTGCTCATGGAATGCCCCCAGTGTCTCTGCTGAAGAGCAGCATCCCCACAGCATGATGCTGCCACTATTATTTTTCTTAGGGATGGACTGATATAAAAAAATTAACATTGCTGCTATGGCTGAACTGATATTTACTGATATTATATATACTAAATACATATATAAACCCCTACCATTTCTCTTAACCCCGCCCTCCCCCCCAAAATCTGGTCATATGCGCAAACAAATACCACATGGGTAACCCCCTCCACTCGCCCTCCCGAAACACACACAAATAGCAACACAAGATGGAAATAAACATTGGTTATTATTATCGGCCCACATTTACGTATTGAATTGACACGATACGTTACAAAATGACCACTATGAGCCTCTACCGACGATAAAGCAGATATATCATGCATTCCTAATTTTCCAGACCTGGGGGGCGGGGTGTTTTTTTTAATTTGGCTCTTACTTTGGATCTGTTTCCTGTTTATTCTGAGTCAGTTCAGTAGATAATATCCTTTTTTTTTTTTTTTTTTTTTTAAATATGGTTTGTGTCATCAGCATTATTTTTAGAGCATGACAGACATGTTGAACTTTCCAGTATGAAAATTGTGGTGAGCAGAAAATCTCTGTCCATATTGAAGAGAACCAGCCTTTTCTCTCTTTCCCAGTCACGTAGCGGTATTTTTGGTGTTGTCAACGTTGAAGCAGCAGCTCATCACAACGCCTTCTTGTTCTAACCTTGTCGATGGTTGAATGGAAACTTGTACAGTGTGGGTGATTCTGCTCCCAGAGATCAAAGTTGGGACTAATTTGGATTTTGCTCAGTTTTCAGATGGTCAGGAGCATAACCCCCTCCCCCCCCTCAAAAAAAAAAAACAACACAGATTTCTTTCTTCTCTTCTCATGTTTTTATATATTTTCTATCAGAACTGGCTGGTTCTTATTTATCTAGTCCCCTCTACCTGTTTGGCCCTGCGATGTGGGCAGTAACCTGTGTCCCCTTTACAAAGTCACCCAATGAGAGGGGGGGGGGGGGGCCTGCCATGCTGTAATGGAGATCTTGCAGGATTCCTTTATGGTGTAGTAAAATCCATAATGATTTACACCACCGTTGGTTACTGCATGTCAGTGTGCTCCCTCTGTGTGTTGTGTCACGTGGAGACGGGGCTGCACAATCCTGCTTTGTCACTGTTTTTCCTGAAGGGCAGTTTTAATCCTGCGAGGGGAAAATGGATGTTTAGCTTCTTCTGGTTCTAGCTGACACGGCTGCCAAAACATCACACTCCAAAATGTCAAAATAGTTATTTTAGTGCATTTATAATAAGCGCTGGGGTACTCAGTTGCAGTATAATGATTATATGAGGCAAGCACTTAATCAGGTGTCATGTTGAATTTGGCTTTTTGAGTCTGGAAGGATTGTTTGTTTTAAACATGGTCCAAAGGGAAGAAACACTTAAAAGCAATATTTCAAGATATAATAACAGCATCTTAGATGTGCTCCACTTTTACACATTCCTCCCTCTATTAAACTTGGCAGGAAGCAGACTGGTTCACCAGTTCTCTTTCATGGTGAGAAATAATTGATGTAATCTTCTTTAGCCATATGTTGAGGCATATGCTCACGGAGTTTATCAGCTCCAGTGTCAGGAGGTCCTGGTCAGTAGAAGAAAGAATTAAAACACGAGAGGAAGCCTACTGCTGCTCATACTAATAATATTGTACATGCAGGCTGGAAGTGGTCGCATTGTTCTACAGATTTATTCATCCTTCCTTTCGATGTGTTTAAAGCAAAAAAACCACCAAAAAACCAAAGAGGTTAAGCTGTGTATTTGCAATTCTTTCATCGTTAGAAGATGTTGGTGTAGATTGATTGGCTGTGATGGATCTGGGATATCTTCTGCGTGTTCTTGTTCAACAAACTGGTATTAACCTGAGATTGTTTCTACTGAAGTGGCACCAATTCCTCTTCCCAAACCCTGTTGAGAATAACGTAGGTGAAACCTTCTCTAAAAGCGGTCTACAGCTTGAGGAAATCCCTCAGGCTTCATGCACTATATGCGCTGAACTAATCTTGTATACAATGCTCACAGGAATCAGAGATTTTTGGGAGGTTTTTTTTCTATAAGATTTTTTTTTTTTTATCTCTTTCTTAATCAGTATACTTTTTGGCTGGCAGATCAAAGGATGTCCATGTAAAGATGTGCACAAGCATGTACGAGCAGATTAGTAGAGGAACATATGGCAGATCTGTGGTCCTTCCTGTCAACTGGTTAATCCAGGGAAATATTCATAGGAACTTTCCGATATAACTGCTGCCTTCACCTACAAACAGATATTAGATGTTCCCAAAAATGTCTGCAATAATATGTAGCGGGTATGGGCGCTTTCCCACATATTTTATACACTCACCTGAAATGTTTGCTTGCGAGAAATCTTGTTCTTAATCTCGTCTGACTGAAGCACATAGTTGATGCTGATGTGTTTGTGGTAAACTACAGCAAACTTAGCCTTTGCAATTTATTGACTGGCATCAGACACTTCTTTCTTATATTTCAGTTCTTCCACAGACAGCTGCAGAATATTTTCAAACCCCAGCAGACCCCATTGTGAGACATCATACCAGACCTTAAATCTCTGGAGTGGCTCCCTGTTTGGAAAAGGAAAAGGGTAGAATTTAAAATCTGGTTGATGGTCTGTAAAACAAAATGCTCTCTGGTCTGAATGCATATCAGAGTTGCTGGTCAGGTGTGAACAATATAGACCCCTCCGGTCAACAGAGACTTCTTTACTTTGGAATCAACTGTCTGAAAACCTGAAATTAGCAGAAACTGTTGGTTCTTTTAAATGAGGACTGGAAAGATTATTGTTTACTGCCCTGCACCAACAGGCCAAGGAATGATTCATCTTTTCTCTTGTCTCTGCTTCTCATTTGCTTCAATGTTGTCATAATGGGCTGCACGCTGAAGAAGTTGCCTTGCAGCAAGAAGGTCCTGGGTTTGCGTCCTGGCATGGGATCTTTCTGCATGGAGTTTGCATGTTCTCCCAGTTAATGCGTGGGTTCTCTCCGGGTACTCTAGGTTGCTCTCACAGTCCAAAAACATGACTGTCAGGTTAAATGGTCTCTCTTAATTACCCTTAGAGGTGTGTGTGTGTGTGTGTGTGTGTGTGTGTGTGTGTGTGTGTGTGTGTGTGCGTACGTGTGCGTGATTGTTCCAGTGTGTGTTTGTGTTGCCCTGTGATGGAAAATTTGGCAAAAGTAAACTGGAGATTTTATTCTAGGAAAGTGTGGTGACACAAATAGAAAGTCTTATGGCCTTGGATACCAGAAAGATTTGCTAAAAGCTTTACAACTTAATCATCGCTGGGTTCATATGCACTTCATCTGTTCCTGAAGGTGTATTGCTGTGTCAGAATAGCTAAGAGGACCTGCTATCAGCAGTTGGAATCGGTGCTTGGAGTCTTAGCTTAAAATATTACAATGACATGTAATGCCAGTTGGCTAACAGAGCGATCTGGTGTCAGTCGACTGATGACTACAACTCTGCCTGCAGCCTATTGATTATTAGCGCATCCTGCTGCTCTGAGGTGGCTGCCCTGTTCTGGTCGATGCTGAATGACTCTAATTATCACAGCCACCAGTTCTTCCTGCCTCTCATAGATCGGATTGAAAAATCTGGCCCAGTTAATGTTTGGTTTAAAAATAAGATCCGTTTCCTGCCCTTGTTTAGAGAATGCATTCTCATTTTGTGCATCATAACAGTTGTTGGAACCCAGCCCCTCCTGTTTGGCAAGCCTGCCAGCGGAGTGTGTTGCGGATCAGTTTCATAACCCAGATTCTTGTTGGGAGTACATTCTGAACTCAGCTGGTCATGAGCCCTAATCCCCCGACTGCTATGACCACTCATTTTCCTCTCTCCCTCCACTCACTTTCCTACTTTGAGTGGATTTAGCCGATACTGAAAGACACATGTCTCAGTGACTTATCCTCTGCAAATCCCTTCCCTCACCACTCTAAAATTAATTTGAAGGGTCTTCAAATTAAATCTCCAACGGCTGCAACGCATCCTCCTTATCTTCGGGATAACATAACATTCATATTTAAGACGGGGTGCATCTTCTGTTGTAATAATGTGTGTTAAAAGCCATCTGCAGGTCACAATGGAGAACTTTAACCCTGGCCTTCCAATAACATGCAAAATATTTTCCGCTGAAGCTAAATTTGGAGTTAAGGATCTGTGTTGGCACCAGGCTGAGGAACAGAACGCTGTTTCATTTGACGAGAGCTTTTTCTCTTCATATACACAGAATCTAACTTTCTTTCAAAGCTTTGGGATCACTCGGATATTTTTTTGGTGCCGAAGGGATGTGGAAATCTCTCCCTTTAGGCTTACGGCTTGTCTCTGTGCATCCCTTCAGGCATCTTCTCTTCTCTGAGTCGGCACTTTCTACATTAGTCCAAAGTGCACTAATTGGAATCTAATGCTTAAACAGAGGTTTTCTCCTAACTGGTACAAGTTTATATCACCTCAAGCATTGCAGTTGAGGACCCAAATAGGCCAAGATTAAAAAAAAAAGAAAAAAAAAAGAAAAGAAATGAAGTTTTATGACAAAAATAACTGGAATATATTTTCTGCTCAGACGCTTCTCTTATCTCATTGCATGGAGCAGCTTTTAATTGAATTATCGGTAGAGTTGAGGATTAGGATCTTTTTTTTTTTTTTTTTTTTTTTTTTTGTTGGAATACCACACCGTGTTCAAAATTTACGTGAAAACTTTGGAGGTTGTCCATAATTTAAAAAAAAAATTTTTTTAATTTTTTTTCATCCACCACTATCGCAAAGAATGAAATAACCGCAAAGCATGATGCTGCCGTCACCATGCTTGACAGTTGTTCCGGTTTTTTTAGATATTGGCCTTGGTGGGGGCTAGTTTGTCCTCAATTTCCTACCCCTGTTCATCCAAGGGCTCAGTTTGGGTCTCCTTCCACACCACAGCATAGTGGTGACACATCTGAATAACTTGGCTGTTTCAAACTAACTGGGATACAAGAGGTTTTTCTTTCCACCTAGAAAACCACCAAAAAGGCCCAAACCAGCTGTGTCAACATGCAGTTATGATTTGTGATGATAAAGGCGGATGTGTGTTATTCTTCCGTGCAATAAACTAATAAAGCCTGAACTCATGAACGAGCCACACCTTTGCATATTGTAACATGTTTGTGTTTTATAAATATGCATCCATTTCCGAAACAATTCAACATTCACCTTACTGCTAAAAAATATTCTTGTACTGTTTGTTATTGTTGGCTCTTCCTCTGAAATTGAAAAATATTAATTGGAAATAGATTTACTGTGGCTAAATTGGATCCAGAGCAGCAGCCAGTTATTCCTCTGGCTAAGGAACAACCATAAACAGTTCCTTAACCAAAAACTGGGACCATTTCCTGTTTCCGATGCTGCTTTCTCAGCATCACCACTCAGCTCTCTCATTCGTTCCTCATTCAAGCTCTTGTTTTCTCCCTTTCGGTTAAAAGCAAAAATGTCTATGGTCATAAATATTAGAAACATTCTTCTGCCCAAAGTGCAAAAGAAGGTAAAGAAAAGCAAAAGTATTGTGAGACAGAGCAACATGATGTTCTGTCTGTCTTTTTACTAGATTATGTTTATGGCAAAAAAAAAAAAAAAAAATAAATAAAAAAAAAAAATATATATATATATATATATATATATATATATATATATATACACTCAACCAGAATATTACTTGCTTTTAGGGTTGCTGTAAATAGCAGACTGCCTCATTATTTGTTTAGACTGACATTGACAGACTCCCTGTTTGAAGAGCAGTGAGTAGTGGTACCTTTTCCCACAGTTAAACACCAATCCTTTGAGGAGCCCATTTAAAAAGCTGCCAGAAAACACAAGCTTTTCCCAGTTTACCAGGATGACGCACATTTCCAGACCAAGCAAAAACTGAGACCTTGTTTCTGTCCAGATTAGTGGGCTTGTTCATTTCTTGAGGCCCAGACAGGGATTTTTTTTTTCTTATTTTATTTTTAAACCAATCTGAACATTTCATTTTCCCTTGTGTTCAGGAGAAAGTATGCAAATTGGCTGTAGTTAGTCCAGAAAAAACAGAACAATGGGTCATTGACATTTGAAATCCAGTGGGTTCAGATGAATCCACTGAAATTTGCTCCCTTCACACAGTAAGTTGGGGGGGGGGGGGACTCACACCATCCATATGCTGTGTTGTGCAGAGGTTTTTCTTTTATTACAGCAGGCTGCCTGATCATTAAATGCATTAAAACTGAAAATTCCCACTTTCCTCATTTTTCAGATGAATCCTCAAACAGCATGTATTGCTTGATGCACTTCATGTTCTGAGTTGACAAATAAATGGGAATAATCTTTATTTTTTTGTTGATTTTAAAACTATTACCTCTTTTAGGTAACCTACAATACATTTTTCCCTTAATCCTTAATGTGTATTTAAAATAACTTCTAAATTAAAACAAAGTTTAAACAAATGAAATTGTGTTTTGAAGTGATCTAAAGTTTTAAAATGTAAATGGATGTGTTTTGATATCCGATTTTGTAAAACTTCGATCTGCTGATACAGTTTTTTTAAAGGTAGAATTAACAGCACTTGGAATATTCTTTCTGGACTTCCTGCTGGGGAGCCTTCATTTGGAATAGAGGCGATATCACACTGTGTGAGAGAAGTCGCTGTTATTATTATTATTATTTTAAAAATAAATGGCAGTCTTTTTTATTTCTAGTAGAATATGGCAGCCTCATGTCCTTTGCACGGCCTCTGACCTTGTTTTTAAAGTGCCTTTCTGATACTGAAAGAGGCCAATAATTTTCTCCCTTCAGTAACAGCTTGCATAGCAACAGGTGTTGGAAAGAAATGTGTGTTTATCGTTTTAGAAAACATGGACTTTTCAATGTTTCCGACTGGCTGATCACACATCATGGCTGATCAAGCTGAAAATGGTCTGATTCTGTTCACCAGCTGAGGAGTCGATGCATGCAGCCCTTGCTGGACCTGTGGTTTTGTGACTTTGACTGCTCGATTCTTTCTCTGGCCCGTAGAGCTCTAAATGATTAATTTATGGCTCTAACTGCTGTGACTGACTGTGTTTGCACACCTGCTGTTTTTCTCATGTTCTCACGTCTTGAAGGATGTGAAGAACAAGGATGTCAACGTATTTTCCCCAGTTCCTGTGGGAACATTGACTCGTACTTAATCATTATTAAGTCGGGCTGGGTTTGAGTCAGTCAAACTAAAAGTCCTCAGCTTTATTTTGGCCTTTTTGGGTTTTGTTTTGCGCGGAGATGAATGTCACAAATGGTTAAGATGAGGGGCATTTTTAATCTTTCCTTATCTTTTGGTTTGTTCTTAGTTGTTTTCAGAGAGGCACGTCCATTTTCTAATATCCAAACACTCATGAGTGGAAAACGTTACCGTGATGAAACCATGGATCCGTCAGAGCGGCACTGATTTATGGCTTTAGTTTTAAATGCCTTTATCACTGCACACTCTCTCTCCTCCAGTCCCAGAGCGCTAACAGCATGATGGAGGGTTTACGGTGCAGCAGAGGGATCCTGCTGTTTCCACAGTAATTTAACTGTTGCTTCTCCTCAGCTGACTTGCACTAGTTTTGCAGAGGGTGTGTGTGTATGTGTGTGTTGGATAGTTTTTGTTTTTCTTCATGTATTCAAACACTTTTTCCTCTTATTTTTAACTGTATTTTACATCTTACCTACTCGGTTCTTCATAAATCCTTCACAGCCTGTCCCCCCCACCCCTTATCTGGTCTCACTAAGCATATTCTTCTCATTACTGTCACCGTCTGTTGACAAGAAAAGCCAGTTGTTGATCCTTTCTGAACCTTTCTTTATCAAACCTTCCTAATTTGAGAAGAAGGTTCTCCATTTTTGGTTTTGACCTAAACATCAACCAGAACTACAACATGTCACAGCCCTTTTTTCTCTCTAATTCTGCATAATCTCTACTCTGAGATCCTTTTGATTATAAATCCCAAGACCTCTGTGCTGTCTCGCCTCCCTGAATCTCTTGTTGCATCAAAAGGAAACTCACTCTCTCTGTAGTTTTCTTTTCATTAAAATTTAAAGGAAACTTTAGACTCAGATGATTGAATATTAAAGGGAAGAGAGATGATCACCTTAGAGCTGAACTTTTTAATCTCCAGCGCCGTGTAACTAACGGATGATACAGGTGGTTGCTGATTGGCTGGTGACACTCAGATCTCTGCGTCAACAGGCTGGTCTCCACGGTCGACTGACTTCATGATACAAATGCAGCTCAACAAATGATCAAAACGTGTTTTAGCGATTCAATTCAAAAAGTGAAACTCATATGTTATATAGTGTCATTAATGATATACGCTCCCGGTCAAGAGTTTTAGAACACTCCGATTTTTCACGTTTTTTTTTTACATTTTTTTATTGAAAATTATGCAGTTTAATGTCTCAGTGCATTTTGAAATGAAAGCATAGAACAAATAAGCAATTGGAGTTGGAAAAAAAAGAAACCATAGAATCAATTTTTAACTCAAAATGTATTCACCTTTTTGCAGATATAACAGCTGAACACACTTGTGGCTTCTTTTTTTTTTTTTTTCTACAACAGAAATCAAATACGCTTCAGAACGTTCTTCCCATATCTGTTGCAGAAGTTCCCATAAATGTGTAGCACTCGCAGGTTGGTTTGCTTTCACTCTTCTGTCCAGTTCATCCCAAACAGCTCGATGGGGTTTAAGTCCTGTTTTCCTGAGGTCGTTCTGGCATAGCTTGGACTTATTTTGGGGTCCTTATCTTGCCGTAGGTTCAACACCTGACCAGCGAGGTGCATGCCAGAGGGTAAGGCATGGTGCTGCAGAATGCTGTGGTTGCTGTTTTGGTTCAAGGTGTCTCCAACTCTGTACAAGTCACCGACCCTTCATAACAGCCCCAGACCATCACACTTCCTCCTCCATGTTTGACAGTTGACACCAGACTCTGGAACCATCCTTTCACTCGACTGTTCACAAAGGTCCTGACTGATTGAACCGGAGATTTCAAATTTTGACTGACCAGTCCATAATGCCTTCTTTCAGTTTTCAGTAGTCCAATAGTGGTTCTTCATGGCCCAGATGAGCCTTTTTGTTTTATTCTGACATCTTTGCAGTGGCTTTCTTGCTGAAACTCATCCTTGTCAAACCTGTAGCTCAAAGTCTTCTCTTCACAGTTGAAACTGAGACTTGCTTACTATAATCACTATTAAGCTGTGCTTGAAGCTGTTGTCCCGTGATCATGCAAACTGTTAACTCTCAGAAGCTTGTCCTCTGATTCAGTTGTAGCTATGGGTCCTTTAGATCGCTTCCTGTTAGAGTTTGCCCCAGTTTCTGAGTGCCTTTTGATGGTGAGGGAAACTGTACTCACTGGCACTTTGACTTTATTTGCTATTTCTCTGTAGGAAAGACTTACATTTTCAAGTTTTATGCTGGTCTGACTCTTTTCCATTAATTGTCTTTTTCTTGCGGTTTTTGTAGCAACGCACTATTTTATGCAGTACAATACTGTTCAACTGATGCTCACGAGGGTATGGTACCAGTGTGTCCCAGCACTGTTTTTATGCAGACAGAGGGGGTTGTAAGTAATCCAAAATTTGGAGAACCTGTTGGAATTAGTAGCACCAGCTTTCAAGGCTTGATCAACCTCCATTGCTGCAGATCAGCTTTAAATTGTTAACCCATTTGGTGTTCCTTGAAAAACACCTTTTTGTGTAATTCTGAAATGTATTTTTAAGCTTGGGGTAACCTTACCTTATTTTTAACTTCTTACCCTTGTATAATTTCAAACTATCCAGTAGATGTGAACGACTTGAATTGCAGAAAAAAATTGGGGGGTTATAAATTTAGTTAATTTTTAAATGTTTAGTGGAAGAAAAAAAGTGTAATGAGAACGCCAATAATTGCAGCATTGAGAGGATTGTGATGCAAAACCCGCACAAGAATTTAGGAGAGACTCATAAGGCACTGACTAAGAGCACCCCACACAGACATGTCCAGGACATGAGCTGCAGCTGCTGGCTTCCTTGTGTTAAGCCGCTCCTGAACAAGAGACAACATCTGAAATATTTTACCTGGGGTAATGAGAGCAGGTCAGGATCGTTCCCTCTGCTGTCGAGCTTTGATTTGACTTGACAAGTGCTGATTTCATTTTTGAGCTGGACTTCAAAAATGACCAGAAATAAATATTTTAATATTTTTGTGTCCTAAATTTGAGCTTCAAAATTGTAAAAAACAAAACAAAAACAAAAAACCCCCCCAAAAAACTTTTAAAAGTTAATTATTTAGGAAGGAAGGAACAGCGTAGAAGTAAAACTTGGTGTAAAACAGCTGTTTCTTTGTATTCAGGGAGCATTAAGCTGACTTCAGTGAAATGGTTTTAAAATAAAAGCGTTGTGAAATACCACAAGATTTAGCAACTTGAAATATGTTAATCACGTTCTGCACATGCAACGTGAAGCACGATCAGAGGCGGCTTTTTCTTTTTTTTTTCCATTTTGGTATTTCCATTTTGATCTTTCTTTTCTGCCTCTCCATCTTTAGCTCCCTGTCGTCAGATGACCAGAAAAAATCGCGTCCCAGCACGTTTTCGAAGACGTGTGCTCAGGAGCACCTTTAGTGTGTGTGAGGGAGAGCGACAGGAGCGTTGGTGAAGGAGTGGGGGGAGGCGCCAAATCAGTGCCGTACCTCTGTTATTGATCATATCATGTACATATACACATACCGAAAATGCCGACAAGAAATAATTTCCCGCCGTCGATTTGGCGGCCTTTTTTGCGGCACTGGTGCTGGTTATCAGATTTTAGGTGTTCTTGTGAACAGTGCACTGATCCTTATGTTGTGACTATAGAGTTGTGCACACTGCCAAGCTAAATAATGATCGTTTTGGTAAACATATTTATACTAGAATTGTTAGAGGAGATTAAAAACAGTACTTACAAATAGATAAAATTTATATTTTTGTTTTTGATGTTTGTGTTTTCTTACTTCTCCGTTAAATTGACTTAGTGGCATAATCAGCTAGTTGGGGTAAAAAGTATCTTCTGGTGTTTTGCGGGTTTGGAGCTTAAATGTTGGGGGGGGGGGTTGTTTAGGAAAAGAAGTTTTGCGAGTCTAGAGATGATGGGCAAATGTTCTTGCAAAATGCACTGCTCGCAAGAAAAAGCACCAACAACTCGGTGCAATAGCGCCGCCCTGTTGGCCTTTTATCATACATGCTTGTTTAAAAAAAAAAAAAAAAAAAAAAAGTCTTGCTACTTATGAAAAGGAGTTTACAGGGATGTATTCACACCTGTCTCATTTGGTCTGCTTTAAACAGACCAGAGTGTGTTTTGAACCTTTTGTGCCAGTGTGAATACATTCAAGTGAACCCTGGTGTGGGCCATGCAACCAGACCAAGACCCACTTTTTGAGTTGCTTTCAGTTCACTTTCAAATGAACTCTGGTCTGGTTGCTTCTGGTGAATACAGAGTTGTCTCAATCCAAACAAACTACAATAAATATACCTTTTTTTTTTTGGACTTCATGAGCCACCGTTGGTGGCAGTTAAGGTGAAAATGAGCCCTTCAGTGTTGCTGACCCTACTACTGCATGTCGTAGGGTCAGGGGACACAGAGCATCTCATTTAGCTTGCAACTCGCATTTGGCGGCGGTGTTCCAAAGAGTAATATCACATCACGAAACCTGCGTTGCATGAGCTGCTTTCGGCATTCAAAATGATATTGCAGTTGTAAAAACAGCACAAATGTGCACAACAGAAATGCAGCAAGCAGGACTTCCAAAGTTTGTTTTTCTGGGTTTTGATCTTTCCCACCCCCATCATTCCTGTCCAGTGGGAGCAATGATCGTCACCCGCGTGGCTTTGTTTGCAAATTATAGTCCGCTTCCAAAAATAAAGCACAATGTGAAAGCAAAGCGCACCAAAGGAAAAAAAAAAAAAAATCAAGTCTGCTTTTGGTTCGGACCAAACAAGCGGACCAAAGGACTTTCCTGGTGTGAATTCACCCTAAACTACTACATCTAGAGAACTTTCATTCATTCGTCGTTGCTCAGTGGGAGGTTTTATTTACCTCTTCAAATCCCCCAGCACTTCATCAGTTGCATTTCTGTTCTCTAGAAGTTGCTCAGTTGCCCAACTCTAATCCTGTTAGATGTCATGTTGAGGAGAGTTTTACTTGCATTTTAATCCAAGATTAGTAGGTTCTGAAAGTTGTACGGTCTTTGATGATTTTCTAATAAACCAGATGTTATTTTTCGCCCAACTTTAGGTTTCTTCCATTTTTTTTTTTTAAAGTCCTCTGGCTTGTTTTTTTTTTTTTTTTTTTTTTTTTTTTTTTCTCTGCTCTGTACTTTAATAATTTTTGAAAGATGTTGACCAGCCATGTGCCCTCACCTTCCTTGCTTCAGTGATCCGTCACCTGTTCTCTCTCGGGTTTATTGCTAATCTCTGTCACCCAAACAAGCAGCTCCCAGTGACCAACCAAAGCTGCAGCTCGAAGCCTTTGAAGTTTGCTCTGATCATCACCACAGCTGCAGAGAGGTGCTGCGGCTCATCCTGGGAGTTCTGCCATCTTTAAGCGTTACTGTGGACAGGTGCAGAAGCTCCTTCAGCTCTGTGTGTTTTTGCCTTCGTCTTGATTCTCGCTGAGCGTTCTCAAAGCGCATCTGTCTGTTTTAAAATTCCCGGGAGCTCTGGTGGCCAACGGCAGCAGCGTTGCTCTCTGTCAGTGCTGGAAATATTCAGTTCAGTCTGGGTTCATTGTCGGCTTTTGCAAACACTGAAGGCTAAATATGCTTCTGAAGTGTTGAGACACTTGGTTATTTGTCTGAATGTCTTGAGTGGCTCCTCCTTATAATGGACGTTTATAGTCCTCTCTGTAACCTAACTGAAGACATGAATAGCAGCTTGCGATTCTGTGCCACAGGTTCAATTACTGAGTCCTTTAATGTAGCGACAGGATCAGCAGAGGAACACCCGTCCTGTTCCCAGCTCAAAGACCTTGACCCTGCAGCGGATGTACTCAGTCAGACTCGTTACTGAAGTATAGGTTTGGTTCCAGATCCATTTAGACCATTTTCAATCTTGTTACCCACATATAGCTGGCTTGGTCTGGCTTCAAAAGAGAGGGGTATTATAAGTTTGAATTTGCTGCCTCAAAACTAATGATTTATGCACTTTAAGTGATGTGGTGTCTTAAACCGACAGCATTCACACTCAACAAACGATGAATTACAAAAGCTTTTAAAATCCGTAAAGGCTCTTTGCAACATGAATATTCACAAGTAGTGCATGTTGCAAGATGGGTTGTACATTTTTAGTTGGCTGTTTTCTGAATAAAATGCATACTTGATGCCGTTTTATTTTTGGGTACATTCAGATGATGAAACACAAAGTGGATTAATACAGGGAAAATTGAAGTAGTTGGCATTAAATAAGCTTTTAATTTGCAGAGGATAAAGCTGTGAGTTTATTAAGAGAAAAATCATCACACTCAAACTTAAATGAAAAGGAAGTTTTGTTAATTATTGTTGAATAATTATCTTTTATCAATTTAAAAATCATCCTGATTGGCATGTTTAGGCCCTTCAAGGACACAGTTGTATCCACATTTTAATGAGTTCTTATGCCTACAATCAGGGGAAAGTCTGACTATATTTATTTATTTATTTCTTTTTATGTCAATTACAGCCAGAGCAAGTGGTTTTCTGTTTTTAAAGACCAGTGAGGTTTGCATCATGCAGATTATAGGGGAAAAAATACTGTCTGCTGAAAGTCAGAGCTAATAATTGAGCAGGAAAGAAAAAAAAGGGATAAACACTGAGGGTGCAGTGAGGGGCCTCAGAACAGTGATGGGGATACGGGATGATCAGAACCTAACAAGAGCATAGCCAGCACGTCACAGTAGAAAGCAAAGAGCCATTTTTTTTTTTCTCCTTGCTTTCTGTCTTTCTAGTAACAGAATGCTAAATACGTCAACTTTGTGTTGAATTCCATGTTGGATAAAAACCTACGGGCAGTTGCGATGTTACACGCAGATCACCTTGAAGGTACTGAGTTGCATGAAGGCCAAACAGGCGGACGGATGGTGGTGTCTGTGTTTTTAAATGGGCTTCTTCAAGAGACATAGATTCCCGCCGCCCCGTACTCACTCAAACAACGTCTTCGGAGGTTTATAAACCTTTTATAAGCTTGAAGGAGAAAGTCAGTATGTTTCTAGCTTCTACTATGTGAAAGCAAGCAGTTTATGGTTTTGTTTCTAGTTTTATTTTAGCTCAATTTGGCATTTGTTAGATGTTGAAGTAGCTTTTAATTTCACATAAACCAAATGAGGGACCGTTATGCTTTTAACAGGATCAAGTACTCATGGTTGTCTTTAAACTGACATGATGCGTTGCTTTCGAGCATCTTTGATGAATGATCTCTCTTTCATGAGTAGTTGTCTTCAGAAGTTGAAGACTTTAAATGAACTGAAGCAGAGAGCCGTAGGGAGGCAGTTTTTCAAGGTTTAAAAGAGCCAAGTTCTGCTTCTGATGATATTTACTAAGTATATTACAGAGAGTGATTAGAGGAAGTAGGGCTCTAAACTTGCGAGAGATGAAGTATTTGCCTGAGAAGGTTGGAGGAAGTTTATTACCCTCAATCAATTTTAATGTCCCAAATGTTTAATAAAACAAACAGAAAGCAGAGTGATCCAGATCTATTAAAAATAAAAAATAAAAAAATAATAATCCATTTATTTATTCTCACTAAATTAAACTAAACTTCTGTCTGGATCTCTTGACCGTTTTCAACTTGAAGCAACCGTGTAAAGTTTTCGCTGCTTTCAGATTAGAGCTCTTATTTAAGCTTTTGGTCCAGCTGACATTTCCAGATCAGCTTTATGCTGCCTTAGCCTTAATTTCACAAATCCCTGGATTACTTTAAGAGGCATGGCTTCTTCCAAAAGATATAATCTTATTTCATGTGTAGATGATAGTGCTGGCGACTGGGGGAAAAAAAAAAAAAAAAAAAAAAAGCTCCCTGCATGGGCTGTACTGGGTTGAGATTTTGAAACGCCTTGTCCTGAACTGCAGACGTTGTCCCTGAGTATTAGCAGAGCCACGTTGACCCCTCACTGTCCAGGAGTCATATATGCAAGGACCCTATGTGTGTATTTGACCAACTGATTTCCAGATTACTTTTTAAATGGGAAAATATCATTTTAGTCAGCTAGGTTTCAGATCTGTTTTCTATTTAAAAGAACCAAGATTTGTTGTATTTATAAACCTGTTACAGTTCTCTAACGCAATGTTTTTGTCAAAGTAATGTTTTCCTAAATATATATGTTTTTCACATATATCATTTGGGCTGGGATTTAATTAGAGATGCACCGATAAGGCTTTCCTTGGGGAAAAAGCGATTTCCTTTTATTTTTCAGACCTGCCAGTTTTGACCAAATATATTTTTTCCCCCCTCAGGATTATAAACGTTAAGAGAAAAAAATATTTGCTGCAGCTTCCTTGATATCGGTAGTGATTTTGAATCTAACTGAAAGTGACGGAATTAAAAGATTATTCCCATTTACTCCTGAAATTTTTATGTCCCTTTTCTTTTATCTGATCTTTACTAAACTCAAAAAAGTGCATTTCTGATGTTCTGATGCATTTAATGAACAGGAAATAAGTCAGTTTTTTTTCTGAATTTCTCCCACCCAGATCTGGTCAGAACTGATCAAAGGAAAATTGTCAGATTAATTAATTTCTCTGCTGGTTTCTAGTAATCATAACCAAGCTATTAATTCATAAAAGCTTTTTATTTGGATGTGATCTGAAAGGAGATTTCAGGCTTCCTTATGACTTTACCTGCTGAGTTGTTTGTGTTCAGAAGTGTCACTGCTGTGTGTGTGTTTTTTATCCTGCAGAGCTTCCAGAGAACTGGACGGACACAAGGGAGACCCTGCTGGAGGGCATGGTGTTTCACCTCAAATACCTGGGGGTGACTATGGTTGAGCAGCCCAAAGGCGAGGAGCTGTCCGCCGCAGCCGTAAAGAGGATAGTTGCCACGGTAAAAGACCAAAACCACACATCCACACAAACCGAATCAGCGAAAACATACAGCACCCAAAGCTCCTCTTATTAGCCCTCTATGTAAATAAGCTACTTAGAAAATGAGTTTCTGTCAAGCATTTATAATATTTTCTCCACATCACCACCTCTGCCTCTCCAGATGATTATGGCACCTCAGTGAAATGTGCTCATACTGAACCCCCCCACCCCTGCTTCCTCCGCTTTCCCAAACCAAACCTTACGCTCCGGTTGACATTTTAGAAGAGCACACAATTAGTGTGGACACTGCTGCTCAGGCTGCGGCTCCGGTAGAAAAGGCTTCATGTTACAGGATCTGACAGCTCAGTGAATAATGAAGTTAGTGACGGCACAATGGTGGGACTTCTTGAGAGATGCTGATGTATGAAGAGGGAACTAAAAGGCTCTGATTTAGCCTAATCTGTTGGTGTCCGTTCTAAAGCGGATTACAGCTAAACTGATATGTTTTCTGACATTTTGATGAATAGCAAGACTTTGGCAGTGAGATTCTAGGCATTATGGAGTTGGTTTACATAATTCCCGCAGTTAATTTAAGGTGTAAGATATACAGCATCCTCTGTATTGGTAAATATTGGTGAAAAGCCTTAAAATAAAATGATCTTTTATTGCAGTAGTGTAATCTCATATTGGAAATTTAGGAAAATGCCTCACTCCCACACTTAACACTTTTTAAAGCCCCTCTTTTATGAACAGGGCGGCTCTTAGTCTTCTATAGCATTTCACAAAGTTGGAGCATATTTTGATAATCCCTCTTTGCTTCTATCATCCAGAGTCCCGGGGCCTCTCTTATGCGCTCTTCTTCTCAGCTCTTCCTGTATTGATTTAGATGTTGAAAGACTCCATGATGCCTCTATTTTCAGTTTTCTGTCAGAAGCCACCAGATTTGTTTCAAATTTGCTGCGATTTTTAAGAATTTATTAACTTTAACCAGTGATTCAGGGTCTTTAGGCGAAACAGACCCACAGCTCTCCAGTACCTCCATCATACCTAGTGGACATAAGGTACTTTTTTTTTACATATTAGTCTGTTGTTAAACAAATAATACCGACTGAAAGTAAATATTATCATTATAAATATGCTTCGTTTTATACCAGACCTACCTGGAGTGTTATTTGCCAAGATCAGTCTCGTTCTGATCTGAACAAATTACATTTCAGTTCATGAGAGCAAACTCTACATGTTTACATTTGTGATGGTAGGAAAGATAAGGATTTTTTTTTTTTTTTCCTCTGTGTCATGTTGCCCCAACATTACAGAAAGTCATGAGTTTCAAAAGAAAAGGTCGCAGTTGTCCCGGGTTCCTTTCCCAACCTCGGTACCTTTCCCCCCCTTCTCTCTGCCCCCTTCCTGTCTATCTCCTGTCAGAGAAATGGAAAAAAGGCCACTAGCGCCAGCCAAAAACAGATTATATATTTTAAAACAAAAAAGGTTATGAAAGGACTTTTCGCTTCTGCAATAAAAGATGATTTGAGAAAATCCGCAGGGCGTAGTGTTTATATGTGTGATTTTCTTTGTGCAGTTGTTCGGTCTTGTATATATCTTAAAAGCCTAATGAAAGGCTTGATGAAACATGGCAGTTTTAGTACAGCTCTGTCATCTCAGTGGTGGCTTTTCATTGTCTGATTACATCACCAATTAGCTCCCCAGGTTGTAATTTAGAGATGTAGATTTATTTATTTCTCTCACACACCCTCTCTATTGTCTCTTCTGTGACCTCCGCCCTTTCCTTCTCTCACCGCTCTCTTGTTTCCAGGCCAAAGCCAGCGGGAAAAAGCTCCAGAAAGTCACGTTAACGATCTCACCTCGTGGAATCATCCTTTACGACAGTGCCTCAAACCAGCTGATAGAAAATATCTCCATATACAGGTCAGTCATCCTGTCAAACTGAACTTGACTGGATCACCCTGAGCTAAAGCAAAGTTCGTATTCCCGCCTGACCCTCTTTTATCACTGTGGATGTGTGGTATATCTGTGCGAGAGAGACGAAGAGCAGTCGCCCTCTCAGTTGTTTTTCTCATCAGTCTTAACTCTCTTGGGAGCGCTGCAGCTGCTATAAGTCTGAGCTTTTACCCCAGGTATCACAGGTTCCCACATCTGTCTTTTCTTGTTAAAACCTTACCTGCCTCAGCCTGCAAGCTTGGTTCATGAACTGATGAGCCCAGCCGAATCATTTTTCACTTAATTCACTTTTATTGGTCTGTATATCAAGAAGAGATGGGACTTTAAAAGTTTTCGCTGTTTACAGTTTTCGGGACTTGTTTACTTTACTGATTATGTTTCTGTTATTTCTCAGTCCCCCAGGGTGAATGTGCAAGATAATGTTATTTTCTCTAATATGGGGGAATTTTACTACCATAAGTCGAGAGCGTACATTTTCGATTTGAAAGCAGGACTTCATTTCTTTGCACTCAAAACTTCTTCTCTCTCTCAGATTTCCTCCTTGGGCGCAAACTTCTCTCTCTTTACGGTCAAATCTGCGCTCGCAAACCTCTGTACTCGCTTGCGAATTTTTCCTTCTCTCTCTCACAGATCAAGGAGTACCGTCGCCTAGCAACCATTCCAACCAATAGAATGACAGTGTTCCTCTGGGTGCGCTTGATACTTTATAGTGGGTGTGCTGGTGTGGCTGCATCTCCTCTTCTGGCGCTGCCCACTAGATGCGGGGAAAACATCAGTTTTCTACTCCGTGTTACAATTGTCAGGAAGTCATGATATGTTTGCAAAAGAATAGTCGTTTGTTTTTGTCAATTTAATGGTTTTCCAACTGGGTAAAACAAAGATTTGGGCCATACAGGGCAACTGTGCAGATTGACGTAACATCGCCTGCGATCTTTGTGGCATAAAAGCAAAACTGATAGCAGATCTGGATTCTTTATAAGTTACTAAATATCTGCTAAACTCATCTTAAACACCTGCTCCTTATTTTACTGACACTTAAAGCCACACTTCTTACTGAAATTTAAGGTCTGAAGCATGTAGCAAAGAATATGATGATGTAGCCAATGAAAAGGGATCTAATTTTTTACTAGGTTTAAATATTTTCGTTATATCTAACAAGCAGGGGACAGCATATTAACGGCGTTTTTCCTGTTTCAGAAAAGAAATCTATTGGTTTTATTAATCTCTTTTACAAGGGTGTCAGTATACAGAATGTGTTCATCTGGGCTGGAAATAAGTTATTTTGACCAAAATTCAGTCAACTGAGGAAACACAAAATCCAACTTGCATTAAAATACTTTGATAGAATTTGCAGTAGAAAAATGACTGCATACGTTTGTAGCGTATTTGGTACATATTACGTTTTTTTCCATCACGTGCTTTTCAACCACATGTAATCAATGGAATGAGGTGTGTTAAAGCAGGGGAACATCTCCAACATGCTGGGCAGTGCCTTGAAGACGAGGGTTGGGAAACACTGGTTGAGATCACCTGTGACTACGATGCCATTGCAGGACTCTAAACCTTCACAGAAAACACTAATAATGGGATGTCTTCTGCATTCGTGAAACTTTTCAAAAATCTTTAAACTTCTTCAAATGTAGTTATCCTCATATTTCATCATCCACCCTGATGGTTCACAGACTGGTGCCAGTCAGATGAAAGAGTGGTGGACCCAAACAAAGCAGAACTCTAACATCCTAAATCAAGTACAGACTGTTCCACAAACTATAAATGTTTTAATATGAAAGTGAGTAGTTGGGCATAATTCTCATCACTGTATGAAAACAATATGATCATTGGTACACATGGAATCTGCATCAGCAGGCATTAAAGGTATACACACGCCACCTTAGCCATGGTGCTTTGAGGCCAGTTTGCAAGATTAGTCAATAAGGGCTGGAAATGTAGGACTTTTTACAAACTGCAAAGTTTTTATAAGGAACTCTCAACTGTGTCTACATTTAAAAAAAAAAAAAAAATCACATACTTTTACTAATTTTCTTTCATCAGTATATTTTTCTTGATCAAAAGGACTTGATAATAGCTGAAGTTTTCAGGCACAAGACGTGCAGTAGCCTGGTAGACTGGGGCACTGGTGAAAAGCTTTAACCTTCGCTCTGCAAAATTCCAGCACAGAAACTTATCTGAATGTTAGCAATACAAACACAGAAAATGTTGAGACAGATGATGTGACCTTCATTTATGAACTCATCTAAAGATAAAATTCATCTGGATTCCCTGTGAATGCACACAGATGGTGCTATATTCATGCTAGACACACTAATTGCTTATATAAGATCCTGAAGTTCTTTCTGAAAACCAGAGATCAGAAATTAGCCCCAAAACTGATCAGTGCATCCCTGCTTTTTTTCCACTCATGATGCCTCTGTCGTTTAAACCTCTCTTTCTGCAAATCTCTGTCTTTATTATTTCCTCTCCAATGGCAGCTAATGGCTTTATGATCTTCAGCACTTTATATTGTTTTGAAATGACCACATTCTACAGTTCTTTTTTTTTTTTTTTTTTTTTTTTTTTTTTGTCTGCATTTGCTCAGAAATGCAGCTCTTTTTAAGTACAACCTTAACCTCAACCTTAAACAGATTGTTTAAGGTTGAGGCTGGCAGTGACTTCATCGTGGTGCAAGAGCTTAAAGCAGCTGCTCAGAGTTGAACGCAGCTTTGCTCCTCACACATCTGCTAAAAAAGAGTTTCACGTACTCTGAATTTCCCTAACGCCCTCCAGCCCAAATATTTGCTGTAAATCTTCGTTGTCCAAACCACACCTCAGATCCTTCTCTTCGTGTTAATGTTTTTCATCTGTTAATATAAAGCAGGGTGACTGGACAGTGAAGATGATGCTAAGAGTTGCAAGAAGGGCAAAGAGAGGACAGATGGCAGAAATTCATTAAAGTCTTCATTGTTTTTGCCTGTCCCTCCCTGCTCGTGGCTTCGATATTAGAGTGATGACATCATGCTGAAATGATGGAGAAAAGCTATTTGTAGACCTTATGGCTTGATTTACAGGCTTACTCTGCACCTGAGACTGACAAGCAGGACTTATGACCCACACATGACACAGGAATGGCACATCAGGATGCCCTTTTACTTCCCTTTCACTTCTATGTGTGAGAGACTTTTCCTTTACTGAAAAAAGCAGGTTCCAATCCAAAAACTATGACCTAATGAATATTGCAGGCACAGATAATCATCCTTCTTTCTCTGTAATTGGATTAAAGTGCTTGCATATGTATTTGTTTCAGAATATCATATTGCACTGCGGACAAGATGCACGACAAAGTATTTGCCTACATCGCCCAGAGCCAGCACAACGAGACTCTTGAGTGTCACGCCTTCCTCTGCTCGAAGAGAAAAATGGTGAGTTGTAATAAGGCCCTGCCCACATGGGAACGGGCTTTTTTTTTTTTCCTATAAGGGGAACGTTTTTAACCGTTTTTGCTCCATGTACACACGGAGATGGTGTTTTTAGGTCACCCAAAACATTTTTTCTTCCTAAATGGTTCCAGAGGGAAAATTTTGCCCTCGCGTATTCATGTGGACAGCAAAAACACATCTTTTGTGAAATCACTGCTGTATTAGCCCAGACTTTAACCTGACCAGTAAACCCAAATGCATCATATGTGTCATAAGCCCCTTTTTCCATGGGCATGGCTTTCACTGGTTTTCCCCAGTCAGCCTTGGGCAGATTCATCTCCATTTGCAGATCCTGCACGGTCCCTCCCTGTTTTTTGGAACCACCTCAGGGTTGGTTCAAGCTGGGCATTGTGCACATCATTGATTGAACTGTGGAGTTATGTCACTGGATGAGCAAAGGCGGTTCTTGCGGAGCATAGCGTCAATGGACAGGGCAACCTGCAACAAACAAATATACCAAGAGATTTCAGAGAAACTGGCCGCCCAAGGGTACACCCGCAAAATGACATCATTGGAGCGTCGGCCACAGCTCTTGCTCGCTCCCGGCCCGCCCACTTTCCCATATTCACGCCCACATAGTGAGGAACACACTGGCAATGGAGACGCACTCCATTGGCAACTTGGCTGGAACCGAACCAGACAATAACCGACTCGACTGAGACTTGACAATGGAGAAGGGGGGGTAATGCATAACAACAACAGCGGATGTTGCAACAGAAAGTTCTACAAAAGATTCGACTTGCGCTTTGTTGTTTGCCAGTCTTGTTTTCTTGTGTTTTCCGCTAACCTCGTGTGAAGGCTTTATTCGCATGTCCCATGTTTACCGCCCCTGACAGGTTTAAGGGAGTAAAGATGGCATTTTGGGCTGGTCTCTGTGATTCTGTGTGGATGAAAACATTTCTGAAAATGTGGACGTGGGCCAAAGTCTTAGCTTTAACAACACCGTGTTTCATCCATCATGTTACAGCAGAACAAGTGCAGCTTATTTCAGGATTTTAATTCTCAGAGTGAAACTCATATGCGTGAGATTCATTACACACAGGGTGATGTATTAAGAGTTTATTTTTGTTAAATGTATTAATAACATCTAGTGAAAACCTCAAATCCAGTTTCTCAGAGAATTTATATACTGCATACAACCAATAAAATAAAGTTTTAAAAAATGTTGGCCTGCTGAAAAACATGTGTATGTATCCTAGTATGTGTGTTCAATACTTGCCCAGGACTCCCCTTCCATGAATACAATAAGCAAGTTTGATGGCCAGTCCACTGCAGTGACACCATGGTGATCAAAGCAGGTATTGGTAGTTTTGGCAGTGGGAGCAGGTGCTGAGCAAGTCCTGCTGGAGAATGAAATCAGCATTATCTTAAAATGTCTGCACTGACTTTGGACCTGATAAAAGACAGCGGACCAACACTAACAGATGTCAGACCTCCCAAGATCATCACTAACCCTCTCCACTCTTCCTCCAGACTCTGGAACCTTGATTACCCCCCAAAAATGCAAACTTACCTTCATCTGAAATGAGGACTTTGGGACACTGAGCAGCAGTTCAGTGCTTTTTCACTTTAGCCCAGATAAGACACTTCTGACGTTTCCTCTGGTACATGTGTGGCTTAGCTCAAGGAACGGCAACCACTTCCTGATACGTCTGCATAGTGGCTCTTGAAGGACTGATTCCATCTGCAGTATTCACCTTGAGAATCTCCCCAAATCTCTTAAGTGATCTTTTTTTTGCAATTCTCTGAAGGTTGAGATTATGCCTGTAGCATGTGCACATTTTTCTACCACAGTTTTTTCCCTTCCAATCAACTTTCCAAGAAAATGCTTGGATACAGCACCCAGCTTCTTCATCAGTGATATTTTGGGGCTTACCCTCCTTGTGGGTGGTGTCAGTGACAGTGTGCTGGACAGCTTTCAAGTCACCAGTGTTCCCTTTGACCGTGTAGGTAATAACATAACATTTCTGTATAAAAGTATCTTTTTTTTTTTTTTTTTTTTTTTTTTTTTGTGGTCTTATGAAATATTCAAACTTCTTGAGAAACTGAATGCTATAGTTATCAAAGCTGGAAGAAAATAACACTTGAAATGTGTCTGAGTTTGTTTTTTTGTTTGTTTTTTTTTTTTTTTTCATTGAATTACTGAAACTGATTTACTTTTCAGTGATGTTTCAGTTTATTGAGATTCCACCTGTATTTTGCAGATTTGTAAAATCTGTTTTCATAAAGCCATAGTATGATTTTCTTACTGTCAACACTGAAGCAATTTTTCTGGAAGTCCAAACTACCCTCGGTGGGTGTGACCTCTCTCAAGTGGTAATATGTTGTGCATGGTGACAGGAAATGATGTGGACAGAGTCGTAAACATGGAGATGAGGTAGCTTTCTACCATGTTTAACATGTTTAACATGTTTTCTATGTTGGTAGCTGTGCTACCAACATAGAAAACACTCAGATAACTCATTTACTGCTACATAATAATACTTTAACTTTCATTTGTGCAAACAAATGTTAAGTTAGAAGGAGGTTGTCGAGGCTGTGATTCTTCTCTTGGCATTCTCACATCCCTGGAGGTTTTCTGAATGACGGAGCCACACCCTCTTCTTCCTTCCTCCCACTAATTTAGTTGTGGCGAAAAGGCAGCGTATCCTCCCAGTTGCACAAACAACTGGTCATCTAATTCACTGGTTTCTCTTTCCTCTCTTCAAGTATCTTAGACGAAGCCTCCTGTATTTGCAGTCACTTCCTGTTTGTGTCAGAACGACGGCTGTTGTCTTCCTGTCGATGAGATGCATGTGGCTGTTTTTCATCCCTGACTGACGTCTGTCTTTCCTAACAGGCCCAGGCCGTGACCCTGACGGTGGCTCAGGCTTTCAGAGTGGCGTTCGAGTTCTGGCAAGCTTCCAAGGAAGGTACGCATGGTTGCCCTCCACGATTTCCCGCTGACAGATGAGTGGGAACTCTCCACACATCCTACACATCCCTCATCTTTCTTCTTTATTCTGAGGTTGCCATATCAACACAGAAAAAAAACATTTTCCCATTTCTCCCTGATTGGGTCCTCGACACCTAATTGAGGCAAACTGTGAGGCTGGTTTTCACACACAGAGAAATGTTACAGCCACATTGGTAAAACAAAATCATCAACCAGTGCGCAGAGAGAGTGGTCGTTACAGCTAGCCATCACTAAACTCAGAGAGTCTTTCAGGCTCTGATCAGGCCTGGAAAGACATTTACCCTTATAAGCTGTTCTCTAGAAGAAAAAAAAAATGATGTTTTAAAAATAAAAAGCTACTAACTCAGCAACTTTCTAAACTACAGTCCATAAAGATGCAAAACGGGATCTGAAATCATATCATGTTTTAGTCAGCATGAGTGGTTTATTTCCTTTTTCTGTGTTGCTCAAGGTAAAACCCTATACATTATTTTTTTGATTGTTCATATGCATGAGCTTTAGAAAGTACAATATTTCACAGCCATGTCAAAAAAGTCCACCTTCTTTCAGTGCTGAAGTGGAGGAATGTTTCTCTAGGTTTTGCAGCATTGCTTCAGTTCATTGAGCTTGGCAGGTGTTTATGTATGCACAGCTGTCTTTAGAGCCCCACCACAGCATTTCGTTGAGGTCTGGTTTTGGGCGATTACAACACAGTTTGTTTTTCAGCCATTCTGTTCTAGATTTGGTATGTTGGTGACCCAGTTTGAGCCAAGCTTCAGCTGTTGGACACATGGCCTCACATTTGACTCCAGAATGCTTTGCGATACAGATAACTGCGTTATTCCCTAGTCTTGAGGCTATAAAATAGGCCAAACCATCACTCCTCCACCATTGTGCTGGACAGGTAGTAGGAAGTGTTTGGTCTGAATTCTGTTTTTGGTATTCTTAAAACATGGTGCTGTGCATTCAGGCCAGACATCTTTGCAATGGACATTGTTTTGATTTCATGTAATAGTTCAGCTTTTTTCTGGACAAGATACCAAACACTCAAACATTTTTTGCTTAAGCTAATTGAAGATTTTCACAATTTAAGACAAAATATGCAAGAGTAAATACATAATACTAACAATGTTATGTTAGTATTATGTATTTACAAAGCAATAACAGCAAAATGCAAGACCATTGAACTGAAAAATGGAGGCAATCATTCATACCAGAAAAGCTGGTCCTGCTTTAGAAACTGCTTCAGTTTGGATCTAAAGACATGCCAGTCAGGGTCCATTTTTAATTCTGGTGGTAAGGACACCTCTCCTCACAGAAAAGGGCTTTTCATCCAAGAAAAGTCCAACCCAAACTCTGCCCACTCTTTTCCTCTGGATGCTCACCAATTACTGGACCAGTACTTCTAAGAGCAACCAAAAGGTCAGTGAGTACCAGCTGAGCCTTAACATGTTCCAGAAGTCTTGTGGTTGATTCAGAACCAACTTTGGAAATCTAAGTCACATTGCCATATTTTTGTTAGAGCGGAGAGGCTTTCTCCTTTTAGCCTTTCTAAACTAGCCGTGCTTGTTTTCTACTTGTGCCATCGTTTTTTTTTATTTAATATGCTAACTGGGGCTTGTGGAGTTTCTAGAGAGACAATTGGGCATTTCTGCCCTGCTCTGATGGTCACTAATTGGCATCTAGTTATTCACTTGTGAGTAATCTTTGAAACTGTGGAGTGACAGACCTTAAAATGTTTAAACAGGTGTTTTAAACACTTCTCAGATTGATGAACAGCAAACATTGCTTCTCTAAAGTCATTGTTGTCTTTGTCTTTCCTTTTTTTTTAATAGGGTAATTAATTGTCTGTCAGATGGGCAGACTACGATATGTTTGGAGTTTTGAAACATTTACAGATGATGTTCACATCTGAACATCAAAAACCAGAAAATCTGGACATTTCAGTCTAGGAAGTTGTAAGGTTTTAGTGAGCAAAGGATGGGAAGGAATTAAGTGTAGCCTGAGGCTGATGTGTGGGAGTGTGGATTTTCTCTTCGCTGTGTCCTTAAACACACAGTTCTTTCTCCTCTTATTATACATTCATGTGTGTGTTTTATGTCAGTCTAGCTAGCACTTTGATATTTCTGAGCATTTTTACTATTCCACTTAACACAACTAAGTGTGTGTGTGTGTTTGAAGGCAGCAGACAGCCATAGCAGCTGTGTGAAGGTGGCTGAGGCTAACACAAGCAGTCCGTTTTTTTTTTTTGTTTTGTTTTGTTTTTTAAAGCTCAGCAGAGCATGTGTGTAATTTACTGCATGTATGACTCCTGTGGAAATGAGCAGTTCTTGCCACATAATTTTAGTTTCTGCATATCCACTTTTCCTCCTCCTTGCTCATTTTTACGTGTGTGTTGCCTTGTAGGCGGCCTTTTGAATTCATTGATTATCCATTTGCTGCCGGCTTTCTTTTGCACCTGCTGCTTGATCGTAGAATCATTCTCGTTTCTCCTGTCAGTCCTCATTCCTGTTCTCACGTGTGCTTGCTGCGAGGTCTGAAGAAAGAATGGGGGAGCAACTGGGAAGGGTGTGGGGGCAATAAAGCATGAAAGGGTGGCGCAGGGAGGGGTGTTGAGAGAAAGGGAATGATTGTGCGCTTGTGTCAGTGGAAGCTCAGCCCCATGACACGTTCAATGTCAGTGCCATGGATGCCGTCTCACATGAAGGCTTATTTATGCAGTCCTTTAGAGACACATGTTTGCACCAAAATAAAGGCAACGATTCTACCAGTTTTTCCTTCTGCTGTCTTTTAAGGAAGGATTCTTTGTTTTTTAATGTTTTGTTTACACCAAGGCCAAGGATTCCTCATCTCACACCTCTTAAGGTGTTTTATTTTCTTCACTTTTGGTTAACTATTGGAAATTTAATGCCGCCTTCTTACTGTTTTACTCAAACTCTCTTCCTCTACTCACTTCACTCCTCTCCTCATCCTTGAAACTTCAGAAGAGGTAAAAGATTTTTTTTTTCTAAGCAGATTTCCTTTAGAAACTGAGTCCCAAAGCAATCTTCTGAGTCTGGACCCCACAGGATTAAGGCAGGCAGGAAGATGAGATCCACCGTCTGGTTTTCTTGTTTTTTGAAAGAACTCTTCTTGCACCACCCACTGTGGTTCTCCTCAGTACAGCACACATGCCTGACCCACATTCCTCTGTATATTACATCTCCCAACTCTGCTCTTAAAGCTGCGCTCATAGAATATTCACTGTAAACACTACAGCAGGCTGGGAGCTGGGAAGTATGTTTACATCAGCTTCATGTTTAGGAGGAGCAGGAGTGAGCTTCAAGGCACCTGGGGAAACTTTTGCTGCGCCCTTTCATTGCTAAGCTACCAGAACTCATGGGAAATTCACTTTTTTTTTAAATAGATGATGGTTGGTGATGAAATAAAAATATTTGCCTATTGTTGCTCTGCAGAACCATTACTTACAGTAGCCAGCCCTTTAGGGTAGGGCTGTGATTCTAGACTTAAATCAGGGTTTATTTACCTGGATATCTGGCTCATGGTTTGGTTATGATATAAAACACATTTCTTTTAAACAGAAAACCCTTACACGCACTGTGATAGAAAAATAAAACAGTTATTAGTGAAGGGGCGCTACGGTTGCATGCTTTGTACACCAAGCAGGTTTTCTGAACTGGTGAAACTCGCTTCAAAATTAAAAACATTTTGAGAGTTTTCATGAACTTTGAACTAAACGGTGACTAAATTCATGAGGATTTCAAAAAAAGCTTCTTTAGGTGCAAAACTGGCAGTTACCTTTTTACTAAGCATTTGTTTCAGTTCATTTGACCCTACCGTCTTGAAAATGAAAATCTGTATGGAGCTGTATAATTTAAAAAGGCTATAAAATGTGAAACACTCACTTGCCTGATGAGATACTGTTTAAACACTAGGTTGCCAAGAACAGTGGTGAATCAGGACCCTTCTAAAACCATGTATTTAACAAAGCGTTTATGGTAAACTGGTCGTTAAAATTATACTTAATATGAAGGATATGGAATAAATACAGAAACTGCTTGCTATAAGCAGTCAATTATGTGATTATTTGGCTTCCATACTCTCACAGCTGCAACCTGCCAATTAAAAGCCAGCAGTTGGATCTCCAGCCACCTGCATGTCAATAATACCAGCAGTCTGTGCATTATTATGATGGACAGCTTTAGATGGTACCTTAATCTACAAATTTTCAGTTGCAGCACCAACAAAAAAGGAACAAATACTTCAGAATGAGAGCAGTGGTCTTCTGTTAGTAATGTACTATTTGCACAGGAATGCCAGGATATATCATTCTATGGGAATTTTTGCAGCTGGCATAATTATGTCAGACTCGTTAATATTTGAAGTAATTTTAAAACACTTTTGCAAATCATACATAAGATGGACTGAAATTTGGTTATACAAAATGATGTATTTTGTCAAATGATCAAGGAATTAGAAGAAAAGTTATAGGACTTTGGACTTCTGACTGCATCTCCCTCTTCTTTTCTGTCCCAGTACCAGAGCACTTAAGAAAGAAAATGTTGTAAAAAGCAGACAAGGTCTTAAGCAATTCTGAATCTTTAATTCTTTAATTACTTTTCAAAGACCTATAGGAAGCTTTGTGAAGTGTTAATCGAAACCACTTATAAAAAGTACAAGAAAGCTTGGCTGACAGCAGCTTTAATTTCTCTGTTTTCCTTCCAAACACAGTTTCCTATATTGCCGTGTATGGTGGTGTGTTGAAAGATGTGCCTTATATAGGTTTTAACTAGAGGATATGAAGGGGATTTTTTTAGAGAACATCAGGTTCTACCACATCTTTGAAGTATTTGTGATACTTTTGATGCATTTCTGCTTTTAATAGTGTGCATGTATTGGGATTAAGGGTGTGGATTTACAGTTTTCTTCTACATCAGGACTTTTTCATATGTCTGGATGAACTGAGCTTTAGGCTGCTCAATCTGATTTTTTTTTTTTTTTTTTTTTTTTTCCCCCCCAGTTAGTTGTAAAAAAAATATCAGCCAAATCTTTTAGAAGGTAGGTCACGCTGTTGGTTTCATTTTCAGATCTAAGCATACAGGATGCCGAGGTTAAGAAATCTTAATCAGTTCAGAGAGATTGTGCACACAGTGTAACATTGTCAATGCTGCAGTGACTGAGCTGCACTTGCTTTGATTCTGTAGCAGTTGTGCACATATGCAGTATAAATGGTGTGTACATTTTTTTTCACATTCTCAAAAAAATCTGTCTCGACTTATGTGGTGACCGTGTGAAATGTGTAGTACACTAAGCCAAACCCGTTTTTCTACGGTATCATGTCTTCCCATGTCATTGAAATAAAAAGCAGATATGGAATTATGTGACGGGAGTTTTTGAGGAGTATATAACTTTTCAACATACTTGCATACTAAACATAAAGCTATGCTAGAACAGACTGACAGAAAAAGTTATTTTCATCTTTCACTCCTGAGATCTGGTGCCATATTGTTTATCACCCTTTAGATTTCCCCACCAGACTGTCAGAGAACAATACATAATCTGTCATGAAGTCAACATGGTGAAGTGTTGTGCAAATGCATTGTCCAGCTTTGTTCTATGAATAGTCCTTTGTCCTCTGAGGGAGAAGTCTCAACCTTTGCTGAATTATTGGTGCCATTCAGACCAGACGTTTTGTGAAAGGGTGATAAATATAGACCCTGAAACTGCTCTGCAAGGTGAGGTGTTACAGTAGTGTTGCGCTGCAGGAAGTCAAGTGACGGTTGTTGTTCGCATTGTGTGACTTGCACTTTATTGAAAATTGTCTCAACAGGATGCCGCGGTTAGGGCTTTCTATCCCTCTCACCCAGATGTGCTCATACTCTGTGTTTATGCATGAGAAGCCTCTAAAAGATGAGACAGGCCCCCTACTGTAGGGTCAAGCCAACAGATGTTTTAAAGAGCTGCTTTAACTTCTGCTTACAGCGCTTTGCGAAAGTATTCATACTCCTACAGCTTCTTCACATTTTGTTGCATTACTACCACAAAGCTCATTGTATTTTAATAGGGATTTTATGTGATGGACCAACATAAAATAGTCCATAATTATGAAGTGGAGGGACAATGAGGCATGGTGGTCCAAAATAGTTTTAGAAATAAAATTCAGCAAAGTTTGGCCTGTTTGTCAAAATGTGAAAAAGATCAAGGGGTATGTATAGTTCTTTGCAAGGCACTCTATTGTTATTTTCTGCTGCTAGAAAAATAACAGTACAGCAAAGAAAAAAAAAAAAAAAAAAAAAAGTGTTTGTCACAAATTGCTTGACCTTAACTGACTTCTTGTGCTGGCTTGTCGTTCACAGACAAAGAGAAGCGAGTAAAGTCGGGTTCAGATGGCGAAGGAGCCAGCAACTCTCAGTCGGACAGCTCAGCCAGTCTGGGCAGCCTGAAGGGAGGAGGTGAGTCCTGTCACCCACCATCACATCTTTCTCACCCTCGCTGTCACAGCAATCGTATCCTCAGGGGGGAGAGGAAGACTGTTCGGTTACTTGTTAAAAGGTTGGCCTACATCGGAGCTGCAGATCAGCTAGATTCATTCAGTAGTATGTCATTAATCTGAACAGGAAGTGGCAGTTTAAGGTGATAATGTCTGATGATAATCAGTTCTTTAATTTAGAAACAGTCAGCCATGTTGTAATCTATTGAAATAAATCCTGCCTCAGTAATCCCTGCAATAAGAGAGCCCAGTTTGTTTAAAAGCCTGTGTTTGGTTAGAATTGGTAAGATGATACAGCCATTAACGTGTTGACACCTACTGATCCAGATAAAATGCTGATGTTGTTATTTCTCAAAACTGCCTGCAGTCTAAGAGTTTATTCACAGAGAACCTTGCTGTTCCTTTTATCAGGGCAATACACTACACTAGTCCTTGTTTTCTTGCTGATCTTTCTGGGTCTTTCTAAAAGTCTGAATTTTGTGAATATCTGAAAACATCCACTCTGTACTGAGCTTCATCCTCTGCTCAGCCTGCTGGGCTCCAGCCAGAGAAGGATCTCTTTTCTAAATCCATCCTGACACTACATGTGGCCTTGAATGTGAAACGTTTCATGACACGTGGGGTTTTTTGGGGATAATCCTCCGAGAAGCAAGTCTTGGACTCGTTTTTTTTGCAGAAGCAGGGGCTCTGTGTCAACACATTTGGACTTGTCGGGTTATTCGGCTGGCAGGGGAAAGGAATTTCCTCAAGGCAAATTGGCATAATTGTACGGTAGGTGGAAGCTTTTGAGTGCTTCTGGAAAAAAGGCAGAACAATCCTCCTCTGAAATAGAGGTTGGAGAAAGAGCTTTTTCATCAGAAGGTTACATTCGCGTACCCTTCACCGTGGCCGATCAAATAGCACATCACGGATCAGCAGCGTTGCTGAAAGGTGAGTCAGCTTTATTGAAGTGACATGATACCTTCAACTCTCTCTTGAAACCATGTCCCGTACTGTGGCTCTAAATTATAGCACATCCTGTCTTCGTCTCATCGCTGGGGGATTTCTTCTGCTCGAGTATCATCTACCTCTACACAAGGCTTAATGTCAAGCTACAACTAACATTTACATTCTCCATCAGTAAAATGACTTTTCCTTTGAATATAATGTTTTGGCCGGAAATTGACAAACGAGGTTTGTTTTTCCAGATACCAAAGAGACGTCCTTAAATATCCTGTGAATGTGACAAACAGGCTTTTACTGTCATTTACCAGTTATCTGCTTCGTTTTCAACATCCGATTTAATTATATTCTCAAAAAGTGTCTTCTGCAGGCACTTTACTAGACAAATGGGCCCAATCCATGTCCATTTAAATCCAATTACAAAGCCCACCCAGGTGCATTGAATTGTTGTCTTTGAATCAACATTTTATCCTGGAAGAAAACAAAAAACTCTTGGTTACATGGGAGCAAAACCTCTGCCTTTGAACAGGTAGAAACCTTCAATAGAACCAGGTTTAGTGGATGTGTGCCCTGCTCCAGGCTCACTGGACTTGGAGCACTTTCTATGGGGACCAAAAACAAGACTTAATAGCAGTAAGAGCTCTGTCCATGGCACAATCAAGGAAAGAAACACAGCTACACAGAGAAGAACTAGACCAGGGGTACTTTCTATGGGAAAAGGGTCACAACTTCACACAGAAAACACTGAATGCTTCTCAAATATCCCGAATGTTGTCAAAGAAAACATCTAGAAATTTGAGTTTGGAAAAGTTTGGAATTTGACAATGGAAAATTCGTAGAAGCCCATATTAACATTTCTACCAAAAAACTTCTGCAACACAACTGGGATGGTTGTAATGAAGGAAATTTGTGCATGACTTGAATTTGCGGTAGAAAGCACTCTCTGGGTAAAATAATGCTGTAACGTTAAGCATGTCTGAGTCACCATGAAATCTTGCAGCAGTAGCAGGTGTGTGTGTGTTGCGGATTATCAGATATTCCTGCTAGAGATTGCCTCTAATATTGGATTTGGTTGGTGTGGATATTAAAAAAAAACACGCATTGACCTGTGCATTAGCACTGGACCAAGATTAGTTTTGATACACATTAATCATTAGGAAGGCCATTACGAACCAATCCCATTACAGACTAGAGACATCATGGATGTTAGACATGAGAGTCAGGATGTTACTTTCTGCAGCCCACAATCCATGGATGGTTGAGTTAACAAGTTGCATTGCTACTTTAATGATACTACACATGCCTGACTCTAATATCTGCTCTACGAATCTATGGTATACCCAGGTCCTGATCATATATAGTAAACTGAGCTACTTTCTGTGTTTTTCAGATGCAGCCACTGGGACTCTCCTGGAGTTTGCAGAGGGAGCCAAAGCAGCGCAGGCCCACTCAGGAACAAAGCAGACCGAATCGGATCCCTTCACGGTGCATAATCACGCGGCAGAGAACAACAATACCGTTTGGGTAAGACAAAAGTGGTGCTGGCCAACATGTCTCAGCTGCTCAGGTTCGATAAGACTGGCATAGAAGAATGCCACATGGAATTACTGATTAAATGTTACCAAGTGATGTTGGAGTCAAAGGAGGGGGCACTATAGTTGTGCTGCAGCCACACTGAGGTGGACAATAGTCTATTGAACAGAACCAGCCTTATCTAATGCATACATGGCAGAAGAGGGTGTGGGGCTTTTGGTAACTGGGAAAGAAGGCAAGTCCTCATGTTTTCACAGAAAAACCTTATATTTCTCTAACATCTGTGTGTGCTTTGTCTGACAGGAGCTGGAGGACGGTCTGGATGAGGCGTTTTCAAGGTGAGGAGAGAAATTTAGGGGTTTTCCTGAAATTAAGGACTAAATGGGCACAAAGACTTCTATGTGTTCAGTTTGGGCTTGTATGATAAAATAATAAAATGCAGCCTCAGTTCGGTTCAACTCCAGCAAGCAGGAGAGAGAGGATAAGGCTCCGGTGTAACTGACGTTTGACCTGAGTCATACAGCGTCTGTCGGCTCTGTTTGAGGCCCACACAGTGATTTTATATTAAATCGACAAATCCTTCTGTTCTGAGAGACACTTTTTGGTACTTTAATTTCAGTCAAATGACGAATAACCCTAAAGTAGCCATAGCAAAGTATTTTAAGGTATCCTGATAGAATAACAGAAGATAAAATGGTTTAGTTACTGTACTAAGATAATATTTAGAAAAGCCCAGAGTTCACTGCAGTTAATTCTTCAATTTAGTCAGGCTTTAATGAGCAATTTGAGATAAGTTGTACTGGTCTGCTGCCAGGTTGGAGTTTATTTGTTTTCAGCATTAGTGCTTTTATTTCTTCTTGTCCTGCTAAATAGAATTGGATCCTGAGTATTCTTAATCAGACTCTAAGAGGCCGTTTCAGAACCATTATCAGATGATTATTTCTCTGCACACACTGTAATTACAAGTTGACTCCATTAGTCTCCAGCTCTTTGATTAATGAGGATGCTCCCAGTGTACGCTGTGATGGAGCTGCATATTTGACCGGCTTGCAGGACCCTGATTGTGTTCGTTGGTGTTGAGCTCAGACGAGGATAGAGGATTAAAGGCAGGTTGTTCCTCTGTGCGTTTGGAGTAGTTGATGACTTTCTGTCTTAACACAGCAGAGTTTATTTAGGAGGCTACACTGTATCAAGTTCAGATGTTTGCATACTTCTCTACAAATCACATACAAATCTTGCTGCATTTTGAGTCTTTGCTGCCATCTGCTGGTTGATTATGTACATTAATTTTGTTTTTGTTTTTTAAATAAATGAAATGCCTTACTAAAGTATAAGCCTTAAACTTTCTCACAGTTTGTCCCATTAAAACCACAAGGATGACTATGTTTTGTTCGGATTTTAAATGATAGATCAACACAAAGGAAGGCATAGCTGTGAAGTGAAAGGAAGGTGTGCTTTTGCACATATTTTTGGGGATTAAAAATCTCCCAAAACCACCTTTTCCTGCATGGACAGCATGAAGTCTTTCAGCTTGTATCTCTACCAGCTTTGTGCATCTAAAAGTTCCTTTTAACAAATTAACTCAAACCCACTCAGACTGAATTCAGTGTGTCTGAATAGCAATTTGCAAGCCTTGTCACAAAAATCCCACAAAAATCTCTTAGGTCTGGACTTTGACTCGGATCATTCTAACACGTTTTGATCTAAACCATTCCATTTTAGAACTGGCGGTACTTTGAGGGTCATTGTCCTGCTGGAAGGTGAACCTTCAACCTAATCTTAACTCTATAACAGGTTTTCCTTCCCTGCTTAAAAAAAAAAAAAAAAAAAAAAAGTAACCCCACAGCATGATGCTGCCACCCTGTTTTTCACCGTAGGGATGGTGTGTTCTTTGTGATGTGCAGTGTTTGTTTTCTGCTACACATTGCATTTTGCACGTAGGCCAAAAAGTAACATTTTCAAATGATCTGACAGGAGAACCCTTTTCCAAGTTTGCTGCGTTCCCTATATGGCTCGTGGAAGACTGCGGACCAGACTTCTCATGGCTTGTTTTTTAATAATGACTTCCAGTAATTCTTACCATTTTTCCCTAAAGCCCAGATGTGTGGATTTACAAAGGACAGTTCTTTTGACAGACTCTCCTACCTGAGCTGTGGATTTCTGCAGCTCCTCCAAAGTAATGGTAACCCTCTTTGCTGCTTTTACGATAAATACGAGGCTGTCTCTTTAGGTGGACAGCCATGTCTTGGTAGGTTTGCAGCTGTCTCACACTCTTTCCATTTTCAGATGGAACTTTGTGTTGATCTGTCACATAAAATCCCAATAAAATTCAAGTTTGTGGTTGTAATTTGACAAAATAGGAAAAAGTTAAAGCATCTAATTCATCATTAAACCTCTGGTTGTTGTCTTATTTAAATCTATAACAATAAAGTCAAACTACACAAGAAAAATGCAACCTTTTTTAGCTTAATGATAAGGTGGTTTAGAGGAGCTGTAAGCTGAATTGTTCCCTGACTTGTGATGTTTCCTTTGCACCCCTCAGCCGCAGTCTGGATAGCTTTGAATCCTACTCAGGTAACAGTTGTCATGAATCATTTCCTCCTCATCAACCCACCGTTCCAGCCTGCTCATCTGTGTTCAGCCAGAACATTTTCAGCATGTAGTTTTGTGTTACTCTTGGAGTAGTTGACTCAGACCTAAAGAACATTCAGCCACTGTGTCCACGTCTTCATCACCAATGTACGATCTTGTTTTTCTGCATCGCATCCATCACTTTTGCACCTTTGATACCGACTCTGTGTTCACATGTAGCTCTAACAGATAGAATGAGCAGTTTGTGGTTCAGTATAATAAAATTAACTCTGCTGTAATTAGTCTATTTAGCAAGTTGTTTTCACCTTTCACTGTGATTCTACCACCATAAACAGAATGGCCTTTTTTACAATGCTGGGGAAAAGTCTTCAGTCTTTCTTTCTTTTTGTTTTCCCTCCAAGCTGTGAGAATTTCTTGTAATCTTTTAAAGCGCTCAGTAGGTCTCCAGACTGTCTGAAAGTGCTTTTTTAGGCATCTTAAAAGCGTTACAGCTGCCTTACTGTTTTTTTGTTTTTGTTTTTTTTTTTTCCTTTGTTGATACCTGTAAAGACACCATTACAACAATCTAACTTACTGAAAATGAAAGCATGTCATAGTTTTTCTTCTGTTTTGACAAAAATTCCCTCTTTTTTTTTTCTTTTTTTTTTTTTTTTTTTTTCTGGCAATTTTATAACTTGGTCGATGGCTGATTTAGCTTCGGACTAAATCCAAAACTAAATCAATCTTTGTTGGCTTTCTGTTGCTTAAAATTTAGGTTTGAGTCTTTGATAACGCCAATGTTTCTGGCTCTCAACAGTTTTAATCTTTTTTGAGTCTAGCAGAGTGTTTGTTTCTAAACTCGAGCCAAAAAAATGACTTCTGCCTTTTGTAGATGAGCTGAAAAAATTTCTGGCCCAAGCACTGTTTGACCTGGAAGGCTGCACTTATAACGGCTAGGGACTATGGTCATGTGTTGACACACAAATATAAAGTTGCGTGTCATCAGCATACATATTATATGGGAGGTTCAGGGTTCCCACACAGTCTGCAAGGGCTTGGCGAGCATGAAAGCAAAATAAAGTCGAATATCTGCTGTGTTACATGAGCTTTAAGTAAAGTTCAAAAGATGTTCTTAAAAATATCTTCTTTTCTTTTGCTTTTGCAGACTCGCTGAGTCTCGCACTAACCCCCAGGTCCTGGACATTGGGGTAAGCCCTCAGGACTTGAACACTGAAGAGTGCCTCTTCCCAGGCAAATGGGACCAAGACGAGACAGACTCAGCAGCACAAAAGGACATGTTTGAGTTCTAACAAGAAGCCTCTGCCCAGAAGAAGAAGGGAAAACCAGGGAAAAGAGAAGGCGGTAGAACAGATACAGTTGTCTGTGAGTTCAGCAAGGTTTCCCAGCTTCTTCCAGCTGCCACGTCCTTGAACCGTCTGTGGGTCTCTGATGCTTCTGAATCCACAGCAGAGAAGGACATCATGAGCTGACTGCTCACACAACAGGCCAAAGCAATACAAACCAGTTCACCCCTTTATTTTTTATGAAGAAACATGTAACAGTCTGTTATTATGTTTTGTGTTTCCCTGTTAGCCATCACTCCTATGTATGTGTCCACTGCGACACAGAAAGCATGAGAGCTACTGCGAGTTCAACAAGTGGGCTGTTGTTTTAACAGATCTGATGCTAACTCGCTAGTTCCATACTGGGTTCAGCAGTAAAGTTACTACCTATATGTGTGTCACATCTCCAGCGTTTCGTCGGGCAACAAGAGCTTTAAAAAAAAAATCTGTCAAAACAAAGTGACAATCTTATTTTTTTCTATTGCAAAAACTATTTTTGCACTCAGCGTTCATTCATCTTTAAAAGCACAGAATTCATGTAAAAGAATTTTAATGTCAAACATCAAACACATTTATGCTTTCACACTAATCACTTTTCCTCCTGATCTTGAAAAAATGTTTAACAACTCTGAATCGCTGAGCTAAAGTTGCGTTGTTTCACTGATGCACTCATACTGTTGTGTCTAACACAATTTATTAATAGCTATTGTAAATGCATCCAAAACTCTGTCATAATTCTCACTCAGGCTCGAGGCTCTAATAAGAAACAGGAGATGGCGATCAGAGCTTGTTTTACTGAAATGGTCTCATTTGTTTATTTGAACTCTTAGATTCAGACTTGTTAAACAGATCTTTAAGTAAGAAGATGAAGAGCTATTATTGGCACTCGCACACCATCTGTCAAAATGTTACAGTGACATTCAAAGTTTACTATTGTTAATTTTCCCCCCTCACAGGGATTTTTCCCAATGTTATTTTTGGTGTTTGTTTTTGCATTAATTTAAATTGCATAAATTTTAATAAAAATCAAACTCTCTTTATTTGTGCGTGAGATGGATTTTTTTTTTTTTTTTTTTTAAATCATCAAAACAGAAAAAAAATTAATATAGAAGGGGGTAGTTTGCTGACAGTTTACGCATACGTATATAATCTTGATTTGTAAGTTTTGAACTTGGCTAAATAAACTGAATAAAGCTGCTGAGATCCACAGCGCAGGTGGGAGAATCTGTTGCATGGCTTACGTGCAAATCACAATGTGTAGATGTGCATCTAGAGGTCACACCACAGTATTTCAGCCAAGTTGAGATCTAGAATTTTGACTGGACCATTGCATTACATTAATCTTTTCCTTTTTTCAGTCATTCATTTGTAAGGGTGTTGTTGTGTTTGGGGCTATTGTCCTGTTGATGATCCAACCTTCAGCTGCCGGATGCCCTCACTTTTGACTCCAGACTACTTCAATATACAGAGGAGTTTATGGCTGAGTTAATAATTCCAAAACATCAGCACACCATTACTATCCAGTTTGAGATGTTTGTTGATACAGACTGTTTAGTTTTTACAAAGCATGGTACTGTGCATTGTGGCTAAACATCTTTACTTTACACATGCGTCCAGAAGTCCCACAGTTCATTCTTTGCAAGCATACTGTAAGTCATGCTGCCAATGTCTTGCTATGTAGAAGGCAGTGTCGTTTAGCAACCTTTCCAAACAAAACATGCTTGTTCAGTCTTTTTCCTAACTGTATTGTCATGAACTGTCTCATTTATATGCTAACTGAGGCCTGCAGAGTCTGATGATGGTTATTTAATCAACTATACATGGTTAGTGGCAATTACTTGCTCGTTTGTCTTTAACAAGTTGATGAACTGTCAATATTTGTAGGGCTTTACCCCCCTGCCACATAAAGCAAACATACACACACACAAAAGCAAACTGGTATTCTGTCCCCTGCTTGTTTTCATAGATTTCTGCCTACCTCATAACATGATTAAAAGTTTTACTCAGGACACCGAGTCTTACAGCTGTGCTTTTAAAATAATTTAAAATCAGTATGGCACAAAGCCCTGCATTTTTTTTTATATATTTCTGCTTAAATGCTCTACCTAAAAAGACCATTATACAGTATTTAAATCATTTAAATAAGTTTTGTTAAAACATGGACAATTTAAACCTGGAGAGCTGTGTTAGCTGAGAAATCTATAAGGGGTCTGTAAGGTCTTTTCTGGACAGTCTTGCATTTTTATCTTGTGTTTAGTCATATGGTCTTAGTCTTATTATGACCAATTAGGTAACTGCATCATCATGTTTATGCATCTGTCTGCCTTTAATCCCCCCGTTTAATTTGTCACATATCCTCTTTTATTCTTGCCATGTGGCTAATCAGACACTAGGTGTCACCCATCAGTCCACACAGAAATACAATGCACCCTTTCACACGTGGTACACATGTGCACAGATTTATGAAATTGAGATAAAAAATAGTTAAATTAGAAACTATGAATAATTGCATCCCAGATCACTTCACATGGATTTTAACACCATTAAAAATACCAATTTTCAGGTTTTTAATGTTATCTTGGAGAAAGTAAACCAGTGTGGTTTTGTTTTGCTGAACTGTGCATAGCATGCATTGTGTCATCATCACATGACTGCATCAACTTCACCTCTCAGGTTCATTGAAATCTTGCATCAGCGCGGAAAATCCCCTTTAAAAATGAGTTCCAGCCTTTTAATTTCAAAATAAAAGTGAACAAGAAATTTATTAAGACACTGAAAAATTTTAAGAGTCCCTAACTGGCTAAATAAATATTTGAACTAAAATATGAAAAAAACCAGCAGGAAATTAGTATCATCTATCAAACAAACCTGCTCAAAATACTCAGCTTAAAGTGGTGGATTCTAAAATATGTGTATTTCTAAATTCATAAAATCTGCATGTTGAGATATACAGACACATTCAGTAATTTAGAATATTACTGAAATGTCCATTTATTTAAGGAACTTTATCACTAATCGAAAACACATTGTTATTTGTTTTTATTTCAGTTATGATTTTTGGGTTTGTTTTTTTTTTTTTTTGTTTTGTTTTTGTTTTTGCTTACAGTTAATGAAAACATGACATTTAAAATTAGAATTATATTTCAGATCAATAATAAAACATTTCATAATACAGAAATGTAGGTTTGTTGAAAATATGCTTAATACCAGCTCAAAGGTTGTTATTTTCAAAAGCTAGATCTACTTTTAATCTGACAACCGAGCTTCTTTTGGAGTCGGGACGCATTTTTTTAAACTGATCGAATATGGTTGTATAAAATGTGTAATTTCGAGGGTTGTTTTCAAGCGCGTTAAAACCAGCGTGCTTTTATTTTTTAAAACCATTTGGCGCGCTTTTTTCACTTTTCCTATTGGATAAAAAACAAGGAAGTCATTTAGTCTCGGCACGCAAGGTTTACCACTCGGATCTTCGAGGCATAGTCGTGATGTGGTCAAGCTTCAGAGCAGCAGCGGTGGGCTTTCTTTGTACGTATTATATGTTTTTAACTGGTTTAATTTGAACATTTTAGGCTGTTTCATGATGATCAACTATGGTAGTACTGCACAGATTATTTATTTAAAACTCGGGCTGCGTGTTCTTGCGTAATCTGTCATCACACTTGTCAAACTATTAGCCGACTAATTGCTGTACAAATTTCCGCAGTAAAAATGTTGCTGATACCACAGAGGAAGCTGTTTCCTGTTATTGTTTTACTGTGACTTATGAATTAAAGAATTAAAGGTTAATTTTCAAACTTTGTGGGTTAATCATTTAGATTTGTGTGAGGTATGTTGAAATGGGCAGGAATGTAAAAGTCTCATATGTAGTCTAACAATAGCCACAGTTAAAAGATAAAGAATTTCATAAGGTGTTCTGTATTTACAGAGCTATTTTTAATATGTTCTCTGTTTTATAACTTAATTTTTTTTTTTCAGCCTTCCTTCTCCAGATGTGCGGCACAGATGTAGTCCTCCACTGCATGCCCACCAGAGATGGTAACGGGATGCTTTACAGGGTATTGAACCCATCTTACCCCTCAGGAGCCCAGTGTGACTACTGGTGGAACAATGGAAGTGTAAGATTTTACTCTGAAAAACATACATTTTTGCAGAGATGTTTACAAGTCATGTTTTCCCAAATCAAGACTCCAGTCTTTTTCCCCAATCTAAAATCTAGTCTCAGTCTCGATTGACTGAAATAAACATTTTCTCATCCAATGCATGCTAGTCTGCCTATATCACAATATTGTATATAGTTCCTGTACAGTTTGTCCTTTGGGCTAATTTAGCTCATGAAAATTCAATAAATGTTGAACTTTTTAACATTTAATTCAACATGCAAAAAACTGGGTTGAGCTGCTTTAAATTATGTTTAAAATTGATGAAGCATATATTTTTTTTAAACCCTTTTTAGAAATATAAATATGCACTTATATTCAATTCAAATTTAGAAATAAATTAATACTTGCTAATGTCAAACTTCTGAAGTTCATAAAAACAAGGTGGTCCTTATTTTGTTTTTCCAATGATAAAACTAACAGCTGTTAGTCCATGTGCTCACACTGTCCACTCCTTCGCTACATACTGCACTATATTAAGTCCAAGGCTTGACCACCTTGTTTCTAACTTTACATTTCACACAGTATATCACTTGTTAGGTCTGTGGCCTGTAGCCTTCAAGGTGGCGTATTTTTACTCCTGATTACATGAGAAAGTGATGGTTGGTAAGACTTGAGTCTTGCATTACGTCGAGTCTAAATCCTAAACTCTAGTCTCCATCTCTGCCTTCTTGGTTTCTTTTGTTTTAGAGTACACTGTACAGGTGGATCTCAGTAAATTAAAATTTCAATGAAGAGTTGATTTATTTCAGTAATTCAATTAAAACAATTAAATTCACATAGTTTGATTACAGACTGATGCATTTCAAGTGTTTATATTAATTCTGATTATTATGGATCTTGGATAATGCAAATCGAAATTCATTTTGTCGCAGAAATTGGAAAATTGTAAGAGCAATAAGTAAAGACTTTTTAATGCACAAATGTCCATGTACTGAAAGGAGTTTTCACAAGTTTCACGTTTTTGAGTTAGACTACTGCAACTACGTTTCCATGGTGCACTAGTAAGAGCTGTTGACTTTGTTATTGGCTGTGAATGCTGAGGTGATGCTGATTGTAAATATTAAAAAGTCATCTGGCTGATATTTTGACCTTCCTTTCATATTGGGTCCAGTAAGATGCTCTGATCTTTTTCTGATTGTATTTTGACTTCAGACTGTGCTTGCAACCAACAACAACAAAACCACGCTGGTGATGAGACATAACTCCAGCTCTCTGGAAACATCTGAATGCCTTAGCAATGTGTCTTGGATCCTAGAGTGCTCACAGGTATTACGTTTCTGACATGTGGGGAATGAAACTACAGCGTGCTTAAACTGTAAATCACAGCATTTGTATCCCAGCCTCCTGGTAACACTAATCTCTGTTGTTTTGTTCCCTCAGATGCAACTACTGAGAGATTATTCAGCAAACTGTAGCAGTAAGTATCATTTACTGGTAGTCTTTCCCTTAAAGTTTTTATTTACAAGTGGTTTTAGAATATCTGCATTTTTTTCCCCCTTGACTGATTCAGAATTTCCTTTCTAATAATTTTTTTCTGATAAAAATGTCTCCGTTTTCAGCATCATGTGCCAGCAAGAACACTCTTCATGGAGACAACCCAACCCCTGACTCCACATATAAAGGTGAAACACACTGAATTTATTTCTTGCTTGATGTTAGAAAAGTTTAGAATAACAAAGTGTGTGATGTTCCCTTTGTTGATTATAATCTAAGCTTTATCATTATGTATCGCTGTCTGTTAATAGCCATAATTGGACTCATGGTATCACTGGTACTGCTGGGACTGATCGTTTTCTTGCTCATCAGATACAAAGAAAGGATTTCCTGGTAGGTTTTTTTTTTTTATCCCCATAGCCTCCAAGTATAACTCTGATTCTGACAATACTGAGACATTGCTTTGTTTTGATTGACAGGCTGCGTAACTGCAACCTCACTGGACGTCTGTACAGCGCTGTGAGAAGGGAAAATGATGATTCAGGACAAACCAATGTGTAGAGGGAATGATTTCTGTTCAGAGATAATTCACTATTAGTCACTAGATTTGTCTTCTGCATTATTAGTATTGATGACATTGTGTAACTTTAGGAAACAATTGGACTAATAGTTGAAATGATTGTCTACACTCCTACATACAACCTAAACTACTGTCTGGTACTAACTACTGCCATCTGCATACCGCTGCTGTTAGAAAACACACTTCTGTATGTATTGATGCTCATTTATTTCTATAAGTGGTTCTTCTGTCATAACTGTGTATATTTATTTTTTTAAACAGTGTTTATCTTCACTTTTTTTTTTTTTTTTGCAAACAGAGCTTTGAGTTAGGATTACAATTTTTGAGAAGGTTTTCTCTCATTTAAAACACAAAGGTGCCCATTTCGTCCTGTTAATGTTTTCAAGTTAGATGTTCAACCGCGATGCCAGATTTGTGTTGCACGCAGAACACTATTAATGTTTTAAATTTAATTAGCTTCATAGCCTTGATGACAATCCCTCCTGCTGATGAGGTCTGACGTATTGCTGCACAGATGAATTGTTTTTGAGACTGTGGAAGTCTCGTTGCTCCACCAGTGTGTGCACCCTGAGAGTTATTAGCAGTGTTGCAGCCTCCCCAGCCCCCCTTCATACTAATAGAAATGAGACTTAGAGCTGTGGAAGCTTGGAGACCAGTAACGCAGCACGAGGGAGTGCTCTTTCACCGTCCTGTAGCATTATGACCAATGTTATTGAACTATATACTGTGTATATAACCTATACACATAAAATAAATGATAGCTGTTAGTATAACACTAAGAGATATGAGCATTAATTATGATGATATAGTAAGAACTATTATACATAGGTTTTTATGTGCTGTAACTGTACTGTCCTGTTGGATTCAATCCAGTGTAATGAGATCATGCCCATTCGCTTTTTATCTCTTATCACCTTTCATGAACTGCTGTGTATTATCCTGATAGCATTAATAAATCATGCCATTAAACATAAAGTGTCTGTACTTTGTTTCAGTCAGGATCAAGTTCTGGTCAAAAGCTTGATTTACTTGATTCATTTTACCTGTATTAAAATGTTTCTCATGTAATGTCTGATGTAATATTCCAATCGTCAATATCTTCGTTTAGCTCTTAGCAGAAAATCATTATAATTAACAGAAATAAAGGCTGTGTCTATTAATCTACATATATGAGGATTTCACTTACTTAACCGAGTTACTGAAATAAATTAACTTTTCAACAATATTTGAATTTATGGAATATGAACGTACATACAGGCTCAGCATGATGCTACCACCACCATGTTTGACAGTTTGTGCTTTTAGGTTTGAAAACTAAACATACTTGTGGCCGGATAGCTCAGTCTTAGTGTGACCGTAAAACTTTCTTTCAGCATTTGAGATGTCCATTTGGGTAGCTGCAAGTGTCAGATGTGCAGCAAGCTTGACTTTTGATGGTTCTTGGACTGTTCTTCAACACCGCAACTTGTTTTCGTTCATCTGAAGGTGACAGATGGGTCAGATGGTTGAAATTTGGACACATGTCCAGATCAAATAAATTCAAATGAACTTTTCCAATCCTATCAAGAAGGGTGGTGAAATGTCCAGCCAGAAACCTACCTGAAGCTTGTTGATGTAAAAAAAAAAAAAAAACAACAAAAAAACGTATGTGGTCAAGGTACTAATTGCTAGGGTACTTGGGAGCATTAAGCTGATGTCAGTGGGGTGCATGTACACTTAATAATGGAAAAAAATAAAGAGTAAAAAAAGAGTTTCTTCTAATGAACTGTCATTCTAGAAACCAAGCAGAGTTCTGTGGTTTTCCCTCAAACAGCACTTTAATTCTTGCAAGAATGAGAACAGCATGCAGACATGTTCAGTGTCTGTTCAGGCTGATCTGCTCTAACTAGGTTAAACTCAACTAACTAGGTTTCACACTGGGAGCCAGCATTTCTGGCTCAGCACTGTAACTCTTAATTGGGATGACCTAAACGTGAACACAGAGAAGCTTCACCGTTCTCTTATGTGGTACTTCCCCAGGTTACAGCAGGATGAAAACACAATGAGCCTCACATAAATCTGCCTACAGCTGGAAGAGACAAAGTCAATCATTTTTTCAGGTTATACAAACAAAGAAGTAGAAGCTTTTTTTTTTTTTTTTTTTTTAAATTCCACTAGCAACACTGATCATGCAAAGTGAGTAAAACTGACTACCTCATGCTCATCATGGGTCCTGTTGTGTGGGTGGGATATTGGGAAACTTTGTACTCAAACTTGATGTTATAGAAACTGAAAAATAGGCAAACAGAAGCATTTGTGTGAGTTTGACAAGGACCAAATTATGACAACTTGACAACTGAGCTAGAGCACCTCAAAACCGGGAGCTGTTGGGTGTTTCGGGTCTGCAGTGGACAGAAAATGTCAAAGGAAAGAACAGAGGTCAGCAATAGGGTCATAAGGCTCGGTAAGAAACATGGGGAGTGAATGCTGACATGTCTGGTCTGATCCAATGAGACGAGTTAGCATATCTGATCTTGTTAAAGATTTAATGCTGGTTCTAAAAGAAAGGTGTCAGAATACACAAGGCATCAGTTTGCTGCATATATCATGCCAGTTTGGTAAATGTGTATATTTGAACCTGTATGTATAACTCTGACCCAATGAGGATTATAGAAATTTTGAAATAAACTTCTGTATTTAAAATGTTTGATGTATAATTATTTCATCCTGGAAAATAAAGATTTAATCACTAAAAGCCCAAAAGGGATTACAGTCTTCATGAAGGTGAGTGTATTTACTTCTCAAAGCAGAACTGCATGTTTAACATTCTCTACTGAAAGAGAAACATGGGCATCTCCAAGAGTGGGGCTTATTGGGTGGTGAGTTGTGGTTCACCAATGAATGGGTAGTGGTGTGAGTGAGTCGTAGCAGGTAGTGGTGACCTCATCAGGTCTTCCTGTTTGCCTCCATATTTGAATCATCACATCGTGACTCTCTAATGTAGGCCTGAAGGCTTTGAAAACTAGTTATTTACATACCAGCCATTCAACTTCAGGGTCACTGTGTTGTTCATGAAGTTAAATGTGAAAGTATTGAAAGTTGTCTGGATGTTTTCTTATGGCATGCGGTGTGACCCATTTCAGCTAATGATGCAAAGCAGGAAATCCTCAAACTCAAAACATGACATGGGAAAATATTTTATTTAATATGGAGCTAGGGTTAACACTGGTTAAATTCACACTTTAACACTGTGTGAAGCGTTCAATCAATCAATCAAACAAACAAACAACTTTATTTATCCCAAGAAAGGGTAATTCAGTTCGTAGCTCTCTGGTCAACATAACAAAGAAAAGGAAAAAAAATACAGACAATCTCATATTGCCATTTCAACAACATCCTGTTCATGCGTACCTGTCATAAAATATGTGCACCTCATATTATACCTAACTATAACACAACTGGGGCTTCTTGGAAGTCAACTCGAAGCTTTATCCTATGTGATATCGTCTTGTTCCCAGGAATGGCCTGTGCGGTGTGTGAAGTTTAGTCAGGATTATGGTTTAGGGCTGCTGTCTTTACAAGGAACTGTTAATGCTTCAGCATACCTAAACATTTTAGGACAATTTAATCCTCCCAATTTTGTGGGAATAGTTAATCACGGTGGCCCAGAAGTCTCAGGTGAAATACCGAAGCCACAACACAAAAAATGTGGCTTTTGTATTTGTGTTGTGGCTTTGGTATTACACCTGAGACCTCTGGGCCACTGTAGTTAAAGTTTCTAGTAACCTGAGAACTTTTTTTGCAGCTTTTTATTAAACACAGGTGCTTTACTGACCATGCTGCATTTGCAAAGTTTTCCTCTCTTTTTTTACTTTTACAACCGCTCCTGATGATGATGTAGAGCTTCTTATGCCTCCAGTCCTTCTGTTTCTCACATCAGATCACTTTATGTGGTTAAATGAACAGCTATGGCACATTAAATCGACCACATGCTGCTGCTCTCTCACACACATTGATACAAGCGTCCACAGCTGTGTGCAAGTGTGTGTAATATGCATAAAGGATGTTAATATATTAGCAATCTAAATCAGTTCATGAACTATGCAAGTTTTAATTGAAAACAACTGGACTTCTCTTGTTATCTTGAAAATATTTCATCTCTCATCCAAAAGGCTTCTTCAGTTCTAAAATTTAGGTAGGAAATACCGAGCTTATAAGGTGCAATCAGAAACAATCACTCTAATAAGGGAATAGAAGTCACTAATGAGACCATCAGGGTCATATAAATTTCTAACCCTACCCTCTATTCAAATCCCTGTCAGTGTCACTGACACTAAGATCCTAACAAGTCCCCAATGTTTTGGTCTCATGTTTCAAGGTGTGAAAATTAATGAATTTTAAATAGCCTAAATATAAAACTGCATTTAATGTTTGTTTTGATTTTGTGTCTTTTTTCAATGTAGTAAATATTAACCATTTTGAATTACTTCCTTATTCTGATTAATTCATGCAAAACTTCAGAACCTGAATGATTTGAATCCCCCTACAGCAGCCGCCTCACCTCATGGTCTAGTTTATGATGAAATCTTACATCACGTTTTTCCTCCAATAAATTGCAAAACAAAATTATGACGAAAATAGATTCATTTTTTTTCAAAATAAAAGCATATTCATGGTAAACGCTTAATGGGCAAGTCCAAAATGACAAAACACTTTTAAAAGGAGAGAAAAGTGCATGATTATTTTAAGTGTTTAGTGCCGTACATTTTAAAAAATAATAATAATATTTCGCAGCTCTATGAACTTCAAGTGTGTTTAAGCTGAAGGTTATCTTTACGGGCGCACTAGCTGTACAGACTCGTGTGTGATTTATTTTGACATTCAAAAATGAAGTTGTTTTTAGCAGTTACGTCCGCAAACATTCAGGTGTCTAGCGATCGGAAGATTTCCTCTCGCCGAAAGCAGAGGGTTTGTGGATGAGTACATCTCTGATTGTCTTCTGGGAAAAACTAAAGTCTGCGGCCAAGATGGAGCTGTGGAAGATAGCGGCGTCATTCATATACGGTAATATTTGCCTAAAAGGTTTGCTTTTAAGCTGTGTGACAATGGACAGGTACTGTCGCAGAGTTAACAGACTGTACTCTGAGATTTGCTGCATCATCAGGTGTGACTGTAAATACTAGAGTACTATTTACTCATGTGCGTTATGTGTGCTACCCGCCCTAGGCAATATCTTGCCTATGTTGTTGTTGTTTTTTTAATAGTTGCAGTGGAACCAAACCTATTGAGAGGCTTGAAAAACAATTAGAAAAACAATTAGACTTTATTGTTAGTAATTTTTTGCTGACATTTGTTGTGTTTCATGCGGTTGTTTTTTTTTTTTTTTTCCGCCATAGCATTCCTTTTCGATTTCTGCTGTGCTGTGGATCTGGAATGCACGGTCAAAAGAAATGGCACCCGGATAATTCACACAATCTCGTTCGAGTCTCATGCTTCAGATTTCCACTCAGCCAGGTGTGATGCCTCATGGAGCAACACGACTGTAAGTCATTGATCAATGGAAATAAATCAAAATCAGTCGAAAGTTTAAATACAACCCAGTGCTGTTACCTGTCACTAACCACTGTCATCTGCATATTCCTGCTGTCACAAAGCTCTTTTATATATATATATATATATATATATATATATATATATATATATATATATATATATATATATATATCTTTTATATGTGTTGTTGGTTTTTTGCCTGTTATTGTTAGTCATGTACATTTTTATGATTTAAAAAAAATGTATCTGTCTTAAGTGATTGTGACTTTTTAAGTCAAGTCAAGGTTATTTGTATAGCTCATTTCAAACAAGTCAGTTCAAAGTGATTTACATCATGAAAACATCATAAACACATCAAACAGTCACCAGTTGTGAAACCAGAAACAAACATTACATTTAAAAACGTCAACCCAAATCAAATATGTTGGTCAATGTTCCTGTTATTATGGGTCAAAAGCCTCTCTATACAGTTCAGTTTTTAGCCTTGATTGAAGAAACTCAGTGTTTCAGCTGTTTTGCAGTTTTCTGGAAGTTTGTTCCAGATTAGTGGAACATAGAAACTGAATGCTGCATCTCCATGTATGGTTCTGGAGGATGCAGAGTAGGCCAGAAGCAGAAGACCTGAATGGTCTGGAAGGTTGATACAACATCAACAGGTCTGTAATGTATTTTGGCGCTAAGCCGTTCAGTGATTTATAAACTAACAGAAGTATTTTAAAGTCTATTCTCTGAGCTACAGGGAGCCAGTGGAAGGACTCTAGAACTGGGGTGATGTGCTCTATCTTCCTGGTCTTAGTGAAAATGCGAGCAGCAGCGTTCTGGATCAGCTACAGCTGTCTGATTGACTTTTTGTCAGACCTGTCAAGACACTGTTGCAGTAATCAATGTGACTAAAGATAAACACATGGATGAGTTTCTCTGGATCTTGTTGAGACATTCGTCCTTTAATCCTGGAAATGTTCTTCGGTGATAGAAGGGTGACTTTGTAACTGTCTTTATGTGTCTTTTAAATTTCAGGTCTGAGTTCATCACTACACCCAGATTTCGGGCCTGAACACTAGTTTGTAGTTGTAATATCTGAAGCTGCATGCTGACTCTATCGTTCCTCTTTGGGTCCAAAGATAATAACTTCAGTTTTAGTAATTAAAAAAAAAAAAAAAATTGTATTTTTTAAAATTTTTTCCTCAACTTACAAATTCAGACAGAACACTATCAGAGAAGCTATAAAAGCTTCCTTGCTGCACCAGTCTGTGCACACATTCATACCTAAGGGCAATGTAAAATTGCCCTTAGGTATGAATGTGAAATCCTTGTTCTGTTTCAAATATTATTCTAATTCTTTGAGAGTCCAGACTAGGAACTAGTCCAAGTTTCTATTTTTTGTAGAACCACCACTGCTGGTTTACTTTAGTAGGAAATGGTATCCACATCATAACAGACCTCTGTATAAATAATTGTTCTCAGTTTGTATTTTGATTTCAGACCGTGCTGTCAACCAGCTTCGACAAACATGTGACAGAGACGACAAACAGCCTCCACACTCTAGAGACATCTGAGTGCCATGCTTATATTTTATGGATGGGACAATGCTGGTCAGAGGTAGAAAATGTTTGCAAAAGATGGAAAAAATATTGCATATTCAAACAACTCATTGAAAACTATAGACTTTTTTTTCAACTCTAAAACATACAAAAACAGTTTGTGGTTTTCATTGAATTGCTTAAATAAGCAATATTTATTCAAACTGATGTTTATTTTAAAGAAATTAGTTTATTTCAAACTAAGCTGCAGACAAAAACAAGCTCTGTTTATTTTCCTCAGAGGACGGGACTGAAAGATTACACAGCTAACTGTAGCAGTAAGTATCATTTACTGACAGTTTGTTTCCTCAAAACCTCCTGAAGTTTTTTTTTTTTTTTTTTTTTTTTTTTTAAATACAAGTTGTTTCCCAAACAGTTGTATTTTTTCCTTGATGAAAGAGCCAGAATTTCTTTGAATTTAGTGTTTTTTTGTAATTGTCTTCTTTTTTAGCAACATGTTCTGTCATGAACTTGCATCAAGATGACAAGGTTAACCCTAAAGGTGAGGTTGAAGCACAATGTTGTATTTACGTGACAACTAATCCACACTATCATTGGGTGGCATAGAAGTATGTAGAATAACATAAAATGCATACATGCAGATTGCTGCATTCTAGGTGCACAAAGGAGCGTTACTGAAGATCCTTCTTCACAGAAGCTATAAGACTTTAAAACCATCTCTGCTCCCACCAAACCTAATTAGTCTTTACATCTGTATTGTGATTTGTAGTTTTTCTTCCTTCAAATAACATTCCTGCTGTTATTTGCACATCCCCGTCGTTTGCACTTTTTTTTTTTACTTCTTGTCGTCTCGCTGTTGTTTTGTGCACATCTTGTACATTTCTTTCTCTAAATTAACTTACTTAGCTGTACATTACTTTTACTCTGAGTATTCTGTTTTAATAATTGCATAGAATTATTTTTTTATGTTCTAGATTTACCCTTACTGTATAGCACTTATTATATTTATATGTTATACCTTTGTGTGAATATGCATGCTCCCACTTATCTTAACTTCCAGCTGTAACATCAACATTTCCCCATTATGGGAAAATAAACGATTTCTATATAATTTCTTCTTTTCTATAAAATATAAAAAATCTTTTAAAGGAAACCATATAAGATGATTCCTTTAATGAATACATTTTAAGCTTTTTAACTATTTAATGTTTTCTGTTGATAGTTGGAGACTCAGACAACTTGATTAAATTGGTGTTTGGATTCTTGTCACTGCTGGGACTGTTAGGACTGATTTTGCTGTCCTACAAATTCAGAGGAAATATTTGCAGGTTTGTTTTTTTTTGTTGTTTTTTTTTCCCTCCATATAAAAGCCAGTCTTACTGCTTCTGACAGTACTGAAACATTGCTCTGTTTTTCATTGACAGCATGTTTACCATTGTGAGACGTCTGTACACACCTGTGCCAAGGGAAAATGATCCAGAACAAGCTAAGGTGCTGAATGAGAGTGGATAGGAAGCTGATGAACTTGCAGTTTTTTGCTTTATCAAAAAGCATGTAAGAATAGACTACTTTCCTTTGTTGCTTTTAAGAGTTTTTCTGCCATAAACCGTATTTAAGCTCAACATTGCCTATATGTCTATATTTGACAGTAGCATCCTGTCATGTGGAATATGATCAATGCACTGTTACTAACCCCTGAATTTAGCATTGCACTGCTGTCACAAAACTCTGATTATAATGTACATTTTTGATTTTTAAAAAAATATTTATGTCTTAAGTGACTGGGATGTTTTAAGTGAATTAATTCATATTCTCATCAATTTAAAGGACAAAGATGCTTTTTTTTTTTTTTTTTTTTTTTTTTTTTTTTTAACCTAAACTTACCAATTCGGATAGAAGTCCGACACTATTAATGTTTTAAAATTAATAAGCTTCTCAGCTTTGATAATTACCTCTGCTGATGAAGTGTGATGTATGTTTTTCTGAGGTAATTGTTTCTGAGGCTGTGGAAGCCTCTGTGCTGCACCAGTGTGTGCACCCTGAGAGCCATCAGTGCCGTTGTAGCCTCCCCAGGTGTCCCCTCTGAATTCCCCCCCCACTCCACTGTGTAAGACTTAAAGCTGTGGAAGCTTGGAGATGCAGCACCAGAGAGTGTTCTTTCAGCATCCTATAGCATTATGATCTATGTTAATGAATTATATTTTGTGTATATAACCTATACACATAAAGTAACTATAACTGATAGCTTTTAATATAACACTAATAACATATGAATATTAATTGTGATTATATAGTATAAACTATTATACATACAGAAGGTTTGTGTGTACTGTAACTATACTGTACTGTTTGTAGTCATTCCACTGTCATGAGATCATGTTATCTCACTTTTTATACTTTTATCACTGTATCACCTTTCATAAGCTGTACTGTTTATTATTGCAATATTTAATCTGCTTAATAAATTATAGCTGTTGTCAATAAAAGATGTCTGTGGTCTATTTTTCCAAATGTTTACCTGCTGTGAAACATTTACATGTACTCATCATTGGCATGAATACAATGTTGAAGAGTTGTTGAAAACCTCAGGCCAAGCTTTTCATAGCCAAGTAGTGACTGAGTTTACTTAAACAGGTTGTTTTTATGTTTTAGTCTTAGCTTTCAAGAATAACCCTCACATTTTCAATAGGACTGAGGGTTGAACTTTTAGAAAACCATTCAAGAAGCTTGATGTTAACTTGATTTATTCCTTAAATAACTCAATTTTGATGTGCTTGTGCTGTTGAAAACGCCCAGTTTTGTCCAAATTCAACCCAAACTAACCAAAATTGTCATCCTCAAATGAAAGGAAATTGTACAACTGCTCCACCAGTCAAGCATGGTGGTGCTCGCATCATGCTGAAGCTGTGTTTCCCACTTAATAGTATTGGTGTATTACAGAAAGTGGATGGTATGATGAATAAAAAGAGCTACCTCCAAATTTCTCACTTCAAACCAACAGCTGGGGATAATGATCCCAGTCACTCATAAAAACTGGGAGAAAATTGATAAACCAAGATACCGTTTAGATCCTGGATCTGCATTCCCAAAGCCTTGCATCAACTATATTAAAGAATTGTGGACTGTGCTTTAAAGCAAGCTCGATGCCATAAAAACAATCAATTTAAATAAGCTCTGCCATTTCTGATAAGTAGGTGATAAACATCAAGCCAGAACTATGCCAGAAGCAGGTTGATGCATTTACAGTTTTAAAAGTTGGGGATAAAAAAAAAAAAAAAAAAAAAAAAAAAAAAAAAAAAAGTTTATTGTAGTTGTATAATTATCATCATTATTATTAAATAAACAGTTGAAATAAGTCATTAAAAGCCAAATGGATGTGACATCTATACTCTTAAGTGTTTGAAAAGTTGTTGGTACTGTAAGTCAAAGCTCATCTCCTGGAAATCAAATGATGTTCAAAAACAAAGGTAGAGTTTATTGTGTGGTGATTTTTTTTTACCCAATGAACATCAAAACACTTGGTGGTGTGAGATCTGACACAGGAAATGAGATCATCTTTCTTTTCCAACAAGCTTGCTTGTTGTGGGACACTTAGTAGCTTTGTTTACATACATATTTGAATAACTGTATTATATCAGTCTCACTGGACTAATCTAATCTTTAATCAAAGGCTTTTTAAAAAGTGATTGTGTAAATAAACCCACTCAGCCACTTCAGTGTCCCTGGGTGAGGTAATAATAAGAGCAAGGAAAGTTACATGGCTGCTTTCTACTTCTGTGGCTGTACAGTGGGTGTTGGTATGTGGCGTGATCTACTGTCAGCTTATCAAAAAGAGAATCTCGTCAAAGCTAAAATATTCATGAGAGCAGGGGTTACTGTGTGTCAAACTCTCACCTGATCTTCATTCTTTAGAAAGGCTCGCTGAAACGTCATCTCTAATTCATCAGGAGAAAGGGGCTGTGACTTCTGAGAAATGATGTCTGGCTTTTTTTTTTTTTTTCTTTACTGCTTTGTCACGTGTGTGTGTGTGGAGGTGTGTGTGTGGGTCAGTGTGTTTAACTAAGCAATAGTTTTATCTCAGTATTGAAGGAAGTGGGGTGTCTTAATAGTCCAAGAAAACATATATCCAGCAGCAGATAGCTGTTGGATTTGTTTATTCAGCAGCTGATGATAAGTGATCATGTCTGTCTTTCACAGTCTGCAGATCCTTTTTGTCAGTTTGTAAACATGTACAACAGCTTAGTTTACAAGAACATTGTAGCTTATTTTTCTGCATTGTAAACATTTCGACACAAGCACACTATTTTATCCATAATAAATGTACCATGCCTTTATCATAGGCATTTTCTCATTCCTCCAAAATTAGAAAGTGTAGACTAGTGTGGAGTATAAATTGCTAAAATGATCTGTATTATTTTACAAGTTAAGGGAATGAAAAGAAGAAAACCTTCTTCGCTCAACATGATTACAAGATAAGATATTTAGACAGGAAGTGGAGTCAAGGAAGGAATCCTGTGCTAATTAGGGTCGCTCTAGGTCACTTTTTTAATGCAAACAGAAAAACGTGAAATTTGAATTTGAGAGAAGTAAAGCACATGACTGGATTAACTACCATTTGGGTTACTTTACCACACAAAGAGAACGTCAGAAACTTTGTTTTATCTGACCTTTACCTGAGTCTATGCTGATGTGGGCTCAGAGATTAAAATCAATACATCATATTGGAGCCATAGCTGGTGGGCAATGGATCTTTATTGGCAAGGTTAAAAAAAAGGAGGGGAAACAATCACATTCCCATGTTCACCCCTTTAAGGCACTCCCCAAAACAGTATTATGGAGGACTTAAAGTGACAAAATCGAGCAAAAAAACCACACAAACCAAATCAAAAACCAAAACAAATGTAAGAATATAAATTTAACTTGATCATTTTTTGTTGATTGTGTTACTTTGAACCAAATTGTTGCTGAAATGTGCTATACGAATAAACTTGACTTTTTTTGGGACACACTCATTACTCTTCACTGATGAAACATGATGGCAGGAACAAAATGACCTCAGAAGTCTACAGAAACAATTTGTGCATCAATTTAAAGGCAGATTACAAAGAATTTCTTTAGGGACGAGAAGTAGGCAGGTCAAGGTTCTCCTTATTTCAACCTCACAGAGCATTCATTTTACCTACTGAAGACTAAATTGGAGGGAGTAACTCATAAAAAATAACAATTGAGAGAGTCTAAGTAAAAAGTAAAAAAAATAAAATAAAATAAAATAACATAAACAAGAAAAACAACACCAAAAAGAATCCAAAAGTTTGAAGCTATATAAAAAAATATGATTCATTTTAATCATTTTAAGCCTAATGTCAAACCCAAATGGTCTTACTGCAAAAATAAAGAAATTTGCATTTCCCTCACTGATATATTTGAAAGGGTAGTGTTAAGTTTCCCTACACTTCCCTTTGGTCTTATCAGCCAGTAGCCTTTCTCCTGTATGAGAATCTGTGAAAATCTCATCTTCTTCTGCGATTTCAGCTGTGTAGACTACGATTGGCATGGTACTGACTACTATTAAGTACCTCACAGTATACTACTTCAGACAGAAAAAAACCAAACACTGAATCAACAGAAAAACATTAAATATATAGGCTCCATTTCATTTATTAATTATTTATGACACACCCATTTGTCTCTTTTTTCCCTTTTTTTCCCCTACAGAAGCACTTTGTATGAAGGCGTTAGCAGCCCTCAGCCAAACATCTCAATGCTTCAAATAATTGAGGTGTACCATGGACTTATGCCAACAAAGCACCGTTGATTACAACAATGGCTGTCTCCAGTGATGTCCCTCTGGCTGGCCCCTGGTTAGGTCTGGTGCAAGAGGAAAGTGTGCTGTTCTATCAGCTGCTGCCAAGGACAGTCCCCAAGACCTGTCCACACATAGACACCCCTTCTCCCCCACAGCTCTCACCATCTGATTACAGGCTTGGACTCTCCACCTGTGCATATGTGTTTTCAGAACATCAGCACCATCATATGGCCCTTCTTGAGAGATCTTTGGAGATGGCTCTCATAATTGAGAAGAGCATGCGAGAACAGAGTTTATGTGCTGAGTGAAATCAATCAGGTATGAAGTCAAGTCCGGTTGTTCCAAGACAGAGACCACACTCTCCAGGGGCAAGACCAAGACTGAATGTTTAGAGTTTGACAAATATTGCATTTTTTTTTGTATACTACAAAAAGCAAAAATGAATGAAAAATTGGTGAATCTCTCAACCAAAGCTACTTATTGGTAATAAACTAATAATTGTCATAATAAAGTGATATTTAAGTTATTAAATGGAGCCACCCATTTCAGCACAATTTCTAAACTGAATTAATCATCTTACATTGCACAATAGTTGTATTATATCTTTAAAAAAATCAGTAAGATGGTAAAGATTTGTCAAATCAGGCATTTAGTTAAGGTTGATTCTTCTGAGACAGAGACTGCACCCTTCAAACCCCAGACTGAGACCAAACACCAGGGATAAAAAAAAGCTTGAGACTGGTCTTGAGCACTCAATCCCTGGCATCAGTGAATGAAGTGCTGTGTCACCTCAGTCAGGTTCAGAGAGGTCTATCACACCAGTGGGTAAACCTCTCCTGAAAACCTTGAACGGGCTCTGAGGTCCTCCAGCGAGACTGCTGATGTGGCAGGAGCTTGATTTGGAGCACATAGCTGTGGAGGAGTACTATAGGGTTTAGGGAGGTCAACCACTACCCCTGTGGGTTCCTTATTCACCCTGATGCACAATGGTCAAGGTGGTCATCACTTGATGGAATCATGCACAATCCTAAGGGTGAGCTAGTGTTTGGCATGCTCGAAATAAAATGTCACAATGCAGATTGCCCTTGCATTGTGATCAGGGAGGGCAGACGTTCATTGAGACGATCCCATCCCTATTATTGTCAGATCCTGAGACAAATGTTGATTTCTGGGTGTGACTTTGTAATTTACTCTGAAAAGGACATGTTCATCAACGGTTCCACATGACATAGCAGCAACTGACACCATAAAACAAAAAGTTGACCTTTTTATATATTTCTACCTCAATAACTAAGCATATTGTTTTATAATAAGTTAAGTCATAATTCTATAAAAGGAAATGATAGAAATTTACCAGAGTGACAAAAGCGAAGTACGACTGGAATTGACATAAGGGATTTTAATAAACTGGCATTCAACTGTTTACAGACTTCATACAAATATAAACACTGTGATAAAATGCTAAAAAAAAGGGTTTCAAAATGACTGTGATGGAAAACAAAATATATTGGTGATAGGATGACATTGCCTTTGACAGACTATTCCTTTAAATGAGACAAATTTAATCTTTTTCTGAATTTTGGAATCAAGTGCAAAACATACACACATGAAAACTAAACAGTGGGATTTAACTTGTATCATAACTATGGGGAAAAATACGATTCTAAATAATTGCCAGTGAAATCTCCAGCAGATGGTGTTGATGTCTCGCGCAGACCACAGACATAATCAAAGTCGTGTGACAACCTAAAATGTAAACATAATTCAGAAACCAAAGCAGCATGAACGACAGTTTTAACGGTACAAACCTGCATAATGGGAGTACTAAAAAAGTAGACCACTCTGGTTTGTTTTGGAGCAGGATGGGGGTGGAGGGAGATGGTGACGTCATCGGTCGAAATAAAATTATAATTACTAATATCTCAGAAACCAAAGCAGCATGAACGACAGTTTTAACGGCACAAACCTGCATAATGGGAGCACTAAAAAAGTAGACCACTCTGGTTTGTTTTGGAGCAGGATTGGGGGGAGAGGGAGGGGTAGGGGGAGGGGTTCTGGAAAAGCCCACTGCCGCTGCCGAGGAAGTTTTTTATCACAAACTGCTCACGCGGTAAAGGGAGCAGTTGTCTAGCTTCAAGTATCCGATCACTAGAAACCAGATGGACAAGACGTACTGGGTAACAGCAGTTGCCGTTGTCTGTAAGTATAACCATAAGCTGTTTCTTTGCAAAATGGAAATAAAGAAAGTACAGAATTCAACATGAGAAATAAGTTAGTGTCAAATGGATTTTTGCAAACTCAGATTTTCTGCCTCCTACGAGATTTCTACGTGACTCACTCTGAGTGCTGATGACATAATTGTTTGACTGTATTTGCAGACATCGTTTGTTGTATATTTTTTCGCGTTAGTTAATTAACTACAAGAAGCATCTCGGTCTGACGCTTATAAATAAAATTATGTGTAAACGTGAACGCACCACCAGACAACCTATGTCACTAGTTCTTATTTTTTTAAAGCAAATTTCTACCAAATACTAATTTGTCTTTCAACGGACACATGTTTAAACGTTTGTCGGGTATTTAAAGAGATGGGTAGCACTTTGCCTTTTCTGCTCAACAAACTCATGTGACTTACATTGTTCAATGACAGGGGATTTCCGCGTTGTTCTTCCGGCTTTTAAAGTTTTTGCTGCTGCTTTTTTCCAACTGGCGTTTGGATATAAATTGAACGCATTTACTTTGATCTTCAGGATTTTTTTTTTTACTTTTAGGTGGCGTCAGATCTGGGGAATTCCACTGATTACCTCATTCACAATATGGGCTCTCCTTTGGCATTTGCTTTGTTTTCAAATTACCTACAACATAGAGCTGCTAAACAACAACAGCCAAAAAGATGAGTTGTTCAGGTAGCCACAATGTTCATTACTTCATTAGAAAGCTTCTTGAAAAAAAGTGCGGGAGAGAACATTTTGAACAGGTGGTGCATTTTATTTAGCTTTTGAAGTCTGAACTTGGATTTGGGAATAACATAAAACTGAACTTTAACTATTCTCCACTTCTAAGTGGAATTTGCAAATTGATTTGCAAAGTGACCAAAGTAACTGATATTGACAATATAAGCTGAAAATACTTCTTAATGGAGAACCACTTCTGATGTGACATTTTGTTGCTTTTGAAAGTTAACAAACCATAAAAGCTTTGGAGCTCCTTATTTGATTCTTAGATCGCAGCATTGAGAAGTCAGGAAGTAACTACACTCCAGTCAGATTTTTCTTTTTTTTTTTTTTATTTTTTTTTATTTTTATTTTTTTTTTTTTTTTTTTTTTTTTTGTTCCCAGGTTTTGTTTTCCAGGTCAACAGTGCTGAGAAGTTCATCTGCACTGTCAGCCGTAATGGTGACCAGACAACTTACACCATCCCTGATGACTCTCGTGCACTGGATGTAGATGCAGTGCACGAGTGTGATTTTTCTTGGATTAATGGAACTGTAAGTAAATGACCAACGATATTTCAACAGTTGAACTTCCTGTTCACATGACCTGTTTTTTACATTATTATTATTATTATTATTATTATTATTATTATTATTAAACAATCTGTGAAAAAAGTGTTGTTATTAGAAAACCATTGCAAACTAACATGTTCAATATTATTATCTAATATTTTCTGTATACATGCTGATTTTAGAACTTCACAATTGCTGACAACTCGGGGCATATTCCACCAGTGTTGAACAGCAGCATCAACTCCCTGATCACCTCAAAGTGTGTCGAGGGAATTGTTATCAAACAGCAATGTGTTTCAAAGGTAATCGGCTTTTATGAAATAGAAAGACACTGCAGCACACTTTCATACAAGAACTGTAGTTTACATTCAGATAATGTATGATTTAAAAATATGTGCTGATAACATTTATCTCTACTATGTGTTTCCCTCAGACGACTGGAATGATTGATTACACAGCTAACTGCGTGGGTGAGTATCACTCACTTTTTAAAATTTTTTTCCCTCATTTATCAAAAAATAAAATCATCATTTTTATTCATTCAGTAATTTTAATGACGTTGATGCCTTGTTTTTACAGTAACCTGCACTGAAAAGGACTTCAGCCATGGAGAAGAAGGTACTAATCCTTTTATAACACATGGATCAATGCAGTGGAAATGAGGATTATTTTTCTATAGACCTGTAAATCTTACCAAGTCAACGGAAAAGCTCAGCAGTTGGCTGTTGCTTTTTAGTAGCTGAAAATGTATGATGCCATGTAACATCATTTTTGCTCAACTTTCTAAATGAGTTAAAGTTTAATTCCACTGCCAGAGCTTCTGTTTATTCATAATGTACGCTTTTAGTTAATATGTGGGATGCTGCTAAGTAAGAATATCAACAGTATTTAGCATTTACTCAAGCAATGTATCAGGCTAAAAGAAAATGTTTTCTCATGCTTTTGATGATGTTTGATTTTATAATGCTGTCTGTTGATAGGTGGACTGTCAAAGGGCTGGATTGTAGTCATAGCAGTTACAGCAGTTCTAGTGGTGCTGGGAGGACTTATTTTTCTGGGCTACAAAATTTACAGGTATGTTTTTCTTCTTCTTTGTATTAACTCATACAACATTTATTCACCTCATCTGAAGAGACTGACACAAAGCTCTGTTTTCATTGTCAGGAAAAGCTACTTCAGCCATTGTGGAGGCCGTTATCTATTTGTGAAAGTGCCAAACAATCATCCAAAGCCAGCTGAGGTCTAGATGGGGAACAGACACAGAAAATCATTTAAAGGAATGTTTATCCATGCATCAGTTTATTTTCTGTAACTGCTTGATTGTGTGTGGGGCTGTGGGGGGTGATTAATACTTTTACATATTTTATTACCTTTACTGTATCTTCGGCTGTGATCTTCTGTTTAGTTACATTTTATTGAAGCAAAGTGTTTTTTTTTTTTTTTTTGTTGTATTTTTATGTGGTCTGCATTTTAGAAAGAAATTCCTCTACCTTCTTTATCGAGGCTGTGGAAGCCTCTTTGCTGCACCAGAGCGTGCACTCTGAGACCCATAAGCAAAACAGGTCCTCCTGGACCTCATTAAGCCTATCTCACCCCCCATACTCACACGCGCACACACTGCTAGCAATAAGACATAAAGCTGTGGAAGCTAGAATAATTATATCTGTATACCTTGATCTGGTCACAATGTTGTGTCTGATCAGTGTATACTATAAAGTTAATACTGATATATTATTATTATTATTATTATTATTATTATTATATTAATAATAATGAAATAACCTATCAACAATTATATGAAATATATAGTATAAACTATTATAAATAGAGGGTTTATTATATAACCTTAAAACTGTACAGTAGCATTTGGAGTTTGTCTTAAATCTTTGATTTTGTTCTATTGTCATGACTTGGGTTTGCTCTTTGTGCCTTATGTAATCATGTTTCTCTCTATTTGTGTATGCTTCCTGAAAAAGACAATAAATATCTGCTTGATTACCAAAATGTGTGTCAATGTGAGGTCTGTGGATGTGTTGGGCTGGGTTTAAATGTCGGATGATCATTTCATTTAGTCAGTGAGGAGGAGTGAGGAGGCATGAGCAGGGTGGCATTCTTCACTGACAGGAAGTAGTCTTTAATACGGAGCACATCATCTTGAAACATGACACTCAGAGAGCAATTGTTTGTCCTGCTGTACTTATTTGGCATATAGGAATGCATAACCATTACCTAAATAAGCCAGCAGCTCCAATTCAGAATCACGAATAAAGATAATAATGGAAGCTGACTCAGGTTTCTAATACAAATTGATTCTACTGCAGAATACTGTTTATACTGAGTTTGCAGGTGCTATTAAACATCTATGTGTGGGTTTGAACCAATGAGAAACCTGGAGCAGAGAAATATCTGGAAGAAGATGCATGGGGATTTTCAGTTGTTCTTAAGCAAACAATGGAAAAATCCCAAACACAGGGGTTACTACAGGTCATAATGTGAGCAAACAGATGCATGTTTGCAGAACAGTTTTTTCTTCGTAAAAACTGTTTTGATCAACTGTTCCTATAGCAACATTTATATGTCAGCATTTACAGGAAGACGTTACAATTCTGGGAACAGAGCTTAATTACTGTAAGTGGTCCAGAAGTCATGTGATGATTTCTTTTTTGTGCAGTCTGGTGCTAGTGTCTATGTGTTTGAGAGTTGCCATGTGAACTGCTGAAAAGTTTCATCATGGGCATGAAATTTGAAGTTAGGGTTAAATTGTTTTTTCAGTGTTTTATTTAAACTGTTCATAGAGGATGGATACATTTACAAGCACTAATTTTATTAATCAGGAATAGGATGCACAACTTTGAATTGTGTATATTTTCTAACTCACACTGCTGTATGACTAATGCACAAGTTATGTAATCACTGTCGCCTCTTGGCCTTGATTCAGATAGGCCTCTTACAGGAAATCATAGTATTTATGATAAGCCGTGATTCCATGTTGTTTTCACTCAGCTTTGTTTTGACCTTACATGTGGTGTTTGCTTTTCCTCATTTTTAGGAAAACCTAATTGAAATTTCAACTCTGACTTTGGATGTCTAACTTGCAAATCGCTCTGACTGTAAGATGGGTTGTAATTCGATTGGCATCAGCACAAGAAATGACCAGAATCTGAATATAATTTTATAAGATGTTATACACTTACTATTATACACCAAGTCTAATGTATCTTTAGTGTAGTAGATGAGATGAATGAATATCAGATATCTGAATGTTTTCTGAAAACAACTCTGCCATTTAATGGCAGTTGACTGTAGTTGCAACCTGTGTGTTCCAGCATTATGTGCAGTACTGGTTAAAAGCTGCATCATGGGCGTACAATTTTAAGTTAGTTTGGGCCCTTCAGTTTTTCAGCTTTGACTTTGGACTTCTCATCTGTTAATCTCTCTGAATGTAATGGATAATGATCCAACTGTCATCAGCACAGGAAATGACCAGAAACTGAAAAAAAAAAAAAAAAAAATGTTATCTATTTAATTTTTATAAAACAGAAACTCCAAGGTATCTTCAGTAGAGGAGGTAAATAAATACAAAATGTCATTTCTAAATATTTTGCAAAAACAACACTGTCATTTAGTGGCAATTGGTTGTAGTTGCAACCTGTGTGTTTGCAGCCAAATATTTTTTTTTTTTTTCCAAAATCTCTGACATAGTAGTTTTATGGTGTGATTGAAAATGATTCTGTTATTGCATGTGCTTGATTACAGTAGATAAGGACAGAGCCAGGCCCATATAATATGGGGCCCAAAGCAGAATATGATACTGGTACCTTCCAACCATGATTGCTTATCACTGCTCAATTAATATCTGCTTGATCACACGCTTGTCTGAAAAATGACGGACGGGAGGAAGAAAAATTAGGAAATAATAACTTATCTGTTGAATGAACAACGAAAACTGTATTACTTCTAAAAATATACAGTAAAAACCATACGTTTATCTACACCAAGTGAGAAGACACACAAACCTTTTTTTTTTTCTAACCTTTCTTACTAACTGTCTGAAGTTAAATCAGACCAGACTTCTCCAGTTTTAGGTCAGTTAGAGTTACTAAAATTATTTCTATTTTCTAAATGCCACAATAATGACAGAAAGAATGTAACAGATTTATATATGAATGTCTTAAAAATCAGAAGTTTGCAGTTTGTCCGGAAAGTATTCACAGCACTTCACTTTTTCCACATTTCGTTATGTAACAGCCTTATTCCAGACTGTATTAAATGATCAGTTTCCTCAAAGTTCTACACACAAAATTCCCATTAAGACAATGTGGAAAAATTTGAGTGTTTTGCAAACTTAGAAAAATAGAAAACCAAAAAAAAAAAAAAAAAAAAAAAGACATTTATGTAAGTATTCACAGTTCACAGCCTTTGCTTAATACTTTGTTGATCCACCTTTGGTAGCAATGACAACCTCATGTCTTTTTGAATATGATGCCACAAGCTTAGCTCACTTATCTTTAGAAAGTTTTACCCATTCTTCTTTGCAATGCTTCAATGTAGGGATAATGGAGTTTCCTCCAAACATGACGCCTGGGATTCGCACCAAAGTGCTCAATCTTTGTCTCATCAGATGAGGCAGTTTTGTTTCTCAAGGTCTGAGAGTCCTTTAAGTGGTTTCGACAACCTCCAGATAAGCTGCCAAGTGCCTTTTATTAAGGAGATGCTTTCGTCTGGCAACTCTACCATACAGGCCGGATTTGTTGATTGCTGCAGAGATGATTGTCCTTCTGTAAGGTTCTCATCTCTCCACAGAGGAACGCTGGAGCTCTGAAAGAGTGACCATTGGGTTCTTGATCACTTCCCTGACTAAGGTAAGGCCCTTCTTCCCTGATCAGTTTAGACATCCGGTCAGCTCTAGAAAGAGTCCTGGTGGTTTCAAACTTCTTCCATTTATGAATAATGAAGGCCACTGAACTCACTGGGACCTTCCAAGCAGCAGAAATTTTTCTGTATCCTTCCCCAGATTTGGGCATCAAGACAATCCTGTCTCGGAGGTCTACAGACCCCTTTGATTGCACGCTTAGTGTTGGCACTCTGATTTGTACTGTCAACTGTGGGACCAGGTGGGACAGGTGTGTGTCTTTCCAAACCAAACCCAGTCAATTGAATTTGCTACAGGTGAACCCCGTTTAAGATGTAGAAATATCAGTGGAATGATCAGTGGAAACAGCTTGATTTTGAGCTCCATCAACCAAGTATTTGGCAAAGACTGTGAATACTTATGTAATTGTGATTTAAAAAGAAAAAACTGAAATACAAATACAAAATATTCAGAAATTTCCACATTGTCAAAATTGGTTATTTATGTGTGGAAATTTGAGGAAGGAGATTGACTGAATACAATTTGGAATAAATTATGGAAAAAGTGAAGCGCTGTGAATACTTTCCAGATGAACTGTATGTGCCATATATTAATGTTTTTTGGGCTAAAATGTACAAATCTACCCCAGAACAAAAAGCCAAAGACCTTGTGAAGATGCTGGCTGAAGCTGGTAAGACAGTGTCAATGACATGTGCCGAAAGGCCACTCAGTGAGGAGAAAGACATTACTCCAAAAGAAACATGAAAAAAGACAGATTGCAATTTGCAAATACACACAAAGGCCTTGATTTTTGGAGACATGTCATGTGGTCTGACGAAACTAAAGTGTAAGTGTTTATTGTCATTTATCATTGAATTTGGAGGGAAAAAGGTGACGCTTGTAAGCCTGGGAACACCATCCAAACTGTGAGGTAAGGGTGGCAGCATCATGTTGTGGGGCTGTTTTGCAGCAGAAGGAACTGGTGCACTTCATAAAATAGATGAGGAAAGAACATTATGTAGAAATATTGAAGTGACATGTGATGATGTAACTTTGACTCTGTGGTGGCATCAGCCATATTCTGTGGTGTTGTCTGTTGGAGTAGCAGCCTATCTGCAGCTGAGAGGATGTGGTTGGATAAGCTCATCAGGAAGGCCAGTTCTGTGCTAGGATGCCCCTTTTACCCAATGCAGGTGGTGGTAGACAGAAGGACTCTAGCTAACATCACTTTTGGACAAAGTCTCCCACCCCATTAACATTTTTTACCTAGTTGCAAATTCATTTGGACAGGAGTACATTATTTCCAATAACTGCACAGTATTAATGTTGAAAATTTGCCCTTACTGTACAGTATTTTTTATTCTTTATTCTGATTTATTCTCGTTTAAGTACTGAGTGGCCTAAATGTGTGCATACTTTTGATTTTTAAGACATTAATAAATAAATCTCTGACATATTCTGTCAGTCTTTATTGTGGCATTTAACAACTAGAAATGCTTTTGGTAATTCCAACAAACCTAAAACAGGAGTTGATCCGATTTAACAGCAAGAAAATAATTACAATGAGAAAGTAATAGTGAATATGTATATCATTATTAGTTTTACCTCAATATAATAAAAAAAAAAAGGGGGGAAAAAAGATAGCGCGACCTGTAACCTTTAACCTCGGCGTGCTTGTTCTCATGTAAACACCTGTACTCGTGTCCGATAGCTAACAGGAGCTGGTAGAGTTGAGCAGCAGGTTGCACCTTCGTCTGGTTGATTTTCCAAAATAGATAAAAGGGTGAGTTTATTTCGTACCAGGACTGTTATATTTCAGTCTTTGTCGTTTCCATTTCAGCTCAACCGTAAGTTTCCAGCTGAGTCTTAACATTTTTAAAGACGGCAACAGCAGTCAGTTCCTGTGGATAAAGCTGTGCTAAAACTGATGCTAGTTTAAATTTACCGCCAAGCAGGATTTTTTGCACCGGGGATAACTAGCGCTACTTTACAATTGCTTTTATCCGTGTGAGATAAAGTGAAATGGGCTTTGTATATTTCCACATTTTGAAAATAAATGTTGTGTTGCTTGCTTTTTCAACAGAATTGTTTCACGATTTAAGCTAAAGTTAGCGAAGAAACGGTCTTGTTTCATGAAGGGAAGTTTTAAACCTAAGAAGCTTCAAAAAGATCCCATTGTTTTCAATGAAATTGGACTTGCTTAAATTTAGCTTTAATATACACTTTGTGAAAATGTTATCTTGAACTTTTAGCTTTTCTTGGTATTTTGTTTCAAATCCGATGAGATATTAACCTCAATTACATTAGTCGTCTTAATTTATATATATATATATATATATATATATATATATATATATATATATATATATATATATATATTTTTTATTTTTTATTTTTTTTATTTTTTTTTTTTAGAAAAATCTAATTAGTTCAATGTAGTAGAAGTTTCCGTGGGGATTAACAAAAAAAGGGAATCGTACAGCCTTCGCTGGAAGCTTAATGTAGTTTGATTTCTTAATTCTTTTTCTAAAGTGAAAACGTTCTTGTAATTTTTAAAATAGATCTCCAAGGGTTGAAAGTCTTTTAATTGTTTTGTTCACCCTACATTTTTTAACATTTTCTTTATAATGTCTGTAATTGAACGTGAACATATAAAGTGCATAAGGCTATATGTTAATGTATATGAAATATGTAGATCCTGCTAAAAAAAATAAATAAATAAATAAAGGGAACACCTAAACAAAACAATGTAACTCCAAATCAGTCACACCTTTGTGGAATCAATGTCACCAGTTAAGAAGTTACACAATTTCACCTGCTGCTGTGCAAATGGAACATACAGGTGGGAATGAGAGGCAATTCGCAAGACAACCCCTATAAAAGAGTGATTCTGCAGGTGGTGACCACAGGTCATTTCTCTGTTCTTGTCCTTTGTGGTTGAATTTTTAGTCACTTTTTCATTTTGTCAGTGCTGTCACGCATGGAGGCATCATGAGGCACGTTTTACAGCCACATGAAGAAATGGAACAATGTATTTCCATGTCCATGTATTTCTTTGAATGACTGCACAGCCCTCCATGTGCTAGTCAGAGGTGCCCTGACTGCCATAAGGTACCGGGATGAGATCCTCAGACCCATTGTGAGACCATATGCTGGTGCAGTGGGCCCTGGGTTCCTTCTTATGCATGACAATCCTAAACCTCATGTGGCTGAAGTGTGTCAGCAGTTCCTGCATGATGAGGGCATTGATGTTATGGACTGGCCTGCCCGTTCCCCAGACCTGAATCCAATTGAGCACATCTGGGACATCATATTTCGGTCAATCCACCAATGCCACGTTGCACCACAGACTGTTCAGGAGCTAACTGATGCTCTGATCCAGGTCTGGGAAGAGACCCCTCTGGAGAACATCTGGGAGGTTATACAAAAATAAGTGAAATTTGTTTCATTTCTTTCCTAAAGGAATATCTGATTCGGGACACAGAGCAATAAGCACCTTCAACTCTCGCTTCATATCTCGCTTTTATTTAAATGTTCATGAGTTAGCAGACATGACTGGGTGCAACGAGCTAGCTAGCTAGCTAGCTTCTTCTCTCTGTTTCTGAGTAGTCGTCGTATCCTTGCGCCTCCAATCAACAGATTGCTGACAAAATGTACAGAAAAGTTTTGTCCCTTTTCATAAAACTCGTTGGCCCTGAACCTTGCGCTACACTTTGAGTTAATTAATTATTTATTTATTTTTTTGGGAAGATGTTTTGTTTCAGAGAGTTTTGTCTTTGTGGAGAAGAGAGTGGAGCAGACGCAAAGCCGAGCGGGTATGGGAGCTGCGTTTTATTGTAGATTCCATTTTTTTTTTATTTTTGTTTTTTTATTTTTGTTATTATTATTTTTTAAAATTAAATCCTATGATTCCGTTCATGTTTTCCACATCGCAGAAATCATAGGGCCTTACTACAGCTGAAACTCAGTTGCATATCCCTTGGATCTGAGTGCACCAGTTCTGAGAACTGCACTGTATTTTTATGTTATAGTCTCGTACACATTATTATTATTGTTGTTGTTTATATATATATATTTTTTTACACTTTTTGTTTGAACCTATATACCTTGATGCTGTTGTTACACCTGAATTTCCTCACTATGGAGCAATAAAAGATGTTTCTGTTCGATTTTATTCTATTAAAATAGCCCCAGAACCGAACAACAAATCCTTGGAAATTGAGGATGGAGAAGTTGTCAATTTTCAAGTTTTTTTTAAATTTTGTAGAGATCATTTGAAGTGTAAACAATAGTTTTAATATTTTAATAGATCAAGTACTTTTGTTGGATTTTTCTAGATACATTCTTATTTCAGTGTAGGATCTCCTGATTCTCTTTGATGTTGATGGGAGCAGTTTCCATAACCTTATTAAAGTTTGAGTATGTAACTTTGCACCGCTCCCAACCTAAAATAACCAATCAGAGCCAGGAGGAAGGTCTTAACACTGTCAATCAACCTTGTGTACGCTTGGCTAAATGTGCTAATGGTTAAGAAACAACTTGCCGTTCCAGGAAAACTGTTTATCTGCCCTCATTGGTGGCCATGCTAACTAGCCTTAGCATTAGTGGCAGGCTATGTTGTGGTGAACCAGCTGTAATGTTGCAGAGAGCAAGGGAGAGTCTGTGAGCATCTTGCAGATGAGGGTGATTGACAGCTTTAGAACCCTCCTCCTGGGTCTGGTTGTTTCTCACTGAGTGGTGTATTTCTGCAGTTGGTACTGGGAGCACTGGGAGAAGGCAGAGGAGCTTGATCCCCCCCCCCACAGATTATCTGTCTTATACTTTTTTTTTTTTTTTTTTTTTTTACAGGCATGCCATAATATGTAAACAAGCAGAGCTCTTTTTGTTGGTGTTTCACCTGGTAGAATATAAAAATCATGTGGAAAGCAGGGTGATTTTTGGATTGATGCTTCTCATTTAAATAAGTTTGACAAATGTCCCACTGTAGGTAATCAGGTAATTTGAGGCGAATGTTTTATTTTGTGGGAAAGAAAAAGGCGGTAAACAGATTTCAGTAAATAAACAATAACAAGCATTTCAAGTTCCAACTTGTTCCCTGACTTCCCTCATCTTACTGTTGGCTGCACATAGAATTTCTCTCTTTTTTTTTTTTTTTTTCTTTTAATTAACTTTTTGTTGATTTAAAAACTAGATCGGAACTCATTGTCAAAACACTTTTGAAAGCATTGTTTGTAGGTTTTTAAGCTATTGACTTCTGAAGTTCAAATATCTTCAAATCTCAAAAAGGAATAGAGAAGATAAATACAGAAAGTGTTTTTTGACTATTCATACTGCTGGTCCAATTTCATACTGACAGGAATTTTTTTTAAGTCACAATAATTGAGCCATAATATTGGCTGTGGAAGAGAGGGTACATTGTGTCCTTCTGTGTTAATATAATCTGGCATGAATTTGACTTGACACATTTGCATCCTTTATACAATTTTTTTTAATTGTATTTTGTAAGATGTTAAAGGAAACTGAAAATTTAACGTTTTCTTTTTCTTAACAGAGATGGATGACGAATCAACTGCAAGCACAATATTCAGTCGCCTTAATCCACCAAATAAGGACCACCTGAAGCCTCTTTCTGTCTACTCCCGGATGATCATGTGTGACCAAAAGGACAGTCCTCGTTCCCCAGTAGAGCCTTCTGATCCTTTTGTCAACTTGAAAATTAGAATAATTAATGAAAGTGGAAGGAAAAGGGAAGTGGTTGACAACAACCTGGGCAATGACTACAGAAGTCCATGTAAAAAGCAGTGCAGTTCCAATGCTCTGTCCCCAGACCTTGGTTGCTTTATGGAATACTCTAGCTCTCTTACTAGGAACAATTCAATGTCCCCTTTTGCTCCCGCGTACCCTACGCTTAAAGTAGAGCCTCCAGCTCGTGGGAGTGAAATTAAAGAAACTGTGAGCTCCCGGCTGGACTTGAAGCATGCTCAATGTGGTTGCTCCAAAGACGCGGTAGAGAATGCTGAGAAGATCGTCAAAAATATGTCATCTGTGTTTGACCATGACGTTGATGACATCTTGTGCCTCAATCCACCAAAACAACAGGTGGCAGAACCCACCATTAAGGAGGAAAAACCAGACGGCGGAGTTGTGGAGGATGACGGGTACATTTCCTCGGTACACAGCCATGAATTTGAGGAATGCAAGACAGAAGAGCCGCCAGAGCAGCATTGGCACGAGCAAGCTTCAGCATGTGGTCAGCACTTTTCTTTTTTAATTAAGGACAGCGGTGAGACTGTACCACTGCTGTGGCCTGTGAAATGTGATAGAAGCTTTTTAGAGGGAGAAGAAGAGATTTTGAATATTGGGCAGCCAATGTTTGAGTCCTCTGTATGCCAGTCAGCTGCTGCAGTCGAGCAGAAGACTGGGTTGTCAGAAGCTCTCAGGGAGCCTGAACACATCTCTCAGATCTACAGCTCTGGGGATTTCACTGTGGACGCTCTATATGAAACCACGTTGCCCTTACAGGTGCAGGTAAGTTGCCTCCGCTGTTGTAGCACATAAAGAGGCTCAGTTCCTTTCTTTCTGGAGTGTTTACACAAGCCATCTGTGCTCTCCGTTAAGGTGAAATCAAAAGTGGTGGTTCCAAGTCAGACTGAGGGGATCAACAAACCAGCCTCCTCTACCCGACCAGAACAGAAGTCAAGCTCTGCAGACAAAAAGAGGGACAAAACTGTTAAGCGTTCCAGGGGTCACAGGTAGAGTAATATCTAGATCTGCCTCTAGATGGAGCTGTGTGACCTCTTTCATGTACACCGATGTCTTTATTTTTTTAGACCCAAAATCCTTGACAACAGTATGGAATGGGAACATCAGAAAAGACAGTACATATTTTCTGTTAGAAGTCACATGACTGAGAATCCAGGTGGAGCTCAAGGTAGGAAACTATTCCCAGAGAGGGAAGAAATTCCTTTTCAGACCTCCTAGTTGTGTGTATTGGTGAAAAGACATCTGCTTTATTCGATCTGCTTCTGCTTTAACAATGTTCAACTGTGGATAAATGTTTGAAAAAGTCTAATGTTCAGGTGACATTATTACTAGTTATTTTGTTTTTCAGAAAAAGAACTAACATATTCCATGGTTTCAGCGGGGTCTTTTAAAAGTGAAAAATTTGAAAATCAGAATTTAAGGCCTTAAACACCCAGATTTTCATCCAAAGTCCTAAATTTAATGTAGTCAAGTCTTTACAGATTTTTTTTTTTTTTTTTTTTTTTTTTTTTTTAAATTTTAATAATTCTCAAGAAGCGATGGACCCATAAATACAGAGTAAAGAAAGGGTCTAGGTTTGCTACCGGCTTTGGTACGCAGTTTGCAGACATGTTTGTGACCTGTTTGAATTTTTGCCACTGTTTCATGACTACTCCATTTGTGTAAAATCAAAGCCTTGGAAATGGTTTTGTTACCCCTTCCAGGCGGATGGATGGATAGGACTTTGTTTTCAATCTATTACTGGGTTTGTGGAAATGAATGAAACGTCCCAAAAAGTTTGGTTTTTCATATAATTCATAATTTAACAAGGGGATGGGCATTTTTCCCCCCTCCTGCATAAAGGACAGGGTGTTTTGAATATGTTTAATAAAATTCATAATTTGGGAACTATATTTTGCATTTGCTCAGGTTGTCTTCGAATGTAAAATTGTTTGACAGTCTGAACATTTTTAGTCTGACAGAGGAAAAACATAACAGCACTATAAATCTACAAAATGCATTTCTGTCCTAAAGGACCCATGACTGAACTTCTGGACTTGATGACACATGTTGCCGGTCTGACGGGCTCTAATGGCTCTCAGTGGCAGCACCCCTCAGACCTCACGTGCAGGTATGCATATCATTTGCCTAAAATGCACGGGATTGATCTATGTTTTGAGGTTATGCCACATTATTGACAAATCTAGAAGATGGTTCCCACTGCTACTCAGACTGGATCCTAAAACAAAGGATGTTAATCCCAACTAGGATTCTTGTGACAGAAGAACTAGTGGAAAAATGAGGCATTTAAATTAAGTTTTATTCATAAGCTTTTACAATCCTGGCTGCTTGGTTGGACCTGAGGAACTGTCAGAACAGTTGCCCAAACAAGGACCCAGATTAACACATCTGTAGTTTCTGCCTTGTCCACCATGACATTTTAAAATCTGTTGCGTAGCCCGAAAGAACTATTGCTCAGATATGGTATTAAAGTGGCGTTATGTACATCTCCTCGGTAATAGACATATTTAAGATGGCGCTGTTTTTCAGAAATTACCAAAAACGGTTTGGGAACCAGACGCCCACCATGACCCTCAGCGAATGGCAGGCCCAGAATCATACCCACCATAGGCGCTTTTCCAAAGTCCCTAAAATTTTCGAAAGAAGTCCATTTCCCTGAATGTGCACTTGAGGAATAAATAACCACTCTTTACCTGGTTCTTTATAAATCTGTATTGTATGTTATTAGACTATATATCAATGTTTGCACTGTTCTTTCTTTCTTCTTGGTTTTGTTGCATTTAATCTTGCATTTTGGCTTTAAATGTTGCCTTTGTTTTTCTTAAGATTTTGCATTCGCCTTTTTATATGATTAATGCATGTTTTAAGAGATTTTGATGTTGTTGATTCTAAAGAACAAGCTCTTGTGTGTTTCCAGGAAATAGATGGATATGCCTTTTTTTTTTTTTCCTTTATCAGAAATGAAACAACCACAGTTTTAATATTCTCTTCATATACTCCTGTTGATTTTGTTTGGAAGGGAGACCAGTAATGATGTTTGGCCTGTTCAGTTCATGTAGCAGCTCTTTTTTTGTGTGATTGTCAGCTTCAGTCTGAGTTCTCCTCCTACAGCAGTATCTGAGCACTCTGCAGGTGGATGCTGACAGATTTGACATATGTGAAACTTATCAGTATGGGTCTCCTGCACTGTATAATCCATGCTGTTTAAGTCAAGACGTGTGCGGCTATTTACAGTACAGCAGTGTATTTTCTCCCCTGCCCATGAGCAAGATCACTGCAGCAAAGGAGCTAGTGTTGATCTGGCAAGCCACACAGTTATGCAGCTATAGAAAAAAACAGGGGAAAACGGAAAGGAAAAAAACATTTTATTGAATGCTAAGAATTGTGTTATAATGAAGCTCAGTCATGTTCTAATGTTAAGATAATTGATTTCACAAGTTTATTTGCATTTTCCATTTCAAGTTGCTGACTTTTCTGTAAATGGATTAGCCAAAAATCAGGTAGCTGGGAGTCCTGGTTTTTGGATGATTTTCTTCGAGATTTAAATAGTCTCCAATTTCAGCAGAAATCTTGAGTTTTGTTTTTGATTAAGAAAAAAAAACAAACTCCTGACCGTAAAATCAAACTTTTGGAAACCTGTTTTTCTGAAAATAGTGTTTCACAGTCCTGACTTCCTTCCCCTTAAAGCTTGTGTGCACCCAGTTAGGAGCCCATTAAAAGCTTTTTGATTGGAAAATATTTTAATTTTATTTCATTTAAGCATTTACAAGTAAGCATACACCGTTGTCTTAACTGAACTGTAAAGATTGTGCATAATAGTTCAACCATGCTAGCCCTCATGACAGCTGTACAACATGATTATAAATATGGTAACACTAATAAAGCAGTTCACTTTTTTCTAAAACATGCTTTTGATGCTCATTCCTGTGTTTAAAAAATAAAATCTGTCGTCTCATTATGGACAAGGTTTCTCATCACAGTCCACTACCAAGTGTGTAACCAAGCATAGTTTACATACAGTTTAATACACTTATCAAATGCCACTCTAAAACAAACAAAATCGGCTGTTGATACGTGGTTTGACCCCCTGCCCCCCCATCCGGGGGCTCAGTTGGAATGTTGATTTCTTACAGTCGTCACCATCTGTCGTGTGGTTCAGGAACAGAAATGTGAGCGAAAAGGTCTGAACCAGAATCAGTGAGCTATAAATTCTTGATGTCGTCACAGTCCGCTTAAATCCAGAGGATCCCGTGGTCTATTTTTGGAGCCAGCTTTATATGGTCCACAATTTCGTGAAATGAAAAATACAAATGAATAAAACAGTAAATTATTTTACCTTTAGGCAACTGGAAACAGTCTTTCTTTTTGGCCTTAAATCAGCCAGGTTAGTAAGATCAGTGGCTCAAGGCAGACATCCAAATTTAGTAGTGTCAATTCACAAGCATTATGTCTGATATAGTATGTTCCTGACAGGCATGCTAACAATGGTGAAACGTTATCATTGGGAAAGAAAAGTAAAAGCCCCAAAATGGACTCATAGTTTTAATGACATTATTTTTACAAACCCTCTGACAGTCAGAATCTTTCTTTGTATGTTTGCATGATTTGTTTCAGCAAGTTTCCTCCTCAGTCTGGAACGTTTTTTCCAAGGCTGGATAAGTAAGGACGAATGTGTACTTCCAAACTTAATTCCTTATCCTGTCATTTAAAAACTTATAATATATAGTCTTGTCTGTCTGTTCATGCATCAGTCTATCCGTCGCTCATTCATCCATTGGTTTTCTCACTTCCGTTCCTTTTTGGCTTGTTTTTAAAATTAAACCCTGCCTGCTGTAGAAATATCTGCCGTAAACTCATTGTGAACCTTTTTATTTATGCTTTAAAATTGGGATAAAAGTACTGAGAATTCTGGAAATGTGAGTCCGGATGTACTTTCCAGGCATGCGAAAAAAGAAAATGGAGTGTGAAAAAGTGTCCATATTTCCAGACTGTGTTCCCCATCTCGTTGTTTAAAAGTTTTATTCCTCCATCAGTCGGTCTTCTGTCCCATTTCTGGTTTTTGCATAAATTCATAGGGAACTTTGGTGGTTTGACTTTACAAATTGGCCTTAAGTGAATTTCAGTTTGGAAAAGCTTGGAACAAGTCCACAAAAAAATGGTTAAAGAAAATGGAAAAATATTTGTAATTAGACTTTATTTACCATACCACTGACATCAGAAGTTGAGTCCAGCTGTCCATCCATCAACCTGTTTTCCCACTATCCATTCATCCTTCCTTGCTTCCTTTATTTGTCCTTTCCTTTAGTTATTTGCAGGTCCCGAAAGTACAATATCACTTGACCACTGTCGAAACGGATACCATACTGGGAATGTTTTGCTTAAAAGGGTGAATAATTCTGGAGTCTTAAGTGTGGAATAACACAGCTCAACATTAGCGATGTGTAGAGTTGTTGTTTTGAAGTGGGATCATGACGATGATTCTTAGTCCAAATAGCCTTTTTATTGGGAGAGGAAATGTGACCACTCCTTGGTTTAATGAATCATGTTTGGTTAAGTCACCCATCATATTAAACAGATATGTTGGTAAACAATCCCCATGTAAAATCCAGTGTCTGTCACTCTATAAAATACTGCTTAAATGCAGAAGGTGCTACTTGTAAAGGAGCAGTTTTATAGATTGACAAACCTGTAAAGATATATTAATTAAATGTGATTATTATTGGCAGGGAAAATTAAAAGAATTAAAAGTTTGACCTGTAAGTGAAAAATCTCGAAAAATTAGGATTGTGCAGCACTTCTAAAGATTCATCTTCAAAAAATGTCCAGCCTGTAACACCACAAGGTTGGACAAAAAGTTCAAAAAGGGATTTCTTACAACATCCATCAAATTCAGTAAATTAGAGTATTTACAATGGCAACAAAGGATTAAGATATACATTGTTTGAAGTTCACCACAATTAAAGAAAATGTTTGACAACTAAAGTTGAGAAGCTCTCTCCGTAAATACTAGTGGTATATTGCCCATAGTAGTAATTAATGCTGGTAAATGGCTCAAAGTAAACATCGGCGTATCTGCTACTGTGTGAATGAACGGTGTATTGAGCTTTGAGTTGTGTTAAGTGCGATGTGAAGTGCTGATGTTGCTGCAGAGCACTGAAAAGTTTGGCAAACGCTAAATGAGTGTTTAATTAGTTGGAAGGGCCCCAACTCAGTCCTGACTCTGACATCGGTCTCTGCTCACTGGAGCAGCACGGTCTGAAAGTTTTTCTACTGTGTTTTTTTTTTTTTTTTAAGAGCTGTGACAAAGATGCAAGAGTGAGAAGTGGATAATGGTGATAAAAGCCTGCCATTAAGTTAGTCATCGTGCTGTCAACTCAACTGTAACCTTCAGTGATCTCCATTTACTGCCTCCTTTTATCTTTGTACTCAAGACTGAAGGGGCATCAGCGTCTCTTTTCTGTTTTTGCCCACACTTTTTGGACTGTTTGCAGTTCCTGATTTCTGAAAGGCAGGGCTTTTGCTTCTTCAGTGCTACCAACTCGTCCTATTGACTATGAAAGGCATAATGTCATAATAGAAATTCATAAAAGTAGATGTTTTTGAAAACATTTTTCATAAAACAGGACAGATTTCACAAAAATGTAATCTCCTAGCTTTCCTACAATTAGCCTTATTCCACAAAGCGTTCTAGACTGAATAAATAAGACATTTAAAATGTATTTACAGATCAGATACCTGCTAATTCCTCCAACCCACACGTTGTCACGTTTCCCTTTTCTTTGCACTAACATTTCAATACTGGGTGAAAAGTAAATATAATGCCACAAAAGTAAGATACAAAGCCATACATCTTATAAGTCATGGGATACAATTATTAAGGCAGTACTACTGAGTTTAAATCAGCCCTCAAATACATCATGTATATGCTTACCACAATATTTATCCTCATTAACATGGACTTTCAACTCATGTTCATTCTAATAATTGAAAAAGTCTTGAAAGAAGCCCTTCTGTCTCGACATCTGTTCAGGATGCCGTAAAGTAGTCTCAGGGTTCCCCAGTCGGGCCCGTTAAAAAAAAAAAAAAAAAAAAAAAAAAAAATTCCATGCTTGCCATGACAAAAATTTATTTTTTTTCCAACAGTGCTGAAAAGGCTTTTTTGAGGATCACTTGAAAATGATACCCAAGGTTTATTCCAGCATACTTGAACTTCCAGTTTGTTCATCTATGACATGCTGACAGTTTTCTTTTTTCAGGGGATCCAGAGTTCAAATTCCGACTTCCTTCGTTTCCTCTGAGGGGCTGTTATTGCTGATTGAAGGGATCTCTTCTCCTCAGACGTCCATAGAGTCCAGCCCCATTTATAGTTAATTAATTAGATGAATGAACTCCATTAGGGGAGTTCTGCTCCTCACAAGAATGACATGAAATCCATTACACTCAAAAAGAAAGACACCAGGAGGTTCTAAAGGGCTCGTTCAGGGAGAGGAATGTTACGTTTTAGAAGTCTGTAATAAAAAAGATGAGGGGAATTACAGGCTAGACTTCAGGAACTATGCCATATATATATATATATATATATATATATATATATATATATATATATATATATATGAGTTAATGACCGAGTGATTTAGCTGACTGATCCCTCTAAAGCTGCTCTGGTGACATTACAGCCAGTAGTGGAAATGGCTCTTTTGTTACCCGGGTGGAGTCTGGATTCCCTGAGGGGGGGAATACAAATGTACCAGAACAGCAAAGAGTCACTGCATTGGGAGGTTTGCTGAAAAAAGCCCAAACAGATTCCAAAACATCAAACGTACTAGTTAAGCCCATGAAGAAATAAGTGGTAAAATAAGCTTAAAGTACCACCCACAAAAGTTGAGTACAAATTTCTCTGGTAACGGTTTCTGGCTCTGTTTGATCAGCTTTGGTCCCTGGGGTTGGTTCTTCTGCAGTCTCTCCACAACACTAATAACCGTGACCCCAATGTACTGTCATTGAGCACAGACCTGCTGCTGAACTCTTCCTGCAGCCTTTCTGCTCTCCTAGAAAATGAAGCTGAGCTCAGCCCCATTCCTCCACCTCCCCTAGAGTCCCTCCAGCTTCATCGCTACACCAGAACCGGTGTCGAAGAAGAAGAAGAAGCGGTGCCAAGACGCCTAGAGTCCCTCGGTCCCAGCGTCATCCTGACAGATAGACTTGCAAGGGGCTCGTTGTTTGCATGAAGTGTTTTGAGCAGAGACTTGGTAGCAGTCACACCTCGATGATGTGGACAGATGGCAACCTGTTATTGTTATTGTTGTTCTTGGGGAACTGTTGGAGGGGAAAAAAGAAATGTGAAGACTTACTAAAAAATTACACCATAAACTTTAATGAGCATGATAATGCCTCTAAGAATTTGTTTGGATCAGTAGTTTTATGTTCACATGAGTGTAGCTTTGTAATTTTCACAGGAGAACAGACAAGATTGTGCAAAAGTTTAATACCAAAGCTAAAATATGGATGCTTTGCTTCCAAGAAACCAGACTTTTGTGCAACCTTTTGTAGTGAACAGAACACCTGAGACCTGACTTTTTTTTATTTTTCCATCACACTCCAAGTTTCTTCCAAATACCGTTGAGTACTTGGAAGAAACTTGGAGAAAGGTCAAAGTTTCTCTTGTATGAATGATTCTATTTTGGCTAATATATATAAATTATGAAGAATTTATTTAAAATTAATTCATTTGTTAACTTGAAGTATTGTTTACGTTGTTAGTCTTTTGAGACTTATTGAATAGAGTTAAATATATATCATATATGTGAAGTCTTGATTGTGAGAACAGTTCTAGTTAGATGATAGTTTTATCTCTCAGGATGGATCGTTTACATTCTTGGTCTTTCTGTACTTTGAACAATATAATAATAAAAAAATGTAGAATGTGTTTTCCTATTGGCTGTGTAGCACAATATGGCCTCCTTCTGATTGGTTGATCAGCACCTCGTGACGACTCCTTCCCTGGGATCTGTTGGCTCCCGAGATAGATGAGGTGTTGGACTAAGTCGAGATTCCTGACCTGAACCAAAACCAGTAATACACCTTGCCTGGCTGAGTTAGAACCAGGACTAATCAGTGTTGAATCTGAACAAATAGTTTTTGTTTGTACCACAGACTTTGCTATTTTTCATCTTTGTTTATCTTTTGGTCCTTTTTTTTTTTTTTTTTACCTTTTGCATCATCTTATCACAAATTCAAAGTATCGGACCGGCGGGACAGATGAAAATTCAGTTCCAAAAAAGACTAACGGCCCCCAAGTCAGTCGTTTAGTTAATATTTGAAATATTGTTTTCGTAAAATGTCCTCTCTTAAAGATAGAATAGTTAGTATATATTTTTTATTTATCTTGGTCGCTTTTACGTTTCTTTTTTACTTATTTAAATCATATTTCAATAAAGCTTAGTGTAGTGCTTAGTGTATATACTACTAACCATGCATGGAGGGTTCCACCCTAAATCCAGCATCCTGAGACTATACGCGAGCCGTAAGGACGGAGGCAGAGGACTAGCGAGTGTGAGAGCCACTGTCCAGGATGAAACATCCAAGATCCATAAATACATCAAGGTCAAAGCCTCAACCGACGATGTGCTCAGCGAATGTCTCAAACAATGGGGACCAGAGGATGTGGTGCTGGAGGAACCATCATGGGAGGATAAGCCCCTACATGGGATGTACCACCGACAAATAACTGAAGTGGCTGATATCAGGAAATCCTACCAATGGCTGGAAAAAGCTGGACTCAAGGACAGCACAGAGGCACTCATCCTGGCTGCACAGGAACAGGCCCTAAACACCAGAGCAATAGAGGCACAGATCTACCACACCAGACAAGATCCAAGGTGTAGATTGTGCAAGGAGGCCCCTGAGACAGTCCAACACATAACAGCAGGGTGCAAGATGCTGGCAGGGAAAGCGTACATGGAACGTCATAACCAAGTGGCGGGCATAGTGTACAGAAACATCTGTGCAGGATATGGACTGGAAGCCCCGAGATCAAAGTGGGGCACACCCCCAAAGGTGGTGGAGAATGACCGAGCTAAGATCCTGTGGGACTTCCAGATCCAGACAGACAAAATGGTAATGGCGAACCAACCGGACATCGTGGTGGTGGATAAACAACAGAGGAAAGCCGTTGTGGTGGATGTAGCAATACCAAGCGATTGCAACATCAGGAAAAAGGAACACGAGAAACTGGAGAAATACCAGGGCCTCAGAGAGGAACTGGAGAAGGCCTGGAAGGTGAAGACCACAGTGGTGCCTGTGGTCATCGGGGCCCTCGGGGCAGTCACCCCCAAACTGGAGCAGTGGCTAAAACAGATCCCAGGAACAACGTCAGACATCTCAGTCCAGAAATGCGCAGTTCTCGGCACAGCCAAGATACTACGCAGAACCCTCAAGCTCCCAGGCCTCTGGTAGAGGACCCGAGCTCAGAGGTTGAGAAAGACCACCCGTGGAGGGTGAGAAGGGAATTTATATATATATATATATATATATATATATATATATATATTTACTTGAATATATTTAAAAACAGCTGAACAATGTTAATTTTTTAAGTCATTACTTAACAATTACCCAAACGATCTAAGGTGGTTTCTGTTGTTTTGCTTGGGTTGCTTCTACACGAAAAAGGTTACAAGAAAGTCTGACTCTTTGGAAATGATGTATGACTCAAAATTTTGTTACGGTGTTGGAAATCACGACTCAGATCCTGTTGATGCAGAATCCTGCCGTCATGCATACAATGTCACCATGTAGCAGCGCTTCTCTTCTAAGCCTGAAGCTGACAGGCAGATGATGCCACATGAAAGCTAATGAAGTGTCGGTGGGAAAAAGTCTAGAAGTGGCCGGGATGATTCACCTGGCCAGCGTCGCTGAGAGGGGAGGCACCCAGGGAGAGGAGAAGGAGCAGAGGGATGGGTTATACCTTACTGCGCAGCAGCCCCCCCGTCGGGTGTTCAGGAGTGCTGCACTCCGAGGAGTTTTTGGCTTTGTCCTTGTTGTTGTTGGGCTCGTTGTCTTTGATTATGTCATACTGACGACAGAAGAGGGCAATCACACCTGCAGGGAGAAAGCAGGAGAGCTCTTGTTATTCCTTGTTAAGAAGCAATGAGGCCTGATTTGGGGATATTAAACCAGCCTTTTCTCACCTGCCCACATGATAAGAACTACCACAATGATGATGAGCTCTCCAGCCCTCAGCTGGGTCGCCTGACCCACCTCCTCCATGGTCACTTCGTCTGAAAAGGTCGGGAGGAGAAGATCATTGGCCAGAAAAAACCAAATGGATTTGCTACAGTAACAAACCGGGATTTCTCATCAATTATTTGAATAACTCAAGATTTGCTTTAGGTACTCTGTTCATTAAAAGAGCCAAGGTCACTTTATTCACGTCGAGAACAAAAGTAACCCTGAACCTTCTCTTATTATTGACATATATATTAATATTCAAATTCAATTCAAAAATATATTCCCCTCATAATAGAGCTTCTTTATCTAAAGTTTAGGTTAATTCTGTACGCTGACCCACCACCATTGCTTCCCCCACAGTGTCTGCCTATCATGTACCTTAATAAGTTGAAACTGTTTAAATTAATAGAGTAATGGGAGGGCAGGTTCTCACTAATTATGGATGTTAATGCAGATAAGTGTGGTATATTATAAATAGATGTTGCTCACAATAAATTTTAATTTCTATCGTTTGGTTTAGAATAATGTGTGAAAAAATGTTAATTCAGGTTCTCAGAGTTAAAAATTGAAAAAAACCCAAAACCTTATGAATTAATTTGAGGGTAAAAAAAAGAGGTGTTTTTCTGTCAGTGCGAGTTAAATCAGGAGTGTGTAAATGCCTGGTTTTATGCTGAGAACTGGTCTTGACAATATAGGTTTTTCCCAGTACAACCATGACAGGAAAACTTTTGGAATTTTCTGAACGCTACTGGTTTGTCTCGTTAGGAAGTTAGGTGTGTACAAATCTAAGAAATCAAATGCCATCTTTCTTTACAGGTAACTCCGAGAATATGGCGAGTAGTACTCCGCAAAAAATACAATAAAGTGAATGAAGGACAAAACATTTTTTTCATTTCATGGCAACTTTATTTTGTTTTTTTTCCCTTAAACTATGATAGTAGTAACATTATTTGAGCCTCTTTTGTGGATGGAACAATAAGTTGTGAATAGATCTGATAACATTTAAGTGGGATAATTGCATCACTTTTTAGGTGTTTCGGTACCTTTAAAACTTCTAGGTCACATTATTCCAAAATATATGGAGGAGTGATGTAATGTAAATAAGCAAAAAAACTAAGATTTAACTTCTTTAACCTATTAGTATACATAAGTTATTGTCACTATCATTGAGCCTACCAACTCCTCAAACTATTCAGAGTGGTATTTCTTGTCTTCAAGCTCCTGTTCTCGGCAGGGATTTTTCCAAGAGTTTTCTTTCTGCAGCTTCAAAAAGCATCACAGCACACTGCTGTAGAGCTGCTGCCGGCTTTGCTGAACTGCTCGACTGTCATTTTATCCAATTGGGGTTTCACTGACTTTTTCCAGACGGCTCCTGTTCAAGGCCTGTATTCTTACTCAAGAGGGCTTTTGAACATTTTTGCAAAATATGTTATGTGAAATTACAGATATTTTTTTGTAAAGAGATTTCATAGTTGACTTTTTCCAAAATGTTTCTCAAATTGAGAGGTTCTCTGTCAGATCTCCTAGTTTTTGGATTCAGCAAAGCGTCTTTTGTTCCCTTCTGTAATGGCAACAGAATGTTGCATATGTGCAGGTTTAAAACAATCAGGATTTTCTTTTGATTTGCACACAAATGCGGTGACAAAAGCTCTTTGTATGCATTGCTGTGGGACCTGAAGTTTACTGCAACACAGAGCTTTCCATCCCTTTATACGACAGCAGTGGGTGACATTTGGTGGGCCCTGTGTGCAGGATCCCCACGCTCCAGTGGCTTTTAGGAACAAGCAGTTCTGCCAATCGATTTGTCTCTGTTGCGTTCTTTTTAAAAAAAAAAAAAAAAAAAAAAAAAATAAATAAAAATAAATAAATAAATAAATCAAAGCAGAACAGTCCAGGGCACCTGATGTTTTCAGCTAGCTGACCAAGCTGTGGTAACTGGTCACCTGGAACACCTGACTAAAGCCCGTGTGCTGCTGGATTTTTTTAATTTTTTTTTTTTTTTTTTTATCGATCTTGAATGGCAATCAATATCTTTTTAAAGAAATATCTAAACATTTTTGGAAACAATTGTTTAAAGGTCACAACAGATTTCTCCCCCCTACTTTGATGTGTGAAAGTGAAACAAAATGGTTGTTTTTGCAAGAAAATAACAGTGTTTGTACCTGAAGTGATGACGTACGTGAACTTAGATCTTCTTGCCCCTCTACATATTGTTAAAGCTTTGGAAAATATTTGTGTGGATTTTGATTATTTGTACATATTCAAAGAAAAGTTGGCCTAATCAATACAAAAATATTTTTTTCTGAAAGTGATTTTTAAAAAGTCTTTAAAATTTCATTGTGTATACATCTGCTTAACGGGCCTCTTTCTTAACGTATTATTGCCAAAGCGATTCAACATCAAACCATGACCATTAATGTTCACTGCATTCATTTGTTTTAATGCTGTAGTATTTGTAGTGCAGTACCTTGCAAAAGTATTCATACTAAATTAACTTCTACATATTTTGTAGAAGTTAATAATAGGAGCAAAATAACACGTGGTACTACACCTAATTATTCTTAGTATAAATGCAGCTGGTATGTAATAGCTTGTTAGAGAAGGCCTGTCAAGGGAAACATGAATCAGAAAGCAGGTAAGAGACCCATAGTAACTTTGGAGGAGCTGCAGAGATCCACAGCTCAGGTAGGAAATTCAACTGCCTGGATAACTATTAGTTATGTATTCAATAAATTTGGTCTCTAAAGAAAAGTGTCAAAGATTTCTGAACTCCCCCCCACCCCACCCCCCAAAAAAAAACAAAAACAAAAAAACAAAACCTGACATTTATTTGTAGTTTACCCTACAAGCCATGTAGGGTATACAGAAGATGAATACAGTTCAGAACAATCCAGAAAGAAAATGTCAGTTTCTAGATGTGTGAAACATCAGTTATAATCCTAATAATATACATAGATGTTTGAGGAATGTAATGTGGCAAAATGTAAAAAAAAAAAAAAAAAAAAAAGTTCAAATCCTTTTTCAAATTAGTGTGTTACAAGTTAGATGTAATCTGTTTTAGTTTTGCCCCAATGAACAAATAAATATAAAACTAGTCAATTTTATCTTCCCCTTATCGAGATGAATAGAAATTGTACAGCTGAATTTAAGCTTAAATCCCTGAAACGTTTCTTTTTTTGTGCTTTGGCAATTTTGTCTCTAATGCAGATGAGCTGAGAGATGTTTAATGGGGAAACATCTGAAAACGTTGACGAAAGCCAAATCTTCAAGCCTTAAAATAATGATGGAAGTCCTTTGTGTCAAAAGAAAATTCCTGCTCCGTCATGTTTTTATATTTCCTTAATGTTGTTTACATTTCCCACTTATTAGATCCAAGGAGACCAATCAGCCTTGTTTACAGGCTGTGCATTTTACACATGTGGCATTTGGTTCCAGTGATATTGCTACAGAGTCCACATGTGTGAAAACAGATACTTTGTCTGTTTCTGATGGCAGAATTGTCAGAGCGTGTTATTCCCTCTTTATGACACCTTTCCGCCTGTTCCCATCCCCTTTATCACGTCCTATTCCTCTGTCTGTCTTTCTCTTAGCTCGTTGTCACATCTTTCTGCATTAAGTACATGTTATGCAGGGTTCTTTTCATCCTAGTTTTTTTTCCCCTTTTGTTCTTAAACCCATGATGAAATATGAAATCAGAAAAAAAGGGAGTAATCTGGCATTTCAGGCTTATCCTTTGCTCCCTATTCTCAGATCAGTGTGATATGGGAGAACAGTAAGGTTGAGCAGCTGAAAGAGGACAGTGAAAACCTCTTTCATTCTCAGGATGTTCACCCAGCATGTCTAGACAACAGCTGCACTGAGATCTGCTCCTATTCTGTAGACTGCACCATTATCTGCTAACAAACTACACTTTTCACCTCAGATTTGCAGCACTTTTTACTTTTCATGTTCTTAAGTTTGTTTCCAGTATTAATCATGTCTGAGTGTTCTGCAGAAGTGTTGCAGAAGGAGCCATCTTTCACGGAGAAGAAGCAAAATAAGGTTATTCTGAGACGTATCAGTGCCACAGTTTTTGTTAAAGTCTACCTTTCTCCTTGTGAAAGTCTTTGTAGTAAAAAAAAAAAAAAAATATATTTCCAACTTTTCCCACTTTTAATGTGGCACATCCTGTATTTTTCAACTAAAAACAAATATTTAATATATAAGTGTAAAATATTTAATATAAATATTTCTTTGTTTGCATCATTTAGATAAACCCATGGTTTGCAGAAAGATTACAATAGAAAAAAAAAAATCTGTGTACAATGGTATCAGTAAGGAGAGGAGTACAAAAAATTCCACTGTAGTATATATGCATGGCACAATCAATGGAGAAAATATTAGACAACAAAGACCAAATAAAGTGGATATTTCTCCATATCTGGTGAAAAAGTGAGGTTTAAATTATTCAAGATCAAAAACTACAAATTTTGGGTGAATACTGGTTGTGTTCACTGTGTGCCACGAGTTCAAATGTGCGTCAGAATCAACAGAATGGATACAAGAGAGGTTTTAAATGGCCTAGCCAAAGTTCATACCTAAATCTTACAGAAAATGCATGGAGCCAGCCTAAAGAGGGGTGTGGACAAGAGATTGATTCATAATCTGATAGATTTGAGAACCTTTGTGAAGACAGAGTGGCCAAATAATCCCGAATGAATGCTAATTCTGATTTACCTCGAACAGATTTGTTGGTGTTTAGTTGAATTGTAGATGACAAACATCATTGATAGAAGAAAATGTTTTGAAATTATTTATCATGGTTCCATTTTTTTATTTCACAAATATCGGTCATTTTAACAGGGGAGTGCAGACTTCTCATGTCCAGTAACCTCAGCAGCTCTTTAACTGCTTTTAAGTTTGAGTTTTGGATTTATAGCTGTGTTTACGCTTCTTTTCTTCCATTCACATTTGTGTTGGAAAAATGCCATACAGAAAAAAATTGAGTTGAGTTTGATCAGTGTCTGTCATTTGTAAAATAAACATCACTTTGAATGCTACTGTAACAAGAATTTCCTGTAAATTGAATGACAAGATGTTTACTCAAAGAAAACCTGCTCATCTGCCACAGCAAAACATTCCTCTGTTCTAACCCAGCTGAGTTAATTTACCACATCCTTGAGAAAGCACCGCGAACAAGAAAGAGGATGAGTAGAACGGAGCCAAACCACAAAGAGGTGGTCTCTGTGGAAGTTTAATTTTTGATGGTAGGAAAAGGTGTGGAAGTGGAAATGTTTTTAACTTCCCAGCTTTTTTTGCTACAAATTTCCCTACTACCTTGTTATGAAATGCAAAAAATCACAACCTGGATAGAGAGAATCCAGCTCTGTGTACATTTGACTTAATCCTGCATTCAGTGTTTCCATCTTTCAGAAAGTAAAAGTGCATTTTTATTTTCTGTCGCTGTAATTTTATTTTAGTACAAAAGGATTTACTAATGGTTAAAATGTTTTAACAAATTTTAAAAGAGACATCATCATTTGCATTTAAAGCAAAAGTCGGTGAGTCGGACTCACTGCTGGGTTGAATGCAGTTTCCAGTCAGCAGATATAGTTTCAGTCATCAGTTGAATGGTTATGCGTCAGCAGATCTGTTGCTAAGTTACTCATCTCAATTATTGTATGACAATTCAATAAATTACTGGAGTTACACTGCAATATTTTGCAAAAACAATCAGCCAAACAAAAAAAAGGTGGGAATAGTGAATTAAACATAATCTTTTCAAAAATGAGTTCTAAACTGTGTTTAGAATATTTCATTTACAAATATCTCGATCAGAACTCCCTAGAGCAGTGGTGTCCAAAATCTTTGTCGTGTGGGACCAAATTCTCAAGTCAAATGTTCTGGCGGGCCAAACGATTTTTAAAAACTAAAGTCCTCTGCCCAATTTTTTTTTTTTTTTTTTTTTTTTTTTTAACCTGCTCAACATTAAACTAAACATGCAATATTATAGTCAAACAAATAAAGTAGTCAGAATTTTTACAGGAAAGGGAAGTGTGAATCATTGTAGATCCAAAATTTAAAAAGGTTTTTGCTCGTTTTCCTTATTAAAATAAAGGCATCCAGTTTGCAAATTATTTTGGGCTGAATTGAAAAAAAAAAAAAAAAATCTTAATTTGTTAGTAGTTTGAAAACACCTCTGAATGGATGGAGAGTGTTTGGTGTTAACTTCTAATATCATCATGTTTAGTATGTCAGGATAATGCAATTAATGCTTTAATGTATGCTTCACTGATGTATACATACAATGTTATAGATTATTGAGTATTTTTCCTAGTATTGGAATCCAGTTTGACATTCTAGTATCATGACAACCCGAGTGCTCACTGACTTTGACAGTCACATTTATTTTCTTTTTTATTGCTTCTTAATATGTAAACTGTGAAAACATTTTATGATTAATATATTCTGATGTTTTAAGTATGTACATTTCTTCGATTCCGTAGAGTGTGTACACGTTGAGTAAATGTTAACAGATTTAAGAGTATCATTTTTCTGGTCATATTTAAAGCTGAATTGCCACCCATACGTGTGTTAAATTGCATTTATGTGCACTATTTAGTGTTTGGATTGACAAAAGCAAGAACATGTAATTAAACAAAACCGGAAAAGATCCAATTAAAAAGTGATTATTTGTGTTCTGTGCTGTGATTGATCTCACTAAATTCTTCCCTGCTGCATAAATAAGACTCAGACAGCATATTCAGTATTAATTAGGTCTTGGTGGTCGCCGGCACATCTCTTCAGTGTTTAGCACTGATTGTTTTTATGTTCTACATGTTTTCTGGCAGCCCACTTACAGCCACAGCAGAAGTTCAGACTCCCTCTGGCTCCAAACACTGTGGAGGATCGCAGCAGCTCATATGAGAGATGAGTGTAAATGAGAGGGGGAATAGATGGAGCAGTGCCTCAGCCAAAAGCACATCGATTCTCCACCCCTTACAGCTTCCTTACTACCTCCTCCTTCTGTCTGATAAATGCCTTTCCTCATTTTGGTTTACAGTGGCACTGTGCAGGGTGCATACAGAGTGGCTCTTGCAGAAAAACATCAATAAACCGTGAAGTATGCTTCCCCTGTTGGGCGTTTTGCTCCTTAGCTGTAGTCAGTAGGGGAGAGATGGAGCAGTCTGTTGTGAAATTTCATTTCATGCTTTGTGTGTCTATTGATTTCTTTTGGATTTTAGGCAAAATCTGTCACTATACTGTCAAAAGGCCAAGTCCCCTTTGTACTTGTGCCCTAAAAAAGGAGCAGAAGAGATTTCCACAATTCTTCTAAGTGTGGATGACTAAACAAGTGAGTGTATTTGCATGTGGCCATTTACTCTTAGAGGCCTGGGTCTCGGCCTCCTTTGGGGTTCGGAAACGCAGTGGTTCGCTCAGCGGGCTCGTCCCGGACATGCTGATGGACTGGACATGCACAATGTAGTCTGTCTCCTCCTCCAAGTCCCATAATGCACAGGAGCGTGTGGTGGTGTTGACTTCCTGGATGAACCGCAGCATGCGTACATCTTTCTTCTGTTGGAGCAGGAAAAAACAAGGGTGGGTTGATTAAACAAAGACATGAAAGCACAAAAAAATAGCGTTTTAAGGTAGAGGGACAGCAAGGACATGTGATGGTCACCACTGCTGATTAACAGGAGTGCTTTTGTGTAATTTTGATTGGATTATCCATCATCTTATGTTTGTATCTTGGCAAATGCAGAGTTGTCTCAATTACAAAATGGATAATCTGGAAGCTAAACGATCCCTGCAACTGATCAAAGTGGCACCACCGAGATTTCCAAACAGCATAAATAAAAGCTCTTTGATGATTTGATTTCTCAGGTTCAGACGTGGACAAATTTGTCGACGTCTGTGGTGTGTGCATATAGCCTTAAAATATATTCAGCTTTAAATGCAGTAGCATAATCTCACAATTATATAAGTCTTGCCTTTAATTTCAAAAACATGCGTGCAGTGATGCAAAACGAATTCTCTAATAAGAAAAAAAAATATAGATATTACTGACTAGTTCCACAACTTCTGCTAGTCTGACCAGTCCCTTTAAAATAAATGTAACTGAAGCATGGGTTTGCTTCTACTTTACTTTTTTAGACTAATCAGAGTTTCTTGCAGCTTCTGATTAATGATTCATAACCTTTTATTTACCTGGGGTTTAAATTTGACATTACTGTAAACATGTTGAGTTTCCTCAACTCTACTGGGACTTTAACTGGAACTGAATGCTTTGTTTAAAAGTGACTAAGATTGAATTATTTGTCAAATAATTCAGGTTGGCTTGTAGTAAAACCAAGGATTTTTATTTTGTGATCAGTTATGGTGGACAGTTCGTGATGCTGTGGGGATTCTCCACCAGAACACTGGAAATAGGTTGTTATTGGCTCAGCAGAATAATAAACCTAAACATAATAAATCAGTACCAGTTTTACCATTCAAAAAGTCAACTTTTTTTCTATGGCTTTGTTATTTTCAGTCATAAAACCAATAGGAAAGCAGGAGGTTGTTTATGGTACTGAAAGAATAATTTATTTATAAAGGATTTTAACACATCTTTGCTAGGAGTGACATCAAATTTTCACGGCAACAGTTTCACAGTGTCTCTGCAGTAACACTATTTGTTTAGAAGGAGGAGGAGGAGGATGGGCTGTGTTTAACTAAATCCCCTGCATGTGCAATCACTCATCCATCAAAAATAACTGTTGTTTTAGGTGAAAATGAGTTCCACCCCATTTCTTAAGTATCTTAAGCTACTGTGAAATGTGACAAGTGCTCATTAGTGCTCTTGTGTCTGAACGCCAAATATATGCTGTGAACTCGAATCCGTTATCAGGAATGGAAGCAGGAGGAAGCTAGTATACAGAGCACTGCAAAATTTGTCATGTTAAAAACCCCCCAAAAAACTTCAGACTTCAGTGTATTCTATTGGAATTTTATCGGACAGACCAACATAAAATAGAAGTGGATGGAAAATTATAAATGTTAAAAAATGCTTTTGTTTTCATATAAAAAATTCTGAAAAGTGTGGTATACGTTTGCATTCACTGCTTTTTACTCCAATGCCCTGAAATTAAATCCAGTGCAATAATTGCCTTTAGAGGTCATCTAATTAGTGAACAGTCCACCTGCGCATTATTTAACCTCTTTATAATTACAGTTCTGTGAAGCTCTCAGAGGTTTCTTAGAGAACATTAGTGAACAAACTGCAACATGAAGACCAAGGAACCCAGCAGACAGGTCAGGGAGAAAGTTGTGCAGAAGTTTAAAGAAGCGTTAGGTTATAAAGCAATATTCCAAGGTTTGAGCATTTCACAGTTCCATGCATGCATCCATCCATTGTCTACGCTCAAGGCAAACTGACAGGTCACCAGTCTATCACTGTTCAGTCCATCATTTGAAAATAGAAAGATTGAGGTACAACTGCAAATCTACAGATACAAGGCCACCCCCCCCCCCTAACTAGATAACTCAGGCAAGAAGAGCATTAATCAGAGGAACAACCAAGAGGCCGATGATACCTCCAAGAGAACTGCAGAGGTCCACAGCTCATGTGTAAGTCATCCACTCTACAAATCTGGCCTTTATGGACAAGTGGTTGAAGGAAAGCTAGTGTTGAAAAAGCCATAAACATCATGCTTGAAGTTGAAAGCAAACCATGCAGGGAACAGAGCAAACATGGTAAAATAAGCTGCTCCTTTCAGATGAGACTAAATCAAAAGGTCATCATGCAAAAATCATAATAAACACACACCATGTGTATGGTGAAACATGATGGTGGCAGCATCATGCTATGGGGATGTTATTCTTTAGCAAAGATGGGAAAGCTAGTTAGATGTTGATAGGAAGATGAAGGGAGGTAAATATGTGAGACTTAAAAGCTGATGTTCTCACACCCTCTCCATTTAATATGACTTGGCAATCATTGCCATCTCTAGATGTACAAAGCGAGTAGAATCCAAAGGCTTTCAGCAGACTCACAGGAGCTGAAGATAAATGCACACTACATTGCACAGAAATCCATGTTTTATTTTCCTTCCACTTCTCAATACCCACTACTGTGTTTTGGTCTATTACATAAAATCCCAATAAAATACATTAACATTTGTGTGCAAAGGTTTTTCGATAGCACTGTAGCCCTGTGCAGACTGCCAGCACAAACATTCACCCAAACAACCATCTGGCTGCTGCCTCATGTTTAATAGAGCAAGAGAACAATGCTACAGCACCTTTTCATTTCTAGTTCTATAAATAAGTGATAATGTAAGTCTTCAAATTCCCAAACTGCAAGTGTCTTATTGAAAACAGTGTAACTGCACATATAACAACCATTATTATTCTAACTGATGTTGTCCGGACAGGGGCTCTTTTTTATATCTCCCGTCAGTGGGTCTATGTGTGTGTGTGGTTGTAAAAATGTGAAGTGAATGCTTGTCAAAAAGTAACTAAGTTAAAAAGCAGAAGTTATTTATTTATATTTATTTATATTATTTATTTATATTTCTGCTAGTTTGGACTAATGATAGACCTCAGCGTCTTTTTAAAATCCTTATCTTCTTCGCCTTGTGTTTTTGTCCACTGATGTTGTGTCCTACACATTCTGTTACTCACCTGCTGTGTGATGGCAAAGCCAATGACGGGGTCTCCCTCGGGGATGTCCCATGACACCACAGCAGAGTTTGCTTTCACCTCTTTGATGGTCACATTGACGGGAGGCGACAAGCTATCTGCAAACAATGAGACAGGAAGAAAAGCCTTTTGTTCACTCTTTAATATAAAGTAAAAGCTCTGTTTCTATGGTCTACTGTAATGTCCACCGGGATGGCGGGAAGCTGAGTTCAGTGTTGTGAATAAATGGCTCAGAAGAGTCCATTATATGAGGCTGGGATTTATGATGGGGAGTAGAAACAGGAAAAACAAATCCTCGGAGAATTAGTTAATGTCTGTATGGCAGGGATGATTAAGTGTGATCAATGGGGTAAAATCTATCATATTTATAACACTGAGCTTATATTTGAAAGGTTTTGGCAGCCAGTTTACAATAGAATTCAAATATCTCTAATTAGTGGATAACATTTTGCTGTCTTTGGTGTTGCAAACATAATATTCATAATTCCTGCACACAAGATGCACCAAAATGTTTGACTGTTATTTTACCAAGCTTCATCATTTAAATGGTTCTAGAGATGCACAAATCTTGCATTTTTTCCCCCTTGTCAGCAGGTCAGATACTGAAATATAGTAGTTTATTTTTTCCTACTCGTTAAATGCATGAAAACTAAAAACTTTCATCAGGTTTGGTCTGTGAACACATCAACAAACAGCCTTTTAAGTGATACACTTTTTTTTTGCTTCGCACAAATCTAATAAAAATTTACTTTTGTACATGATTAGAAGAGAAGCCAATTCTTTTGTTTGGTGCCAAATTAAAAACCACCTCTATCAAGAACCTGGAGCATATTTTTTTTTCTCTTTATTTGCTGTAAACCTTGTTGCAAATGCAGCTTTTTCAATGTGATTTGGCCTGTTGTACACACATGAAAAATACTTGAAAGGGATCTCTTAGGAAACCCTAAGACCAAGGTTTTAGGGTTAGCAAGACAGATTGGGTGTGGTCGTCTGTTTTGATTGCTTTACAGTGAAAGATCCTGAATATCTTTGCAAAGCAAAGTTAGAAACATCCCCCTCCCTCATAGATAGAGAATATCTAAGACATTCTAAAGAAAATGCAGCTTGGAAAGCTGTAATACCTAGATGCAATGCTACTTGACATGCTATTGGCTGAAGCGCAGACAATCCAGAAGTGCTATTTATTTTTTTTGGCGGTACCCCCAGGAGCGGAAACAAGGAAGACCAGAGATACTGGCTTCTGCGGTAGTGGCAAAACAGTTTCCACGGTGTGTATTAATACATACTAAGGTATATTTGGTGTTTGACATATTAAAATAGGCAGTTATAAGCGTTTTTAAAGGGGGTCTCAAGTATTCACAGATCTTAGCTATTCAAGAGCAGCTATGTTCCCGAACCATCCATGAATACCTGTGGTCCACTGTAGTCCAAAATTTAACAGCAAGAAACAGTATAAAACAGTCAAAACTAAGTAATTACAAATAGTGGACAATAGAATAAGATAAAAAAAAAAAAAAAGGAAGGTGTTGGTTATTTTTTAGAAGCTGCTTTGGTCATTGTCTACAGTTAACAGTCAGGGCTCGGTTTTAGTTTTACAGGTCAGTGATTGTATATGTGGACCCCTCACAGAAGACACTGTTTGTCCCGTATAAGTTTTCCATAAGGCACTTTACAATTTCTTCTGGATGCTGCAGCAACTTTAGGTAGTGCCAGAAAGTCAGGGAATATTGAAGTACCCCTTGGTATTTAATAACAAGTCTCAGATTCATAATTTCTTTTACATTTTCAAATTGTGACTTTGTGGAGTTCTTGTAAAATACCTTGGTCACCAAACTGCATATAGTCTTCAGTGGCTGAAGATGCTGCTTGTGACCTAAAGGTTGCCCAAGCATGGCTGGCAACTGGTATCAAAGTACTCCAAAGTTTTTAAAAGTTATGGTTTTAAAATGACAAAAGCTTTATATCATACCATTTCAAGTGCTTCTAATGAGATTCCAGAGAAAGAATCAGAGTTATTGGTATCAATCATTAATAATACAGCATTACCCCTTCACAACCTGTTGCTGCACAATGCCAGTCAGATGGTTGGAAGAAGGTTATTACACTTTTTTCCTACTTAAAACAAACAGACAATGAAGTTGTTGAATCTAAAGAAGTACCAGGCATCATTCTGATTAAGATAACACTGTTTAAAAACTACAGCTGACAGGGCAGGGGCAGAATATCTGCCATAGTCAGTCTGGAGTCAAAGTTTTAGAGTTTTTTATGAATTACTTAATTACTTTTTGGAGGCCAAAATACATCCCAAACTCACCTAATTTTGCACAAAAATCTGTCAATAGTCATTTTCAGGATCTCTAAAACCTCAATGTAGTAGCTATATTCAGGCAAAGTAGTGAATTCACTGAGGTGTCATTTCTAGCAACCCACTGTTGCTGCTTAGGCCGGAGTGCTGCCAAGGTATGATGGCCATCAATTGCAAGAGAAAAATATCCTTTTTTTTTTTTTTTTTTTTTTTTTTTTTTTTTTTTTTTTTTTTTTTTTTTTTTTTTTTTGTGTAAATGCCATTATACTGTGAAATCATAGTAACTATGCAGTAGTTAAATGGGAAAAAACTGAATGTTTTTTTTTTTCCCATCGTAAAATGGTATTAAACCAGTCTTCAGATTAGTTTGAATTTATGGAAGTGTGCTCGTGCAGCTTTGATCTTCACATGCTTGTCAATTTTTAAATCCCTTAAATAAAGTCTTTTTGGGGTTTTCATATTGTTTTACAATGAATTTTTTTTTTTTTTTTTTATGGTTTTGGTGTCATTTATGGAGGGCATTCATAAATTACACCATTGTCATCCTTTTATAAATAATACTTTATTCAGTCAAGATAAAAATATTGTCATTGATTCCATTATTGGGTTAATCCAAATTGTATTTTGATTGCAAGCTTTATAGTTTAGCAAGTCCTCATTAAGTTTCCCATTTTCTGTCTCTGCGTGTATTTGAAAACAAGAGGTATGAAATGCTCCAACACGAACCCACGTAAAGAGACACTAATGAGTTTTGATTCACTATCAGAACACCTCTACGACAAAACAACTGTGTGTGTCTCTGCATAATGCTTTTAGCTTTGTGTGGAGTTCCAAACACACCTCCGGTTTAATTAGGGTCACACTCTACAAGAGCTGCGAATAATAATTTGCCTTCATTACATAATTAGTTGTGAGATTATGTGTTGCTTTGGTGCACTGTGGTGGCCTCAGCTGCTGGGGACTTGGAGTCTGTAATTATGACGCTCAAGGCTGCACACATCTGATGGTAACTCAGCGTAGATCACATTATTGAAGGACCTGCAGCTGAGGGAAAGAACATGATCTGTTAAAGGTTCTGCTATAATATAGGGGCTGATAATGAACTTTTAGACATTAATTTTAATACTTGAGACACAAAGAATGACTGAAAGTCAAGATCGGTGTGGGCCTTTTTAAGTTAAATATTAAGCCCTTGCATCTGAATTTAATGGTAGCAAGCCTCTATTCTTGTGAAACACTGGGTCCTCCCTTTAAAGCTTTGATTGATATTTGCTTTGTGGAGCTGAAAAGTGAATAAAGACGAGGACTTTAAAGCAAGGCCTCTCCAAGGCCTTTGACGGGTCATAAATCTTACTCGACTGATCAAATGAAATCAATGAGTCGTTGAATAGGTTAACGCTCACTTGCCCTCAGACCTGCACCACCCTCACAGTTGATAATTACAGGACAATGGGCTGCTCTAGCATTTGTGTATGTACTGTACATTCAGAAACAGGGAGCTCAATCCAAAGCGGGCTTTTTTTTTTTTTTTTTTTTTTTTTGCTTTTCTTTTGTTTCGTGCTTCCTCTCGGCTTGATGCCTGTGGCTGACATCTTGATGAATGACCTGACTAACGGGAGATGACAAGATGGGGACTCGCTGCATCTCTTCATCAGAAAAAGGGGGGCAACTTTGATGTTTGTAGTGGATTTGCGTTTGTTTACTGTCCGCTGTTTACTTGGTTATCCTGGAGGACGGGCGTCTGGGGCTCTGAAGCCAATTGAAACTGTAGGAATCACAAATGAAGCTTATCATCTCTCTGCTGGTGCTCACTTTATTCTCTGTTCTCCTTCCTGGAACACATTTGTTTCTGTCTGTGACACCATTACTTACTTTACGAATGCTAAACTGCTGTTTACAAATAATGAATACAAGTTTTTCTGCAAACTGTGAGAACTAAAATATTCATATAACCTACATTTTAATCTTACCTATCACATTACATTACAATCCTCATATTTAAGCATCGAGGAAACCTGTTACATAAAGTGAAAGACTTTACGATTAATGGAGAGTTTCTCAACCTGAATCCTCAGGTTTAGTTCTTTTCCTAATGTACAACATCTAAGTATATATATTGTGGTATAACAGCCACACATGCTGAGGAGCTTAAATCATTTTAATCAGCTGCAGTTTGAAAATAAAAAAACAAACACAGACATCGAAACAGTAATCAGTTCTTCCTCTGAGTCAGTCAGAAAAGTATTGTTCTTCATGGATTTTAAAGCTCTCTGTAATTCAGCTCCTTGAAAGAATATGGTTCCAGATGAGGAGTCATCACAAGGGACTGATAGATCAATCAGAAGGAAACTTGGGATGACATGAGAACTATTTCTCTTTAGAAATAAATAGATTTTAATAATTATTTGTAAAACGCCTCTTTCAGACCTGAGAGTTTCCTTTAAGCTCCACAAACGTGAACAATATTTCACTTTGGTCGTAGCTATCTGATTACTGAGGCTCACTGACATGCTTACTTTTAAATATTTGTTTAGGCTTGGTTTGGACAGGAGCTGTGGCTTAAAGACATAAAGTCCTCAATGTATCTCCTGAGTTAAATAAGCCGCGTCTGAAACAAACAAAAAAAGTTTAAATTTCTGATTATTTTAGAGCTTCCAGATTTATATACAAACATCAGACTTTTAGCTTTAATAAAAATTTTTGTTTGTCTTGTCTTAGTGGGCCTTTTTCAGATTTGTGGGTGGGCTGCTTTCATATACACAGGTAGAATGATAAGAACGTGCAAGGTTGTAAAAACACATTGTTTTGACAATCTGGCCAATGGTTTGGATCAAAGTTTGTTTAGAGGGAATCGAAAGACCAGCAAGGTCTTTTGAAGTGATCTAAGAAAAGAGCTTCTGCTGATGGAAAATCAAATATGTTGTGGGTGTGTGTGTGTGTGTGTGCACTACTCTAATGTGCAGATGGTTAATAGTACTGGCTGTGTTGATTTCAGGAAAATGTATTGAGTTGGCTAAAACAAATAAAATGTTTGAAACAAAAATGCCCAATTAGCAATAAGTATATGTTCTGGTCAGCATCACATTCAGGCGATTTAACAACCACAGCCTGATTATATCCTTGTTATTTTAAAACACATCGGTTTTTGTAAAACATAAAATCCACTCTTCAACTAAATGGATGATCATGGTGAAGCAACTTTTCATTTGCATTTTGACAATCAGCAAAAGAAACAATGGAAGGTGAATATGCATTAAATATAAATGCCCTTGTGTTGCATTTTTAAACCTGCTCTCCAAGTGTCCTCATGTCCCAGAGCTTTTGGTAACTTTTTCTTTTGTCTTTACCCGTCTCCTTTTTTGTATGTGTTTCTCTTTGGGGACACAGAGAGAGGATACTGGGCCATGACCGTGTTCCTTAAATATCCACATGACACAGGAGTCAGCCCTAATGAAACACCAGACAGATGTCTTCATAAACTCTCTGTGGCACACAGAGCCCGCTTCGCTCTGAGAGAAGCGGGGGTGACTTTGAGCCATGACGGATTTCTCTGTTGCGTGTGCGTCTTTGTTATCCTGATGATGATCAGAGTGACAGCTAATTGTCAGTCCCACGCTCAGCAGTGTTGAGGATGACAGCTCCTTAATGCTCCCTAACGTTTAAAAGCTCCCTGAGACATTGAACATGTTAAAGTGTGGACAGTTCGCAGGGGGATGAGCTCATGCTGAGTGGTCTGTCATTGTTTTATGAGTGCTCTTCTCATTTCTCCATCGACCTGGGTTGGACGGAGTTTCTCTGCCGCATGTTACCAAGTGTGCCAACACAGTAGCAGGGGCTGAGTAGAACGGAGATACTGCAGGAAGCCTGAGAATATGTAATGTGAAGCGTGTACTGTTGGGTGCTATAAAGATCAAATGATTTTTCTTTTCATGTTCCCAGCTGTATAGCTCTACTTTCCTGAGTGGTCTCTGCGGAGCTATTTCTACTGCCTCAAATCATTTTGTGTAGGCCCATTTAAACATGGCATGAGCATGCAATCAGCGGAGTTACTGGAGATTTATTCTGAATAACAAAAAGGCCTTAAAGTTCACTGTTACATTTTTACACAGTGCAAACACTTCAGTCAGAATAAATCTCCAGCCAAGTCTGCCTCATGTTGTAATCTGATACATTGTGTTGTTCTCAAATCTCATGTATAAAGCACAACTCAGCACTGCAACTAGGATGTCTGAGAAGTCAGCAAAAAACTTGCTTGTGTATGAACAGAAAATTAAAATAAGTAAACTTACTATTAACAAATTCATTCAATTCAGTTTTGTTCATTTAAATTGCAACAAGGAGTTCCAGGAAAAAGGCACCACTAAAAAACACAGAAGCATCAAGCCAGGTGTACTTTCTATTGAAAAACATAGTTATTGACAGCAATAGCTCCGTCAGTGGGTCCATCTAGGAAAGAGACGCATCTAAGCACAGAATCACTGAGCCAGGTCTACCATGAACAGAGAGGAAAAAAGAGAGACACAAACTTTAAAGCAGCAGTAACGGCATATCATGGAGAAATGGATTGTGGCTTCAGAAAATAGCAGAAGGATGAAAAGCTATCAGGATTAACTTGTGGACACATTCATGTCAGCACATTAGACTTGAACATAATGCAATATAGACATGGTTTTCATAGAAACATACAGGTTTTTCCTAAAAATTCATAAATTCTGCTGTTTTTTTTTAGTGACATTGAGTATAACTTTATTGTAAGTATATGAAGGTATATTCAAATACAGTAAGATGTAGACAGATTAGATGTTATTTACATAAAATGGTAAAATAGTTAAAATAGTTTTTCACAATGCATTTGGATTGACCAAAGATCCGATATTTAGTTAGAATATCATAAATTTAAGAATTTCATCATCAGATGTTTAAGTACAAAGTGAACCATTTTTATCTCCCACCATTTTCTAAGGGGTTTAATACAATTGCAACTGGTGCATTGATGGTATTTAAAGCTGGATCAAAAATCTAGCATTTCCAACATGTCTTCCTTATGAGAATAATTCATTATTTGGGCCAAATTGTGGAGAATACTCAGTTGTGTTAACCTTAAAAAAAAACATCATATCTAGTGCTATGAAAAAGTGTTTTCCCCTGCAGATTCCTGCTTTTTTTTGTCACACTTAAATGTTTTAGATCTTCAAACAAATTTTAATAACTTTTTTTGTCTTCTCAAAGATAACCTGAGTAGACAAAAAAACAGTTTTTAAACGAGGATTCAAACATTAAAGGAAAAAAGATATCCAAACCAACCTGGCTCTCTGGGAAAAACTAATAGCCCTCCTTTTTAAATCATGAATTAAACCTGACCCTAAAACTACATACAGAAAGAAAATTAGACGGCAAACATGTATAACTCAAAAACTTTAATTGATGTCCTCAGAGGACGGCATTTTTACAAAGCGATAAATCCTGCAATCAGCAAGCTCCTTGAATGTAACCTGTTTAACTACACTACACTCTGTTATTACACTGCTGAATTAAAACCACAAGCATGCAGGGTGGCATTCCTGCTTCCATCCAGCCCCATGGGGAGACACGGGTTTGTACCACCTTATTACAGCTCTGCAGTCATTAGAAATGCCTCTCTCAGATACAGGCCCCTCGGCTGGTTCTGCTCCCCAGGTTGCTAATAAGCTAGTCTGTGGGCCTGGGAGTTAAGGTGAACTCTGCCTGGTAGCTCCATCATGCTCCAGCTCTATCTGGCCTTTTAAAAGGAAGCATGGGCCTCAGGTGTTTAGAATCACTCTGTATCATGTTGCACTTCTAATTCAGATTTGGCAACATCCATCTCTATAAATCGTCTTATGGTGAGTAAACAGTCACCCTATGGAGGCTGCAATAACCTGCAGAGGGGATAAAATGTCAAAGCTGTGTTAATTTGAGGAAACAGATTTGTAGTGAGATTAAATACAACTTTTAAAGAGCACATTAACTTGCAGGGGAAAAGTAGCTATAAATTAAACCATAATGATGAGAATCTTGTAGGAAAATAAACCGTAGAACTGGGTTTCCTCTGACTATAAGCTTTTTGTATAAAGCTGTTGAGAATTTCAGCGGATAGTTCCTTTTTTTCCTTTATTATTTAAAAAGTGATTAGAGTTTGGAGACTCAGAAATGAAAGGTTAAGTGAAAAAAACATTTTGACACAGTCAATTTAAACCACCTAAAATACTTAAAAAATGTCTGGGCTGCATGCCCCATCCTTGTTTTTCCTCAGCTGTTTGCTTGAACCTTCCTCAATCATCATGAGGTGTAACGAGGAGTTGCACTGATCAGACTTATGCTGGCCGACATCAATTTTTGGTTTCCTTGGATGTTTGATGTGTTTATTCAGACTTTCTTTTCTCAAGAATCTAACACACAAATGATTAAATATGTTGCAGGTTCTTTCATAACGTTAGTATTTTTTTTTGCCATTAGAAAATGGAGGAATTTTCCCTATTTCTGCATCAAAGTAAACCATCATATTTAATAACTCTGAATATGCATTCCAGTGAGGCCCATTTTTCAGATTATAAATGCATTCTGAAAATGACAACCTTTAAGGAGGTATTACATACTTTTTATTAAGCCCACATTTCTTTGTTAAAAATGTTTTATTGGTCTGATGTAATATTCTAATCTTAAATTTTCATTAGCTGTATAGAAAAGGATCCTAATTAACAGAAAGAAAGGCTTGATCACATCAGTCTGTGTGGAATTAATTCATATACTGTAATGTGTTTCACTTTGTGAACTGAGTTACTGAAAAGAATAACCTTTTCAATATTTTTTTAGTTTATCGAATATGACTCTATATTCCTTCATTATTTGTTATTGGAAAAAAATGCATGAAAGTACATGCTGTTGGTTGATGCATCCAGACGTGGGAACTTGTGTCACATGACTTGGAGCCAGATTTAAGTCATCAGTATTAGACTTGACTTAAACAAAAATGTTCAGAGACTTGTGGCTTGACTTGGACTTGATTGGTGCATTTCTAGTGCAGTGATTAAAATTTTCCAATGCAAGATCTCTTCAGTAGGAAGGATTCACTTGTTACTTTTACATAAAGAGACTGTGTTCTGCAGAACCCCAAATTCTCTATGGAGTTAAAATTGTGAGGTTTATTATAAAATTCCAGAGGGCATACCATTCATCAAGTCGATACAGTCCTTTATCCGCCCAGCAACGAAGCAGGACTGATTCTGAATGTGCTGCTTTCAAAAAACATGGGAAATTTCAATACCAAGGGGGTTGTTTATGTCTTTAGAAAATAATGAATTATGTATAGATTTCAGAAATACATTCTGAAATTCAAAGGGCCCTTTAGAGACGACCCTAACAGTTCACCTGCGGCTCTAATAAGCTGTGGCTGGTGATCTGGTTTCAAACTGACATCAGCATCATGCATAATGAGATACCAACACAACACTTAGGTAATGGTAAATGAGATATTACCTAAGAATTCAGCTTAATTTCAAGCTTATTTAATAAAACTGGTCAGTTATGCATCTACCTAACATTATAATAGTTGTTGCCTTTATTGCAAGCACCTTTATTAAGCTGGAGGAGTTTCAGACGTTATTAGGAAGCAAAAACAGCTGGTAATTAAGAAGTGCTAGCTAATACGTGTCTGATCACACTGCAATGCTTTGCCATGTTTTATAACTGATTGCCCATAATGTGGTCTTTATTGAAGGCAGCCAGCTGGTTCACAGCCATGCTTCTTATTGTCACTACTTAAAATATAACATAAAGCCTAAAAGAAGGCCCCTCATGGACTCCCCCTTTTCTTTGTTCTTCATCACTTGTTTCAGTCTCTTGCCAGATCTTTAGGATTTACAGCTGCCTGAAGTAAACCGCATTTACCATATTAAATCGTTTTCCAAACCAACTTTTTCAGACCGTTACGGACACTCGAGGTAAAACCTCCTTCTCGCAGACAACTGCGCCGTCTGTTTTTTTTTTTTTTTGTCTCCTGCTTTTCATTCACGTCTGTCTCTCTTCTTGCTGTATTTCTGTGCTGTGCTTAGGATCTTTTGGCAGCCCCTCCGTTCTCTGCTTGTAACTTACACTTCAATGGAAATCTGGCTACAGTGAGGATGTGGTGGGTGAAAAGGGGAGATAGTGTCTCACTCATACTATTCTGCTATTGATTAATCTAATTCTTCAGCTGGTTTACAGTGTAGGTTTGGAAGCAGCTGTAAAAAGAAGTGTTTTAGCTTTGAATATAGAATGTATTTACACTCGGATCACTTCTTGTTCAATAAACATGCTTGCTTTTGTTTAGACTATATTGTATTTTTTCTTTATGTATTCTCTGTGGTCCGCTCTGCTTCTGTACACAGCAACCCAGCTCTGTCAAATAATCACACATTTTTTTCAGTCCCTCTGTGGAGGAATGAGTAATTTACTCGTGGGAAATGAATTTTCTAACCCTTCTGGCCAAAAGTGCGCTGAGGTGGAAAGGGTGCGGTTGCAAAACATCATATTTCTACTTGATGAAACGTGCACACACCAGCATTTCTCTAATTAAATGTCAAAAAGCTGAGTTTGAAAATCAATGCAGCATTGTGTACAAAGAGAATGCAAGCCAGCTAATTCAAAAAGGAAAAGGAGCACCGTGAGGCTGATTACTTGACAACCCCACTGCTAATGAAATCTATTCTCAAATTAGGAGTAAGCCCCCCACCCTGCTTTTTCTTCACCCCCTCAGGGAAGCAAGTAATATGAGATGGAGCTGATAACTCTAAAGGAGCTCACAGCTTGATATAAGGTTATGAATGTGATATTAGCACTTTATAATCGAAAAAAAGAAACTGTTAAAATAATTGAACTGTTCCGACACTTGGGATGCCTGAAAAAAACCCCAAAAAAACTGATAAAGCGCAACTGCCTGTTTGTTAAAAAAACCTGAAAAGTTCCTAAATAAATGAACAGAAAATGGTGTTTTGTTGTAAAAAAAAAACTGACAGTTTTTCATTATTGATTAATTATAAAAAACTGATATAAAGACCAAGCATAAAAAAACGAAAAATAAGAGTTTTATTCTAGTAGCTGGGGTGCCAATTTCTTTATATTTTTTAAATTGCAAACTGATCAATCAACTTTTAATTTTCTGCAATTTATTAAGTAATGCTCTATGGTTACATTAATAGAAGTAAACATTTCAGACATAGTTAATCAGTGATTGTATTTTGAGATATCTGTCTGCTAAAAAAAACCATTGATTTAATTTTTTTCATAAATACAGGTTTTTAAATTTTTTTATCTTATTAGTTATTTAAATTGACATGAATTTTTGTAAGATGATAGTATCAGGTATTTTGTAATTTACAGAAAACATCTGCTAAAGAAAGATTGAAGAATTGTGTGTTTATTTATTTTGTTTTAATGATGCACACCTTCAACCATCACTTTCTGTAGCTTGTTGTGGATTTCTTCCACACCCACAGACGATGCGTTTATATTCCACAGCTGGAATATAAACGCATCCTGGACTGGTTCAACAGGCAGGTGGAGAGGGACACCTGACTGAAACATATTCGTGCTCTGATCCTGCCTGTTTTTCCACCCTTTTTTTAAAATTAACTTTACAGCAGCCTGAGGCTATCTGGCTCGTGGTTTATTAATGTTCAGTTAAACATTTAACACATTTGCATGAATAGGGATAGTCTTGTAATCCCTTAATTTTCTCTTGAAAATAAAATTATCGCCTCTGTCTTAGAACCTGAAACACGTTTAGTGCCTTTTGGTTTATGGTCTATAAAAAAACAAAAATCAGAATTGATCAAAATCTGCTGGTCAGACATCTAAGGGAAAAAAGAGATCAGTTTCAGCTTGGAGAAGCCAGATCAGTTCATCTCTTCGTTAAAACGGTACTTGGTTATTATCCTGTTAAAAGCTAAAGTCTTTAATGTCCCTGCAGATGCTTTGCTGTAGACACATGAAGAATGCAGAGAAAGTAGAGAGGGCATGTTTCAGTCAGCAAATGTAGCTGCTATTTGGACTTAAAGTGTTGCAAGGGAGGCTCTTTGAAGAAACGATATGAGAACAACAACTGTCAGCCAGATTTTGCCCTCCTCAGCATGGTGCGGTTTGCCTGTTGAACTTGTTAAAAAGATTTTATCTGAGGGTCTAATTATCTCCTGCAGCACAGCTAAAAATAATAACAACAAACTTTATGCCTGAAGCGGTTAGATAAGCAGCTACTTTGATAAGAGTCAATGCAGCAGATAAAACTTCCTTCAAACCTTCACAATAAAAGCCCTAAAGAATATAAAATGTGCTCTAAGGTTCAAATTAACCTTTTTCAAAATGAATTTAAATAACTCATAGTCTTCTCCATGTTCATAAAAACCCCACAGTCTAAATGCCGTGGGTATTGGGTAGACTGGCATTAGTCCATCACATCATTTATTAAAGAGCAACCCTCAAATTTGTTAATAGCCACTTTTAAAACCACGAGAAATGATCTTTAGGGAGTTATGAATTAGTTAATTAAATATTTTATAAGTTGTAGGACTTCTTACTGACATTTCAAACAGTAAAATGCTTCATTGAGACACTGGGTGCCATTCTCAGGACAGAACTTTATTATTAAAAACAAATATAACTTAACACAGAAGACACTGTGTGTTGGTGAGACAGTTAATGTGTAATGAAAAGATAAAACTTTCTGCTACTACTTTAACTTCAACTAATTCTAATATCAATAATCTTATTGATATTAGTTGCTGATATTGTCATCTAAAATCCTTTTAAGCCCAAAATGTGGTAATACTGATATCTGGGACAAATCTGCACACGATAATTATGATGCAAAGTTTACATACCGTTTCATTCCTGTAGATGAGACACTAGTGGAACGTTTGGATTCTCATCATTTTATCTTTTTTCTGGTCTCCAACAGAACCGCAGCAAGTGTTCAGCGAATAAAATTGTCCTTGGCCTATTTTTTTATTAGACACGACTTCTAATATAGAGAAAGTTTTGTAAGGGGAAGCGTGTAAACAGTGCGTTTGTCTGTGAACATAAAGCAGGTAACCCCCTAAGGAACCCACCTGTGCTGCAGACCTCTCAAATAAAACATAGCATCTGGGCCAATGCACATTCCACCAAACAAAAGCATCTTTAAACCACAAATTGTGCCTGGTGGGCTCACATGATGATATTAGCCTACAAAATATGATTTCTTATTCCCAAACACTATCAGAGAATGATGCTGTTGTAGGTGGAACCAGACACCCAGAAGACACAAACTGAGGCAACTTAACATGAATTAAACCAACCCAATTTGAAAAAAAAAACCAAAACAAAACAAAAAAAAAATGGGAAATATTTAAAGAACATTAATGGGTTGCTAAAGGACAAGAACATGATGATCAGGCAACTCACGGAAGCCAGGATGAAAACCGAGGACCAAATTAAAAAATGATTTTTAACTAAAACAGGCAGTAAAGGAACCAGGGCTACAATTATAGGAATTCATATGACAAGTTTCCAAAAGCCTCAACTGACCATCAATGGGGGATATGCATACCTAAGTCCCCTCCTCGCTATTTGGAACCGCTGCTGTTGATACTTTGTTCAACCACATTTTTTGCCTATAAAAGCCGTCAAATGTCCTATGAGATTCTGGAGGACTGACATGGCCATGGAAGGTTGCTTCCGTGTGAAGCAACCAACTTATGTTGATTTCGCCATATATTTTAGATGATTATCCTGGTAATTTAAAGAGTTCCTGATGGCATGCACTCCAACAATGTTCCCAGCAACTTAGAAAGAAAAAAAGCCCCACAGCATTCCATATTTTCTGCCGTACTTAACAGTGGGCATGAGTTGTTTTTGCACATATTGATAATTTCACACCCGACCTGCTTGTAGTCTTTGTTCTGGAAAAGCAAATTTTTATTCTCGCTTTCTCCTCCCCTTCTCGACTCTCGGCTCAGGTCGAACTATTTCGCACGGAGCTCTGTGCGAAGTGTTGTGTGATTGTGCAGAAGTTTGTGGGTGGATTTTATACAGAAATGAACTTGGACTGCAACGTTGATATTTTGCTTCCACTAGTCCGCTTCCACTATGTTTTTGTATCCGCAGGCGACATGACTACTTTTTAAGAGTGTTTATCAGACGCGGTGAGAAATGGCGTACGTTTGTACAGTTCTTCAAATAATACCTATAAAGACTAAAAACTCCTGGACGGAAATTGCAAAATCATTATTCACAGAGGAGGTTGTCTGCAGTAAAGGGCTCCGTGACTGTTTACCTATATGCTTCAGGGGTGTGATGTATACTGAAGCACAAGTGGATTCCCCAGGTAGTCTGCGCCATGTATGAAAGGCGTATGCTGATACAAAAATCCTGCAACCACGTAACCACGTCGACTGTTCAGCTTCGGATGAAGTACACATTTTGGAGCCATTTGCCTGACTAACAAACGCACAACTGCCTTATTTGAATGGCATGTTCTCGTCTTTCCCATTTTGAAGAGTCAACAATAGAAATTAACCTGTGTCATATCATTTATATATTTAGCAGTTTGTGTTGTAAAAATGATAACCAGTAAATACCTTAGATGTGCATTATGAATTAAAGATGAATCAGCGCTGAAAAATAACCAATGTTCTTTCTTGCTTTTGTTTGATTTTAAAAATATTAGTCTTGTCAGATAAAAGTAACCTAAATGACATTTATGTAGAGCTACTGGTCTGCTGAAAAGGGTCAGATAGACTATATGTAGATCTGATTTGTCATATTTCTGTGAATAAATGACATGTCACAGATGGTGAAATGAATCACTGTTCATTACTTAAAGGTCCGACGGAAAAACATTTACATCCTTGCAAAGAACTCCTTCCAAATGATAACTCAGACCCTCCCACACCTGGGATACTTGACAGATGACAGCCTGTGTCAGAGCGCCGCCACCGCCACGTCAGTCTGCTGGCATCATCGCCTTTCACCCACGGGCTCAGTGTTCAAATGATGGTGGCAATCTGTCCCGACACATCGAACAAACAACATCGTCAAAGAAAGTGTGACGCTGAAATCAATTTCTGATGTAAAGAGATTGAAGTCTAAATGATTCTCTTTGTGTTTGAACCTCCTGCTGATCCAAATCCATGTGTTGCTGCCAGATCTTACAACTTTTGCAAATTTGAACCATCGCTATTAACCAAAGGCTGTTGCTCTTTTCATCTGCTTCTTGCTAAGCCAGAAGCTCTCAGAGAGCTCAAAGAGGCTTTATAAAATGAAGGGGAGAGTTACACGGCACCAGAGAAAAGAACAACAGTAGATTGATACAAACACTTTTTTTTTACTTCCTCCAGTTCAGCCTGTCAAGTAATAATTAAAACGTGATGAGGAAATGATTTTTTAAATAAAATATGCTCTAGAAATTACAGCTTCCTCTTTGTGTTTAAAAGCCTTTTCTTTGCTTGCTTGTAGTCTTTAAAGCCAAAATGTTTTATGCAGCATAAGATCAAAAGAGCTCCGACCAAGATGAAGATTTGTTCAGTTGCATGTTTTGAAGCTAGGTACAACAAACCTTGCTGCATAATTTGGCACTTTATTATGTCAAAAAATTGCTAAATGTGAAAAGGAACCATGTGAAATTTTTGATTGTGCCATCATTTATTTATTTATATCCTGCTTTCGACTCCTTGAAGTGATCTTGAGTAATAGTGCTATTTTTCTGAAGGTGTTTCGTAGTTTTCTTTGATTCAGTTTAAACTTTAGACACTTTTCCTCTCATTTGTGAAACAGTGGAAATGATCTGTGGTTAGATTTATTTTGTTACAGAACAATCTAGGGACTGTAATAAACTTGCAATACATGGAAAACTGATTAAATTTGACTGGTTAGAGAAAATAAAGCAAAGATCAGTCATTATGCATTTACTCAATAACAATCTTATACACATGTATCTATTCCCACACACCTTAAGCTGGTTTAAAATGACAGTATTTAAGGGGAATTAAGTTGGCACAGTTTCATTTATATAAATAAAATGAAACAAAACTACCAAACGGATTGGACCAGAAGTCCTGCATGTTCCTCTGAAGCTTATGATGGACTTTTTCTGTCAGTCAAGCAGCAATCACTCATCTAAAATGCAGCATGTGATTAAATGGCCAAGTAGACATAATAGCATCTGAGTTTTATGATGCAGTAATGGCATATTTTATGTCTTTTGAGATACAAGCTTAAATTCAGCCTTTTTTCTGCATTTCTCTGATGGCACATCTGAGCTAAGGGATTCACAAAAATCACCTGCTTTATGATTGCTTTCTGTGACAGATGGAAGATGGGGTTTTAATGCAAAAATGTGGGATTCATGAAAATTATGTTTAATATCTGCTTAAAAGTTATTTGATGCATGATTCACCTGTTTAAATGTTTAATTAATTAATTATTAATGGGACAGAGGAGAAGATGACTCAGGGAGCCATTTTATAAGATTTCCACATCATATTGGCAAGTTTTCATTATTTGACTCGAAACAGTGATCAACCACTGAAAAATCTGGATTTGCTTCATGCTCATGAAATGTCAAAAACCAAAAACTCCCATCTTTAATGCATGTAAACTCATCAACAAATGGTTCTTTGATGCACTTTTTGTTCTGAGTTTAAAAGAAATCAGATAAAGGTTAGGGATTTTATCACATAAATACAGATAATCTTCTAATTCCTTCATTTTCTATTTTATTCAGAATGTCTGTGTCCATCAGGAAACCTGCAGAACCTACATTTCTTGGGTTTTACAGCAAACCCATATAAGTTGGTGAAAAGCTCAATTTTAATCTAATCTGACCAAAGCACATGATTTCAGATAAAGTCCCGAAAGATTTTAGTGAAGTCCTCTCGTTTATGTTTGTGAGGGTACGACAGGAAATTCCACTAACTACCTAATTACCTCTATCAGCTGTAAACTGAATAGCATGTACTTTCACGGTTGTAAAATGGTCTCAAAAAGTAGTTTCCCTTAGTGGAAGCCAGACGTAACCCCAGGAGGACAAGAGGATGGGGTACAATTAAATTATTTGTCTCAATAAACTGTGTAAGACTGTGTGTATCAGAGAGCGGCAGCCCAGTGATCCATCATCAGTGGTGAGGGTGTGGAAGTGGGAGGATGATGAGAGAACCAGAGGAGCATGTTGATGTCAGGAGCGACGAGAGGCTCTCCATCTCTGTAAGCGCTCCAGAGTGCAGTAGTTTGGGCTTTTAAAATGGCTGTTTAATGGATGCATGTTGGAAAATCCAGCACTCACAGTGGATGCATCAGTGACATTTCCTTGCAGCAGCAGTCTCATCATGTATTTCTAATGATCTGGAGTCATACTTGAAATAAAAATATCTGATATATAATTTTTGCTAAATCAGCTCTGATCAGTGATTAGCCTGTCAGATACTGAAAACCCGATTCTTTTCCCTTTTCATTATATGAATCAGAACTGAGAACTTCCACCATTTCCTGTCTGTAAAACATGTCAACCAACAGGATGTGTTTTGACACCTTTTTCTTCACCTATACCCGTTTTCCATTGAGCAGGAGGCGGGGTACACCCTGGACTGGTTGCCAGTCTATCGTAGGGAAACCCCAGGGTAACTTAGAGAGACCAGTGGACCTAACATCCATATTTTTGAGCTCTGAGCACCCGGAGAGAACCTCCACATGCGCTGCGAGAACATGCAAACGCCATCCTGAAACGCCCTGGCTGGGATTCAAATCTAGGACCTTCTTGCTGAAAAGCAGCACTGCTAACAGCTAAGCCAGATCAGACCACCTGTGAGGGACAGATGCATTGATGAATAAAAAGGGACCATCTGGTTATTCCTTAATTTTAAAATTTTTTTTTTTTTTTTCCAGGTTTGAAAAGTACTACCTCAAAGAACCCACAACACATTTTATCCTCCTCCTGGTATTGCCGTCTGTTAATTAAATAATAATAATAATAATAATAATAATAATAATAATAATAATAATAATAAAACAGAACCAGGAACTTATTTTTATCTCTTTTATGTGGTGTAGTTGAAATACCCCCGACCACTGCGTTTGTGTAACCTGGAGTAAATAGCTTTCTGTTTTATGTATAAGTTTTTTTTTTTTTTTTGTTTTGTTTTTTTTAACGTGCTCAGTTTTCTCTCTTATGCACATTAAAGTCCTCTGAATTTTAATATATTATAATATAACTGAGTCTGCAACACTTTTTTTTCCCCACGTTTTGCCTCATTAAATTAGAAAAAGGTTAGACTTTAAACGAAATTGGTAATTGTTATTAGGCAGGAAAAGCCTGATCGGTGCATCTTCATTAATAATGACCAGAACTCAAGAAAAATTCCTCAGAAAACGTTGTTTTTCATTACTGTAGTCAGCTGAAATAACCCGAGCCTGAGTTGTCAGAGAGATTTACGATGTTTGCCTTGGTGATTTTGTGTTTTATGAGCTTCACGGGTCAGGTTTATTCTCATTAACACAGAGAGACATCAGCAGTGTGTCACAGGTCAGTTCCGTCTCCACATCATTCCACATGTTCAGGTGTGTTTCTTGAAGCTGCTTCATGCAACCCTCCATGTTTCTCTGGCCAGCTGCAGCATGTTGCAAACAGCATCTCCAGCTTACACACAACAATGACCAACAGCTACACAACACACACAGGAGCCAGCATCACCCCGCATGCCGATGGAAACCCCCCGTAATGAATGCTGCGTTCAATTTCGCAGTAAATTATCCCCACCGCTCAGGTTCACCTGTAAAAATCGCTCCCAAGACACAAACTTACCCGCCGTGACTCGAGAGATGCCGAGGCAGCCGCTGAGGACGAGTAAGAAAAATCTCTCCATGATCTCTCAAACGCTCGGACGACGTGCGGTCCCATTTATTTACTCGGGCCGTGTTGAGCTGCTCGGCATCCACGTCGGTTCACCCGTGCAGTCTGGACTGGCGGGGAGGGGAGGGAGGGAGGTGCGGGGGGGAAGCGGCGGTGAAAACACGGCCACTCTTCAGCACCTTGGACAGCACCTCACGGCTCATTCAGCGGCCGCGATTGTCTGCAGAGCTGCAGCCAGCATCATCATCTTCATCATCATGGACTGCACCGTTCACATGCGTCCAAGTGTGCACCAGTCAGATCCCTCCTCCTGCTCAGCAGACTTCGGCTGCATCTGCAGGCTGAAACGCGCTGGCTTTGTGTGTGAAGCGCCTACCCACTTTGAAAGAGAGCCAGGCTCAGCGCTCAAAAACATTCAAGTAAAAACGCTTATTTTCTGTAATGATGGCAAGGAAATGTAAATTCAAGGCTTTCCCATCGTTTGGGTTTAAAATTGTAGTCAAAAGTTGCCGCCAAACACCGAGCCTTAGCTCCAGAAGCAGCACAACCGTGTGGGATGAGCAGCTGATCAAGTGCAAACTTGTCACCAGCAGCCCTCTCACGCCCCTGCTTCACTTTGCCCACTTGGTGAGCCACAGCTCCGAATTATCGCTGCCCACTCTTCTATTAAATATGCATACACTATCCCACGCAAACAGTCGCCTCTGTGGATACGCGTTTCTCCACTTCATAGGCAAACACGTGTCTCTTGACTTCACCACTGAGCTGACACCCGCCTCACCACCTCAGGTTTGTTTGTGAAGCGCCCGGAGCGCACGGCGAAGCGGGCGCAGAGGTGGTTAAAATCTGCGTTACTGTACCTGACAGGTTCCCCGCAGCTCACTCCAGGGCTCGAAGCTCTCCAGGATGTTTGTGAGTTTGTTTCTGCCTGTGTGCGTGTCCCGAGTCAGGAGACAGCCCACTGTCCCCTAGCAGTGTCCCCAAGAAACGCTGACTTCGCCCCGCTGTGCGCCTCGATCCACAGCCCGCTGCCTCTGACGTGTTAGAAGGGAACAAAGCAGGTGGTGGAGGGGTTATTGTTCTGCTTCTATCATGCTTCACTCTGCTCTCCCTTCATCTGTATGTTTGCGTGTAAAAAGAAGTGTTCGAGATTGTAGGACCGTCTTTCTTGCAAAACTATTGTTACCTGTGAAAGGTTATCACATTTTGTTATGAAACAATAACTAACTTAAGTGTATTTCATTGTGATTTTGCTATTATGATATGGTGTGTTTTTGTTTTCAGCCCCTCTTTGCTCGGATACCCCTGAATATAATCAAATGCAATCAATTGGCTTCAAAAGTTGCTTAATTGGTCGGCATAGTCTAACCTTGTGTTTTTTTTTTTTTTTTTATCGGTATAACTCCCCTCAGAGGTTTGTTTGAGAAGATTAGTGAACAAACAGCATCTTGAAGACCAAGGAACACAGCAGAAATGTGAGAGGAGAAGTTTATAGCTCGATTAGGTTTATAAAACAGTTAGGATCAGGTTTAGAGAGACCAATTCACCGAACATACATATTAGGTCATAAAACAATTTCACAAGCTTTGAACACAGATGGATGCAAATTAATAGATGAAATATAATATTCATGCCTATAGTGGGTGTATGGAAAGCGTCTCCCAACACTATACTGGTAATCATTTAAAGAGCTGCACAATATCGGAAAAATATGGAATCACGATCCTATTCCTCAAAGTTGAGAAATGTCATGTTTTCATCTTTAATCATCAAAATTAACAGAATTTAAGGCTTGAAAACATCAGTTTGTGCGTAAATAATCTATATAATGTGTTTCTCTCTGTGAATTGAGTTACTGAAATAAATTAACTTTTCAATTATATTCTAATTCATTGTTTATGACTGCACATCCAACTGACTAAATACATCATCAATATGCTGAAAGTGAATGCATAACATGTGAAATATAGCATCTTACCAAATGTTGAATCCATGCAGAGCCTTGCAGTATTGGACACTGATATTGTGCAGCTCTAATTTAAAGTGCTTTTTATCAATAGCTCTTCATGCTTTCTGAATGTCTTTCAAATGTTTTACTTGGACTTTATCTGCTTCTTCACAGATTTTTAAATACCATCTTACTTTTCATTTATATGCATTAGAGTTAAAATATCACATGTTGTAATCCCCGTGTGGTAAAGTTAAATCTGCTTTTATTGTGGCATTTACAGCTGGTGCTCCATATCATCAAAACTGCCTGTTGGATAAATTCAAACGAAGCCCTCTGATATGATCTCCTGACTGAATATTACAGAAAATGAGCCTACAGCATGGAAGAGCACACAGCTTACTCAGATGTCCTGATTAAATTACAGCTCAGACACACAAGGACTAAAATGTCAGCCATTTCTTTACTTTGGGAGGTTGAGACTATCGGAGATCTCTCAGCGTCCTGGGCCAACAGAATGTTAATGGCCTTTAAATTCAGCACTCAGCAAACACATAAAGGACTCAACCCAACCGGGTAATTTGCTCTTGGAAATTGGCCTCTTTGATACTTTACATTCTTCACCGTTAAATGCAGATGAAGCAGAAAGTCAGCTGTAAATCTTATGTCTTTGTGGTCATTCAGGTTCATGTTTGCTCCAGTGAGCTTCTCTTCAGTGAGGGGAAACATTGTTTATTTTAGTGTGTCTGTTTGTTCTTTGCCAAGGGAGAGAAATTTGTATGCTATCCTAATAAAAGTGGGAGCAGGAGGCCATGAAGTAGAACGTCAGTGTAAAGATACTAAGTTTACTCTCACCTTGCAGCTCTTTGAAACATCGCTTTTGTTGATGCTGATGTTAGCTGCTCCCAGTGGACTCAAGGCAAAGTCTCCATTTAAACATGTGTCTTTGACGGTCAAAAGGGATCAGAAAGTGGTTTGAAGATTAATTTTCTCACACTTAGATTTTCGTTTTCAAGCATTTAGCAAGTCAATTGGCTTTGGCAACATCATTATTTTCCCTAGAAAATATTACAGTTATATCCCAGATAATGTTGCTGTCAATTTTAGGTCATTTCATGGAGCTAGATTTGCTGTAAAGAATTTACATTTTTCTCTTTAATAATAATTTCATTGATAAAGCATGTTAAGTTTCTAAAAGGCCCCCATTCTTAGATAAAAGTGGAATGATGCTGACACCATGATATTTCCATGTGGGGTTGGTTTGCAATGGTAATTCTTCTGCACACATAGTGTTTTGTGTCCTACACACAAAACACCTGCCAGTTTTCACTTTCATTTCTTGTGAAATGGATCTCTGGAGCTAAGTGGGTGTCCATGTATTTACTGTTGAGCCATGCTCTTTCAATTTTTAGACGATGGACTGAACAGAACCCTGTGAGATGTGCAAAGCTTTTGTTATTGCTCTATAAGCTAACTCTGCTTTAAATGTCTCTACAACTTTCTGCTTGACCTGTCTGGTGTGTGTTTTGGTCTTCATGATACTGTTTGTTGACTATTGTTCTCTAACAAACCTCTGAGGGTTTCACAGATGTACTTGTGACTTTAAATGAGACACAAGCGGACTCTATTTACTAATTAACTACTAACTAATTGTTTGCACTGGAATTTTATTTATGGGTATCAACATAAAGAGGGCTAAAAACAGAAGCATCACACATGTTTGAAATTTTTATTTGTCACCATAAATATTTTCACTTTAACTTCAAAGATATGCACTACTTTATGTTGATTTATCATATAAAATCCCAAATAAAAGTAAATTGAAGTCAGTTGTTTTAACATAACATTTGAAAAAGTTCAAGTGTTTTAAATACCTTAAAAGGCACTGTGACCTTAATTGATTTATTTATTTTTTTTTATCATTCAGTTTGTTTAAAAATCAGGGTTTAGAGCCATTGGAGTAAAAGATGTAGTTGTATAAGGATAGCTCAACAACCTACTGCTGGAAACAAAAGCTCTTTCATTCTTTGATTGGTCAGCAGGAAACCTTAAGCCTCTATTATTGGACATTTATTCATTCTTTAGCTTTAAAATATAAAATCCTGTTCATATCATAAGCTGGGAGCATCATCCCATGGCTGTCAGGGACAATTCATAAAAATTTTAATGCATTTAATTTAAAAATGCCGAGGCATCCTGTGATAATCAATTTGACTCACAAAGTAGGAGCTTCATCTGACCAAGCATTACAAGGAAAGTGAATTATTAAAAAAAGAAGTCAGGGCTGTTAAACAGTTGGTAAAATTCACAACTTGAATTGGCATTTCTTTCTTTAAACACAGAACAAATCAGCAAGTAGGACACCTCGGCATGAATATTTTACACGCATCAATATTTCCCAACTTGACACTAGAGCTTACGGCGACTTTTCTGCCTTTCAGAATGATTTTGGATTATGAGCTCTGGCAGGTTGCTCAGAGGTGGTGACCCAGACCAGGATGCAGAGAGGGTAGGATGGTGGGTTTTGTTCCTGTCTCAGCCTGATAAGATTGGGAGTCCAGCCCAGAGAGAGGAGATTCAATAAATACAGAGCTGTGCCAACTGGAGCTGGACGGAGGGGGGGCTGGGCCGAGAAAAATTATAATTTATTCGGAAAGTTTCGAAAACACTCTCTGAGTTTTTTGCTTCTCTTTAGTCTCACTTTGAAAAGTTTGATTGGCACTCAGTGTTGACACATTAAGAAGCTCCAGTCCATTAATTCTGCTGACACGTGGAGCAGCTGTAGCTGCAGATGACTGAGTTCTTGTTCGTAATCCCATTACAGCGCAGCAGATTCAGAGTTCATTTGCAGCTTTGTATGAAGACATGCTTCCATCTGAAAATGGGACAAATCAGAATTGGCAGTAGCTCGGCGACTCAAAGCTTCTCGTGGCAGCACATCAAGGAAGAAAGTTTTAAACTGAAAAAATAACAAATATTAAGCTAATTTTAACTGGCACACACACACACACACAACAAAAGCATCAAGCAAGAATCTTCTGCTGCAAGAAAAAGAGAGACCGCTCTCCTGTGTTCAGTCCATTAATAGTTTGTGGTGTCCAGGAGATGTTTTATGACGAATAATCAAACAGTTTGGCTGCATTTGTTGAAATGGTCATCTTATAATTGTCCAGCTTAAAACTCTTGATGGTAGCAAAAGGATATGCTTTTCAAGCTTCAGTGTTAATTATCTGCTGTAATGAAGTAAAACTAGATTCAGTTCTAATAATTTTTCTAAATTGATTAGTCTCATAACTTATGAAATTCAGTCTGTGGAGGGGATGCTTTCCGTTTAAGAGGTCTATGTACAATACACTAAAAGAAGCACAAAGAGATTTCTGTACACAAGATTAAATATTTATAAAAGCCAACATGAAATTTGACACTTCAGTGACTCAGCAAATAAATAAATAAAATTAATAAAATTAAACACTACAAGACTAAATCAAACACCAATTTTAACCTTCACACTACTGATTAAAGAAGAAATAACTTGTTTGAAGCATACACACTATACTGACAGATCTTCAAAGGGAACCAATAGGAGAACATTTTATAGCCTTATTGTGAATTCGTATACCTGCTTCTGATATACGAGGAAAAAGTTGGAAAGGACTGGAGTTAGTTTTCAGGGATCTGGAAACTTCACCAGCACTTTACAGAAACCAGAGAAGAAAGAATAGATCGTCTCCACCAAATTGGATCTTCAGGGACTTGAAGTTTCCAAACCCATCTCTGAGCTTGGACGTTGGTGGATTGTTTTGTACAAACAGCTCTCTGATAGGTCTGTGGTTACTCCTATTATTAAAGATAGAGGTGCTGCTTCTTTTGGCACAATGTGTAGATGTTCAGATGGTCCCAGATTTGGATCCTAATACACTAACTTCACACAAAATAAGGAAAACACATGAGGCTGATAAACCGAACATTCAACATAGCAGGGTGATCAACCCCTTTTCTCAATCTGGTGAGAAAGGTTTCTGAGTTGAGTCCACAGACAAGCTCAGAAGAAGAGTTCATTTCTGGGCTGGAGTAGGAATAGGTCAGGCGTGGACTAGAGGTAATCATGCAGTGTCATCCAGTAAATACCATCTATCATTTATCGTTTTGCCTTTTAAGATCAGCCCTACAGTAACATCTTAATTAATAGCTCCATGGAAACTCACACAGCCTGATGTAGGCTGGTATCTGTTAGAGATTAAAAAGGTCTGAAAGTGAGAATTTTCGAGATCCAGGGTATAAAAATCAAACCACATGACTACTGAAGTCGTACTTCTGACTCAGAAATTCATTGCAACTTGAACAACGACTTCAAATTCATGCAGCTTTGAGTCGCCTCAGAAAGAGGAAACTGGGTATAAGAAGGACGTCAATTGGCCGAAGTTGGTGCAATTTGAAGTTGTACACTGAAAAACCAGTTGGACTTGGTACATAGTATGCTGCTAACTGATGTTAGCAGTACAAGTTGGTAGCATTATATTTCTCTCCATATTATACACTCAAACACTGAAAGTATATGTTCTCATGCAGATATTGTACAGCCACTGTGTGTGTGTATTTGGTGCAATGGAACACAAAAATGTAGAAGTGCAGAAGACTCTTATTCCTCAAACTCACTACGTTGCACGATCATGGCAGATATATTAGTGGTTGAACATGGGGCTGCTCCTACTTTTTGGCAGCCACCACATCAGTCAGGATTTCTGGATTTGGTTTGACTAAGTAAAAATCTGATCCTCACTTTCAGTGTGATCTGGTGATTTTGGAGTCTGAATCAACTGTTTTCCAGTGAAGCATTGTGAATCATCAAGCGGTACTGTTTCCAGAAAGGAGTGTTTGTCAGCTGCACCAACATTTGTCAAATGTGGCAAAGCAGCAACAAGATAGATGGCAGAGAGAAATACTGTCTCACATCCAGACTCCTCTTCCTCCTGCACCCAGTTGTCCATGTCCTTCATATTTCTCTATTTTTAAAATTTTTATTTAAAACCCCTTCAGCCTGTGCCTTGGGTTAAACAGCTAGTCTGGAGCTGTGGAATCCCTTTGTATGTGCTTGATTTTTCTATCTTGACCGTCGTTTCCTGCCTCAAGAACACCGAATTCAAGAACCGACTCCTGACGTTCTGCCTAATGAATTCCAGCTCCTGACAGCTTCCTTTGTGATGAGATAATCAGTGTTATTCACTTCGCCTGCCAGTGGTTTTAACTGTGCTGTTGAATGGCAGACATGCATTTGTCAATTAGCTGAATTTTGGCAAAGAATATCTCACTGACAAGGTAATTATTAGGCTCTCATTCTGGCTGTTCAAAGCATTCCTGCGCTTACTAATTCCAGTTGGTTTTATAAGTATATGAAAATATAATTGAGGTTTTTGGACCGGTGATAAAGGGTGAAGGTCAAAGGACTGAAAATAACTAAAAGCAGAAGTCGAGACGGGCTAGAAACGGACCAAATCTATCTCTCCGGGCAGGAAAATATAAAACAGGTTAGAAGTAGATATAGAAAGCTCCTTGTTTTATTTACCTGGGCCTGAGTAACTAAAAACTCATTAAACTCAGTCTCAACTCCTGACCCTTGGATTGGCTTATTTCTCTGCCTATTGTTTGGCTTTTTCTTCCTTTATCATCTTAAAATTGTGGGAATGCTTTATTAACTCATTTCCAGCCTATCATCCCCTCTTAGTTCAGTGATCTCTTTGAAAATGAGTTTCCGATATCATCTGGCAGTCTTTTAAGATATTCCCATTTGAGATTTGAGACTTTAGGTCAGGGCTGTTCCGCATACAAAAAAAGGACCAACATGAATGAAACAGGAGAAGAGACAGCAGGATTCACAGCTTTGGCGCTTCAAATAACACTCTAAGCGGCCGTGCACTGTTGAAATGAGTGTCATGGGTTCGTCCAACTTGACTGATTTCACTTTCAGAGATAGTTACAGTGCAGTCACAGCTTTTTTCTTTCTCTTGGTGACGACAGTTTAATTGGGAATGTTTTGCATCTCAGAGCACAATTGCAAGCTACTTGTTTTTAAAGAGGTCTAATTTGAATAAAACTGTCTGACTCAGCTGCTTTACCTATTCATCATGAATGTAATCTTTATTCAAATGAGGTAGAGTTAATTCGTGCTTGGTGAAAAGGATATCACAAGGCGCCTTTCGTTGTGAATTGTTTGAAGATGTTACCCGCAATGACAATGTTTTATTGCCCAGATAACATGACCAGATGGTTCTGCAGCCATCAGCCCTGAACAGAACTTACTTCCACAGTTGACTTGAAATACGCACGCTCAATTTTATCACTACTTTAAATACAGGAAAACACCTCAGCATTGGCCTTTGACCTACAAAAACTATTTTTCCTCCAGTTTCCTCAAAAATGTCCTTGTTGTATCATAACATTAATGTTGAAAAAATGACAAGCACAGGCAAGTTGATACGCTCTGAAACGTATTGTTGTAGTCCCTGTCAATATTCTTTTATATAAATCAGCTTTATTTGCGATTTAGAAATTCTGAGAGCCTTTGCCATAATTCATGACTGTTAAGTTTAAATATTATTAATGTGGAAGTTGCTGAATGTGAAACTATTTTTTTAAAAACTAATTTAAATTTTTATTGCATGCTTGAGATTTTGAATGAGAAAGCAGTTTTATATTTAGGGTGATAATTTTTGATGTTTATGGTCTTCCTTGGTCTAACACAATGTTTCTGTCACGCTACCCCAAGTCAGCTTCAGCCCTTTGTGATATCTCCTTTTCCAGAAAGGAACCACTACACCCAATCAACCTGTCAGACTCAGTTGAGATAAATGTTGTTTGTATCTTACACTTTACTGCACTAGTCTATTTTATGTAAAGGTCCTGCACACAGTGTTTTTCTTTAAGCATTTATTTTCCTTTGCATCCAAAAGAGATCAACAGTGTGGAACCAGCAACACATCCAGTGACCTGGGTCAGAACTGACAGCCGACCAGCCTCAGAGCAACCTTTAGTGGTCAGACAGATGTTTTTTTTCTGTACAATTAGAAATCACTAAAGCCCAAGTTGGTTCTGTGAGAAAGAAAACAGCACATCTGACCCAATAAGGGACTCTTTTCACTTCTCTCCCTGGGGATTCTGGTGCTGAGAGCTGTCAGATCTAAACCTCGGTTCCATCTTCTGTTTCTTTCTTGTCTCAGATTAACATAGATATTAAAGTTAAAAATAGGCATTAAAATACATTTCTTTAGGCTAATGAAGATTGGTCAAGCCTTTCATAAATATTAGATCTTTAAACAGTTATAATAATATTTTGAAAGTTAAGTTCTCTGGACATAAAACTTAAAACCTTTTGTTGTAGCTTTTGGGTACAATTAAAAAAAAAACTGTTGTTTTTGCTTGTTAGATTTATATTTGTGTTTCTTTAGCCCAGTTAATTATTGCTTAATGAAAAATGAGTTCGTGATTACACTGATTATTAGCTCCCATTGATTCCTGTTAAAGTTTTGATTGAAGTCTAATTATCTTTGATTGATTCTAAATACATCCTAATATAGGGATACAGGAATCTCCTTGTTCTCCTTCAAATGTGTGAAAAAGATCGCTCAGAGGAAAGTTAAAGAATTTATTCTTGAGACTGATGTATTTATAGTTGTATAAACTGACGTAGCTTACTCATTCTACAAAACAGAAAAGGTTAGATTATTCCCAGTGGGATTGCCAAAGCTGCTGTTGATCCAATACCCCCCCCTCACCCCTCCAAAAAAAGAAAAATGGCATTTGCAAAATTTTCCCTAAAGCCTTTATTAAAGCTACTTCTGAATCCACCTCTCAAGAGAGCTCTAAGCATGCACAGATATACTGAGATGAAACAACAGGGGCTGATTGAAAGAACTCCCTTAAGCTGCTTGTGTATCTGCTTTCTGACACTTTGACTCCTGATTTCCAAATCTACTGAAGATTCAGCTCTCCAAAAACACACTTCTATGGATAGAGGAACGGGGGAAGATGTTTAGTAGAATTACATCATCTTTATCCGTTTAATAAATATTCATAAAATAGCAGGAGCATGAGCAATCTATTCTTCTTTGCCACCAAGAGCTGCCAGACTGGTTTGTTATTTCATCTGGAGATGAAAGTGCTCGTTTTACTCATGTCTCAGTGGTCTGTGGCTGTGGAGAGGTCATCGTGTCCTGCTTGGCACTGATGGAGCTGTCACATCTACTGTTGTTAATGATACTCCCACTGAGAGATGCTCACACTGTTACCGGCTTCAAAAATAGGTTTCATGAATAAAAATACAGCTATGTACAGTACTGTGCAAAAAGTCCTGCATCATCTGTCATTTCTTTAAATGGTTGTCAAGTAAAAAGGAAACGTAACAAGTTTTCTAACAATCTGAAAATGTGTCATGTATGTCTCCCTAAATTAAATCCATTACATCAATAGTCACCTAATTTTTAGAGTCCACCTGTGTGCTTTTTGATCTTAGTATAAATCCAGCTGTTCTGTGAAGGCTTCAGAGGTTTGTTAGGACCAAGGAACACACCAGACAGGTCAGGGATAACGTTTTGGAGAGGGCTAAAGCAGGGTGAGGCAATAAAACAATACCCTCAAATATGAAAATCTGATATAGCACCATTTAGTCCATCATCAGAAAATAGGAAGAGTATGGCACAACTACAAATCTGCCAAGAGATGGGCATCCACCTCAAGTGACAGAATGGGCAAGCATACCTTAATCAGAGAAGCAGCCAAGAGACCCAAGGTAACTCCAGAGGAGCTGTGGGGATCCACAGCTCAGGTTAAAAAATATGTTCGATTTCTTCTGCTTTTGCCTTTCTGACATACTTCCATGTTTCAGATTATCAAACTAATTTTAAGATCAGAAAAATATAACCTGAGTAAATAGAAAAAGGACTATGAAAGGCAAAAGTTATCTACAAAACCAACCTTGTCGTATGTGAAAAAGGAATCCCCCCATCTGTTAAATTATAAATTAATTGATTTCATTGGCAACACCCAGATCTGATAACTGTCAGACCCAAACAATCAAAAAACCACAAAAATAGAACCTGACTCACAACATGAAGTAGGTTACAAGATCTCAAAAAGCAACATATCATGACCTCGTCAAAATAATTCCAGGAACAAATAGAAAATAACCTTACTGACATCTGTTAGTCTGGAAAGGGCTATGAAGCTGTTTCTAAAGGTGAGGGACTCCAGCGAATCACAGTGTGAGCCATTATCCATAACAAATTAGCCTCAAACCAGTGGCAAACCGTCCAAGAAGTGCTGAATTTACCAAATAAAAGACACTTTAGCAAAACTCTACTCACTGGCTATGAGCAACACCTTACGACAGAATGGGGAACAGATTCTGACTTGAGTTAATTGTTATCCAGGCACTTTTAACACTTAATTGAAATGTATTCTGTAGATGCAATTAAGCCAGGAAAATTAATCTCCCTTTATTATGTCTTCATAAGACCTATATTCATAGGAGCTTATTAAGACACAATTATGCCACTAATATGCATGTTAATGAGAGTTAGTAAATGGTTGATTTGTGTGCAGTAACATAAAGTGCTGATCTTCAGAGAGATTTGAGTTGATTTACCATAAAACCTCCCCTCTGCATGCTTGCCAAGGTTACAGTCCAGTCCTGAACCTTTTCCTGCATTTGTGCTCACTGACCCTCATTCTGCTTACACCTCCCTCCCTCTTTGATTAAGTAATCCATTTGATCAAATCTATGGAAAAAAAAGTCAGTGTATGATTTCTTTAAAGCTCTCTCCAGTCCAGCAGATGTCCACATGCACAACTACTCCCACGCAACGTGCACCTATGAAAAGCTGATGATTAGCAAAATAGATGGCTGGGGCTCACACAGAAGGAATAAAAGCAAATTATAGCAACAGGAGGATCGCTCTGAGTTCTCCATGTTGCAATGTTACGCAGTCATGCTGAGCTCGTGGGGGTGGAATCAGTGGATGAAGGAGTGCAATTACTGACACAACACTGCTCTCATGTGCCATCTGAAATAGTGCGTTGGTTGCTATGTTCATGTAGTTCCACCATCAAAAATCATGTGTTGTCTTCCCGCTGAGGTTATCTATGGCACAATGAACTCACTATTGTGAGTTCGTTGTTAGAAACTGCATGGATGTTGCTGAAGTTGTGCTCTCATAGGCAGCTTTTTTTTTCTTTTTTATCTTTTCTATTTTGAACTTTAAAAACCAAAGATGTAGCTTTTCATTATTGTTTACACACTTGTTGCATTGAGTGTGCTGACGTACAGAGTTCTTTTAAAAGGGGACGAAAAGAATTCGCTGCTTTTCTGGTTTCCAAAAGACGGAAAAGGAATGTCATAAGAGATGGAAAATATTGAAATATCTTAGGCCAGTGCTGTTTGTGACAAACAAATCGTGTGAAATAGATATTGCCTGGTGAAAGCTGGTGAGAATTTTGACAAAAGTTAAAAAGAAAAGTGCTGTTGCATACATATGCCTGCCACACTTTACATTTTTTATTTTAGTTTAAAAAAATACGTATCAATTGTCCTTTCCATTCCTTTCACTTCACAGTTATGCTATACTTTATGAAAATCCCAATCAAATAAATTGCAGTTTTGGCTGTAATGTTACTTAATGTGAAGAAGTTCAAGGGATAGGTATATTTTTGTTAACCACTGTATTTATGCGTATACGTGGAAAGTATAACTAGATAAGAATACAAATCCTACCTAAGACTAGTTTTTTAAACCTAGAGCTAATTTTGACTAAAGTGAAGAAAAAGGGAAAACATAAACTATCTATTCCACTGCCTTACAAAATACAAGGAAAGTACAAGCTTTTCTTATTTGTTCTGACAATATATTACAAATTAGTGTAAATATTTGCATAAACTAACACAGTTAAAAAGTTTCTAACTTTAGTCTTGGACTCTTAACTTTGAATGAATCAGCGTAATGAATCATTACATCAGCTTTCATAACCTTGTCTGCAGTATAAAATTAAATCAAATATTATGTGCCAAGCAGCTAAAAAGTGAGCAAATTGATTATCTTTGTGAATTTACCCCTCCCTGTTTGCTGTGACAGTTCGGCATATTTCCTGCATCGATGCTCAGCAACATCCAGACATTTCCCACCTCCTTTTTGGTTGCATCCTACCCATCATCCTCCTCTCCTGTCTCCCAGCGCTGCTCTCATATTTAAAGGTCCACTAAGCACCAGTTTATTGGAAATGAGAACTCATAGGACTGAAACACATGCGTGTTGTAATCCTCAGGGCTGATTACATGTTACATTTTTCTGTTGCATTAGAATGTAAATTTGACTTTAGCTATGCTGATGTTTTCACATCTGTCTCTGTAAAAGAATCACTTTCATGTTGGCTAAACTAATGGCTTTTTGGACTGACATAAAAAAATGACTCATGCCAATGTCATTACCTTTGTGATAATGAGCTTGAAATCATCCAGACAGCTGATCTGAGGCGCAGTGTTTAAACTGTGTGACGCGTGTCTGGTGACATGTCATGGACCGCTTTCTCACAAGGACTGAACACGATTTGTCTCATGAAATCAGCGTCTGTGTCTGTCAACATTTTTCTTTTCCTCTTACACTTGCGCTGTTGCTTTTGCTTGCATTGCATAGTCTGCGTGTATCCTTAGTGTGTCTGTATATGAGGAGAGGAAAGTGTTTGTATTCAGGGAAGAGCTGCAGCAGGAACAGCAGCTAGGCTCCTAAATCCAAAGCCTTTTTCCCTGCAGGCGCCCCCTCATTTCAGCTCCAGGACCAGCAGGTCACTTTCACACACCTACACCATTTAACATTCTTTTGTTCATCCGACAAAGAATTTGTGTTGGGCACAGCTGTTGTACAGTGCTGGCAATAGAAGCTTGAACTTTAAATGTGGAACAGCTTTAGTAACAAGGTATCCAGAATATCTCAGGAAAAATGCACAAAAATATTTGATTTCACAAGCAATGTTCTTTTAAGCTTCAAATTGTGGCCTGCTTGGAATAAAGTAGGGCACAACCAGACTATTGTTTTGTATTTCTGTTTTTAGCAAAAAAAAAAAAAAAAAAAAAAAAAAAATTAAAAAGCATGGGTACATTGAAATAAAAAAAATATTCACAAAAGTATTAATACCCTTGAACATTTCCTGATTTTGTCAGATTGCAACCACAAATTTTAAGTTTGAATTTTTTGTTGCATGCCCACACAAAATTGGGCAAAACCATAAAATAGAAAGGAAAATGATTCAGGGTTTTTAAAAATCTGAAATCTTTGTGCAAATCTTTGGCTAATCTTCTTCACCAAATAGCTGAACCTTAGTCATGTTTGATGGAGAGCTTCTGTGAACTGCAATTTTCAAGTCACAGATATCACAGATTTTCTATTTGATTAAAGCTGCAGTATGTAACTTTTATGAAAAATATGTTTTTTACATATTTGTTAAAATTATCATTATGTAGTGACAGTATAATATACAACAGATAATCTGTGAAAAAAATCAAGTTTCTTTGTCTTCTCCCAGTGCTCCCAGTACAAACCGCAAAAATACACCAGTCAGTCAGAAACAACCAATCAGAGCCAGGAGGAGGGTCTTAGCGCTGTCAATCACCCTCATGTACACATCGCTCACACACTCCCCCTTGCTCTCTGCTACGCTACAGGTGGTTCACGACAACATAGCCTGCCACAAATGCTCAGGCTAGTTAGCATGGCCACCGATGATGGCAGATGAACGGTTCTCCTTGAACGGTAAGTTGTTTCTTCACCATTAGCACGTTTAGCAGCGCGTACACAAGGTTGATTGACAGCGCTAAGACCTTCCTCCTGGCTATGATTGGTCATTTTAGGTCAGGAATGGTGCATTTCTTTAAACGGCAGTAATACCTCATGGAGGAGGTGGAGGAGCTTGATCTTTTCACAGATTATCTGTCTCATACCGTACTGTCATGACGTAGTGACAATTTTAACAAATATGCAAAAAACATAATTTTGGTTTAGGTTTCAGGTTTTTAGCCTCTAACTGCTATTTAGCATCATTCATCTTCCCATCAACTTTGAGCAGCTTTCCTTTCACTGCTAAAGAAGCACTTGATTATGTCACCCCCATGTTTCAATGTGGGGAGACTGTATATAGGGTGATGTGCAAAGTCAGTTTTCCATCACACATGCTGGTTTGCATGTAGATTAAAACTGTAAAAAGCTCATCTAACTGAATCAGTTTCTTTTACATGTTTGCTGTGTCCCCTATAGCTTGTTGCAAACTTTTTGCCACTTTTCCGTAGATGTCAGATTTGTCAATTAATTTTGAAAAGTGCTCTGTGGAATGTTGAAACCTTTGGATATTGTTTTAGAACCAAACCCTAATCCTGCTTTAAACAACATTCTCCCTGACCTGTCTGCTGTGTTCCTTGGTCTTAAATCACACACACAAGTGAACTATGTTTATTAAATAACTGACTTATGAATGCAGTTAGTTGCACTAGATTTTATTTAGGGGTACCAGAGTAAAGAAGGCTGAATAAATATCTGTGTCACACGTGTGCATTTCTACTTTTAAAGGAAATATTTATAATAGTTTTTTCTACTAATAATTAAAATACTTATTTGAAAATTATTTTTATATTGATTCAGGTCAACTTTAGGTAATTTTATAATGGCTTGCGATCTAAAACATTGAAGTGTGAAAGAAAAGGAAAACTGAAAAAAAATCAGGAAGGAGGCAAACACTTTTTCATAGCACATATAAAACCTTGGCAGACATATGAAATCAGAACCTGGAAGGGCTCTGTTATTTTGGACTTAACGTGAAAAATTTGATATCAGGGTTTATATTTCAATGTTTTTTTTTTTTCTTCCAACTTCCAGATTTAACCCAGAAATAGTTTAAAGACAGCAGTTAGTTCAGATGTGTGAGCCATTTTTCTTCTGACTAAGCCTCCAGTTACAAACTTGTTCAATCTGCAGGAACAGTTGCCCTAGTTTAACTTTTACTGTTAATTTCCAGCAAGCACTTCCTTGGTCAATAACCTAAAGATTCATCTGTGATTGTGTCAGGTGCTGACAGATAACTGCTTTGCCTTTCTGTTTGCTTTCTTCCTCTTTGCAGCATCTCTACCAAAACCTTATTGAGATTCAGTAATAAACACCTGTTATTTATGCTTTATAGTGGAGTTAAATAAATAGTGTCTTTTACCTCTTTGTTAACCCTAATCATTGTCTTTTTGCGTCCCTCTTGTTTTCTTTTCCCCTCATTGTCTCTGTGTCGTGTTGATTATTCCTGTTAGACATTATTCAGACTGACAAAAACCTGCCTGCTGCGAGCTGATACAGCCACAGAGCACTGCTCCAACCTCTCCTCTCTGATCTGATGCCACACACACACACACACACACACACACACACACACACACACACACACACACACACACACACACACAAACACACACAGAGTAAATTCTCGATATATTTAGTACACTATGAGGTATGCGTTCAGAAACTCGGTCAATCCAGGAAGAATAGAAGCAATATTCAAATAAATCTTTTCTAATGTGTAACTACAATTTTAGTTCATGGCTACTTAAGTGAGACAATGGCATTCAGAAGACTGCATGTGGGACTAACTTCCGCTGAGTTAGTCCCACATGCAGCGGCTGCTCAGGTCCTACGCCTTTATGCATCTTTTTGTCTATTTTGTACTTTGCATATGTTATGTGTCACTGTGGGAACAATTGATATCCTCCTATTTTTCACTGTCACCTACCTCCTGTGTGAATCCATCACTCTCATTTTCGTCATTTTCTCATTGCATGACCGGGAAAAATTGGGACTATGTTTTGGGAGGAAACATTTCTTTTTTTGTGCTTTGGCCAAGAAAAAGAAAATTATTTAATTGTTAATGCTAAACTGGAGGAACCTTATCTGTGCACTGAGATTATGTTGAACTGTCCTAAGTCAGGAAGGACTGGAAGATCGACACCATATTTTGAAAAAGGAGGAGTGAAAATTAGGTTAAATATTTTAATCAAAACCATTTTGTTGTTAGCAGTTCAATGGTAAATAAGCTGACTTTTATTTTCTGGAGAAATTTCAGTCACAAAGGTACCAATCTATTTTAAAGCAGATGAATGTTTCTTTAGTCTAAGAATATGGCAGCTTAAGTTAGGTTTGCAAAGACAGATGAGTGCAAAGCAGAGATGTTTGGACAGCACTACATTTAGGAAAATCCAAACCGCAGCACAAAAACACCTCTACCTGCTGTTAGGCACAGTGGTGGAAAGATGATGTTTCCACCACTGCTTTGCAACTTTTTCTGCACGTATAGAGTTGATAAAAAAAAAAACTCCTCTGTATATAAAAGGATTTCAGTGTCACATGTGAGAACATCTGTCCAACAGCTGCAGCTTGGCCCAAATCATCAACAGGACAATGATCCCAAACACAGCACCGTTTACAGCATAATAGCTGAAGAACAGGAGTCAAGATATTCAGACTTCAAACAGATGGAAATACTGTGGTCAGACATTAAGAGAGAGGTATTGATAAATACCATATCTGTAAACTTCAATGAAGTGGAGCAATGTTTAAAGCATAGAGGGCAAAATTCCTCCACAACAATTGTAGTGACTAATAAGAAAATGATGACAGATACTGCTGTGTTGTTGGGAAAAGTGGTTTTAAAAGCCACTGCAATGGATATGTTTTTGTTAGCAAAATAATGTTGTAGTGTAATAACCTGGTTTTATTCATACCAGTTTATATTAGTCTAATTTAAACACATACGTTTTTTTTTATGAGGTGAAACCTGAAAAATCCCCATTTGCACTACAATTGTTTTATGTTAAAAAGGAAATTTATTTTCTGTTATTACCTAATGATAAGAAATAAGTACCACAAAAAATAAATATACTTCTATTTGAGATTAGTATACATAATGCATTTGTGTGTTTATGCTTTTGTATACATAGTTTTAGTCTTACAATTTTTAACTTAAAAAATGGCAAAACAGAGAGATCTTAAGAGTTAAATAGAAGCGAGAATGAAAAACCAGCTTGTGCATCACTTCAGGACCTCCATCACATGTCATTCCTCTCAGGCTGATCTCAGTGATGCACACAGAGGTATTTAGGTCCAGCGGCAGCTGTTGTGCAGCCACCTGCTCTTTACAGAAAATTGTCACGAGCTCTAACAAGAGAAACTCAACTTCCGCTGTCATTTTCTATTATTTTTCAGCAGCATCATCAATCTGAACATACAAACTATAATATAAATTTATTTAAACCATTTCCATATTTTGTTAGTTATAAACTGAGACGTTGGTGTTATTTGATCTACTATAATTATGTATGTTCAAGGGACTCCATGTGGAAGACACTGCAGACATATGAGACCAAACCAGTACTTTTCTACCTACACAATAGGGAAACCAGTCAGAGATGGATGGAGCAAAAAATAAGGTATTTATGAAGGAAAATCAATGCCACAAAAGACTCGAGACCTCTATCAGGAAAAAGACCCAAGTGTGGAAACTGAGTTTCATTTGAATGATTTAGATTAAGGCATATCCCATGTGTTAGAATGGCCCAGTCAAAGTCTGCATCTGAATCTAACTGAGAATATATGGTAAAACATGAGGTTGAGTTATATTGCAAAATATGAAAGGACAACGTTTAAGTCTCCACATGTGCAAAGCTGGGGAGGAAAACAACAAAAGACACAAATGTCACAGTTTTTTGATTTATACTTTAAAAAATTTAGAAAATATTAGTTTCTTTTGACTTCAGAATTATGCACTATTTTGCATTGATCTGTCAGAAAATCATTTAAAAATACACTGAAGTGTGTTGTATCTTGACAAAATGTGAAAAGGTTGAAGTACTGATGAATGTTAGAAAGTTAGACATTTCCCTTCTATCAGTGAAGATATGATTATATAGGCTGAAAGAAGTTTTCATTAGTTTTTAGCAGACAGACTGTCTGCTGTGCATCAGAAACAACATTCAGTGTGAATATGAAGTCTATGAAGCAGCTGATTAAACTCTCCCTCACCCCATGGAGGTGGACTAAAAGGCTTGCTGCTGAAGCAGTGTGCTGCTTGCTGTCACTGGTAGAATATACTGGGGTTGCTCTCTGACTGCCGTGTGAATGATGTGAGACACAACTGCAGAGTGGAATTTGGCAGCTGAATGGGGTTAGCCCTCCTCTCTGCTCTCTTGTTGAAAGAGAGCAGAGAGGAACTCTAATGTAAGCGAAGCAAGTGTTGGCCACATCTCCTAGTTCCTTTAGACTGATGATCATATAAACAGGGAATCACTTCGGATGCATCCTGCGTCGATGTTGACCTTAGTGTCAGACAGCTGAACATCAAGAGAGCAGTGTTGCATTGTGACTTAGTGACTTTCTGAGTTTAATGAGGCTGTCTGTGACAACAAAGAGCTAATCTATGGATGTGTTGTGATCCTGTCTTCTGGCAGTGACATCAAAGCTTTGTCTGTGATTATCATTATTACTTTCTCTCTTTTCAAGATTCATCATCAATATGTGAAAATTTCTTTGGATTAAACTGAATCTTAAATAAGGTTTCCAAATTTTTTCGCTTGTCTGCACATACATAGACAGTGGAGCAAAGGTAGCACACGTTTCACATGAATTGTGTTTGATGGAGGACTTGTATGCTGGCATAACAGGAAGAAAAAAAAAAAGATGCATCTCTTAAAATAAATACAAACATATAAATTCCTATGAAGTCTGTGTTAGTGTAAACCAAAAGCCTAAAGAAGAACAAGGAAACAAAAAACCTGAAATTGACCTGGTGTAAGAACAAAGCCAGCAAGCAACGATCTCTCAGAGAGCAACTGAAAATGAGCTGCTACACACCAAGGTGGGGAAAACCTGATAAGCAGCAGGTGTATAAACCCTAAGACGACAACGCTGTGCTATGACATAAGCTAACGACACAGGAAATCCATCACAGGGAGATTTTTCTTCATGTAAAACTGAACTATTATTGGCCTGTCTCCAACAATCAGTGAATGAGAGATGCTATACTCCACTGACAGTTCATCGGTCTTTTGTAGGGCAACACAGAGGCACACAGGTCAAACAACCATGAACATTTGCTCACACCTAAGAGAAAATTAGACAGGCCAATTAACCAATTAACCTAACATGCAGGTTTTTTGACTGGGAGGAAATCAGTACATGTGGAGATGATAAAGTGTAGAGGAGGAGCTGCAATAAATAGAGGACTACTTATTCAAATTACAGTCCTATATGTTCAATATGTAAGTAATAACACTGCTTGTCTGACATACATGAAAAAAGAAATTGATTTCAAAATGTTATGACTTTTAATATTTTGTACTGCCAAATTAAAATAAAATAAATAAATGTGGACTATAAGGATTTTAGATTATAGCTAGTTAGTCAGTAAAGGATTTAAGCCTGTGCTTCTCATGCAGTTAGCTGAGATTGAACATACAAATGAGACAGCAATCATGGCATAGGACGTTGGCAAATAGAACATTAGAAGTGTTTATTCTCAACCATAAGTGGACTGGATAGGTTTATCTCTAAATCCTCATAATCTATCCTCATAGAGAACTAATTAGTATAAAAATTAAGCATATCAGTTAAACTAAATTGTACCCTAAAAAATATCTTTATCCTGTTATTGCAGGTTGTGTGATTTTTCTTACTGGAGGGATCATATATCCTGACTAGCCTGGGAACATATTGGGATCCTCCAGATTGAGCTGCAGGATGTTACTGGGGAGAGGGTTGTCTGGGCTTCCCTCCTGCCTGGACCTGTTGCCCCCAGAACCTGATCTCAGATAAGTGGAAGACAATGGATGGTTGGATGACAGCACTATTCCTGACTATTCCTCATGATAAAAAACAAACAACAACAACAAAAAAATGTTTTTTTAAAATTATTTTTTGTAAAAACACCACAGGAAAACCTTCTTTTAGAATAAGAAGACAACTTATCCACTGGATTCTGGAGTTGGTATTTTTGCTGGTGTTTAGTCTTCTCTGTTCCCAGCTGACCTGCTAGTTGTCATAATGCCATCTGCTTCAATCTATCCAATGAAGCTTTATTCTTCTCCAGCATCCTGAGAGACCACTCTTCCCCACTGGCCTAATCAGCCTTCAGAAGCTTCAGCCCCTAAGGCAGCATCTGTTTCGAGCTGGGCCCAGATTGGTCATTTCATAAACACTCAGCCTAATGAAGGAAAGAGCAGACAGTGTGTACTAGGAGCTCCTTTCCTGAAAAACACACATCTGTAGTTCTAAATCTGGTGCACTCAGGGGGACAGTCTGAACGGTCAAGGTTGAGTTGATCCTTTTAACATTCAGTTCTGAGATAAATGCTTGAGTGCTGAATTATTTCTCCCTTTAAGAAAGTGCTTCTCAATCTTCAACAGTGTTTTCAACTCGGTATTAACTGATTGCTTGCTTTGTGTGTGCAGTTTCTCATTCCACAAGACTTAGGTTTGCAGAATATGAATCATGTCTACATTCTGTGCCATCTCGTTGTCAGCTACAGCAAAATTATTTTTTTTATTCCTGTTTTTGCCGTTTTTCTCACAATTTTCTCAGAATTGGTTCTGGTTCTCTGAGTATATGTTCAGCCTAGCTTCCTCTGTTTATTCATAAATTCCTTTTACAGCTATCTTTTGTTTTATTCATGGTTTCCAGCTAATGGTATTCAGTCCACTTATCCACCTATTTAATTATTTTTTTTCAAACAAGACTTTACTCATCATCACTGCAGTTACTGAAGGTTCTCAGTTACTGTAAACTCCACCAGTGTGAAACTGAAATCATTGACCTTTCATAAGGTTTGAGTGGAAAATCTTGTGACACAAAAGGCATTTTCTTTAGCTTACTTATTACCTCTTCCTCAGCTGTAATACTAATTACTGATAATAGTGCTACTTTTAAGTCTCATTGAAACTGAATGCTACCCCTTCCCGACCCACACAGCCTTTAGACAGTGTGCATTTGCAGCCAAATCCACTTTAACTGTGTGATGTATAGTATTTTATTTCTGTTTCCCATTTGAGAGTTCTCATCTTTGCTACAATGTTCTTTTGGATTAATATGAGCAGATTTTTGTATATCATGTATTGTACATTTTATCATAAAATTTCTGAAATGCGATCAAGCTCACTGAACACAGAAACACAGAACTATTTAAGGCAAACAGGTTGCAACCTGTGCGTCATAATCTCACCATCCGAGAAGACACTTTCTAACTTGTAGGGATGAGCCTATTCATTCGCGGCACTGTCTCCTGTTAGTCCACATTTGTCACAAACTGGTGTAGATTTGGGCACAAAAATTATCTTTGGACAAGTTCCCCATCTGATTTATGATCCTGTGTGCATACTGGCCAGTCCCAGCAAACAAATAAATGGGTGTTGATAAATAGGACAGCTGGAAAGAATCGTAAATTAACAACCATGACCATATCTATTCATAGTCATGTGCTGGAAGAGGTCCTGTCTCTGAGAGCCTTCAGGCCCTTGTTAGTTCATCACTGCAGAGGAACTGTGGGGACCACAATGACATCACATGTTTTCTCAGACATTTCTCCAGCTAATCCATGACAGTCTCATCTCAACTTTAAGTAACCTGATGCAGTGCCCCACAGTGGCCCCTGTCTGAATGCTCATTTCCCAAATCTTCCTTCGAAAGGTTCCACTTTCCAAAAGCCAAAGCATGGAGAGCTATCACTTTGGAGCAACACATTTCTCTTAAAGGGGTAGTATTATGTATTTTATTTATTTTTCCCAGCACATAGTGCCATTTTATAGCACAATCATGCTATGTTATTTAATGTTATTTAAGTTCCGTTTGGGATAAATAAAGTATTTTTGAACTGAATTTGAATTCAGCTGTTATAAAACTGCTGTACATATCATACATAACTTTAAAGAAATTTGTCTTTGCAATTTGACGCCTTAAAATTGGCCTCTGTCTCTGTAAGAAGCTCCTGCTCTTTCCAACACGCCACCTTCAGCACATCATCACAACAATGCTCCTCCATTAAGCCGTTTACAACAATTCTCATGAGCGTTGGACTGAGAAGTAGTTTTTGTGATAAGCTCAGCAGATGTTCCACCAGGTGTTTGCTAATCGCTGCTGCCGCTAACCTGGGAGAGCTGTGTGAGGAAGGGGGGGTGGGAGGGAGGGGTGCTCTGTGAGGCAGAAGCTCGGCTGGAGACTGCAGCTCTGAGAAGAGACTGTGGAAAGAGACAGTGCTTTGTGAGAACAAGCGTTTAGGCACCTGTGAATGGCGTGAGTTTAACAAGAATTTGCTTTCCTGGAATATACAAGTGTGTCTTACACAATACCAGGGTGAGAAGACAATAACCAAAGCAATAACCTTAGAGAAGCAATTATTACTTCCCTTCACTCTGGGTTATGAGCAGTTTGGAGCACATTTATTGTGAACTGGTGTTATACTGTATGAATGAACAGGACTGAATTAAACTGAATGTAGAATCTCCAAGGAGCTTCAAGCATTTGTACAAGATGTTAAAATGCAGTGTAAACTCAACATGCCACTATCGTTGCAAGCTGATAAATGATGCACCGCCACACTAGTAAGTTTATGAAGAAAAGAAGCCAAAAGTTGCTTTAAGTACTTTGTGTTGAGATGTTGACTCAGTGATTTGTGTGACTGTAATAATTTGACTTCACACCAGAAACATTGTAACATTGTTTTAGCATTTTTATTATTATTTTTCTGTCATTTCGGTCATTCTTATTTTCTCCCTTTTCATCACACCTTCGAAATGAAGCAGAGTATAATGTAAGTATGTTGTGCAGCAGCGATACACGGATAACTTTTTTCGTGACTGAGTTATTTGATCTATCCCTGCTTTCAGAGCCTCTCCATGTATCCCTGTGTTGTCGCTCTAATACAACTCTGTGCAGATAATTTAGTTTTATATCGACAGATGCTTGAGAGAACCGACTCCAGTCAGAGCAGAAAAAGTCACTGATCTATGTCTCCAGGGGAGTTTGTGTTCCTGATCATCTGTAAGCTGCAGAACTTTCCAGCATCTTATGACTGTGTTTTCAAGCAAACCTGATTTATACGGTTATTCTTGTGAAGTAAGCCCCAGCGACAATGGTGGTAAATTTCCATTTAGAGGAGTTTTATTGAGGCTGCAGAAATGATAAAGCAAATGATTTATGATTCTGCTCAATCTAATCCCCTTCCAGGATGGGCGGGAAGTAGGGAGGGTGGAGGACTTTAACACCAAGTCCTCTCTGAAGCAATGAAGAGGCCTGTTCGGCAATTTGCAGATGGTGCATGGAGATGAGAGCGGTATGCGATGCAAATAGATACAGGTTTTGTGTGCTGAATTTTAACACTTTAACATGACAGGAGTGATGCATCACAGATCACAATCTTCACTGTCTGATCCTTCCACCAGCTGCACCAACTTCACCCACAATGAATGTTATCAATCTGACAAACCCCTGCTGTCCCCATTAGATCCCATCTATCAGTGTGAGTGTGTGACTCCAAGCATGAAGGTTAACATCAACTTGAAGCCATATATGCATCTTTTTCCCCCAGACTTTCCATGTCAGTGCAGCATCTGCCAATGTCTTCTGGCTACTCTGCACTCATTAGCAGACGGGCTGGTATAGGACTTCTTCCATCTGGTGGCCTCAAGCAGAACACTCTGTACTCCACACAGAAGAAGGCTGAGCTCAAATATCAGTTTACTGCTGATCATGGAGCTCAACTTAAAAGGACAGTGCTGAAAAGGTTTTAAATTTTCAGTCTTCATCTTCAGTCACTTTACGTGTTGCTACCCTTTACAATGATGTAGGAAATGGAGCGTGACAAAGTCTGCAGCAGCTCCCTCTCTGTGTCATGTGACCTCTCTCCATGCAGTGCTCTGTTATACACAGGCGTTTCCCAGCTTGGAGACCTTTAACATCAACTTTCTGATGGTACAAAGTGAAAAGCTTCTAAAGCAGGAAAACTTTTCCATAGGCTTTGTGCACATAAACAGGTTAAAAAGCCAAATTATCAATAAATCTAATCAAAGCAAAAAGCAAGCATGTTAAAACAGGGCTAGCATGGTAGCTAACTGCCCTATAAGAAAACATTGTCAGCAGGGGCAAGACATGAGTTTCATAAGGACTGTAGCTGTATGTGTCCAGATATATGTTTAGAAACACATGAAAACAATATGCATTATTTAGGTGTTGTTTTGTCTGAACATTACAACATCTTTCTTATTTGACTTTGGAACCTTTTACTGTTGAAGAGTAGTGTGCAGTTTTAAGGCACTTTACAGGGTTACACCTTGCGACTAGTGTTGCACAAAGATGGTGTTCCACATGCCTTGTTGTAATGAGTGGTTATTTGAACTTCTCTCTTTCTGTCATTTCCAGTCAGTCTACCCATTCTCTCCTATGTATAATGCTGCTTTTAAACAATTTGCCGAAACATTCAATTAAAATGAGGTTTTCTGTTATGAGTAAGCCCGACACTGGTTTATCTCTTGACTTTTGAAGCTTTTTCATTTTAGAACAATTCAAATGTCAGAGGCAACAAAACATTTTTCTAAATATGGTCAGGTACAAAGAAAAATGCAGAAACGCTTTCTGAAAGCCTAAAAAACAATTGACTTGAAACCTTTGTGCAAAATTTATAGAATACAGAAAGTCGTCTGACCAACAAACAGTTGTATTTTGGATTCAAAGCTTGTTTCAAATATAAAATAGGTTGAGTTTTACTCTTCAACCTGCCTGCCTGCCTTTGGCTCATCAGCACCACATTCAGTGACATTAGTATTATGTCTTCTGCTGTTAAAACTGTATTAGCTACAAGTCTAAGTCTTATTAGGTCAACTTTATAAACCTTTGCAAAAAACAAGTGGTGTAATTTTTTGTTGTTTTTATGAATTCCACATTTCAGTGCATTTACTTTAAATTGCTTATTTTGTTTTTCAAGTAGGTCAACTGGCTTTAAAAGTTTTTCACTGTGGATGCAAGTTTTTTTGGTAGTAAACATATGATTATTATTTTAGGTATTCTGGAAAAGTAGGACTAGCTGCGTAATAAATATTCAGTGGAAAGTAACATGTCAGCACAGCAAAAGCAGCTTTTAGTGAGTCAGAACTGGCTGTCAAAAGATATTAAATCTACCCAAACAAGAGTCCCATTTAGCAGGAAGACTGTAAATGTAAACCGCATGTTTATTTGACACAACATTGGAGCAAATACAGAGTGAGCAACCTTCAGTTTGTGCAGATGCTGTTCATTCATGTGAGCTGTTGTTTTATTAATTTTTTTTATTAAGCAGCAAGAAAAGTGTTTTTGTTTTTTTAAACCAATAAGTCACTGGGAGAACAGTAAAGCATGCAGTTTTACCATGATTGTTCCCAGTGAGCCTCTAACCCAGGGCAAACCTATGGCAATTTGTGACAACAAACTTTCTTCCTGAAGTGTTTCTCACCTCCCAATGAACTATTTGGAACTTTATGACATTTTAGACTGAGTTGCTCAGTAGAATGAGTCATTTTCAGCTGGTACAGAAAAGGTCCCACTCCTCTAATGCCTGGATACCTTATTTAAAGGTCAAAATGGTTTTTTTTTGTTCAAATTATGTCACATAATTCCCTGCACGGTGGACAAATGAACTATTACTAATTTCCCCCCCCCGCTTACTTTTTTAATACTTTTAATTAGTTTTTGTGCAGAGGAATGATAATATGACAACCTGAAAACAATTTAAAAAGGTTGAAAAACAAAAAAATGGGTTCATTTGTTGTAGATTTTCTCATACAGCCTATATTTAACACATACACTGCCACTAAAATATGTTTAAATGTCTCTTAGCAAGCAACATTTAGACAAGCTGTTATTGGATTACTTGTGCTGCTGCGTTGTCCAAGTTTTAAATGGCTCGGTATTGAGGTGAAGTTGAGGAATTTGGTGGTAATTTGGTCACCATGCCGAACCGTAGATACAGTGTTCTTAGGTTCAGAAGCCTCATCTTGGCTCCTCCAAACATATTTTTTTATCAGTGTGAAGAAATGGCTCAGTCTTTAATTCGTCTGACCTTGAAAAAACTGATTTATATAGTTAAAACTTAGACACCTGTACATTTTCAATCCTGGCTTTAAACTAACTTAAAATTTGTGAGCTGTGCTTAAAAGCTGGGTCTGTGGGAGAAAACTAGCCTTAAATAAACAAATGTGTCCCAAGCAGTGGTCAAATACATAGCTAGAACTGTCCCAGAAGCTAAAATCAGGCTGTAAAAAGTATTTGGTTTGGAGTGAACCAAATATCATGATGGAGAATGTTTGCATTCAAGCCACTTTGCATAATTCTGAAACCATTTAAATTGGAGAAAATCCATGGTAAATTCAAAACTGTGCTTCCAATTGTTGCTTTTAGATTTTCGTTGTTTGACTATTGTTTGAGTTGTTCTTCTTTCACCCTGGAAGAACAACTCAAATGTTCTTTTAAAAGTCCAAAAGTAGTACTTTCATACCCAAGATGACTGTATGTGAACTTCTGACTAGTAGTGGAAGAATAGCTGCCAGGTTTTACATATTTAGTTGATCTTGATTAAATTTCAAATGCTTATATTACTATAAGGCAATATATCAATAAATAATAATCAGTGCTTGAAAAATATTGGTAAACGTTTAGAAATGAAGCTGAAGCATCATTCAGTGTTTAATTTGAAAGAATTGATCACCTTTATATTTACATATCAGGCACAGCACAGTTTTATATAAACTAATATAAAGTCAAAAATCACAGGGTTGAAGATGTGGCAGTGTGCACAGTTCCAGTTCATGTGACACAAAAGCAGGATTAACACCTTTTCTGCTCGCTGAAGGGATTACAAAAAGCAGGCGGCACAGACTATATCAGTCTCTGCTGCAGATGAGACTTTTCTGCACACTTAAAATGATTTATGGGATGGAAAAGGCTGGAACATAACAAGAGGAGAAGTCATACTAGGGAGTGAATTGGGAATAAGAAGAAAGTTGGGAAATGAGGTTGATTTGAGTGATGGTTGGCTTTAAGGGGAGAAAGTATGAGGTCTGGACAGTGGAATATACAGACTGCTGGTGACTTTGGTTTTAATTTTATTCTGATAAGTCAGGCACTTCAGAGAATGTGAAACATTTCAGGGCAAAGTTACAAAAACTTCCATCTAATATTACTTCACTGAAAAATCATTGAAACACAGACAAATTACTTTTCCTCCAACAAGACAAGGGAATGTTTTTTTTTTTTTTTTTTTTTTACAAATAGAAATCTGGAAAACATATCCATTTTTATTCAAACCCCTTTACTCTGGTACCCCTAAAAAAATCCTGTGAAACCAATTGTAATGTGGCAAAAATTTTCACAGCTGTTGAAATTTTGTCAAGTTATTTTGTGTAATCAATCAATATTTAGTATAAATATGAAGTGGAAAGAAAATAACTTTACAGATTAAATCTAAAGCATGTTGCTTTTATTTTCATTCAGCCTCTTTTACTTTAATACCCCTAAATAAAACTTAGTGTAGCTGACTGCTTTTAGAAGTTACCTAACTAGTAAATAGAGTCCACCTGTGTCTGATTAATGATCCCAGAGGAAATACAGCTCTTCTGTAAAGACCTTGGAGGTTTAGTAGAGAACATTGGTGAACAAACAGCATCATGAAGACCAAAGGATGCACTACTAACCCCAACTCTCTATGGTAGAAGAGTTGAAGAAAGTTGTTCCTGAAAAAAAGTTATGAGAAGTTCCATTTGCATTTTGCTCCAAGCCATGTAGGAGACATATGCTACATGTAGATAAGAGCACTCAGGTACAATGAGACAAAAATATAACATTTTAACTGGCATGCAGAAAATCATCATGCCCTTCATGCCTTGAAACAGGGTGGTGGCAGCATCATGCTGTGTTTGTCTTCAGTAGGGACAGAAAAGCTTGTCAGAGATGATGGTAAGATGGATGGACCTAAATACTGAGAAATCCTGGAATAAAGACGGTTAGAGGATGCAACACGCTTGAGACTGGGTGGAGGTTCACCTTCCAGCAGAACAAAACCCCCAAACATACAGAAAAAACACACAGAAAAGCTACAATAGAGTGGTTTAGATCAAAACATATCCTGGGGTAAGAATGGTCCAGGCAAGGTGCAGACATAAGTTTAATTGAGATTCTGTAGTAAGACTTAAAAATTAATGTTCAGAGACACACATTGTCCATTGAGCTTGAAATCTATTGCCATTAAGAATTGGCAAAAAGAAATGTAGTCTCGAGATGTAAAGCTGGTGGAAAGAGATTCAAAATGCTTGCAGCTGTAATTGCAGTTAATGGCTCTTGTATAATTATTGACTCGCTGGAGCTAAATATAAATGAACACCACTTTTCAGCTCTGCTTTTTTAAAATTATGAAATCAACAATTTTCCTCCCAGTTTATAATCATGCACTGTTTTGTGTTCGTCTATCAGAATCCTGATAGAATCCTGATAGACACTGAAGTTTGTGGTTGTAATGCGACAAATTGTGGACCTCCAACTAAAAGTACCCCAGGTGAAGAGTTTCAGATGACAGAGGGACCCTTGTCATTGATGGAAGAGTCACTCCAAAAGGCCACCGGACCAGATGCAGGCGTGATGGGTGGTACTTTATTGAGTTCACACTTCAGCGAACATATCGATCACAAGGACAAATGGTTCCACTTGTGAGTCTGGATTGACTTTGCCAACAAATCAAATTCCAACCCACGGCAGCTGCCATTATGTGCATTATCTGAATAAACATCAGCTGCCACAAGTAAGTGATTGGGTGACTGTAAATTTTAACTTTCCACTTAGTCTCAGGGTTTTACCTAACTTATGCCTGTCCACCTTCGGCTTCTGTGGCTGCGGCTCTTTGCTGAAATGCCTGGTGACGAATTAGCAATTAGAGAAGAGCAGATTTAATGATTTTACCAGCTTTAAGTGCAGTCCAGGGGATGTTTGTGATCTGGAGACTTAACCATTGGCCACATCATGATGGGAATAAGCAACTGATGGAAGTCAAACACAGAGGGGCAAAGCGTAACTCAAATTAGATGAATTTACATTTGTTCAAAGAGATCAGTAAAATAAATGTAGATTGGTAGCAGTTTGATGTTTAGACAGTATCAAGATGATATTGGATTTTGAATTAGGAGTTTCTTTTTTTACTTTACAGTAAGTTTTCTGGATTAATAGAATTCATAGGAATAAAATCATTTTTAATATGTGGCTCATCTTTTATCAAATAGACAAGATGAGAGGGACATTTCTTACAAAGATGAAGAATAGAAGAGTTAACTCTAGTTGGATGTTATTTCCTTTGATTTTATATAATGCAAAGCCATGTATTTGTCACATAGCACCCTCGTTTTATTTTAAAGAGAAAAGCTGGATAGTCATTTTTGTGACAAAAATAACATTAACTTTTTTTTGAAAACTCCAAAAGCCAACACTGAAAGACTGAAATCTATGTGTAATGACTAAAATGATCAGCTGGAGGAAAATTTCACAGCTAATTAAGATCATAACAGCTAATTTAAATTTGAGCCTCTTGGACAAGCTCAAGTTTTCCAAAGAAGAGATAAAGAAAAATTCAGTTGTTTGACAAACATCGCCTGCTTTAACAGCTGAAATGGTTATGTATTGGAGTTTTATATTATGACATACAACTTTAACAAGTCAATGCATGAAGTAATACGTTCAAAATAATTGTATATAATATAAAAAAACAACGACCTGCTTGTAGATTAAAAGAGGCATGTTTAATATGCTTAAAATGTTTCATCAAGACATTAAGCTGCTGTGTAATCTTGGTTCCTCTCATGGGTTTGAACATGATTAAACCAGCAGTAACTGTGATCACTGGTGTAATTACATGAACCAGTGAAGCAGTGCATCAGCTGGAGAAGATGAAGCGTGTCAGTCGTTTAAGAAGGGAGCTGGACTGTTTGTGAGTGAATGACTTTCACAGTTTTATGCTGTTTATAAAGTTTAAGTAGCTTTATGATTATTTAAGTGACTTTTTTGGTATATTATAAAGTTTCAATATGATCTTGTTTGTATTAATGATTATAAATACCCTGCTTGTTGGGTTGCAACTTATGGAAACTGAATACATGATTAAAGGTAGTAGACCACTTCTTCTCTTTATTTGATTTTTAACTGCAGTTAACCACAATAGGGTCTCAATCAAGAATAAGCTGCAGGACAAATGATGATTTATGATTCAAACCTCCTTATTGAAAAACCAATCATGATAGATGACTGCTTGAAAAATCTGAATGTCTGCACAATGGACGTTTTTTAGTTCTTATTTCAAGGCAATGTTAACTAAAACACATTTTTAACAAAAGGTTGGAAACATTGTTTCTCCTCTTTACTAAAACCAATCTGTGTTTAGTATAAAAGGAAACCCTGAAAATTTACTTTTACCATGATAGACAACTTCTTAAGATCACCCGCTGTGGAAAAACCAACACAGCTAAATGTTTTTGAAGCTCTCCAAAAAAAATAAGTCATAGTCATCACGTGTAACATGATGAACTATAAATTTAACAATACTTTTTAAAGCTGCTTTGGCTAGAGACAGCAAATGCTACTTCATTCAAGAGTGAGTGCCTTGTAAATTGAAAAACTTCTGATAAGCCATTCGTTCGTTATGCAGTTGCAGCATTTATCCTCGAAAGCAAGAATACAGACTTAGCTGTGAGTTTTTTCAGCGAGTAAACAGTTTCTAGAAGTTTTGGACACAGATTTGCTGTGTGTTTGAAGTATGCTGCCCTTGTCATTTTAAATTTAATTATAAACTGTCCAATCAATCAAGAATAGCAGATTACACCAAGTTTTTTTTTCTGCAATTCCTTTCTGTCTGCCTAATGTAGACAAGGACTCAGTTCAGTCACGAAAGAATAGTACCTTGAAAGGAAGCCAGTGGGTTTTCCTAACATATTTGGACACATATGGATATTTAATATCAATTGTAACAATACTGAAAAATTAAAGGGACATGAAAAAGAAAAGCATTTAACAGAAATTTTCTGTGATAAAAAATGTATTTTCCAGTGTCGAATGAATCTAGACAACCCAAAATTTATTCCATCCTAAACTAGCTTAATTTTCACACAGAACTGAACATTTAATGCAGAGTCCGAGTTATTTCAAAGGACTTCAAATGCTTGCAGGTACAGAAGAGTGGAGCAGAGGAATTCATCTCATCTAACTTAGCTGTCTGAACACTAGAAGTAATTGCAGCTGAAGTAAAAGCACAGATGTTGCCTTTAGTTTATGCAAGTGACATGATGGACATGTGGGAAGATGGAATCAGGATGTTGTTAACGATAAAGACAAACATCAAAGTGCTTTTATATTGCTCACAATTAAAATTTTAGTTTTAATGAGCCATTTTCAATCAAAATTTCACATTCATTTTACATCCTGACAACTGAAGCAGGAAAACATGTAAATGGGAACAGCTTTATTGAGAATTTAGCCAAATGAAAAATACAGTTTATATGAACAAAGGGATCAGGAACTCACTCAATACTGATTGCATGTTGTATGTTTGACTGTACAGCTTGTTGTTGAAAATATATTTGAAGTCTTTAAAGTGTTGTTGGAGAATTGTTGGATGTTCCTTAAGGCCTATCACCCCTTTAAGAAGGTGCAAAATGGCGTAGTCCACACCTGCACCCAATTGATTAAACCGTGTTATAAACTGATCCAACAGTGAGGAGCAGAAGGTTTCAAAAAGTTAAATATTTCCCCAAAGACATGGAATCCGTCCACTAAAAAAGAACAGAATGGAAGGAAATGGAGAGGAAAGTGCTCATTTCTTTGAGAAGTAAGGAGCAAAACATGCACAGTTTGAGCTAAAATCACTGGCAGGTATCTTTTAATAAGAACACAAGTTAGCACTTTACTTTATCAACATAGATTAATCACCATGATAAACTCCCAAGCATCAAAGTTGTTTCCACCAATTATTTAAACCTGAGATGTTGTGGACCTCGAGGTAAAAAGAGTTTTTTATTTTTATTGATAAGTGATCTATCACAACATGTTTAGTATTGATGGATTCCTTGTAATTTTAGGATTGTGGTGATAACACTCTCATCATGCTATCTGTTAAACTGAGTGCAAAAAACTTCAAAAACTGTAATGATATTACAAAAGGATATATCATCATTTTACAGAGGTGAACACTGGCCAAATAAAAAAGAAGCCAATATTCAGACCATAATGAATTATGAATAAGGCAGAGTCTAGCTATTATAAAACCTTCTGACCAATAGTTTTATCATCTTATATCTTTAAAAGGGCTGTCCCTGTTACTATCCTGGAGTCCTTGAGTTTTGGGTTTCATTTTGTTTGTGCTTTGATCACTTCCTGATTGTTTATGTTTGTGTTCCTTATTTTTGCTTTAAAGTTCTTGAAGTATATGTTCATTCCTTTGTTTAATTTCCTAGTTTCGCTAAAAAAAAAAAAAAAAGCTTTTTTCCTTTGGTTCTGAATCTTTTGAGTCCCTGTTCAGCCCCTTCGGTGTTAAGTTTTCATCTTCCCTCAGTATACCTGTTTGCCTTGTCTCCCAGCTCCACCCTGTTTGTAATTAACAACCTGAATCTTGTCAGCAATCACACTCCTGAGTATTTAAGCCTCTGTTTCTATCACTCCCTGCTGGATTCTCCTGTCACTTGGTCCATTGCCAGTTACCATTTCCTATTCCTTTTGTGTCAGCTCTGTAAGTTTTCTTATGTTATTATGTTGTTTTTTTTATTTTTCAGAAAATAACTTTTTCACTGCTGTAGAAGTATCCTTGTTTACGTTCAACAAAAAACAAAACATGATAGTCTCATAATACTTGTACTTAATTCAGTGCAAAAAGTACAATGAAAAGACATAGGGAGTGCCTTGCATCAGAAAGGTATCCAGCCTACATGGAGTTATAAGATGCAAAGAAGAATTAGATTCATCATAAAACAGGTGGTAGAATACAAAACATCTCTCGTGCATATTTAGGCATAAACTAGCAAATGGTTCGTTGCATTGCAAGTATATATTTAACTAGAAAATTTCTGAAGAAATTTAAAAGGGGCCTGCCAAAGTGCATGTCAACATACTGTCTTCACTTCTGAACACAGCATGGACGTATCTACAAACTGAGTGTTGAATGGTTTGTAGGCAAAACCATGATGACACAGTAAATCCTCAAAAATAGTGTTTTTTTTAGGATGTCTTCAGGACCTCGCTCCATTGACTTTGTATGGGGTAGTTTTTCGCTAATTATGTTGCCATGGTAACTCGAAACGAAAAGTTGAGTAATAGCACACATCTCAAGAACGAGCCGGAATTTTTGATATTTGTATTGTGGGAGTGCACGCTACGGTTCGGGGCGCATTAACGGAGAAAGCAGTTTCGAGGTGGAGAGTAATAGGTGCCTCCATGCAATGCATGCAATCGTTATGGCAGGCCCTAATGATAAAAAATCAAACCATCAGCAACACTATAACATTATCATTATTAGCCAGTTTGAACATAATAACCACATGGACAAACTGAACAGACTCGCTGTTCTATGAAAGTCAATTCACAAAACGAAGGATTTTAAAGCTCTCATCAGGGATCCTTGAAAAATGAAGAACCATCAGTGGCCATTTACTGGAGAATAAAACCACACCATTTTTTTTGCCAAACATTTTTGAGAATGGCTGAATATCTTTTTCTGACAATAAATGTGATTGAAGTCTGGCCATTTGACTTTTTTTTTTTTTTTTTTTTTTTTTTTTTTTTAATCATACTGGCAGTTTAGTTTTTTAATGTAGAACATTATGTAAGATCATTTTTATTTAATTCTTTGGGTTAAATATGTATAAGAGATATTGATGCAGGGAACATGGTGGCTCACTAAGGTTGTTTATTCATCAGGCCTGGGATGTCATAGCCCTAACTTAAGGTCAATTCTTTGTTGTAGATTATGTCCATCTCATTTGCCACAGCTTTAGCTCATCAGCATCACATTGACATTGAAGAGTATTATACCTAGGTTTTTTTCTTTACAGCCTTAAATAAGCTGTTATATTTTGCATGTTAATTGATTTCATGAATATCTATTAAAAGATTGAAGAAATTGTATTTCTAAGTGCAGCTGGTAAGTACATGAGCAGGTAGAAGTCATGCTTTAGATGGTAATAACACATTATTGATAGGTTATGAGACTGAATTATGAGCACTAATGTCTTTTAAAGTCTCTGATGTCTCCTACAGGATGTTGTCCTCACAAACCTCTGACAACAGATGTAACATATCTATATATAATGCGATTAACAGTATCTCCCAACCAAAGTACACAGATACTTTCGCTGCTAAATACTCTGAGCAAAACTCTGACCTTCATTCTTTTTTTTTTCTTTCGACATTTATCCAGCCAAGAGAAACAGCTTGTTACATTAAATTTTAAAAATTGATGAAACGTCAACTAAAAATACTTGAATGCTTGAGAGCAAGAGGCACTTCAAATGAAGGGAGCTCAACAAAGTACTTTGTTAAAACCAATCAAACAAAATCCACACTGGCAGGAAAAATGGAGTGAGCTAAATGTTATTGCTCGTTCATCGCAGGATGTAAGTCAGCTCTGATTACCATCACGAGCCGCCCCTTCATTTTCTCGAGCCATCCTTTCACCCCTCCTTTAATCATTGGCAGCATCAGTACAGGAATGCTATTGGTAACCTATGGGAGGAGGACGCCAAGCACAAAATAATAAAAACCCTCCCACACTTTCTGGGACAACAGTGGAGCGTCACCACAAACATTACTCCCATGATATGAGCTCCTAATTACACGAGCAACAATAAAGGTGATTTAGCAACAATATAAAACTTACGGTGAGGAGGAAGCAATTCTGTTGATGAGTTCATCATCGTGGTCATTAACCGCCTAGGCGAAGCTATCAGCTGCTCTTTTATTCTACAAGCTCTCTGAACACAAATATTAAACTGTGTATCATTTTTGGACATTTATCTAAAAACATTACTTTTCTTTGTGTTGCTGCCCTTTCTGTGGGAGTCTGACAGAGATGCTCCGATGCTGGAGTTTAAACCAATCGATCTGAACAGAGGAACTCCAGATAAAAGCAAAAAACAGAAAACAAAAGAATAAATTAGTTCTTTTTCCTCCGGCTCTTTATTGATCTGATCTGTTTGGGGCTTTAAAGTCAAGACACTGCAGATGGAAAGAAGTCTGTAACAAAGGGGAATTTAACAACAGACTCCAGTATGGAGGATTTTAAATAAGATTCACCATACAAGCTAAAATGGGAAAAATAAATCCTCTCTGTGTTTCTTTTCTTTTTTCTGGGCTGAGTTATTAATGTCTGAGCTTTAATTACTTTGTGAAGCATGGCGAGTCAATGCTTTTATCCGCAGAAGAACTCAAGCTCGCCCTGTTTTTTAAATTTATTTATTTTTTGTTGAGAAGAGCTCTGGTGTATAATTAATAGATGGGGCAAAACCCATGAATAGCAATGTGGCAGATATGTCATTTTTTTTAAATGCCCTTCTCTCTATTTCCTCCTTCATCTTCATCTTTCTTTAGGGACCACTTACTCTGCTTGACGGCTGCTGAATTTCATTTGTAGGCTGGCTGTTAAAAAAAATAGACATGAGATTAATCACTGAATTTGTGTTCTTGAGAAGAGTCCGGAAGTTGAGACACTGTCTAATAACAGTTCTTACTTAGTCAGTCCTTTGAAGCTATACACTCACAACCTTGTTTTTCATGTTTGTAGTGTATTTATACACTTCAGATCTGACTTTTGTGATCTTATCTCACTGCACAGTAAGACAGCCTGAACCAGCTCTCTGTTTAAAGGGTCCGGATTCCCAAGCATATTGAACTTTTCCAAGCAGGACCTCCAGGGAGTCTGTTTAAGCTAGTCTTGAGAAAGATTCATCCAGCTGCTCACTGCCCCCATCCAAGCATCACATCCTGCTTGATCTGATGGTCTGGCCCGACTGAGTAGCCTAGCACCCAGCCATGAACACTCGGCCCCGCCCATTAAAGGCAGCTCCCTCGCTTATGACAATCTGGCTCTTGGTACAGGGCTGGATTAATTTTAGTAGCTTGGAAAGTAGGCTTTGAGCATGTTGTTTTTATAAGGTTTGGCTAAAGGCAACCTATTCAAATCTAAACTTTTGTTATTGTTTTAATGTGATGTGCTCACATAATTTTATCATTACCTTTCAACTGCAAAAGCTCTCTTTTTTAAGTTCACTTCAAATGATTTTTCCTGGTCTTTACATCTAATTAAGGCTGGACTGGTCATAGGGCATACTTGGCATTTTCCTGGTGGGCCAGCATGCTTTTGACTTGTTGCATTTTTTAATATTAAATAACTGGCCCATAAATGTCTCATTCAATCATTTTCTGATGTCTGGCCCAATCACAACCTGTCCTCCACATCTCCACATGCTTTCCTCCCTTCCTGTCCTGTCTCCTAGTTGCTCTCTGTTTCATCCCATAAGTACAGGTGAATGCTTGGTTTATACTTGTCGTTTTGGACCTTGCAAATGATGAAGCTGGGTGTTTTTGAGGGCATGACCTGTCACTTCGGCTGCTTGTGCACATCCCCATTTTGTAACAGTCAGCATGCAATGCCAGTAGCACTCACCAAACAGAAAGTACACCAACGTAAAGTCTGATAGCTTGTCTGTTTTTCAAGCATATGTCCAGCTCAATATAAACATAGTGCTTTACCAGCTCATCAGACAAAGGTATTAATTCCAAGAGGACATTCGTCTTCTCATGTCAGCCGCCTAAAATAGAAAGATGCAGAATGGAAAACTTAAAGAGAAAGGGTGGTGCAGAAAAGCTGTGTGAAAGAAAGGAAGAATCTACAGAAAGATGCTGCCAAATGTGCAAAAATTGAACATATTTGCTGTAGCTTATACTTTTGCAGCAACAGACATTAAATAGCAACAGGAAGTAGAGGAGGAAGAGAGACAGAGTGAAGGCAGACATAGTGAAGAGAGAGTAGTTAACCACAAAGGGAGGCAGTGACTGTGAGACAACAATAAGATATTCATGTTTTTGTAAGCATAATTACTGAACCAACATTTGGGTTTTTCAGCTTTGTTTTCAGTTTTAGGAAAGTAACTCAAATTGACTGCCACAACATTATTGTGCTAAAATGTATGCGTGCATGTAGTACAACCTGCGGGGTAACAAAGATTTCAACTGCCTGTTAATCGTTCAAATACCAAATACGCCTTAAATTATCATCCCAAATCTGGAAAGATCTTAGGGCACAATGAAAAAAGATACACAAAGATTAAAAATTACACAGATATGATGCACAAACTACATAGAGATGCAGTGAAACACTCAAACAGCAGAGGTCTGCATGGTGAACTGGCAGGGATGCAGCCTCCCACAGAACATCCCCACAAGACAAAGTCTTGGGGAGGAGGTACAGCCAATCAAAGAAAAATGAATGGCTGGCTGCTTTGCAAACTGCAACAAGTAACGTGTCAAGAAGCATAGTGCCTGGGTATTTCAGCTTCTCAAGTTGCATTTTCTTTTGGGAGCAAAAAAAATCTGGATATTAGGAAATAATCTGGAGTTATGTTGTACAAAAACATCTGTGCATAGGTGAATCTGGGAATACTGAGCAGTGAATAGGTGGGTGTCAACTGTATATTAAAGTTAATAGTTTTAAAATCTAGAAAGCCATAATATAATCCATAATTACCTGTGATTTTCAGTTACTAATTCATACATAATTCATAATAGATCTAGTGTGACATGGTTCTCACATCAACCAAAATCTGCTTCTGATTGGTTGATCAGTTCTCCGTGACAACTCCACATGTTTTCAAGAACTTGAGCTTGCATATTCGGGCAGAACTTTGGAGTCTCTCAAAGAAAAAAAAAAGAAGCCTGTCCAACAAATTAGGTCTTGAAGATTCAGTTGTGTTTAATGTTTTTTTTTTTGTTTGTTTTGTTTTATTCAAAAGTATGCATCTCTCATCCAGAGTAAGAGCAAATGAGCCATCAAATATTGCAAGAAGACATAAATATGTTTAAAAATTAGATGAATATTTTGTTCTGGTGCAACAAAATGGAACTCATCACCTTCAATCCCCACCACCCTTTCAAGTCTAATCATTCTGGTACAGACAGAGTAGAACCAACTAAGACTTAGAAATAAAAAAAAAGCATAAACAACAGGAAAATAGGGCACAGATCCTGAGGAGCAAGAATGAACTAGTCAGAACAACTTGTGTCTGCACAACCGTATGTTATGACTGACAAAGTGCTCTTTGGTGTTTTTACTCAGCATGCTCATGTTTCTTATGGCTGTGTGTCCGTTCAGACGAAGCAGACTCCTGTCAGGTGAATTCTTGGCTGTTTGAACAGAACAGATGGTCGTCATTAACAGGACAGGGTCCAAATCATTCAGACTGATACCGGTTCAGGCTGTGACAGCTTTGCCCATCGCATTATAGCACAGCAGCAAACCATGTACTCATCACAATTCCCCGATCGATGAAGCGTTCATTCGGCGCTCCAACTGACAAATCGACTCTGCAGCCTCCGGCTCGCCTGCTCCTTCCTCTCTGTTTTTGGCTTGAGATGAAAATGAAAAAGATTTAGCCTCTCTTTGTATGTAAACCCACCCCTATTTCCATAGCTTTAGGGTGTTCAGTCTTTTGGATCAAACATAGCAATGCTTTGTTCAACCGAAGCATAGACACTGTTATTGCTGGCTTTTCTTAGAGGTTGGGGAGCAAAACAGTTCCATTAAGTGTTCGGCTCCACTTGAGCGGAGAGGCCAACATTTGCTTCCTCTGCGTTGGCTTTGCTTCCTCCTGTGAGAAGATGCTTATTTCTGCCTTTGTACACATGCACAGCAGGGGTGGCTGATAACAATGTTCCCATGAAAGTGGAGCTGACACAGTTGATATTTAAAGCAATGCAACTGTGGCTGCTGCTTGTCTGGAAACTGCAGTGTGGTCCACTATAGCAAAGCAGAAAAATTTGCTCTAACTGAAGCTATATGTTGAGAATCAAGTACAAGACAGCTATTCTAATTCATTGCCAAATTGGCCCAATTAACGGTAACCTCATGCCCTTATCCACATCCACTCAGTGAATTACATGCACATTAGTCTGTAAAGGTGTGCTCACACTGCCATGACTAATCAGGAACCTCTGAGATCCTCTTTCATTGTATGAAGAACCAATTGTCCTCTCTGTCATGTTCTGTCAGTTCAGTTCCCTCGAGTGTTATTCTGAAAGGTTTAATGGACAAATGATCTTTTGGCTTCATGTTGTAAACATGCATCATTTAAACTGATGGATGTAGAGCTGTTGAAAGGAGCAGGGTGGAGATACTAAAAGCTCTGAGTAATTAGAAAAAGGTAAGTCCACCATCTGTGGCTAGAAACATCTCCATTTCATTGTTTTATAAAAAGCAGCTTCCGTCCTGCTGATAGTTTATAGATAATTATGTTGAGTGATATTGACAGAGAGGGTTGCTCCAGTGACAAGAAGCCATTAAATGTAGAGAGTACAGAATGTTTTGTGACAGAGCGGTCAGCTTGGTGATTTATAAGCAGCAATGACTCATTAGCAAGAAATACATTAAAAGACATTTTGGTTCTTTTTTTTTTTTTATCATGAAACCTTAATTTCTGAGATTGCATCAACTAAATTTATTTAGGTATTTTAAAACTGAAGGAACCCATGGGGTGTCAAAGAAGAACTCCAAATTTGTTTGATTTCATTGTTTTTTTTTTTTTTTTTGGTTTTCTTTTTAATTTAATACATATACATTCATGTCATTTAATGTTGGATGTGCACCAAAGTCCTGTTCAGACAACAATTTATGTAGTCATATATCCTGACTAATTTACATTTTCTGACTTTCACATAACACAGAACATGGCAGCTTATAATGGATAAATAACTGGAATACTAAGAGGTGAAGTGAAGTTAAGGCAGATTATTGCCCTCGGCCAGAATTCTATCAACCACACCAGTGTCTGCCATTTAAATTAAATGTAGTCTAATTCAATGCAAATTATAATGAAATACAATCATATTCAGTTTATCACTTGTCTAATATAAATTTATCTACCTAAGGAAACCCATCTGATTGCATCAAGTCATTGAAATTGAAGCAGTTACCCTAAATGACCCTAAATGTCAAACTCACTCATAATTGCTCTCAATACATTACTCACTACTGGGGTCTTTGTCTCATGGAAGTTCATCGGTTGTGGGACAACTTCTAAACAATACAATAATAATAGCATGTTTGCTCATTTAAAATAATTATTTACGGTACTGTAAGTAATTTCCTGTTTTGTCTGGCATCTGTGGGATCTTGGCCATCTGCAGCTGATAGCCTGTCTTCCATGTTGTTCAGCAGAGCAACTGGTTTTGGTGAGTGACTAGTTCCCCATTTATCACTATATCTTTCAAAATATGGCTTTTTCATTTGGCCATGTCCATTTTAGCCTTAAAGACATATTTTTCATCAGCGTTTTAGTTTGGATGTGATCGGATTCTTTGCCAGTCTTTCAAGCAATGGGCCACCTTCCACTGTTCTCGATATGTCAGGAGTATTTTTGTGCTCTGCTCATAGAACAGGAAACTTGCTGATCATGGTGCCACCAGAGTTAGCTACAGTAGCTCTCACTTGTTTCCATATTTTTAACCGGTGGCAAGCTGCTCGCACAGATTACTTGAGCCACACATATTGCACAGTGAGACTCTTCTCCCTCTAGGTGGATCAGAGGTGCAATATTTCTGGTTAAGTTTTATCCCTTGTTGGTTAAGTTTGAACTTTTTTGCTTGATTGAGGCAGAAAGAGTGTGTGTAAATCATGGAGCAAAATTATGATTTAAAAGCTTCTTTTGAGAGAGAGAAAAGAAACTTACTATGGAAAATGCCAATAAGACTTAGTTAATTGTGCTGTTGATTACAATTGGATGCTTTTAAACACATTGCATAAAGTATTTTTACTGACAATCTCCTAACTTTTTGGCTGTCTTACACATTTTTTAATACCACATAAATGCAACTATTCGAGCAGTAGCAGTGGATTGGTAGAGCAGGTTGGTTGTAAACCTAGAGGTTCCTGGTTGGAACCCCACTTCCTCTCTCCTTGGGGATGATCAGGGGTTGGGAATTATGCTATGGATGATCTAAAACAATGATATTTTAAGATTAATTTTCATTTATCTATTTATTGCATTGCATCCTTTAATTATAGAAATCAGTCTAAGGGGGATAAATTTAGAATAAACTATTACAGTAGTTCCAATCTTGATAAATTGAACTTAAAATATATATATATATATATATATATATATATATATATATATATATATATTAAGTTTAGATTATATACTGTTGTTGAAAACAGATTTTAAAAGAAAAAGAAGATGCAGTGGTTCACTAACAACTTATTTTTTAAGGGAAAAGCCCATTCCAGAGTGAGATAACTTATCAGAAAATACGTTTCTTGTAAAAGTCAGTTTATCTCTTTAAACGTGATAATAAATACCACAGATACCATTGATGAACAGTTATTAACAGGTCTGATTTTGTTTAGTTCACATTTAAATGTTTTGATTTAACCAGATACACTGTTGTAACTCAAGACCTGAATAATTTCAGTGGTATGGAGGTGTGAGTTTGTGTGTGGCAGCTGACCGTTTTTGAAGTTATCAGGTCAGAGTGGCCTTCACTGGACACATGCTACAGATGGCTCATTAGGCTGTGGCTTGATAACCCAGTGCCAACACACCCACACACACACACATTTCCATCCACCATCTCTCCACCTTCTGTCCTCTTTTTTTTATCAGTCTAACACAACATCAGTTGCTCACATATAACAGACACTAAAGTTCACAGACAGAGAGCTTTAAAACATATTGTATAATGAAAGTTGCAAACACACTGTCCATATCACTCCTATTAAAAAAAAAAAAAAAAAAAGCGAAAAAAATTATTTGCAAACCAATTTCTCTCTGTCCTCAAGTTAACATTAACTTGAATGTTAAAAAAGCATTCACCCTGTCTCTGTAATATAACAGTTTTTGAAAATAAATGGAATATATGCAGTACTAAAAATGAAAAACCATTAATATTTGAAAAGAAATGTCTTCAAGCATTCTTTCTTATCCCAGCCATTGCCTTCCTAAGCAATTCTGCTCGATTCTAATCTCCCTTTGGGACTGCGTCTTCTCCCTTTAGGGCTGCGTCTTCTCCCTTTAGGGCTGCGTCTTCTCCCTTTAGGGCTGCGTCTTCTCCCGTTAGGGCTGCGTCTACTCCCTTTAGGGCTGCGTCTGGGCTTTCTTCTATTTACTTGGATTCCTCCACTAGAATTTCAACAGGGCCAGTCAACAAACAGAAGGAGAAGTTGTGAACTATGACATCAATTTTCTGCGCTGTTTTGGAATTGTAGTCAGCCTGTAGTTTTAGCAATGGCAGCAGAGGACATGAATGAAGCCGTTCAGGCCATGTTGGCCACGCTTCCAAATATTGAATTAACATTAACAGTCACCTCATTCGGCTCGGCACTTCTTTGCAGTGGAGGATGGTTGTTTACAGCGCAGGAAATTTCCGGTGAGCTTCGTAGTCGAACTGACACATTACATATGCCAAATGTTAGTGACTGGGTAAAATTTAAAACTTCAACAGAGTCCACTCCTCCAGTAAGCAATCATTTCTCAAAAGCTGAGGGTCCAGATTCCTCTGTACGAAGCAAAGTGTAGAACAAGGGGCTGGTTTTCAGTACCATTCGGTATTGCTAAAAAGAAATAATGTTTTACCTAAATCTCAGAGAAAACATATTATTAGTAATGACAATACTGACATCAGAGTCAAAGAAATCAGGAAAATACCACCATAACGATCAGGATAAATTCAAAAAAGAGTAGCTACTATTTTGGACTCCTATGTAGGTTTGTAATAAAAACAGCTACACCTGAGTTACTAAAAACGTCCTGCACTTTGAAATCACCTGCCAGTTGGACGATTCTCTACTAGAGCTCATTTCATTATTAATATATACACTGAACAAAAATATAAACACATCATTTTCATTTTTGCTCCTATTTTTCATGAACTGAACTCAAACATCTAAAACATTTTCTATACACAAAATCTGTGACAGTGAGCACTTCTTTGCAGAGATAATCCATCCCACCCCACAGGTGTAGCATATCAAGATGCTAATTAGACAGCATGATCATTGCAGAGGTGTGCCTTAGGCTGGCCATAATAAAAGACCATTCTGAAATGTGCTGTTTTGCTTTATTGAGGGGGTTCTGAAAACCAGTCAGTATCTGTATCTGGTGTGACCACCATTTGCCTCAAGCAGTGGAACACACCTCCTTCACATAGAGTTGATCAGGTTGTTGATTATGGCCTGTGGAATGTTGGTCCACTCCTCTTCAATGGCTGTGCGAAGTTGATGGATATTGGCAGGAACTGGAACACGCTGTCGTATACGCCGATCCAGAGCATCCCAAACATGCGCAATGGGTGATATGTCTGGTAAATATGCTGCCCATGCAAGAACTGGGATGTTTTCAGCTTCGAGGAATTGTGTACAGATCCTTGCAACAAGGGGCCAGGCATTATCTTGCTGTAACATGAGGTGATGGTCGTGGATGAATGGCACAACAATGGTCCTCAGGATCTGATCATGGTATCTCTGCGCATTCAAAATGCCATCGATAAAATGAACCTGTGTTTGATGTCCATGACATACGCCTGCCCATACCATAATCCCGCTGCCAATCAGTTATTTCAAAATTGCCTTTTTGGTCCTGATATCCAGTGTTTCTAAGATGTATCTAAAGTAATGGAGCCAAATTGTCTTTGTGGCAGACTGTTAACGCCTGCTAACAGCCTGCCACAGCCTGCCACTGCTGTTTCACAGACCAATTCTTTGCTAAGTTATGTTGACACAACACTGCTTTGTTCCTTGAGTTTAGGAGCCTTTTGATGTCTTACTAAGTTGATATAATTGGCTCCAAGCAGGTCGTGGGTTTGAGACCAACTGGAGACTTTTTTTGTGGAGTTTGCATGATTTCCTCATGCATGCGATGGTTCTCTCCATCTAACCCGATTTTCTCCCACAGTTATTGGTTTCTGTGTGCATAGTTGTTTGTCTTGTATGTCCATGTTGCCCTGTGATAGAATGATGATCAGTCCATGGTGTACTTCTACTTTTGCCCTTTGACATCTGGAGGTAGGCCTCAGCCTTATCTGACCCTATAGAGAAAAAAAAGTCTTGCTAAAACTGCTCTCACTGTAAACTCCTGTACATTTGTGATCCAAAAGTGAACCAAGTTGAAACTTTTGTCCTAACAGGGAAAACTCATGTTTAAAATTAGATGTTAGTTTTGAGTTTGTTGGTCAAGAACTGAGATGCTGTTTTCTAAGTACTGGATTTATACTGTGATTTCTAGTATTTTATCCCAAGAAGTGTCTGTGTGTGTCTACTTTTTAGCTTTTCATAATAATGTCCAAATTACAGTATTTTATGTGTATAGGAATTGGTAGACTGACAGCAAAGGTAATAAACCAGGTAAAACAGCAATAAAATATGACACATTACATTATCATAGTGTGTGTGTGTGTGTGTGTGTGTGTGTGTGTGTGTGTGTGTGTGTGTGTGTGTGTGTGTTTGTGTGTGTATGTGTTTTAGCATTTCTTACCTTCCAAGCCCCATTTTTTCAATAAATACTATGTTGTGAGGACCGATTGCTCTTAATGGGTCCTAAAGCCTGGGCCCATAAGAAGTACTGTTTTAGGGTTAGGGATGAAGTTTAGGACTAAGGTGTGAATTGAGTTAGGTTTGGGATTAGACTATAGAAGTGAATGAAAAATGAATGGAAGTCAATGCAATGTCCTTGTGAAGATAGGAAGACGTAAGATGTGTGTATGTGTTTATTAAGTTTGGTACATGCGAGTTATGATTACATAGGTGGTGTTTGTAATTTATGTGTCTGCGTGTTTTGTTGTTTATGGACTGTCTGTGTGTAATACTGTTGCCTGTAACAGTCAGGGTTGACAGAAAATTTGCTTGAAAATGTGTTGCTCATTAAGCTGGCTCAACCTGTAAGGGGCAAACAAGGCCATCCTGCCTCATTACCTCGGTTACAGCATCATTCATCAGTTCATGGACACCGCTGCACACACACCCATTGATGTAAACAGGAACAAGTATGCAAAATCATCTTGCAAAAGTGTTCATAAAGCTTTATTTTTTATTTTTTTCGTATTTTATCATTTTAATTCCACAGATTTAAATATATTATCGTAGGATTTCAAGCATTAACTTAGAGGGAAAGAGTAGAAGAAAACTGATACATGGTTTTCAGAAAATGTCACAAAAAAAGGAAAGTGTGGTGTGTATTTTTATTCAGCCACCTTTTTTCTCATACCCTTAAGTTGAATCCTGTGCAACCATTTGTAAAAAAAAAAAAAAAAAAAAAAAAAAAAAAAAAAAAAAAAAATTAAAGCCATGTGTCTTTTTCTTACAATTAACTTAGTTTTGATCTGTTACATGAGATCTTGAACAAACACATTAAAAAATGTAGTTGAAACAAGAAAAAAAGAGGACATTTTTAGTGGGTGTAAATACTTTTGCGAGGCACTGTGGTTTTGAGATTGTGTTAATATCACCACATCTTACAGGTGGGTCTTTTTCTCAAACCTGAGTGGGATTTTGTTTAAATGTGCTTGGTTTCAGAGAAAATGCAATTTGAAATGGAGATTAAATGTGTTTTTAATTCTCCATCTGTTGTTCAGGATGGCTTTCTGGCAGAAGTAGAACAGCAAAAATATTCAGTGGTTTCAGCCTTTTTGTGATATGCTGAGTATTTAATCACAGCAATTAAAGTGCTGTAATCTCAATTTCCCTGAAATACTGAATAATTTTGTCTTTGCTTGTTTCTGGACCTCCGTTATATCTGGGAAAAATCAAAGAAACACACTGGATATTAAGAGATATTTCTTTCTTCCCACGTCTCACAAAGTGGCTCTTAAACATTTCATTCAAGAAGAGTACACGATGCTCATATAGATTGTAGACTAATGCTGACTGGAAATGAATACTAAGAATGTTTACAAGAGGCTATCAAGAGAAAAAAAAGTTTTAATGAAACATAATTTATGAAGTGTTTAGGCAGCAGTAAAACATGATGTCAAACTGTGCACACACACAAAGGAAAGAGACTCGAGATGACAAAAAGTGTAACGATAGCAAACGAAGTGCATCTAGACAGAAGCTGAGATTTCCTGGTAATGTCACACTGAATGGCTTTTATAATTGTTATATATTATATAATTCACACAAAGGATATTTGATTTTTATATACTTGATGTTTAAAGACATCAATTTGTTGCATAGGATCCTCAATGTGGCAGCTTAACTACTGAGAGATCAAGCTTATTTTGCTGCAACACTGTTCTGTAACTGAAGCAGAACACAAAAAAATATGGAATACTATGGAATAATATTATTACATAGACTAATGAAGTCTGTTATCCTTAGTAAATACATCATTAGTGGTCTAATGGACTCTGGAAAACAAAGACAATGCATACACATACAATCCAGACGTTTGTTGTTACTGTAGCTATTTTGGAGCCATTTTGGAGCTATATGAGACCAAAATATAACCTTTCGGCTGACATTTAAACAGTATGAGTGGATAAAAAATTTACCACTACATATCACCCAGAAAATACAGTTCATATGTTGAAACTTGGTGGTGGCAGCATCATGCTGATGGGATGCTTCAGCTGGAGTTGGAGTCTGCAAAAGACTTGAGACTGGGGTCACCTTCCAGTAGGAAAAGGACCATAAGCATATGGTAAGAGCTACAATTATTTAGCTCAAAACATATTCATGTGTTGAAATATCCTTGTCAAAGTTCAGAGCTTTACCAGTTAAAAATATGTGGCAAAACTGTTGTATACGTTACAAAGGTATTTTTCTTCTCTGTGTTTCTTTTACCTTAAAGGTGTCAAAGTCTACAATGGGAAACATTAAAGTTAATCTTGGCAGCTACTGAAGCCTAAACAGTGTTCATCCTTCCCCTCATACAGACATCCCTGGAAATTGACTCAAGGTTCAGTCTTTGAAATCGAGGAGGTCATTAAAAGAGAGCACACTGATTTCATCTTAAAGCTGCGGTTGTTTGGGTTGCAGGTAATGTGTCTGAGTGCTAGGAGAGGGACTCCGGAGATGCTTGCTACAGAGTGTAATGAAAACTTCATTTTCTCTGCTTCTGGAGCCAGCTCAGCTCATCTATCACTAGGAGCGCCATCAAAGTAAGGCAGTGGGGGAAAAGTGAGGCCCGCTCTCCATTGCCTTCCCATCTCAGAAAACAGGAGGACCAATAATAGGACATGGCTGGACATTATCACAGAGGGCATCTTTTTCTTCTTTGTAGTTGGAGGAAAATGTACCAGGATGACCTGGACTTGCCCCTGCTGGGGATAGTAACTGCACATCGGGATCAGATGTAGTTTAATGAGGTGGGTGAAATGTCAAGATCCAAACATCCCTCTGTCAATCTTGGAAATCCCTTTCTCTCTAGTTAGAGGTTTTCAAATCCCATTTACACATTTTAGCATTTTACTGTGTCTATCTATGAGTGATGATAGCATCCTAATATGAGTTATTTCTTGTAAATAAAAAAAGGAAGGCTGTAGATAGAGAACGAAGCCACAGATGCTTCAGGGAATTTGGCAGTGACTCCAACACACCACTACTGAACCCTGACTTAGGTGGCCTGTAAGCGCTCATGAGAGTGTTAACAGCCATAAACACAGTGCAACCAATTATACCTGACCCAGAACAGGGAGAAAATTATGGGGTGTATGTGTCACAAGAGAGGATCAGCTTTTTATGACTCCATGGCTAAATAAAGCTCTTTGGAGTTTAAAAAATGAAGATTGGTTTGGGTCTTAAAGCTTCAGTATTTGTCTCAATTCTCCTTAAACATTTAACTCCTTCTTGTGCTATATTTACTGTAAATACAACATTTTCAGCAACAGAGCAATTCAAAGTGCTTTACACAAGTAAAAGGAAAATAAAAACAATTAACAAGCAAAAACATTGTTGCAGTGGCAACGTAAAGGAAAACAATGACAGGCTGAGAAACAGACTACAGTTTATGATGTTCCAGTTGTTATTAATCAAAAGCAACTCTAAGCAAATGGGTCTTCAGCCTTGATTTAAATAACTCAATGTTTCAGCATTTTTGCAGTTTTCTGGAAGATTGTTAGAACTGCATGAACACTGAATGCTGCTTCTCCATGTTTGGTTCTGGTTCTGGGGAGGCAGAGTCGACTAGAACCAGAAGACCTGAGTGGTCTGGAAGGTTGATGCAAGGACAACAGATCTTTAATGTATTTTGGTGCTAAATCATTCAGTGATTTATAAACTAACAAAAGTATTTTAAAGTCTATTCTCTGAGCTGAAGGGAGCCAGCATAAGGACTTCAGAACTGGGGTGATGTGCTCTATCTTCCTGGTCTTAGTGAGAACACGAGCAGCAGCGTTCTGGACCAGCTGCAGCTGTCTGATCGACTTTTTAGGCAAACCTGTGAAGACACTTGCAGTAACCAGTGCAACTAAAGATAAATGCTTGGATGAGTTTCTCAAGATCTTGTTGAGACATTAGTCCTTTAATCCTGGAAATATTCCTCAAGTGATAGAAGGCTAACTTTGTAACTGTCTTTATGTCACTGAAAATTCAGGTCCGAGTCCATTACTTTACCCGGTTGCCTGGCCTGATCAGTTGTTTCTAGCTGTAGATGAATGGAAGGTTGGAGATTGTAATTCTGCAATGGCAACTTGTCCAGATTGTTCTTTTACAGTAGTGGTTTAATAACTGCTGCTGTTAGTGCCTGGGTAAAAACACCTGAAAATGAGGGACGATGTTAGTGAGATATCAAGACAGCAGGAGGTGGAGCTTAAATGATGTACAATGACTTCTAAGCTTTTTTGGTTGAGTTTGTAGAATTGTGTTGTTTTCTTCAGATTGATACAAATTGGGCATAGCATTGGAATAGATTGACCCTCTAATTTTCAATATCTCAGGAAAAATGTTTGCAAAATAATTGCAGGCCCTGGTGGTGTGGAGATAGCATTTAGGAGCAGCTGTGTTCATAAAATGGAAGAAAACTAAACTACTAAAACAGCTGGGAAGTTTTTTAAGTGAAATAAAACTTTAACTTAATATTATATATTGTATATACTAGTACATCTCAAAAAATTTTAATATTGTGTAAAAGTACAATATTTCTCTCCAGTCATTTCAGAAAGTGAAATGGTCATTTTATAGACACTCATTATACATTTTATTTTTTGCAATTTTAATGAGGTAAAGAAAACCCCAAATTAAGTGTTTCAGAAAATTAAAATATCACAAAATGGATGTTTTAAGCACAAATGTCAGACCACCAGTTTCCAATATCATTCAGAGAACAACTGAAGTGTCAAAAAAATTCAATAAAAATGACAAAAAAAGTGCAAATAAAAACAAAAACTTAGATCTTTCAAAATCTGTAGTGCTGTATGAAGATCCAGGGAAGCTGAAGATATTTTACAGTACAAAAAGCAACAATAGAAACCAGATGACCTTTGAACAGGCAGCATGGCTGGAGAAACTGTCATGCAAAGTGGGCCCTGGGATACTTTGGAAAACTGTCAGTTTTTAACATAAACCAGTGGTGCACAAGGAAACCCATCTTGAAATTGAATTATACAAAGAAAAAGTTATCCATTGAATCTGTGCAGATAAAGTGCTGAACTCTGCAGGTATGAGCTCATTTCTGATAAAGGTCAAAGTAAAATTTATTTACATAGCAAGAGTTCCTGCAGAACTGTAAAAGCTATCAGACTTTTTAAATCAAGTTTAGTTTTATTCTTATTAGGGGAAGTTTTTTAACAGGTGTTATTGTAATAAATATTATTTTTGACCAGAACATTTTGCTGTCATATAGATACCATCTTATGGTTATTATGAGACATAGGGACCACAAGAGGCAATTCTTTGATGCAGTTCTCTATTTTATGGCGCTTTGAAAAGCAATAAATAAAGGTCCATGGTCAAGAGAAACAGCTCTTACTCTCACTTGATATTAATAACTCAGTAATCAAAGTCATGTATTATTTAATAAAAGCTCCTGGACAGTCTGATGACCTTAGAGAATGATATAAACACTAATAACAAGACATATTTAGTTGCATTCAGTTTTAACGAATGGTTAGGGGTGCCAATAGTTATGTTAAAACTTGTTTGTGTTCTCACTAATTAAAAGTACTCACAATGCAGGCCAATTATTTTGTAATTATAAGGGTTGGTTTAAGCTACTGCTATCTCATATTAATTTTAAAACCTCTTTATATGTCTTTACCAGTAGTACTAATAAGTGTAGAGGCTGTATGATTCTTAAAGTTAGACTCCAAATGTAATGCACAAAAGACTGAAAAAACAAAATAAAACACAAAGGCCCCAGAATTCCTAATAAGAGAGAGTGCAAGAGGAATAATTGCCTCAGTAAAGTCAGAGTTGTGTGTTTAAAACCAAAATCAAATCATGACATCAGGATGGTAACAAGTGGCAAGACATGAAAAAATATCCACAGAGGTATAAGTTCTGTGAGCCACAATTTAAGTAAGTTTCAGAAACGGCGTGAAAAACTCATCATCTATCTGAGTGGCTTTCACTCACATAGCAGAAATTTCTGAACGATGAAGAAGCATAACCAAGAATTTCTGTATCTAGGCTTCCTGAGGTCATTCCCTCACTTTTTACTATAGGTCAGTGGGTTATATTTTTGCCAAGGTTGCACAATAGAATATTAAACCTAAAGTTTCCTCAAACCGGTTGAAAAACTGCAGTTTATACTGTGTATTACAATTATACAACCTCTGGTGAAATTTAAGGAGCAAACCTTCTCTTAGCATTCCTCTTCATGCAGCAGAAAAAAAAAGTTCTTTTAAAATCTCTAGAGGAGCCTTCAGCATTTACAAAGATATCTGCTGGAAAAATAAAGCTCCAGCATGTACAGCAGCTCAGCTGTATATAGGGAGGATTTGAAAAAAACAATCATTATGTCATGTCAGAGCACATACATAATAGATAAGGGTTTCCTCTGCTCAGTATGCTGCTGTGTGGTAACTGCAGCTGTTTGGAAGAAAACAAAGAAAAACTTCAGATTCAGATTGAGAAAGCAAGAAAGCAGCTTTAAAAAAGATGTTTTAGAAACAGTGATGCTGTGATAATGGAGGCAGGTTGTAATGTCAAAATGAGAATGACTCATATTTACCCTCCTCAGACAGTTTAAGCTTGATTGTAGTTTGTAGCTGTGTGCATACTAATGTAATAGAAACTGCAACTAACTGATAATCACAAAACAAAACCACTGATCCACTGGGTTATATTTTGCTGTTTGTAAGTATTCCTAACGTTCCTAATCTAACTCAATAGTTTTGATGAGTTACACAGTGTTTGCAACTAAACTAAATATATAAAAATTGTAAAATGTGTATCGTATTGTGTTTTATTTCCCTCTTCTGAGGTTTTTGAATCTCTTGTCTCTCGGAGTGGAGATGTTAAAATCTCCTTTACCTCCTTAACTATGCTCCCTGGGGATCCTGTCACTCCCACTGTCTCCTGTGGATACCTAAACTCTTCCTCTCATCACTCTGGAGACCCAGCAAGCAGTTGGCTCCTGGCAGGCAGTGGCCCAGTGGAAGACTTGCACAGTAGCATGCTGTTATTCAGTAGAGTGCCTCCGAAGACTCTATGGTTCAGTATTTTAGGTCAAGATAAACTTTGTTATAACTTCAAGTCATTGAAGAATTCAGAAGTTGCACTTTAATAAACCTCAATGCAATCTTTTCAATAAGTTTGAATAAAATAAAAAAAAAACATTGATTGCTCATCTTTCTCAGTTTGTTTATGACATTCGCAAGAGTCTAGCTTTTGCTGCAACTGAAAGAAATGAAGAAAAATGTATACTTTCCTTGTTAGTTGAGGTCTCTTCTTTGAGATTTACTTGTTTATTAGAACCAAAAGTCATACTGTTTTTTCCTAGAAAGATTTTACAATTTATTTAATAAGCCTGAAGTCTGCATTAGATTATCTCTGTTTTGATTGATCTGTCCACAGTCTCCTTGCGTTCTCATACTCTTCTGCCTCTAACTTCATCAATTTTCACAACATGGACCTGTTGTTGATATTTGATTCAATATATGAAACAAACAGGAATGAGTGAGTTTTAATACCTGCCTGAATAAATTGTATTGTAATGAAGGCTCAATGAAAATCCTGATAAAACTATATCCTTGGTTAAAAATTCACAAATTCTGGTATTTCAGCTCCGCTTCTGCATTTCACAGTGAACCTTGACAAATGCAAGTTCATACAACTCCTTCCTTCATGAGTCCTCTTCCCCTGAGATTTGTTTCTGTTATTACTGCTGCCTTCATACCAGAGGTGTCCCTGAAATTTCACCTTAATCTGACAGGGCTTGTGTTTGCAGCCTTTAATCTTGTGAAAACAGGAGCACAATCAGTAACTGAGTGCATTTTACATTTTAACTGTCAGGTGAAATTATTTCAGGTGAATCGATTGGTCCTTTGGAAAATTTGTAAGTGGTTTTCTTTTCTGGATCTTCATGCTGAGGTCAGTTTGTGCCATGAGACTCTTGTGTTGGTGTGTATTTGGTTTTATGTTTTCAGTGGATACTTGCTTGTTTCTTTTGGATTTTTTTTATTTCTTTAAGTTTAATGAATTTTGTTATGCCCTTTTCTGCCATCAGATTCTTTCAGCTCCCTGTCTTCATACTTCCTCACACCTGTCATTGATTAGCTAATTAACACACCTCCACAAACTCCCTCTGCCTGGTTCTTTTATTCCCTGGATTTCTCACTTCAGATCCTCCTGTTAGTTATTTGATGTTATCCTGTGGGTTTACAGTGCCTTCCAGGTCTCCTACTGGCGTGTTTTAAAGTTTAAGTTGTTTATTGTAGTCTTTTTTTTGTCTTCAGGTGTTCAGTTATCTGTTCTTCCCTTGAGCCTGTATTTGGGTTCTTCCATCCATCCATCGTCTATACCTACACGTCTTTGCAGAGCTGCAGGGGGGCTGGTGCCTATCTCTAGTGGTCATTTGGCAAGAGGCATGGTACACCTAGACAGCTAGCCAGTGTATTTGGGTTTTTCCACAGCTTTATATTATAGCACTTATTGCCTGAAGAAAAATAATCAATGAAAATATATTCAAAGCAAACAATTTGCAAGTAACTTCCTGCTTACTTTTCCCCACATAAGTCAACCTGACTTCTAACATAAACAAATTACAATGTCTCAATTGGAGAATAAAAAAAAACCTAACAAAACCAATGATTTTATTTTACCCATGTGTGAAATAAAAATCAAAATTCCATATAATACATCCTTGCTGTTATATTTCAATGAGTATGTAAGGCACCGAACTAGTGAAACCTATCAACTTAATGAGCTCATAAAAAATAGGAGCTTCTGTGTGCTTGGCTTGTGGTGAGGACGTGAGGGGAGTTTTTATGAGAGATTTGTGGCATCTAAAGCTGCAGGGAAATGTATGTGACAATACCAAAACCTGTGGCAGGCAACTGAAAGTAGCCCACTGCTTGAAAATCCACATTTTTAGTCGAAAATAGTGACTTCTGTCACCACTGTGTGTAATAGAAGAGATAAATGCAGACTCAGAGGCAGGAAGCAGGGAGGTAAAGAACAAAAGGTTAATTTAAATGTCTAGTTAAAAAGAACAAATTAAGGAAACTAAAAGACAGAAGGTTCAAAGTCAAACACTTTAAATAATGAAAATTAAAATTCAGAGCAGAAAAATTGGACATGATCTGACACTGAATAAAGGTAGTATTCATATCATTAAGGATTTACTGACCCTCCATAAAGCATAGGTGTTTTGTAATCCATGAATAAACAAGAAACAAACCTTTTCAAAACAATATGTGAAGCACTGAAAGTGTAAAAAGTTATTTAGGAAAATAAACAGAAACCCGTATATCAGGAAACGTGACAATCCTAACAACCAAGGTGGTAGTGGTAATGCTAAAGAATGAATTCTTTTGTAATTTGGCTAAATAAAGACGACATTAGGACAAATATATTGTAAAAACATTAAGTTCAAAAAATGCTAACAAGTCAGTTATGGTCACAGTGAGAACATCAGTTTCCATGTTCCCAGATGGATGGATGAATGGATTTTTTTAGAAGCCACAAACTTCAGCATATTTCAGTGGGATTTTATATGATAGACCAGTGCATAATTAGTGCATAATTGTGCAACTGGCACAGAAGTCCCTTAAGTGTTTATAATATGAGGTTAGTATAAATAAAGCTCTATTTTGAAGGCCTTTATGTTTGTTAGAGATCATTAGTGAACAAATAGCATCACAAAGATCAAGGAACACATCTCAGAGATTGAGAATTAACTTGTTGAGAAGTTTAAAGCAGGGATAGCTTATAAAACAATAGCCCAAGCTTTGAATCTTAGCCCAATCTTAGACAGCCCTGTTCTATCACTTGTCCAACAAAAGAGCAGGGCACAAGTGTAAACCTACTAAGAAGCGTGCATTCATCAAAACTGACAGGCTGGGCAAGGAGAGCATTAAAAAGAGAAGCACCCAAGAAGCCCCAAGTAGCTCCTGCAGAGCTGTTTTAGATCTTTAGGAGCTGCTTAGGCTCTCTAAAGAGATGCAGAGATCCATAGTGCTCTACTGCTCAGGTGGAAGAATCTGTTGACACAACAGCTTTTGGTAGTGTACTCCATAGATCTGGCCTTTATGAAAAAAAGGAACAAGAGGAAAGTCACCGCTGACAGAAATCCATAAGAAGTCCCCAGTTAAGTTTCCTCAAAGCCATAAGGGACACAGCAAACATTTGGCGAAAAACTAACTCTGCACATCACCTTAAACACACCACCCCTAGTCTAAAACATGGTGTTGGCAGCATAGTCTTCTTCATCAGGAATGAGAAAGCTGGTTAATGTACAAGGGTAGAGGAATGGAGTTAAATACAGGAAAAGCCTGGAAGATAACCTGTTAGTGGCTGTAGAAGACATGAGCTTCACCCTCCAGCTGGTCCTCAGTGCTTAAGGAGAAGGCAACTGGATGTCTCTTTTTTTCTGAAAGAACTGTTTTCAAAAAGGGGTCTTCAGTTCTGAACATGGCCCCCTTACTAGATTGTTCACATTGCAACTGATAAGCTTGTTATTCTCAACTCATTTCAGAATGAAAACATGTTTTTTGTGATAGGTGAAATGGCTTCAAGAAACAAAAGAAGACCAGATGGATTGTCATGTACAGTCTGAGAATCTGTACCAGTGCTTTCAGCTGGTCAAAGACCCAAAACATATGCATGGGTTACATATCAAAGGATACTCCCATGCTGAGATCAACTTCAAACCTGTGGCCAGGCCTGAAAATCCATATTTACAGATGCATGTAATCTGACTGACTAACAAAGTAACAAATTCAAGTGCATAAATTTTTGATTTCCAGTACTTTTTAGAATTTATTTTTTTCTGATTCATTGATCAAATCAAAGCAATCCTGAGTTGGCTATTGTTTTATTGATTTCATGCTTTTAAACACACAGTAAAGCACCTTTTTAAGGAGTCATGTAATTGTTTTGCAGGATGAACGCATTGCTCATCGTATGTATGTAAACGTTCTCTCCACCACTCCCCTTTTAAGTATTTTAGCTCTTTCAGGGTAACATTATAAATAAGAAATTATACTTAATGTTTTGCCAGGTTACATAAAGGTTGAGCATTTCTAAGAGGATAGGTGTGTTGCAAGGCACTAGCTTGGAACACTAGCTTTTTTATTATCCAGGCAGAGCATTAGTAAATCATGCGCAGACAGTGATCTACTGCAAGTAGAAGTGTTTCGAAAAATGTTGCTTCAAGCAGTACAGAAAGAAGATCTTCAGAATGAGCCAAACAAGACGTTAAAAAGTAATGTTAAACTGGTGAATATGAGTTTATCAAGACTAAAAACAGCTTGCCTTTTTTTTAAAATGTACATCAGAACACATTTGCCCACCAATAAGAAGAATCAACCTTCTGCATTGACTTTGCTTCTCAGAACAAATCACTAGCTTTTTTATAGTCTATATTTTCTTGAAACTGGTTCCTAAACCCTTTTTTCCTCCATCTCGCTTTTCAGTGGAAGAAAACCAATCCTTAGGGGTGCCCTGTGGCGTTCTTGCACAGCTTGGTGTTTTGGAAGAGCCAGAGAGATACTTGATATCAACACTTTGCATCTTCTTTGCTTGCAAGCATTCTCTGTTCATTTTGCATCTCTCTCTATTTCTCTACTATTTAACACAATGAACAGTAATTATCCAAGCTGCAATCAAATCTCTGATTGTTGCGTAAATCTTCATCAGGCTGCAAGGGATGTTAACACATTCTACCAGATGCTGATGTGTTACAGTGGTAGCATATTAGGCTTGCTTACTGTGGAGAGGGCTGGATAGGAGAGCCACAGCGCCTCCTGTCTGCAGCCAGGCTTAAATTACAGCCAGTTTTAAGCCACAGTGTGCTTTATGGCACTGCAAAAGCCTTAAACAGATCTGCATGTTAACTTGACATGCACATTTGCAGCTCTTTATTACTTGTACAAAGCACCTCTCTGCGCTATCTGGCCTGTGTCCTCTGAGGTCAATGAAACAGCGCATAGTGTTCTTCTGCTAGTAAACACACCATAAAATAGATGGCCTCATGGTGGGGAGAGGTTTCTGCAAAGTCACAGTGACATTGCTGAGTCCCGATTCAGTGGCAAGATTGTACACAGATGAATATTCCAATGCAGCGGAGGAATATCATTAATCAGGAAGTTACCTTTTCTGTCAGGATGTGGTGCAAGTGTCCCAGACAGATGCCGTCTGGGGTCAGGGTGTGATGACTGATAATAGACATGGAAAAAAAAAGTTTTACTGTCACTATTCTGGTTTTAGACTCGTCTTTGTTTGGTGTCATTTCAAGGATTTCTTACTGCTATGGCTCTAAAGATTCTGCCCAGACACACAGTGGGTCATGAAACACATAGTCTGGGTTCTTGCTGCTTTTCATTATTCAAATAAAAACGTGTCAGAAATTTTAATATACTCATCATTTGCATGATGCATTTAAACTGGGACAAAATAATGATTCAAAATGTATCTTTGTATTAATTATAAAACATAGACTTTGGGACACGACCTTTAATGTATTGCAGATTTTCTCTAATCCTGATTTGGTCAAAATTCTATACACAAGTTCACATATACACAAAAATTCTCCTTAATAGCTCTTCAAATGTACTGTTGCTAACAGTGACAGCCTGGCATAATGCTGTTTCAATATTTGATTACTTTTCTTATCATAGTTGGTAGATTTCATTTATACTAGCCGATTTCCTGTCACTGATTCCACTTTTAAGCATAGTTCACTCATTTTCAATAGGGTTGAGCGCCAAACCATTCCAGAACCTTATTACTAGCCTGCTTTGCCCATTAAAGTTGCCCAGATTTCCACCATCAAGCTGTTGATTTGAGATGAAGTTAAAAAACATGGATGCAGTGCCCCTTCCTCATTATTGCATGCACTTTGCACAATACATCATTACAACTGAAAGCAAAACAGACCTGCCACAGGATGTGCCACCACAATGTTTGTGGTGTCTTCCTAGGTTGTATCTAAATATCCTGACCAGTTTCCTTTTAGGGGTTGTTTGACATATTCTGCTGTAATTATATACAGAGAAGCCAAGATAAACCTTTTAAATCTATGAACATTGCATCAAATGTCAAGTGGCAGTGGTAGCATCATGCCCTAGGTCTAGTTTATTGCTAGTGGTAAGGATGCATTGCACAAAGTAAATGGAACAATAAGGAAGGAGCATTTGCTCCAAATCTTTCAACTTCACCAAGTTAATACCAAGAAATCAGACAATTAGATGAACTATGCCACTGCTTAGAACAATAGCTGTCAAATATCCATATAGAATTGCAACAGAAGCTTGTTAAAGGCTACAAAAAGCAAAAGCAGACATTTAATCAAATATTGTTGTGACTGTGTGAATAGAAAAAATCCAAAATAAGTTCAGAACTTATGCATTGAATTCTTGGTTTTACAATCAGGTGCATGAGGTTTTTAATCATAAAAAAGATGCATTGAAGATATCAGTAAAAGCCCAAAAATGAGGACATTCATGGTGAATCTATGTTATGGAGAGAGAAGGGTGCCAAATTACAATACATAAATAACTTATGAAAAAATATTTAAATGTGTCATTAATTTATTAAAACTGGAAAAAAATACAGAAAAAAATGTTAAATATAGAATAAATTATATGTGCCTCAATTGAATGTGTGTATTTCATTTTAAAACCAAATATAATTGTGTCATGACTTAATAAATTATTTCATGCTCATGTGCTGAAACTCATCATGAATTAATTTAAACCGTCAACTTCACCCATTAAACTCGGTTGCAGGATTAGGGCTGGAAGTCAAGACAACTTCTTTCAAGTTTGCTATAACTCTGGGTCAATATTATCTTCGCTGGAAAGTGCAGAAATAACTTCAATAACATAATTAAATTGTCACAGTTTATTTACCACAAACTCTGGAAGAGCAACTTCAGCCTCTATTTCTAGTTTAGTCTGAAATATCTCAAACAAGTTCACGAGAGAGCGTTAGCCGGTGGGCGGGGCTAAGGTTGACCATGTCTGAAGTCTGTGGCAGCTACCTCCACACAGGACCACAATGAGTTCTCTTGTGAACTTATTAGTGATGATTCAGACCAAATTAGAGATATAGAGGCAAGAGTTGCTCAGCCAAAGTTTATAGCAAATAAATGACAATTTATTGAAGCTATTTCCACACATTCAGTGAAAATATTATCCCAGAGTTAAAGCAAACTTGGAAGAAGTTGTCTTGCAGTTTGAAGCATTTAGTCAGACATCAGGATCTCTATAGGAACATGACGTAATTTATTAAATCATGAAATAATTCTCTAGTTTTTCAAAAAAAAAATCAAAAGATTTAATTGAGGCACATATATTTAATTTATGTTCAATGAATTATTTCTGTATTTATTGCCAGTTTTAAATGACACATTTAAATAATTATTTCATAAGTTATTTTATTTAATGTGCTAAAAACTGTTAAGGAGGATGTTAATGTTGCCATTATCCCTTTTTGTATTTGGTGCATTAGTGATGTTTGCAAAGTTCAACTGGTATTTTGAGACTCATTAGCCAAACTGTTTGGAAGAGCTATGTGTAAACCCACTTAACCTTGATTCCATCCATCCATCCATCCCTCCACTGTCTTCTGCTTCTCCAAGATGGTTTGTGCAGTTAGCGGTCCCAAAAGGGGAATCCATATATGCCCTGATAACCAATGGGATCCCCTTGCTTCCCAAAGTGTCCCAGGCCAGAAGGGAAATACTGTTTGTCCAGCAAGTACTGGGTCTACCCCAGGATCTCCATTTTATCAGGATGTGAATGGAAAACCTCAAAAAGTAGGCATCTTGTAGCAATCTGGTCAGATGAACCTCATCTGTTGACTTCTTTTGATCCAGAAGAGCAGTAGCTCTACTCTGAGCTCGCCTGGATGACAGAGTTCCTCACCTTACCGCTGAGGCTGACCATGGCTGCCCCACCAAGGAAACTCATGTCAAATGCTTTCATTTGGGATCTTGTTCTATCTCTCAAGTTCCATATTGTTCGACTATCTCTGAGGGTCAGAACATTTCTACACCACAACAGACAAAATTCTATCAGTCTTCTACTCTCTACTACCACTACTCACTGAAATACTTTGACTTTTCCACAAAAACCAGTGTCTGACCCCTGACTTGGAGGGAGCAGTCCAGTCCTGACATCAGATGTTTTTACCACAACTTTCTAACACTGTGCTGTTTGCAAGTTTCACATAAGAATGCATTCTTTTCCCAAAACATTGTGTGCAGGTTTTGTTATAAACTAAGACAACCTGACAGCCCCTAAAGCTCTAACACTCCTCCTTTTCATCATTTTGAGCTTCCCAGGTTAAACTAGTATTAGCATTAAATTACTTTTCAGAATGTAAAAGCAGGAGGAGGTTTGTAACGCGTCCTCTGTTCCATGAAATTGCTTCTGACTCCTTTTCTTAAAGCCAAGGCACTTGAGACCTGAGATTTGTAGAGAACTGGAAGATGATCATTTGCAATATATCCATAATCCGTTTCCACTGTCAACAGAAGTAATAAGACATCTCTATCAGACATATGCTATTCGTAATGGTGACACTGGGGCTATGATCGAAGCAAATTAAAGGCTTTAAATTATCTGAGGCAAATAAAAGTTTCAATGTGTTCTTTCTTACCCATAACATGGGCTATTTTGGCTGTTTTTCCTCACACATCTCACATTAAAGGCAACAGAAACATTCTCACTGCAAAGAAAGGACAGACAACCTCAGGGAATGTCAGGTTGTTTACTTGGAGCTTTCTGCCAGCTTACTTTAATCAGAAATGCAATTGATTAGCACCTGAAAAGCTCGCCCTAGGCCTTACAGCGCAGACAGGGAAGCTTTGATTTCTAGCCTTTATCAGTATTTCTCAAGCATACAGTTTGTGTAAAGAAAGAAGCCAAGAGGGGAGGCTGCATGTCAGCAAGGTCTGCAGCTTGTTCCTGCTGGCGGCATGGCTTATAAGTGCTGCTGATTTGTAATTTCCCTGTGCCCGCAGGTTCTCTCGGGGGAGCAGGCTCTTGCTGCATGGGCTTGCTATCTGCATTACCTCTTATGAATGATGGAGGAGACACGTGTTGGCCACTTTCCGAGCCACTTCTCCAAGCACTCGGATGGTTTGAAATATAAACACCAGGCAGGTTGAATGTATAAACATAAACTAAAATGAGCTTAGGTTAAAAAAAGAAATACAAAATAATAAAACAACCTTCTTCCTTGTCAAATTTACTTTTAAATGTGTAATCCTGTGACACATTTGAGTTATAACTGGATGTTACAATGACTATTAATGAAGCCCGTCAGAACACTTTCTAGGATGATGAAGTTTAAGTGCTTTGACCTTTTTCAGTAACTAAATAAGACCCTTTAACCAAAGACTTATTTTAAAATGACTACTTTCTATCTCTCACCTATGCATTTTTTTGCAAAGCAAGAATTCATTCAAGTTGATGAGTCAGGCTATCCTGACAATGATGATTAATCACAGAGTAAGAAGAAGATGGGAGAGAGAGACACCTCTTTCTAAATCTTCATCGACTGCACTCTTACATAACTGTGTAACTTTCTCTCATTTTGACATCTAAACGTGCTTCATCAGCTGTCTTCACTGCATTATTCATGAAGCAAGTGAGAATGAGTGACTCGAACACATCCCATCTATCTTAGATGAATGTCTAGGCCTTTCAGGGAGCATGGGGAGGGCTTGCCTTGTTTGTGTTTTTTCTTTTACTCAACAAGACAATTTAAAACCAGTTGTACTGGGTACAAACATGCATTCACTGTAGGAAACAACAATCTGTCACAGTTTAATGCAACAGAAATTAAAATCATTAAACAAAAAGTAAATATATATTTCAGAGGTCAAGAATCTGATCTTATGTAAGGAATAAAACTCATATTAGCAAAGCATGTTGCTTCATACTCTGCAAAAACGGTCTCTGCTTCTCAAGACTAACCAAAAAAGGTAATGAGCCATTTAAATGTGGCCACTAGAGGGCGTATCATTTCCTTTAAAATCTGCCCTCTGGCTTGGTGTTTACTGATTTTGTTTCCCTCTGATGCTTTATAATAAAAAGATGAAAAACGTCTATCACACAAAATCATTTCTTTGAACACTGACACTGAAATATGCCTGAGCTAAGTATTGTTCTAAGTATTTTAATAGCTACACAGTGAGATGAAAAGGGTTTTATGCATTCAATTTTCTTCATTTTAATTTAATGCCATTTCTGTGACAAATAGACTATTCAAAAATAATGAATGGTTTGTAAAAAATTGTTTAGATAAACCCCTCAAAAGTATGCTCTGTGTATTTTTATTCAGCAACCCTGAGTCAATATATTTTGGAATCACCTTTTGCTACAATTACAGCTATAAGTCTATTGGGATATAGATCTCAGTGTAGCAAGAGCTCATTAAGAAGGGGTGTATCTACAGAGTATCTGTGAACAGCAATTTTCAAGTCTTGTCCCTAGTTTTCATTTGGATTTATGTCTGGACTTTGACTGGGCTATTCTAACACATGAACATGTTTTGACCATTCCATTGCATTTCTGGCTGTATGGGATGTTGTCCTACTGGAAGGTGAACCGCTGCCCTCCATAGTCAGACGTCATGTATAAACTATTGTAGAGCCAAACTGCCAAGGAGAACAGTGATACCAGGGCAGGGAACACCCTGGACAGATCACCAGTCCATCACAGGGCAACAACCATGCCTCAGGGGCATTTAGAATTTTGGACTGTGGGAGGAAGCCGGAGCACCTGGGGAGAACATGTAAACTCCATGCAGAAAGACCCCAGGCCGGGATTCGAACCCAGGATTTTTTTGCTGCAGCCCAACTGTTCTATTGCAGTTTAATCTGCATAACAGTACCTGTTTGCAAATGTTATTGTCTGTTTACTTTGGATCAGCTGTTTTTGACTCTTTAGTTTGACGGTTCCTCATTTAGAATAAATATGCTAAATGAATGCAGATATCAGAAAATTAAAGTATGTTTATCAGTAATATGAGGTGAATGTCAAAACCATTTGGAAAGCATTAGAGGACCTATTGAACTATGCTAAGTTAATATAGGTAGGTTAGAAATAGATTAGAAATAGGTGGGTAAAGAGTTGGAGTATTTTAAAATTTAAAATTATTTTGTAGTTCAGAATATTTTCCTCAAATTACATGATTTTGATATAATTTAAGTTCTTTACTGTAGAAAATAATACATCTACCTTAAAAACTGCAGTTGAATACATTGTAGCATGAAACAAAAATAGCAATCAGCATTAATGTTTTTCAAGGGAAACTTTATAGTTAAATTCTGGTAAGACAAAAAATATAGCTATTTTTATTAATGACCTTCAGATTTTAAAAATTATATGCATTTTAAGAGTGAAAATGCATCATGCAACTCCACTGAATAATATTGTTAGTACTTTTGTCATACAGAAGCATCTGCCTAGGTATGAAATAGTTGATTTTTGATGTGTCAGTACTTTAAATGATTAACAGACAGGTTAAAAGGGTGATTCAAAAATTTATACTTCTAAATCAAACATGGTTTGTGGAACCAAAAGTGTGACGTCTGATAGATGAGTATGTCCCTAACTGAAGGTTTCATAATAGATTACAAAGTGAATTATATATGTGTTTATTTTTCAATATCAACTGGGATTTTTAAAATTTCAACCTGCAATAGTAAATACGAAGCAATTTTTGGGACCATAGAACATAATCACAAATTCACCACTTGGTACAAAAATGGCATTTGCAGGCCTTCTTATAGTAACATGCCTAATATATTGTTATTTTGCTGTTTTACAGGGTTGAAGTGAGGGGTATAAATTGTACCATGCATCCATCCTGATCCCAAGTTACCCTGAGGGGTTTTACTGGGAAGCTCATGGTAAATGTTGTACAATGGCCATCTCAGAATGTGTTCTCCACCTGTTTTGATCTGACTCCTCTCACTCTGTGTGTGTGGGTGACCTTTTACTCTAGTCCCACCCAAAGTGACGTATATTTACTTAAAGGACAAAAGTCTGTATCCCACAATCAGGCAGACCCCCATGGCAGTGATCTAGTTCCAGGTGTGCTCCACATGCAGCCCTCTCAGGGGCCCACTTCCCAAAGGTCACAGCATCAAAGACATCCAGAGAATCTGGTTTAACCCTCCCATGCCCTTTGCATTATGATGTGGATACACTCTCGCTCCTTAGTTCTTACTTTCCATACAATATGCGAATATCAATGAAACCTCAACAACTTTATGTGTTGTTGCCATTGTTGCCTTTGATTTAAATTGTGACCTTGATTTATTTATCTGTTTTTTCTTACTTTTAAGATTTTTTTATTTGGATAATGGCCTTGGCTTTCTTGCTGTAAACTGTGCAGTTCAGTCCCAATCCTCCAATGAGAAAAAATAAAAATTAGAAAGCACATTAGTATCCAGCCACTCTGAGTCAATACATTTTCAGATCCACCTTTCACTGCAGATACAGCTGCAAGTCTTTTGCAGAATTTCTCTATGTGCTTTACACCTCACTGGAATTTTTGCCCATTACTTTTTGCCAAAGACTTCAAGCTCAGTCAGAATGACTTGAGAGCATCTGTGAGCATCACTTTCTAGCTCTTACCCACAGATTCTCGGTTAGATTTAGTTCTGAACTTTGACTGGGCCATTTTAGCACATGAAAATGGATTCATCTAAAACATTCCATTGTAGTACTTCTTGTATGTTTACAGTCACTGTCCACCTTGCTAAGTGAACCTTTCCCCCAGTCTCAAGTCTTTCATTAGCTCTGCAGGACAGTGCCCCACAGTGGCAACAGATGCACGTCAAAAGATATGCTCCTTTTATTTGCTATTGAACAAGTCACACCAGGGGCATCTGATTGTTATTATATTACCCTCAGCTAAGGTCCAGTAATTTGTGGTGTAAGATGTGTCCAAAGCCACCTTTTTACCATGGCTCCTTCTACCATCTGTCTCTTGATTCATATAGTAGAAGGAGCCCCAAATGTATGGGTTCTCATAAACAGGTGTTCTTCCAGGATTTTTCTGGATCTAGGTCCCTCCAGCTTATTAACTACAACCAGCTTTATTGTGCCTGCGGAGGAAGAGGATCCCCATTGCATGATGCTGCCACCACCATGCTTCACCATTGGGATAGTATTTTTAGGTTGTTTTACAGTATAAGTTTTGTAGTGCACAGAGCATTTTGCTTTTTGGTCAAAAAGTTTAATTTTTTTCTCCTCTGACCAGAGCACTTTTTTCTATTCCCTGCCTGGTGTGAGGGAAAATATAAACAGGACTTCCTGTGGCTTTCTTTCAACAACCACTTTGTACTTATTTCTCTTCCATAAAAGCAATATTTTGGAGTGAGTTTTATCATTTATAGGTTCTCCCAGCTATGTTGTGCATCTCTGCAGCTCCATCTGAGAAAACATGGGCCTCTTGGCTTGTCAGTTTAGGTGGACTCCGATGTCTTGGTGGGTTTTCAGTTGTGTCATAGTCTTTCTCCATTTGCAGATGAATAATTAAACAGTGCTTCGTCAGATGTTCAGAGTTTTAAATATTGTTTTAAAACCTAATCTGCCGTAAATTTCTCTACAATATTATTCCTGTTCTTCTTGATGCTGTTTTTCTCTAATGTTCTAAACTCTGAAGTCTTCAACAAACAACTGTATTTAAACCGAGCTTAAATCACTAATTAATTGATTACAAAAAGCACAGCACTGCACTGCATTTTATTTAGGAGTATCAGAGTAATTAGAATCAGCTTTACTGGCCAAGATTGTTTGCACAAACAAGGAATTTAACCTCAGTTTCACATGCTCACAGCGTACAGACATTAAGTATGAGGGAGCTGAGTGAATGCATCTTTCTACAGAGCCAACCGTTTCCTCACTCGAGACAACTTTTTAAAATTAGAGTAAATGAGTCCAAACTTTTCTGGAAGGATTGATGCTTCTACCAACTATATTAACCCATAAAGATGTCAAAACATTGCAAATCCCATCACCTTTCAGCCATTTCCATGGGAATGGTGATTATCTACACAGAGCGAAACACATTATGCAACACAGTAACAGACTTGCCATTCAGAGTTAATGGGATTATATTTCAGTCTGTTCTGCTCTGACATGTCAATAAACTGGGTTTTGCTGAAAGGGGGACTTTTTTTGCAGCCAAAAGCTTCCAGCACACACCGCTTCTACATTTTGGGATATGTGTTAAAATGATTTTCACTTCCTTTTTTCTCTATGGGAATTTGCCACGTTTTAGGGGGAAATAATTAAATTTGTAAATTAAATAATTTGTAAATTTATAAACAACTCAGGAAATATTTTCACACACAGTTGATGAAAATTCAGTGTTTTATCAGCAATTTACTTTTCAGTATCCAAGCATTTGTTTTAGAGATAGAGTTGACTGAAAGACGGAGCAGTGGAGGGCAAAGGGCACAATCTTACATGAGTTTCTTTTTACTCTGCAGTCCAATAAATTTGTGAAAGGCCTAAAAGTGAATGGAAGGGAAAGAGGTCACTGAGCAGCACAAATGTAAGTAAAGAAGAGAGAAGATCTAATCAGTTTGGAGATGCTAATTTTATGGAGCACCAATTAAGGAGAATTTTTTTATGACACTCTTTTTGGAGAAGACAAAACTTCAGAGCTGGGGGGGAACTTTAGCTTGAATGGTCCTCTCTCCACCACTCCCTCCATCTTTTCCACTGCATGATTGAAACCAGTCTCTAATGGGATGGCACCCACTTTACGCCTGCCCTCGCCCACATTGAAGAAAGGAGGCAGATTCTGTTTGTTGTTCTGGATGGTCGTGCGTCCCGTTTATCACTGTCACTTCACTAGAAAAGGCGGACTGAGGGGGTGGTGCAGAGTGGGTTGCTGGGGAGGTTAGCCGTACAATCTGTCCCGCTTTGGAGTTTTACGACCATGGGGGCCCCACGTGGCGAGACCCCCACCCTGCATCAATACATCTCCATATCTGCCTTTCGGGCATCGACGGCCTTTGTATCGGCTCACTCCGGCTGCCAAGATATGTGTCTGCGCTGTGAACTGGGGCCTGGGTGGTGTACCTAACTAGACAATGATGGGAGATCCGAGACTGCCAATATTTAACCAGCAAGCAACCCACTCACGCCCCTGCATGGCCACAGAGCCCCCTGTGCCTTTGTGGACTCTGAGTTAATCTTTCAAAGGTCCAAGTCTTGCCCACTGTCCCCTAAATATACTGCTACTCAGTCTCTTGAGCAGTACTTTTATGGGACCTTTTGTCACTCCATGAACTGTTTACTCTGCCTCCACAGCACTCCATAACTCCATGATCCTTAAATCCTTTTAGGAATTAACTCTTCATTAATAATACATTAGAGAGGAAGGGAAGTAGGGTGATTCCTCTGCTTGATAACCAGGAATAAAACCTGCAATTAATACTGCTGGAAATTAGAGCTGGACCAAGAAGTTGTGAAACCCATGTTTTAGTTTTTAGCCTCACTTTCCAATTCTTGTTTGTTCCTCTTCTTCTCTTTCCGTTTTTATATACATATGGGAAATACTTGCTGCTCTTTAATTGCCCTTTCCTTTTATCGAGCATTTATGGACCCTTGTAAACTAGTATTGATATTTAATGCTGCACTCAGCAGGGCAGGGCTGTTGCAGCCAGAAGCCCAGCATTCTTTGAGACAGGAAAAGTGAGACAAAGAATTATATTAAGAACAAAGGTGCTATAAACCCAAACTAAACCCTGGTGCCTACAAGAGACCACTCAGTCACATAACGGAGACTTGCTGTGGCAGCTGAGTTTGTTCAGTTGAGATGGAAGAAATTTCAATATTTAATTTTCTTTTTAGAGAAACTATGCATTTACAGCACTGTACAAAAGTCTTGAGTTGTCTCTTATTTTCTTTGGACATGGCTGATTTTATGTCATTTTCGGGCTACTTCCAGAATCTGTTCAGAAAAATATACATTTCATCAGTGAACTCTTCTGGGTTTCACAATCTTTGAATTTATTTGATCACATAAAATTCTACTCTTCTATTTATGTGGGATGTTTTGTGATAGATCAAAACTAAGTGGAAAGTAATTTTGAGGCGGAAGACAAAGATGCAAATGGATGGGACATGTGTCCCATCCATTTGCAAACACCTCACTAGACTCATTTTTAGAAGCATTGCTTGCTGCAGTTAAAGCTGCTTTTTGAGGTATGCATCTATCAGCTTTGTAAAATTTTGGACCATTCATCTGTGCAAAATAGTTCAATATCAGTCAGATTGGGTGTAGACTGCCTGTGAACATCAATATTCAAATCTTGCCACAAATTCTCAGGTGGGTTCAGGTCTGGCCTTTGAGCCATTCTAACACATGAATGGCATTTATTACTTTAAGGCTGGACTAATGTAATTTTTTACTATCAGGAAGTCCACAGAATGTAATTAAAAGTCTTCAGCTGATCCAAAACACTGTAGCAAGAGATGAAAATTAAAAAGAGAGATCATATTTCTCCCTTTTTAGCTTCCCTTCATTGGCTCACTGTTAAATCCAGAATAGAATTTAAGATTCTCTTTCTCACATATAAACCTCTTAATAATCAAACTCCATCATACATCAGAGATCTGATTGTTTCACATGTTCCAAACAGAGCCTAAAAGTAGAATGGGAGGCAGATCCTTTAGTTATTAGGCTCCTCCCCTGTGAAACCAGCTCCCAGTTTTAGACTGAGGCAGACACCCTGTCTACTCTTAAGACTAGGCTTAAAACTTTCCTTTATGATAAAGCTTACAGTTAAAACAGTGATGTTTGACCAGTCTAGTGGGGGGAGTAGGGAGCGGTAAAGTGTACGGCCCAATCCGGCGGGGGGGAATACAGTTCGGAAAGACTGTTCTCCCTGACTCTGCCTCTCTCATGTCTCATTCTAAGGGATTAGGTTATCCTGAGCGATATCTGTTGTTATGCTGCCATATCCTGCTGAAGGACAAACTGACCACTTTTCCTCACTTTCTTCTTCTGCTACTCTCCAACTTGCATTATTTGCTGTTATTTCAACTTTATGTTTTCTCTCAGTTTTTTTTTTCTCCATAGAAGCTACACCTGATGCTCTTTTGTGGATGAGATGCCTTGCTGGAAGAGGGGATTGGCTGAGATAATGCTGTCAACAATCAAATATGTCTGTCTCCTGCTATTAACTTTTTACTCTTCATTAACATATAAAGTACTCCTACATAAGTTCTTCTTTTTCTTTTTTATGCATTCTGCTCTGTCTTCTCAAATCCCCAGTCAGTCATAGCAGATGGCCGCTCATACTGAGCCAGGTTCTGCAGGAGGCTTTCTTCCTGTTAAAAGGGAGTTTTTCCTCTCCACTGTTGCTACATGTATGCTCGGTATGAGGGACTGCTGTAATGTCAATGACACAATGCAAGCGATTGTCTACTGTCACGACATGCTCATCCAGGAGAAGTGAATGCTGCAGGTCAATAACTCGATGCAGCCATCCACAGGTTTGCTGTGTCCCCTACATAGCTTGTACATGACTTAACAATTTTTCCTTAATAATGACTTTTTTTTGTCAATTTTTCAAAACTGTCAGATGTTTTCAGTTGATCTCTACAAATTCTTTTTGTTTCACTGCCCCCAGTTTTGCTTCTCACAATGAAAAATTTACCCCTTTTACTGAAATGTTGGTACTAGAACAGTTTTAGGGGCTTATCAGAAATCTCATCAAAACAGGCATGACAAAAAAAAAAAAAAAAAAAAAATCCTGCATAAGTACATAAGGTTCTTTTTCAAATAGAAAAAAGATGTTTTCATTGAGCAAGCTCATTATTGTCATGGTCGTTTGGACTTTAAGTTTAGTTTTCTCAGAGTCCTTTGGGGTTTTCTGGCATTAAGTTGTTGTTTCATTGATCCAAATGTTTCCCTATGTTCTGATCAAGTGTTTGGCATAATGTTGAAAATTCTAGCTTTATTTTCTTTCAGTTCATACTCTTCCTCAGCTGCAGCACATTTAGGAAATCACTCACCTTTACGAATTCTCCTACTGTTTCGCAACATAGTTCTTGTTGTGTCCCTGTTGCCATTCCCTGTGTCTTGCTCCTTGTAGTTTCTACCTCCATCTTTTTTGCAGTTTAGACAGTTTATAGTATTTTGGACACTGAAATCAACTTCATCATGTTCCCACCGGCCTCCTGTTTGTGTTTAGGTTCTACTGACTTACACAACTTGGCAATTACATTCTCCAGAAATAATGCTAACTTGCTCATTTTGCACACAGCACTCAACAGTCATGTCTGTTTCTCTACATAAACATATGGCTGTCTAATATCAAATTTAACAATGCTAAAATGTATAAAGAATTTAAACACAAGAAAAGATATTTTAAAACTTCGTATAAAATGCTGTAAAAACTGCCCTGACAAATCACAAACAAATTAGGTCACCTCCACTTTTAGTCATATTTAAAAGGCCTAAAATCAGTAGTGCATTAGGTCTGCATAATGAGAATACCATTACTCAGCATTTGCAAAGGGTTTTTCCCAGTTTAAACCTCAGACCTCTAGTTTGATGTGCTCCTGTCTTTTGAAGTGAAATAAAAAAATGCTGGCTGAGTGCTTTGAAAAGAAGGTTAGAGCGGCTCATAAGCCTGGTAAGGAATTCAAAGAGGTCTAAAAAAAAACTTGAAATCACCCATTCAGCTCTATGAAATATAGTCTAGAAGTGGAGGATATTAAAAACAGCCCCAAGAGCACAAGGCAAAATGCAAAAAAGAAGTCTCCGAAAGCCATGAATTATCAATGAACAGATGAGTCTAAAACTGAATTATTTGGACACTGGAACATAGGTTATATTTTGTTTAAATTGAATACAACTTCCCAGGAACAGAACCTCATACAAATTGGGGTGGCATGAGGGGTGAAAGTAGCAGAGTTTGGAGATGTGTTGCTGCAGCAGAACCTGTCCATTTATATCAAAGAAATCACTCAATCATCTCACAACTGAAAGTGAGGAACAGGTCGTATTTCCACTGATGACAAAGGCTACAAGAAGCATCTCACCTATTACACAAAAAGCGATGAGGTTAGCTACTAGGAGGTAACGTGTCCTAATGTGTTCCTCATCTAGAAAACACATTTTTTTTGTCTTGTCAGCTTTTATCTTTTCTTTTTATCTGTAATTATTATTTTTTATAGCTCATTTAAGAAATCGCTATCATTTTTTCTCTGAAATGTGCAAATATAGAAATAAGCCTGCTGGGAGAGGTATGTCTGGCTGAGACCTGCTGATGTAAAAACATCTAATATATTTGCATTTTTGATTGGGTAACATATTTCATTAATGTGTTACCCAGAATTCACACCCTTTAGTTCATCTCCTAATGATCAAATAAATGGAAAGGGTAATGATTGCTTGTAATTGTAAAGTGGGGCTGCAGACCGTATAGCTCTGAAATGAGTGGCAAATTGCTTTGCAGAGAGCCTCAGAAAAAACACTATAATTACAAAAGAAAGAAATTTAAAAGGTGACCATTTAAAAGCGATTATATAACCCTCATGCATCATTAAATATACAAAACAAAGGATAACCACACACAGTTTTGTTTTCACACATTAATCTCTAGTTATTTTCTCTAATGTATGTTAATTGTTAAAAACGATCTGTGTTCATACAAATGCAGATTAGAAATCTGTTCAAACTGCAACTTTTCAAATGATTAGCATTTGATGTAATTACCTCCCCAATTAAAGTCAACTATTTTTTATTATACAAAATTGTTAATGGTCTCAAAAACATTTTTTTTTTTTTTTCACTTTGTGTGCAGATGCACTCACTTACTGCCCACATTAAACAGGTCTTCACAGCTTATGCTGTAACTGAGTCTCTCACCCTAAGCTTTGTGAACTTGTGCAGTCACTTTCTGATTGTACAGGCATGCACTTTTAGGTCTACTGTAGCATGAGCCTGCTGTAGGTCCCTTCTTTTAATGGTGACGCTCTTATGATGACTAAATCTAAATCTGATCTCTGCGATAGTCTATGTGAAATGTGAACTCTCACCACAAGAAACTAAAGCTACAAATTTGAGGATTAAATAAGTTCTTTAAAGTATGGGTTGTACTTCATAGTATTTTTTTACAAAGTTAAAAACTCTGTGTTCCTCTGTTTCTGCATGGATTTCTGTGTACAAAACTTGTGGCACATGTATCCCACCTCCAGCTTCGTGCCAGCTGGTATAGTGCAGTCCTCTACAGCATAAACTGGGTGTAACTGATATCAAACACTTATTTCTGAATTAAGAATCAATCCATTCACAATAATAATGACTTAATAAAGGACCTGGAAACAGGTTTATGTTTAAATGAATTAGCCTTGTAACAAATCCCACCACCTTTATGCTTCTCTTCAAGATTAACAACTAAAACAGAGAAACAAATGCACAACCTATCAGTGTTTATATGAAATATTCCACTGAATTGATCACAGACACTAGAGCAGAATATGTCCCAGTTGGACTGCAACAACAGCAGCAGAAATCCTCATCTGCATTCAGATCTGAATTAAGGTTTAATGTGTCCGTAATAAACCACCTGAGCCCTTTGGGTGGTTCCTGGAAGGAATATGCTGTCTATATGGGCAGATGAGAAGAAGGGAGAGGATAGGACTAAAAAGAGCTACAAGAGAGTGACATCAAAATTAAAGTCTGAGGGCATATCACATGATTATGAATAATATCATAAAGTTTTTTAAGCAATACATAAAACACAAGAGTGCCAGTGGAAAAGGCTCATTTGTTTGCCAAATAAGAAAACAAACCAGAGCTCACTGAAATTGTGTTCAAGGTTGTGTTTTTTTTTATCTTTGATCTCTTTTTTAATGGGCTTATATCCACGATTTTAAATGAGCCTGAGCTACAAACCAAACATCCCATTTTATATCATCCATTTGAATGCAGGTTTAATGTTTCAGCTTAACTCAGTGGGGAGAAAGATGTGCATGCATAGCAACACTTTGGATATGATCCTTGTTTTAGATGCTTTCACAATCTCTCCAAAACTTGAAAGTCAATTATACATGTAAAGCTGGGTTAAAATATCAGCAAACTTTTACTTTTTGACCAAATTTTTTGGCTCATACAATTTTCAAATTTAGATGTTTAAACATATTAATCTCAAAATAGCTTAGTAAGATATTTTTACTTATAGCTGTGAGGAACTTATTTATGACAAACTACCCCCAAAAATCTTTCACTCACCTGCTTGAGTCTGCATGTTTTCAGAAACAGGAATTTACTGTGGTGTTTCACGACTTAAGGCTGATGATCACATCTGAGCACCAAACAGAGACTTAATTAACAACTTCAATTTATCTTGTATAGAATGTTAGAAGCAGGTGTACCAACAGTTCAGCAAATACAAAAAGTATAGCTTGTCTTCAAAGGCTAAAAAAACAAACAAAGATATGTTTTCAAACCATCAGGAAGTGTCTTCAGTCCCTAATAACTGAATGGAAATATCTTATGTAGTGTCCTTTCATTTATTGGCATCCCTGTGTAAAAAGCCTTGAAATGACCTAATATTTTGTTATATTTTGTTTTGTTTGAGTGTCACATTTTAGAAAAATCAAAGTTTTATTTGTAGATAAATTTATTCAGTGGGGAAAAATCCACTGGAAAAAAGACCCAAATTTGTCCTTTTACCACATATGACGGTATGGAAGCTTAAAAAAATTTCACTGGTCGGGAACTGCAACAACATTGTCCTACCATCACAAATGTGAATGAATTTGCTAATCTCAGCAATAGTTGAAATTTTTGGGTCCAAACATTCCAATTAGGTCTGGCATGAAACAAAGGACAACTATGTTCAAATATAGCTCATCCTTACTGTTAAGTAAGGTGCAGGATCTGTGATGCTGTGAGCCTTTTTACTCTCACAAGAACAATTTACAAATCTTTCTGTATGGTCTGCAATCCAAACTCAATAGTTTGATTAAAAATTAAAACACACAACATATTTTTATGAAGTTTTAATTGCTCAGAAAGCTCTAACCCAACTGTTTCTTTGAAGTATTTTTGCAGCCAAATGAGCTGTTCTTACTCATTTTATTACATCAAGCCAAAAGGCCAGGAAGTCAATTGTGTATTACTAACTAGTCTGATGGCCTCAACAGACAAAAACTAACAACACAGCATGCTTTACTCAATGAGCCTGCAGAGGCTGTATACCAACCGAACACATGTGGGCGCACACAGAAACCATTGATCAGCTCGTCAATCACTGGTCAATGAGGATGGCCAGTGGCCACCAACATTTGGATCATTGTGCCTGGTGACCCCGAGGTCAGCAGTAAGTAGTTAAGAGTTGAGACCCTTTACAAAAGGACTGCATCATGTACTTTCCACATACAGTGGCTTTGCCAGCGGCATCGTTATGAATGGACACATGGCAGGCCTGCCCACAGATGGGACATGAAAGTGTGTTTGTGTGTGGTAGGGGCTGTTGCTGGGGAGAAGTAGCACAAGCGGAGGTAAGAGACTGAGACAATGGTGCTGATGAAAGGCAGGTTTCGTGCCTGGGCTTCAAGGAGGGAGATTATTGGGAGAGAAGTTCCCAATCAAACTGGATACCACCGAGAATGGTGGGGGCGACAGGGAGAGGGGAGAAGGTGGGGGGGGGTTAGAGCAGCAGAGCTCCATAGATTGCTGACACAAAGCCTCCCCTGTGCACCCAGGAGCTGCCAACTGTTCAAAAGTGTGACCAACACAATGCCAAACAGATACACTGAGTAAGAGTGCATCTGCACTGCCATGTAGTCATTTGTTTTTTGACTAAATGGACTTTTCCAAATTTATGTTTAACTTCACAATAGCTTGTACTCAGAACCTGAATACTTATTTTTTTAATAAATCAGTTTTTTCTTTTATGATAATTAAAAATTAGGAAAAAAAAAATTAGGTTTAGGCCTGTGTCCACAAAAACAAATGTCTTTCAAAATAAATGTACTCCTCCTTCACATTTAGCTGTGGGTATTTAAAAACAGAATCTTTTATAAACGCTTGAGAAAATTATAAGATTTTTTAAAACATTTTTATTCAGTGTATACTTATACTGATTTTGGGGGGGGGGGAATGATTTGCAGTATACAGTATTGATGTGCTAAAAACAATTGTACAGTGCTGTGAAAAAAGGTATTTTCCTCATTACAGATTTCTTCAATATTTTTGATTACTGCCACACCTGTTCTCAATCAAGACATCATTTGAGTAGGACCTCCCTGACAAACTGAGGTACATCAAAACATCTTCAAAAGCGCAACATCGTGCCCGAGATCCAAGGAAATTCAGGAACAAATGAGAAACAATGTATTTGAGATCTATCAGCCTGCAAAATGTTACGATTCCATTTCTAAAGCTTTGGGACTCTAGCGAACCACAGTTGAAAACCTTCCCAGGTGTTGCGGGCCAACTGAAATTACCCTAGGAGTACAACGATGACTTATCCAAGAGATCACAAAAGACCCCACAACAAAATCCAAAGAACTGCAGGCCTCACTTGCCTCAGTTATGGTCAGAGGTCATGCCTCCCTGATAAGAAAAAGAATGGGCAGAAATGGCCTGCATGGCAGAGTTCAAAGACAAAAACAATTGCAAACCAAAAAGCACTTTAAGGCTTGTCTCAGTTTTTCCAGAACATATCTTGATAATCCCCAAGACTTTTAGAAAAACATTCTGTGGACTGATGAAACAAAAGTTGAACTCTTTAAAAAGTGTGTGTCCCATTACATCTGGCATGAACGTAACACTGCATTTCAGAAAAAGAACTTCATACCAACAGTAAAAAGTGCGGTGATGGTGTGACAGTCTGGGGCTGTTTTGCTGCTTCAGGACCTGGAAGACTTGCTGTGATAAATGGGACCATGAATTCTGCTGTCTACCAAATCATCCTGAAGGAAAATGTCCAGCCATCTATTTGTGACCTCAAGCTGAAACCAACTTGGGTTTCTGGAGCAGGACAATGATTTAAAACACACCAGGAAGTCCACCTCTGAATGGCTGAAGAAAAACAAAATGAAGACTTTGGAGTGACCTAGTCAAAGTCTTGGCCTGAATCCTATTGAGATACAGTGGTATGACCTTAAAAAGGTCATTTATGCTTGAAAACCCTCCAATGTGACTTAATTACAACAATTCTGCAAAGGTGACTGGGCTAAAATTCCTCCACAGCTGTAAAAGACTCACTGCAAGTTATCGCAAATGCTTCATTGCAGTTGTTGCTGCTAAAGGTGGCCCAACCAGTTAATAGGTTAAGGGGACAATCACTTTTTCAAACAGGGCAATGGATTATATATTTTTTTCTCCCTTCATAATTAACAAATTAATTTAAAAAAACTGCATTTTGTGTTGTCTTTGACTAATATTTAAATTGGTTCGATGTTCTGAACACTGAAGGGTGACAAACATGCAAAGCTAAAAAAACTTTAAAAAAGGAAATCAGGAGGGGGGCAACACTTCTTCACACCACTGTGTGTGTGTGTATATATATATATATATATATATATATATATATATATATATATATATATATATATATATATATATATATATATATATATATATATATGAGCTCTCATGTAGATGTGATATAGAAAAGAATGGGTCACTTTCAGGAGCTCATTAAGATCTCTCCTGGTGCTCTGCCAGGATGCCACTGCAATAAATACAGTTATTAAATTTGCTCTCTATCCCGCAGTCAGCTGTTAGTGATGTTTTTAAAAAGTAGAAGTGGTCACAAACTTTCTTCAGGTTCAATGGCTATAGACTTCCAAACTACACATTACCTTCATATTAGCTCAAGAGCTGTGCCTCAAGAGGACCATTCTTGGAACTGGCTTTCATGACCAAACAGCGGCATGCAAGCCTTACATCAACAAATGCAATGCAATGAGTTGATGAATTGGTGTAAAGCACACTGCCACTTGACTCTAGATTAGTGGAGACGTGTTCTCTGGAGTAACAAATCATGTTACCCTATCTGGAAAACCATTGGGCAACTCTGGGCTTGGCAGTTGCCAGGAGATCAGCAATTGCATGACTACTCTGTGACAAATGCAAAATTTGGCACTGAGGGGATCATGGTTATCCAAGAGTTGCGCTCAACTCTTCAGTTCCAGTAAAAGGAACTCCTAATGCGTCAGCAAATCAAAACATTTTGGAAAATTTCATGCTCCCAACTTTGCAGGAATCATTTGGAGATGGCCTCTTTCTGTTCCAACAATACTAGGCACCTGGGCACAAAACAAGGTCCATAAGCCATCATCCATGTGGATGAGTGAGTTTGGTGTCAAGAATCTGACTGGTCAGCACAGAGTCCTGACCTTAACCTGACAGAACACCTTTGGATGAGTTGTCGCAGAGACAGCAGGCCTGACCAGGCAAATGTGCTTCTGAAAGAATGCTTAAAAAGTCCCCATAAACATGCCCACGTTATGGAAAGCCTTCCCAGAACAAATGAAACTGTTATATCTGTAAGGGGTGGGCCAACATGTCCAAATTCACCTTCTTACTCATATTGTCTTTACATTGCATTTTGGTTTTTAATTATACTTTCAGTTTTAACTCAATTTGGAATAAGTTTCTTCATTTCGGTTTCCTTGGTTGGCTCTTCTTGTTAAAATGTACATGGAAATAGATGAACATTATAGATGGTCTTAAAGAAAACTCAACACCATGTTAGAAATCGCTCATGTCTTGTTTTTTTTCATAAAAAAATATAGTTGTATGCATTAGAGCACAAATATTTCTGCGGTATAAGTTTATTCTACTCTGTATTTTAGTACTTTCCTTTTCCTTTTGGCAAGCCTGGTCAAATTGCATCCACTTTGTTACTGGTAGTGTTGTTGAAGATAGTAAATTTTAAAGTGAAGCAGTTTGTTTTTGTAGCTTCTCATATGTTGTGAGCTGTATTTCGGAAATAATTGTTTTGCAGTTTAACTAAATTGTTTGTTTTTGTCTGTTTCGATAATCACCCTAGTTGCTTTCACTCGGTCTTCCACCAACCTGAAGGCCAACATCTGGACATGGTCTCTGCACCTCCTGCTCAGCAACATGTTTGGCTCTGTCCCCTTTCACTCTCGCTTTCCCTTTTAGGCTGTCTGTCCTTCCTCAGTGTTTCCCCCCGGGGTAATTGTGGGGTAATTTATGAAGTTCGAGCAGCATGGAGTAGGCCAGTGTATAAGACAGCCTGCTGACCATCTCCATTCAGCTCCTGGACTCCTTTTATTCCTGTGTGCCTGGATGCCTCCTCCTGACTACCCTCGCCCTGCAGCCTTCCACAGCATGCAATCCTCCATGGCCCCTTAAAGATGAAGGCGAAAGTTATTGGAGTCTTTAGTGACTCATAAACATCCTAGGGGATTTTCATACTGCCTTTGTGTCTTTGTTGTGGGTAAGATAATGCAATTGTTTCAGGCAGTGTAAATGAATAAATCACAGAGCAGTTTGCGATAACAAAAGGCAACACTCCCTGTTCTCAGAAACACTTGTCGGCCCGTTCAGGTGCTTGGGGAAACAATTTTATATCCTTTTCTCCTGCTAAATCTACATATAAAAGCTGCAGAATTTCATATGCAGTGCCTTGCAAAAGTTTCCAGATCCCTTGAAGCATTTCATATTTTCTCACTTCACATCTAACCACAATATGTTCTCTCACATGAAATCCCAATACCATGCACTGAAGTTTGTGGTTGTGAAGTGACATGATTTTTATTCATTTCCTAGTCAACATTTTGTAGAATCCTTTTTCTTGCTGCTGGTACAGCTGGAAGTTTTAGATGTTTTAACTGCATATCTTGCACATTTGCTCATCTTGAACCAGAAATGTTTGTCCATTCTTCTTTGCAAAATAGTTCAGGCTCAGTCAGATTGGATGGGGTGCATTTCACCTCATCTGAACAGAGGATCTTGTTCACATGCACTGCTGTCTCCTGCATGGCTTGTGACAAACTCCCTTATGGCTTTTCTTTCACAATACCTTTCTTATTGCCATTCTTCAAAAATATTAGATTTATTGAGATCATGACTAATCGTTGTTGTCACAATGTGTGATTGTGAAGGACCCAAACGCAGAAAAGAAGGAGGCAAAGTCATGCTAACTGTGATTTACCTAAAAAATAAAGCCAAGCTCCAAAATTACCTGGAGGAATCAGTGAGGAAAAACCAACAGGGAGCAAACCAGCCAGGAACATGAAAGGTAATTGGAGGATCTGACAAATTACTGTGCAAATTGAGATGTATAGATCCTAGGAAAATAACTGCTAGAGTGAAAACAGGTGAGGGGTTGTCAATAAGATTCAACTCTGAAGGAGAATAGGCAACGGATACATTCCTCTACAGTCCTTGGTGAGTCACCTGGGAAGGAGTGATGACAAGGTGGTGTGAGAGGAGTTTTCGTCCTAAATTCAGAGCAAAGCATTTGTAGATAGTATGAGGTCAAAGACGACATATGAGAGTGATCGATTTTAATCACATCATTGATCACTGATAACATAAAAGTGTGATAATAAAATATAATACAATACAAGGGATCACACACATACTCGGAAATGGTTCACATTCTACTAAGTGACATTATGTTTTATAACTGCACCCAAACAACTATTTATTTTAGTCCACATGATCAAAGTAGGCCTTCCCAGTTGATCTGAATGGAGCATCAGAGACATGCCCTGGCTGGTGCACAAATTTTTTGTCCAAAGAACAAATGGTGCACATCCACTGAGGGACAATGCTCAGAAATGGCATAGGAACTATGTAAAAACATTACAAGAAAAACATTCAGAAACAACTGAATAGAATTGAAAGAAAACACAGCAATAAGCAAAAAAATCACTACAAAGAAAAGTCATGAATCTGCTTTACTCCAAAATAAGCTAAAATAACACAAAACTCAGAACCAAGGTGACAAAATCGAACCAAGAGTTGCTGTATCTGGAGACTTTCCCACGCTGATCTGTTGATCTATGCAGGTCTTCCAGAGTTACCTTGGGCTTCTTGCTCACTCCTCTGATTCATGCTTCTCACGAACATTCTGCCTGTTTTGGAGGACGACCATGTCTTGTTGGGTTTGCAGCTGCTCCAAACACTTTTCACTGAGGATATTGTTTTAAAACCTAACTTTTCATTAAACTTCTCTACAACTTTCTACCTGAACTGTCTGCTGTCTATCTTGCTCGTCATGATGCTGATTGTTTACTAATGTCCTTTAACAATCCTCTAAACCCTTCTCAGAACAGCTATATTATGTAGTGAGATTAAATTAGACATAAATGACCTGAATTCACTAACCATGTGACCTCTGAAGGTAATTGCTTGCATTGGATTTTATTCAGGTGTAATAAAATAATGTGGGATGAATCCAAATTTTCCAGTTCACAAATATGCACTACTTTGTACTCGTCAATTTCATAAAATCCCAATATAAGACAATGAAGTCTTTTGGCTGTAATGTGACTGTGTGGAAAATTTGAAGGGAATTGCATACTTTTGCAAAGAGCTGTATTTGAGCTCATGCAAGAGTCATAATACGTGATCCATACTGAAAAAAACTGTAAACAGCCCCAGCCTGCTGTTTATTCTCTGCAGGCTCCTCTTTCAGCCACATGCCCAGATTAAAGCTTGGTGGGTGTAGAGAAGATCGAGCCACTGATCCTGTTAAACAATGACCAGCAGAGAGCAAAAGAGGCCTTATGCTCAACAGCACAGGTTTGCTCTTCAGCTCAGCGCTTTATTGAGCTATAAGAGGCTCTAATCTGGACTGATCCTCTGTCACTACAAGCATATGCCTGTGATAATGCCCTCATTTTATGGTCACCTGAGCACTTTCATTGGAGTGCACCCCATGAGGCAACAGAAAGCGGGTCTGTAAAGCCGGGAGGGGAAGAAAAAAGGATGTCTCAGAGCTCAGTACTGGATAAAGGGTCCTGAAAGGTGACATCTAGAGAAGAAAGTTAAACACTCTGATGGAGGGTTAAAAACTGAAGGATTATATGGAAACATGGAAGGTGGCTACGCTTTCATTTATAAAATGCAAGGCTTTGAGATCCTTCTGTCTCTCTGTGTGGCCCTTTGCCTATGCAAACACATGAATAAGAATAAGAAGTACTCGGAGAATGGGACTTCTTTGTCGCATGCATATAAAAATGAAGTAATAGAAGGACTGCTGATGCACTCAGTTGATGAGCTAGAGTCCATATGTTTCCCTATTCTTGATTTCAATACTCTCTCCTGCACCCAAGTATTTCTTCTATCCATTTTTTCATCGATGTATCATGAATGGTCAAAATATTCAACATGATTTTTTTCAAATTCCATTTAGAGCTAAAAGCTTTTATTTTCTTCAGAACAAAATTGTGGCACTAAACTATTGAAAGACTAGAATATTTTGTCTAACATTGTTAATTAGGATCAGACCCAATTAATGGATGAGAATCCAGCATCCATTTTGGCTCAGGGCCTAACGATGGGAAAATCCATATGCTCCAAATAAATGGCTTATGTTAGCTCTCAAGGTTCCCCCAATTATAATATCCCTGAATATTGACTGATCCAAAGCCCCCTGATGGAGTAGTGGTGGTGATGGTGGGGAGTCTTCAGAACCCTTTTGATTCCTGGTTTTGATGCTCTTTAAGTCCATGAGTAGAATCGGTTTGGGAGGATTTCTTGGTTTGAAGGGTTACCTCTGGGAGATTCATCTAGGATTTACCAATGTACAATCAGAGGAGCAATTATAGACTACATAAACTACATCACTGTTTTTTTTTTACATGTCTTTATAGTGAAAAGTTAATACAATATGGTCAGAATATGAAAGTACTTTTACCAGAGGAGGATATTTGGATAAAAAATTTTAATAATTAAATGAGCAGGGAATCTTTTTTGATCCGTTTAATAAAAATTAACATCATATCATGCCATATCGTTTGAATAGTAATAACTAGACTATTAAAAACTTTTGTTTTTCATTTGCTATCATAAAATGAGAAAAGATTGTTTACAGCCATACAAAACATTTAAGGGAAGAGCTTTAATTTATACATTAAAACATGAAGGAAAGGGAAAAAGTTTTAAAAAGTTTTCTAAAATTGGATCACTTTTATTTACTACTGCAGTTAGAACACAGGAGAGTCTAACATGTTTTGAATCAATAACATTATATATAACAGGTTAACAAGTTTACTGGCCTGTGAGAGATTTCATACTTATGATAATGTCATAGTTATGATATGAATACCACAGTTTGACAGTGCCAGAACATTCACACAAAACTCTAAAACAGTTTCTAACTGCTTTTGCTTGAAACAGAAAAGCAACAATGAATAATGATGCTGTTAAAAATATAACTATCAGTTGTTATACTTGTATATTCTGTCACACTGAATTGTTTACATTTTGATAAAATAGACTCAAGTAAAAGGATTTAATTATCCATTCACTGTCTATGCCCACTTATCGTTGCACGGGAGTTGGGACCTAAGTTCAGCAGACAGTGGGCAACAAGCAGGACACACTCTGGACAGGTCCATAACAGGGTACCAGAGTAACACACAGGACAAACAACCATGCATGCGCACACTTAAACTTAATCCTAAAGACAATTTAGAGAGACCAGTTAACAGTCATGCATGGTGAGAAGAACCCACGTATGCATAGGACATGCAAAACATCAAAACTCCTTGCAGAAAGACCCAAGACCAGGATTTACACCTAGGACCTTCTTGATGCAAAGCAACAGCATCAACAACTGTGCCACTCTATAGCCCCATACTTATTATGTAGAATTACATACTTTTTTGCCATAATGCTCATTATTAAATCAAACATTATTGTCATTTAGCTGTACATACAACGGTAGTGCAGATTAAAAGAAAAATCCACATCTCTAAACCCTTCCCCCATATAAAATAATAAATTACTTAAATAAAGGTCTAATACTAGACTAAGATGCAGCGGGCTGCATAACCAGATCAGCAGTTTAGCGTTCTCACAGCTTGTGGGAGGAAGCTGTTGATCAGAGTAACACTGAGTATAAAAAATTGATAAAATGCTTGAAGAAATGTTAACGGTGCCTGCAGTTGGCACATACTATCCAGTAACATAAAGGTTTTGTTGATAAATTAGGCCTAAATGGATCAGCTTTAGACTTTAAAGGGATTTCAAACTCTGGAACTTGTGTCTATAAATATTCTAAAGCATGAAAAAGAAAGACTTATATTTGGGAAATAAGGATATCAACATACATTATAGAAACAACATTTCTGAGAAGAATCAATTTGCAGTCTATTATGCTAAAGACAGGCATCATACCCACATAAGCCTTATCCTACGGCTAGGCTAGCAAAGCCACTTGTATCTTAAGATCATGTTCGTGAACAGCAGTTACCACTATCTCCTACAGAAACTGCAGCTTAAATTTAAACATTAGCTAAAATTCTAACATTAACATGTTTGCTATCAAAGAACAACATATGTCTCATGCAACTGGTGAAAACCCAGACACTTCACCACTTCCTCTGGTTTCTCATTAGAAGGACTCTAAACCGTGGTAACGGTTGAATGAAAAATTTAGGTTTTGAAACAAAAACTTTTTTGAATTCTTGATGCATGTTGATAGTGATAATCATCCCTTGTCAGTTACCAATCCCCAATCAATTTGTTTTTATTAAAATAAACCTACCTGATTTGTGCATTTTCATAATGCCCCTACAATTACGTAAAACCTCTGTTAATGCAGGCACATCACTTTCAGTTTTCCTATTTTATCCTTTTGCATTTAAAAGCCTCCAAATGTGTTATGTGAAAAACACAACTTTCCAAATTTCAGCTATGAATACTAAAAATGTTTCTTTAAATGATCTTATTGAAAGCTTTGCAGTTGCTGCTCCCTCCAGGAATCTATGCAATGGAATCTCTCTTGCTGCTCTGGAAAATACTGCTTGTAGCCTGCTATTGCATTTCACAGAAGATTTGTTTGGCGCTGCCGTGAGAACCACATTGTGTTGTGTTTGTCCCAAAACATCTGAAGGTACAAGCTAAGTAGGAATTTGGAAATCCTGAAATAAGTTTTTGGAGTGTGTCTCTAATGTTTAAAGCTGAAAAAGGGAAGATTTTACTGAAGTATTTCTTTTGTGAACCAAAATAGGAGTAAAATTTAAGAATTAGAAGCCATACTGTTTAATTATCAAAAGAGAGTGCTTTGTCCTCTTTAGTATCTTTTTTGCTCCTCAAATATAGGACCCTCTTCCAGTGATAGTGGTGTGATTTCACAGACTGTTTGGAAAGCTGAGTCAAATTGATTTGACCTTCTTTGTCTTAACTCCTAGTTGAATTGTACCTAGTCTTCCATTAACACTGCTCTTTACATGTTTAAGTTACCTCATATGGTGCCTCATACCTTTCTCCAAAGTGTCTCATAGAAACTTTATGTAAATAAGGCCTTGGAGGCATCATCTATCTGGTGCAATGGCAGACAGCAATAAAAATGGTGGCCTGTTGAACTCAAAGGTCATCACTTTCACTTTCTTCTCAGTCAAAATGAAAAACTCAAGAAAAACAATTCTATTTTTGATTGATCTTTTTTTGTGACATAAACTGCATTATTTATACAGTCGTGGATGATTCCTATGAGTATAACTCAAAAAGATATGTCAACAAATCCCTGATTTGGTTAATGTGTAGTGGACTCATTAGATCAGGGGAGTTAAAGGGGGTGTGGGAAGGTGAAGTGGGGGCTGCTAGAAGGAGGTGTAACAGGGGGGTGAAAGTGTGCCCCTTCTGCAATTGGCTGTAGCCCTAAGTGTCTCATTATGCAGCTTATTGTTCCTTTGTTGTGTCCGCAATATAAATACACACCAGCAGGCCCACGGCGTGACAGATTTCAAACACTTTCACTCCTGTGGACAGACTGTGTAGCAAAAACTCTGTAACTCTTTTAAAATTAGGGATTTTGGAGGATTTTAAAAAAAACCAAAAAAAAACCGAAAATGGATTCAGATGCCAGCTCCACGTGCAGCCGATCTTCATCTCCAGATCTGGTGGTGGATGACTCTGCCGGCAGCTTTTTCTCCAACAATATGTTTCAGAAATACTGCCAGGAGAATAGAAATGGCAATGAAGCCGACCAAGGCAGGACAGAACGCTGCAGCGGAGGCGGGAAGACCAAGAGCAGGTCTGAACTCAGCAAGGAGGAGATGCAAGACCTGAGGCTCAAAGTCAACAGCCGGGAGAGGAAGAGGATGCATGACCTGAACCAGGCCATGGATGGCCTGAGGGAGGTGATGCCCTATGCTCACGGACCTTCTGTTCGCAAACTTTCCAAAATATCCACCTTGCTTCTAGCTCGCAACTACATCCTCATGCTGTCCAGCTCTTTGGAGGAGATGAAAAAACTGGTAGGGGACGTCTACGGAGGTGGCGCTGCTGCCCAGAGCCGCTCCACTGCCCACTCAACTATCAGCCATGCAGCCACATCAGTTCACCTTCCTCTACATCCTCTGGCCCAGTCCCTTCACTCTCTGGTGGGCAGCACACCTTCAGCTCTGCAGCATCACTCCTCTCCTCCCTCTTCAGCTCCAGCTCCTCATTCCCCTCCATCAGCTAGCTTCCTGGGCTTTCATGCTCCAGTGCAGGGCCTTCTTAAAGACCCTCTCCACCTTGGTGGCTCCTACAGGCACTTTCCTGGCATGCCATGTCCGTGCACCCTCTGTCAGCCTCTGCCGACTACCACCTCCACGTTGCACAGCTTGTCTATGAACAAATGAAGGAGGACTCATCACAGACTGACTGATGCCAAACTTGTTCATATTGTACATATAAAACTGCTGCTATTTTGTCAAAAAAAAAATATTTTGTGCTTTGTTGATAGAGCAACTTTGGGGTTTTTACTGGAGTAACATCTGTAACTTATCCAATGTTTGTGGTAAGGGAAGCTTGTAAAAATGTGGAACACATATGTTCAGGATTTCTATTTTCCTAAATTAAAAAATAAATTTGAAACTAACTTGTTTCCCTCATTGTTCCTATTAATTGTATTACTTTATCCAGAGTCCTGCTGAACAATAAAAACTGTACAAAACATTTTTCTTCAAAAGTAAAAATCTCAGACCAGAAATCAGACACACAAGTTTAAATTCTTTGCAATGCAACTCAGAAGCCATAGATTTTAGTAGTAGAAATTGGTAAAAGGGGGTCATTTGTTGCTAACCAGCTTAGGACACACTAAGAGCTAAGGAGGGACAGCAGGGTGAGACAATACAGCAGCAGAGGCTGAATGTGGGACCATCAATCTTCACCTCAACAGGGTGTTGGAGATGAAAGGACAACACAGGCGCCACGAAGGCGCGTCACTTTTGTCAGATGCAGGCGAGGGACACAACGGTGTCCTCAGCTGCGGGCCAGCCATTTGTCACTGTCTCGTATGATTATGATTATAGGAATACAAAAGGATTAAATTAAAGTGAAAGTCATAGTGCAGTTTGATGAAAATTTCCACACATCATCCAAACTCTGCAGTCAGTTCTTGCTGTATTGGGCATAAAAGTCAAAATTCAGATGATGTGCAAGAAAAATGGCTCAAATAAACCACAAACCTGACTGTTTATGCAAACAAGACCAATGAAGAGCCATGAACATGGTTTAGGCAAACAAGTCAGCAATGGCTGGCCTTCACTTAGCAACAAATCAAGCGTGTAAAATACATGCTTATCCTCCCACGGCTGACAGATGAGCTGGAGATCAGGGAGAATGAAGAGATGTAAGTCATTCTCACCCACCTCCTCCTCATCACAGAGCTGAAGAGGGTCTAAACAATGGCCATGCATGGGACACAAAGACAGGGGGAGTCAAAGCTCTCGTGCCTGGGACATAGACCCCCCTCCATTCAATTTACATTTCATCATGGTAACAAGCGCTGTCGGGCCAAAAGGCCTGACACTCTCGCTCGCCACAAAGGCGGTTAGCTCAAATATATGAGGCTATTGACACTGTAAAGAGCTCCTGTCAGCACCGGGGGTTTGTCAGCTGTGGGATGTCTCAGTAGGGGGAAGCAGCTGCCAGCCAAACCAAGCGGTGTAGCTTCTGTCGTGGGGACCGGCACCATGCCGTCACCTGGTCCCTGGTCCCATGACACAGAGAGCCCCAATCCTCCCCCTCTTTACTGGGGCACAGGTGGGAATGGGAAGCTGAACACATTGAGGAGATTAGTGGGGATCGGCTTCCCTTTGCTGGAGGTAGATAATTAGAGACACTGACTTGTGCAAAGCTGGTGTTTTCTGATTGGAAGCAGATGGTGTTAACCCACAATATGGCATCAGTGGTCTGGAAAGTCTACATGCGTGTGTGTGTTTGTGGGTGGGTGTGATGACTGTGGTGTGTAATGGATATGCTTTTTAAATCATACAATATGGGCATGTCCTCTGTGTACCATTATGAGCAGTCTCTGCAGTGATCACTGTGGTCCTCAGCATACGCCAACAAGCAGAGGAAGTTCTGGTTTAAATGATACATGTAACATGTAACTACCTCCACAACAAAAAAAAAAAAATCATTCCTACAGTTATATTTAAAAAAAAAAACTAGTTAAATAGTTTGAGAATCAGTTGCTACATCTGAATTTATTAATTAGTAGGTTGTGGAAAATAAGAGCTGTAAATCTGAGCTTCATTAAACATAAAGGTTTTAATAGCATTACGACTACTGTTAAACTAGCTTAAAGAAAATCTGCTTAGAAAATTAAAACCTAAAAATTTTAAATTTAGTATGGTTAAAAAACAAATAAAAAGTTATTTTTATTATTCTAATAGAACTTAGTTATGACCCCAACTCTTACCCTTTTAAACACGTTTAACTAGGTTTCATGGTCTAACAAGAACATGTTCAATTAATTAATTTTGGTAAAATGCCCAGAATAAAGTATCTTAATATTGTTACGAAATTCATGTGACTTTTTTAAAGAGGATTTTGTTGGCTCTAGTGGCCTTTATTTTACAGTGAAACGACAGGAAGGTGGGTTGTGAGAGAGAGGGAAGACATGCATCAAAGGTCAACAAGCCGGGACTCAAAGCCGTGACGGTCACGTCGAGGACTGAGGCCTCCATAGATGGGTCACACGCTCTACCCCTGCGCCAATGCTGCACCCAAGATTTCAGAAACTTTGATGACTTCAGTGAAAACATTTTGAAAAGTATTTGGGTAAGTTGGTTTGTTGATATAAAAATCACATTCAGCTTTAAAAATAAAAATATTTATTCACTGACATTTGCATACATTGTTAATAAAAAAAAATACAATTTTTTCACATTACTATACATGAAATAATTACTGCCAGGAGAATAGAAATGGCAGTAATGCTGATGAAGGCAGGACAGAACGCTACAGCAGAGGCGGGAAGACCAAGAGCAGGTCTAAACTCAGCAAGGAGGAGATGCAAGACCTTAGGCTCAAAGTCAACAGCTGGGAGGGGAAGAGGATGCATGACCTGAACCAGGCTGAGGGAGGTGATGCCCTACGGCCTTCTGTTCACAAACTCCAAAATATCCACCTTGCTTCTAGCTCGTAACGTCATCCTCAAGCTGTCCAGCTCTTTGGGTGAGATGAAAAAACTGGAAGGGGACGTTTACAGAGGTGGCGCTGCTGCCCAGAGCCACTCCACTGCCCACTCAACTATCAACCTGTTCCTGTTTTGTGGTGGTGTAAACTTTCTGGCATCATCAAAACTTTCTGGCATCATCTATTGTAGGGCAAGATTCTTAGCACCCCAAAGGCATTAAATTCACCAATGCTGATTAGCTGATTGGTTTATTATTTTTCCCTTGTAACCAAACACGATTGGCTATTTAGCTCCACTACTGGGTTGCTATTAGCAGCGCCTCAGAAGAGAACCAACAGGAGTCTGTCGGGGGAAATTCACTGTTGAATTAGAGTCTGTAGGACGAAATGTTGTGTAAATAATTCAGATTACATTTAGGCACATGGTATTAAGAAAAACAGGGTAATACAGTTTTTAAATAATTTTTAGATCCCCCCCCCCCCCGCCCGCCCCCAGTTGCCACTAACTGTGGGTCTCTTAGTACAGTAGATGCAACTGTGTACCCATCTTCTGAAGGCTACTTTCAGCAAGATAATGCACTGTGTCACAAAGCTTAAATTATCTCAAACTGGTTTCTTGAATATGACAATTATTTCATTGTACTGCAATGGCCTCCACAGTCACCAGATCTCAGTCCAACAGAGCAAGTTAGGGATGTGGTGGAACAGGAGATTCTCATCATAGTTTTGCAACTGGCAAATCTGCCGCAAATGCATGATGCTATCATGTCAATATCAACAAAAATCTCTGAGGAATGCTTTCCATGTTTAAATATTTGCAACAACTCAAACCTAGGAATTCAAATAAACAAATTATTTAAATGTATTTGCCAATCTAGGCCACAATGCATGAATTAAGTGCCTCCGAGAACTGATGTTAACAACCTAAGAATGCTGTGCTATAGTATTACACATTCCCCTTTTTTGTTTAATGTCCACGCCCATGTGGACAGATGGATAAGTTAACTGCTTTAGATTCTGATCAATAGAGGGCTGCTTATCCCAACTTGGCTCTGGCCAACCTGCACTGACAGAGTTAATTAGGGAACTGAAAGGCCCAATTAAGGGAACTGAGGGGCCGGATGGGGGCAGACATATTGGAGGACATACGCACACATTATGCAGCGTCTGGAGAAAGGGGAACTTCAATTAAGGGAGGACACACTTCCAGAGGCTTGTTGCCTGTTCTTATTCATTTTATGCTCAGTAAAAACACCCCCTACCATCCTTTTTTTCCTACACAGAATACTGATGAGGGGAAAAGCACAGCTGCTTGGGATCAACGCACACATCAAATATGGTTAACACATTTGCTCACAGATGTACAGAGAGGAGGAGACTGATGACAGGATTCAGACTGGAATTGTTAAATGCTGATTAGTTTACATAATGGTTGAGAAAAGAATGCTTTGGTCTCTATACATTTAGCTTATTGCTTCAATTTGGTTTAACTGAAAATAAATTTGTATAGGCTTAAACTGTTACAATTCCTTGCTAAACATTTGCTCTAATATTATCTTCTTTTTTAACCACTAAAAATGTATTCTTTTGCTTTCAATGCATTGCAAAACTATTCATACCCCTTGAACTTTTTCATGTTTTCAAACCCTTAGTGTATTTTATTTGGATTTTATTTCATAGAGGACATGAAATGATGCATGGTTTACAAATAACCACGTGAAAAGTTTAAGGGGTATTTAAATTCATGAGTGTCATGTTTGAGGTTAGTAAAGGACCCAAATGCAGAGACTAACTGACCAAAACAGAGTTTATCTGAATATAAATATATAAATATCTGATCCTCATGATTAAAGAGCCTTATGATTAAAGATTTTTTTAAAAATTGCATTGTTCTCTGCAAGTTTGTCATTAACAGCATGACGTAATGACCTTATTATCTCCTTTTTTCCCCTCTGCATAAGCTTTAAAGAAACATGCCCAACTCTAGCTACCATTAATATATGCCTGAGCAGTGGACTGATCTCTGCGACTTTGTTTATTAGAATAACAATGTCTAAAGAAATAAGAATTTCTTTCTCAGGTCCTGGCTAAGCTTCTGATAGTAAATCTTATTTTAAAAATTGTCATAATCTCAACACAAATCCCGTCCCATTTTAACAAAGTCTGATTAATTCAGGTCAGTTGTAATGAGCTGATTTATCTAGCATCTCGGGGCACTTTCTATAAAATGCAGTTCAACTGGCTTGTGCTTTGTGCTGTATTTTTCTTCTGACTGAGGGGCTACAAGACAAAGTTTCTAAGTCATGGGGCGTTGCTAGCCTGGTAGAAACCAGCCCCTTGTTCTATGCTTTACTTTGTACAGAGGGTCTGGACTCTTGGCTATTGAGAAACGATTGCTTACTGGAGGTGTGGACTGTGTTGAAGTTTTACATTTTACTCAATTGTGAACGTTTGGCTGTGACGTTTGTAATGGGCCATTTCTACATTATGAAGCTTACCGGAAATTGCCTGCACTGTAAAAGACCATCCCCCAGTGCGAAGAGAGAAGTGCCAAGCCTGACGTGATGGTTGGTAATGCTATTTCAATATTTGGAAGTGTGGCCAACACAGACTGAATGGCTTCATTCAATTCTTCGGCTGCCATTGCCAAACTATAGGCAGACCACAATTCTAAACAGCAAAGAAAAGAATGTCATTGTTCATTTCATAACTTCTCCTTCTGTTCGATGATTGGCCTGGTTGAAATTCTATAAGAAAAATCCAGCTCAATGGGAGAAACCTCAGATGGAGCATTAAATGGAGATGAGAACTGAGCGGAACAGTGTGCAATGACAAGGCTAGGGCATTGCGTCATACATATTAAATTATATGCCACAACGGCACACAATTCCTTGGCTTGATTAAACAGTGGTTTGCAAGCAAACTACATCTTGCCTTACCATTTCATTGTCCTCATTTGATGTTACAAACCGCAAGCTCATTTTTGTGAAAACACTTGCCAATTTTTGCCCTTTTAGCTGTGTCCTTTTCCAGAGCTTTCCTCTTTTTAATCCTAGCCTTTTCCGTACCACTCTTGTTCCTTCTACTTTTAAACACAGCTGACCAAGAGCACTGACATGTTGCGTTAGGGTGCGTCTTCGAAAACAAAACATAACCAAAAACAAGAGCTGCCAGTGGAGGTGGACACAGTTCAGGGAGAGCATTTATACCAGGCCATTTTAACGTAAAATTGGCTTTCCCATGCTTACATTTTAATTGACATGACGCTCATGGCAAGATTGCTCTGCCCACATGGAATTGTAACTCAGGAAGAGTGAACCTCTGATAAACAAACAAGGTTACAACGGTGGAGGAAATGAAGCTCACAGCTATACCTGAGACGTTAGGTGAGGCATTTTTGCCATGTCAGCCAACATTAAAGCTGCAGTATATAACTTTTATAAAAATAGTTTTTTACATATTTGCTGAAACTGTCACTATGTCATGGCAGTATGGTGTTATGGACGTACGATTTTGTGGCCTGTTCTAACTATCTATTTGCTGCCCTAATTAAACATATCTGCTCTATCTATGCCACACTGCTCACTGCTGCATGCTTACATAACCATAACTGCTGATATCACATGAGTCACACACATAGTCAAGGATAAACTGATACAAGAGGATGACACCCCTTAGCAAGGGTTAAGAATGAGGCATAGATAAAAACAGGAATCGCGCTCCATTCTTTGCTTCATTTGGTTAATCCTTAAGATGTGCTAAGTGGAGCCTGGTACCGAAGGTGAGTGTCACTCTGTACCTGTTCCATTTGTCTACTCTGTACACTGATCATTTTTTTCTTGATTTTATACTGAACCATTTCTCATTATTTCACAAGGTAATACTTTGCTGGTTTTATTAGTTGGGTCCCGGAACTGGAGAGACACAAACCCGGTGGTGCATGGAAGGGGAAAGAGGGTGCACCGCCTAAATACAACAATGGTATGCGACAGGTAATCTGTGAAAAAAAATCGAGCTCCTCTGCCTTCTCCCAGTGCTCCCACTGCTATCTGAAAACAACCAATCAGAACCAGGAGGAGGGTCTTAGTGCTGTTAATCAACATTCGTGTGGCGCTGCTCATCCCCCCCTCCCGCCCTTGCTCTCTGTTACGCTGCAGCGAGCAGATACTAAGGCTAGTTAGCATGATTATGATTAAATAGTTTTCCTGTAATGTTAAGTTGTTTCTCCACCATTAGCACATGTAGTGGCAAGTAAATGAGGTTGAGTGATAGCGCCAAGACTTTCCTCCTGGCTCTGATTGGTTGCTTTTGGTCAGGAGCAGTGCATTTCTTCAGATGGCAATAGTAGCTCAGGGAGGAAGTCAATTTTTTTTCCACAGATTATCTGTCTCATAACATACTGTCACAACATGGTGACAGTTTTGACAAATATGTAAAAAAAAAATAAATAAAAAATTAATAAAAGTTATACACTGCAGCTTTAAGGAAAAGAAGATAGGCAAAACATTTTTTTGAACAAGTCATACATCAGGTCAGTGAAGTTATTTACAGGAAACCACGGAGAAATTGATATTAAAGCCCAAGGGACTGAATTTAAAAGATTCCAAATAAGGAGCGCTAAATTGCTTGTGCAAAAAATGAAAGTGTTTCATACAAGCCTGTAAAGAAACTTTGGGAGGGGGGGGGATTCTTCTTATTTGTTTTATCTTCAATATCCCTTTGGCTACATGATATGTTTTCTGCTCTCTAGTGACTGTTAATATTCATTTTTGTTTGTTTGTTAAATAACATGGCACAATATTAAAGTTAAGTCATGTTTTTCTTTTCTTTTCTTTTTTTCTTTTTTTTTTTTTTTTTGCATAAATATTGTCAGCAGTCTTTTATTTAACAATTTACAATCCTCTTTCCTCACCACAGCTACCGATGAAACATTCACTGCTGTTGGTAGAGGGCTCTGACTGGCCCTCTACCAACAATTTCTCTTCCTTATCTTCATCACTGGTTCCCTTTGAATTTGAGCCATCAAGTGACAAATTTACAGCCACTTCCCTTTTTATCCGACTATAGAAACAATGCACTGAAATTCCGCAAATAGATTTAGGGTACACAATACATTTAAATAATCCACATTTGAGGGTAAAATAAGGCTTAAATAGTATTTTAATATTGAACATATATATATTAAATTGCTCAAAATAAATAAATAAATAAATAAATAAATAAATAAATATATAAATAAAGTCTGAGAGTAACTATTCCTCTTTTATACGCCTAACTGGGCAACGTATCCCCCAGGATACAGACATTTAATGCCTAATTATCCAAGCTGTTTAAATGCAACTCATATCTTTTTTTCACAACTATATATTTTAAATCACTCCTAAAGAACAACATTTTACAAGTCCTCTCATTTGAGTATGTATATCAGAAATAACTATTCTTAACTCACAATGTGTATCTTCTTCCATGAGGTCTACCATTTTGGACTTTATATAAAAATTTATCAGTTTGTTTTTGAATGCTGTCATAAGGTAACATGACATCAATATTTTCTCCATCCCCCCCTTAAATGATGTGAAGTGCAGGTGGTTGATAGCTCTCTTGTGTAGAGGTTGTAAAATGTCTGTGTCTGACAGGATGCAAAAACCATTTAAGGGTTAACAGAGATATAAGTTTGAAAATAGTCTTTAATGGAGTCTTTTTGATCAGAAACATGTGTTTATTCATTTATAATTTGGACCCTTTCAACATAAAATACGTCACCGCGTCACGTCATCTTTTTGCGTTGCAGAACTGTTTGGTTCTTTGCAGCCACCGTAGTTTACGCAGCAAAAAATATATATTTTATTTCTAACTGTAAAATGCATATCCGTTTGATAAAACGGTTTCAATATCGTTCAGAAATTGTGACATATATGTATACCTGCCAAAATCTACGTCAGACTATATGACGTGGAAAAGTTTTTAAACCTACAGACTGAGGTCGGAGTTCACTATAATCTGATGATGTCATCGTCTGAAGATGGCTGAAGGGTGAGTGAGAAGTCGCAAAATACTTATTGTTTTTCGTTTTATTTTATTTAATAGCAGTGTTATATTACAGTGACATGTTCTTTGTTGAATTGTGTGTCTAATAAGTATTTATGTGGGTAATTTGCTGTTACTGTGGCGACCTGCAGTTTATGAAATGAGTTCAGGAAGTGGATTTGTTTACCAAAACATAGCAGAGGTAGCTTTAGCTTAGCCTGGTTAGCTTTGCAATAAAACTATTTAAATGTCTGAGTCAAACCCGCCAGACTACACACATGCGTAGTTTTAACGCCAATTATTCATATACAGCCGTTGAAGTTGCAACAAATAGCCCCTCTCGACGTATAATCTTATATTTGTCTAACAGCTGACGCTAGCGTGACGTTATCTCGCTCTCAGTATTTAACAAACGGAAACATAGAGAATGTCCACATTTAGACCGTGCAAACACTAACACTTTATTTTTATTAATATATGCTATGCTTTGATATATGTCTTCCACAGAGAAGGTTGGTGGGGAGGCTGGTTTCAGCAGAGCTTCCAGGCCGTGAAAGACAAGGTAATCTGAATTATCTCTGTTATCGCTGTTAAAATAAAGTAATGTTATGTCTCTATCCGAAGCATCAACCTCAGTCTGTGTAGCTGTTTGCAGTATTTAATTCTTCTGTCATGCATTTATTTATTCTCTTCCGCCTCTCTGAACAAACGTGTTGCTCAGCTTTGAGGATATTTTAGCACTTCAAGAATAAATGATTTGTGCACCAAACTTTTTTTTTAAAAGAGCTTTTGATTCTGATACCAAGATCACATATTGAAGTTACTAATTAAATGAAGTTACTATAGTTTAAAAACGTGAGATTTCGGGATAAATAATATCCTTTAATTTCCCGTCCGATTTTTGACCTTTCACCGAATATTCGTTCAGCAAAGGGCTTTACTGAATATTCTACCAGTGTCAGTGGTTGAGACAGAAATTTGTCAATACATATTTCATAATTAAGTTAAACACATTTGAAAACAGTGTGCATCTAAACCTAGGGCCTGCAGCTCTAAAGCCTCATGTGAGTCTTATTAGCCTTAACCCAAAATTTTCATATTAATTTTTATAACATTTGGCTGTAAATAATGTACTTTTTTTTTTTTTTTAAAGCAGGGTATCTTCTATAAATATAGAAAGCATCGAATTGGCCTCTCTCTACTCCAAAGTGTGTGGTTTTTTTCCACTTTGACAATTGTTTTTTGTTCTAAACTCTAAAAAATTTAGTTATCTAATTTCAGAATAAAACAATGAATAATATATAGTAGAATGCTATTGAAAAACTTGGCAAGTTATTTTTAGTAAGAGTCAAGAAAGTCTTGCAGCTCTTGACAAATTTCATTTGGTAGGAAGCAAGCATGGCTCTTTGGATTGCAAAGGTTTCTAATTTCTGGTTTAAATAGTCAAAATGTCCTCTCAAACAGAGGCTTTTGTACTAGGTGTGTCAAAACAATCATTTAATCTGTTAGATGTTAAACTAAACTTTCAAATGATACTGAGATCATGCATTGAAGTTAACAATTAGAGGAGTGACAGCATATTAAAATCATGGACAGAGAATGTTTCAAGGGCTTTAAAAAGGTATGTACTACTCTATTAAGTCAGTTAAGTTTTGTTCTGTTGATCATAAAAGAAAAATCCACCAGAACTAAATTTTGAAGGTTTGTTATAGCAACAGACTTCTTTCTACAATGAATGTTAAATGTTGCTGGGGCTGAAAAGCATCTGCTTTGCAGTATCAAATTACATAATATTGTTTTATAGGAACTTAAAGAATTTAAAATGACAAACTACAAGATTTCTTTTAAAATGTATGGTTCTTAAAGGGGTGGTGCTGGTTACTTTACAGTGTTTGGTGTATTTTCCCCAGATTTTTGTTTAGAACAAAACATAATTGTCCTCCATATTACAACATGATTTCCGGATATTTCTGTTGTTTTGGTAAAACTATCGAGAGAGTAGATTCTTATAAAAACTTATTCAAAATCTTAATGTACTAAGTATTTAACCTTTGCTGTTTATGAATTTAATGCTGAAATCTAAATATATAATCATATTTCAAATTAGCCTCCTGTGTCTTTTAATACCTTCCAATCAAACTAATTGCAACAGTTTCGTATGTGGGATGTTGAAATTGATGCAAATATGCAACAGAAAGCCCACAGGGGCACCACTGAGGATGGATAAATTCCTTTGGAACCAGAATAATATAAACTGTTAAAGGTATTAAAAGGGCTCCTTGCAGTGGTGAAAATCTATGCATAAGGTTTAATTTACGATTGGGTGTAAAGGTGTCAAATTTTCATTTGTTTGAAATTGTTTGAAATTTCAGTGTCAAGAGTTCATATACCCAATGAATAAAAACACTCACTGCCTGCTCACTGCATTTGGAAGAGAATATCCCCAACAGAGACATCTGTAACACTTCACAAACTATAACATTGTGGTTATGAATGCTCAGCTGGGATGTTAGCATAAAGTTATGATGTAGTGAAATTGAAATCTGTGTTCTGATCCAGATAACTGTTCTTGAGCTTCTTTGAGGACTTTATGTGCTTTACATACTTATTTTTAAAACATTTGAATATGTTTTGATATTGACTTTTTGATTTGACTTCCAGTTTGAGCACAAAAAAATTTCCTTACCACATCTTTTTGTCATTGGGGTTTTTTTTTTTTTTTTTTTTTTTGCCATCATCAGTATGGCCTCACTACTTGCCACAACTCTTTCCTCATGTTTTCTTAATAGCTGGCCACTTTGTTTTTAGAGTTATTGTGTCACTGTTACTGTAATTAACTATGACAAAACAGTTATTTGACTTCTGATTTTGTTTATCTGACTCTCTGCCCTGCAGTCATCTGAGGCCTTAGAATTCCTAAAGCGAGACCTGACCGAGTTCTCCACGGTAGTTCAGCATGACACAGCCTGCTCGATTGTGGCTACAGCCAATGCTGTCAAAAACAAACTCGCTGTAAGTCTTTGTCTTTTGTGTCATAAAAACAAGCGTTCAGATAAAGACGGACAATGTTGCTTCACTCCCACTGTAACATGCATGTTTTCCAGGTGGAAGGGTCTTCTGAGACAACGGAGAAGGTGAAGAAGAGCCTGTCTAGTTTCTTGGGGGTCATAACAGACACTCTTGCTCCACCTCCTGATAAAACCATTGATTGTGATGTGATCACGTTGGTGGCAACGCCAGCAGGAACCACAGAGGTTTATGACAGTTCTAAGGTCAGTACTGAATAGTTGTGACATGTGTTCAGAAACAAAGAAAACAAGTAATTAGAAACCATAAAATAAGATTTTTAAGTAAGACAGTGGTGTCCAAAGTTAGGAGTTGCACCAACTAGTCGACTTTAAGACTAGTTGATTCTTTGCTCTGTGATGACTTACGTGTCATGTTGACTAGTTGCAATCAGCTGAAAGATGAGGAACTAGGTGAGTTTGTCAGATAGTTTGAACTATAAAAATATTGAGTAATTTATCAAAGGTGTACTGCAAACTCCGGGCAAGGCTATCGGAATAATGTGAAGCATGTTACAGGTCGGGCTGTTTTTCATCCATCCAGATGATCAGTGTCACTGTGCGTGTTCAAGCTTCTAACCTGGCAGCTTTAGACTCTTATAAAAACACTGTCTGACAACATCTGGAAACATAGTTCAAGCTGCATTCTGAGGATCTAACGGAGTCTATCCCAGCCGTCGTCTGCATGCTGCTTCATCCTGCAAAGTCAGAGAGCTGCTGCCTGGAGTCACTGGAGCAGGCTGCTGCGCATCGAGGTAGAGCCGCCTGGAGCCACAGATGGGTGTGCTGAATTTAGCTGTAGTCAAAGGTGGTCCGTTTATAATAAGTTTAGTTTTATAATGTTCCAACGTGCACAACTGTAGTCCAGATAATGATTTGACTCCTATAGGGGCAGGTATCCAAGATGAGCATATACCCGATCATCAGTACCAGCCGGTTTCGGAGCAAGAAAGTCAGATTAGATTTTGTGCAACTTTTCAGACCACAGTGACTTAATATCACATGTCTGCTCCTCTGCTGCCAAAGAAGTCCAGGATAGTGTTTTGTTTTTTATTCTTTGTGTCCTGCATAAGAGACTTCTGTCTAAGCTGTCTTTTGTCCGTGTTTGCTGTGAATATAGTTAATAAAGCCTGCGAGTTGCTGTGAAGCATTTCCTCCTGTGTTTCTATAATGTCACAGCGACTAGCCAAAGTCGACACGACTTTTATCATGTTTACTTTGACTTTAAAAAAACATGAAGTCCTCCAACCCCTACTCAAAGTCAGCATGTTTCATTTCTTTCCCTGGTTCAACACACCTGGATCAAATAATGGTTCATTAGCAGGTCTATGCAGAACTCTGACATGCTGAGGAGGTAGTTGGATCAGTTGGAGCAGAAACACTTCTTAAACTGGCCCTTGAGGACGGGAGCTGGACACCCATGTTCTAGGACAGGGGTCTTCAACTCCAGGCCTTGAGGGCCGGTGTCCTAAACCGTTTAGATGTGTTCCTGGTCCAACACACCTAAATCAAATGGCTGAATTAACTCCTCAGTATGCAATCAAGTTCTTCAGAGTCTTGCTAATGACCTGATTTTGTGACTCAGGTGTGTTGAAGCAGAGAATCATCTAAAGGTTGCAGGACACCGGCCCTTGGGGACTGGAGTTTAAAACCCTTGTTCTAGGATGTTCATGCTACCATTCAAAGCTCTGCAAACGTATCCGGGACTTAATTGAGCACCACTTCAAGACATTTTTAAAGCAATAAAAAAATCTGTAAAGTAAATGTGAAGCACCTTGCATAGGTATTCATACACTATCATCTGTTCAAAAAAAGCAGTATTAGTCAGAGAGACAGCCAAGAGGCCAATTGCAATTTGTTGGAGCTGCAGCGATCCACACCCCAGGGAGAATATTTTATGGATAGGACAACTTAGGTCTGCATTATACAAATGTAGCATTTATGCAAGATTGGTAAAAAGAAAGCCACTGTTAAAAGAAAACAATAAGAAGTCCAGTTTAAAGTTTGCCATAAGCCATATAGGAGACTTACCAGACATGGTGAAGAAAGTGCTCTGGTCAGATGAGACTAAAGTTTAACTTTTTGGCCAACAAGCAAAACCCATCTTCATAGTGAAACATGGTGGTGGTAGCATGCTGAAAGAATGTGTTTCTTACAGGGGCAGGGAAGCTGGTCAGAGTTGATGGAAGATAGATGGAGGTAAATACAGGGCAATACTGTTAGAGGCTGCAAAAGACTAGAGACAGGAGCAAAGGTTCACCTAAAGTAAGACTCTAAGCATACAATCAGTCAGAGCAGCGAATAAATGCAGAAATAAATCCAATTGAGAACTTGTGGAAAGGCTTGAGAATTGATGTTCATGGTAAATACATACCCAAGACCTGACACTAATTGCAGGGAAAGATGGTTCTACAAATTATTGACTCAGGAGGCTTATTTGAAATGAGGACAACAGTGTTGAATCAGAGCAAACTTATTAGAACCCATGTCATACTTCAGCAAAGGCTCCAGGTTTAGAGCAGGTCGTATGACTGATGACAATTGATGATGCAAGACCCAGGGTTTGTGGCGGCGTCTTTTAGCTGCACAGGACTATAATGTGTATGTATGTGTATAGATGTGTAATACCTGTTTTTTTTTTTTTTTTAGCTCGATACTTGGTTTTCTGTGTTTATCTCTGAAGAAGCAGTATTTCATCTGGTTTTCCCTCGTTTCTGCACAGGGACACAAACGTGGTTTTCAATTTCAGCTGGCAGCTTGTAAAAACTTGTCTTAAGAGTTAGTGTGCCATTACAGTAAATAAATAATGCCTTTGAGGCTCTTTTTTTTTTTTTTTCCTGTTTCACTTGAACTTTTCTCTTCACTTTCCTAGCAGTATGATTTGATAGTACTCTCAAGTATATAGGTCAGTAAAACACAAAGTAATAAAAAATGTGAAGGCTTGCCTCAGCAGGTATTCCTCTGAGATCAGCTGCTAACCTGACAGCTGGCTTTTTAAAGCCTTTTCTGAACATGACCTGCTTTTATACAGGTTTTATGGGGAATCCCTTTGCAAGCATTCAGCAGCATGCTTGTTCAGGGTGTCTCTGGTTTTAATTTGTTCGTGACGGGACCAATAGTTGAAAGTAAGCACATGATTTGTATGTGTGAATAAAACGAACATTGTTCACTGATTTTTTTTTTTTTTTTTTTTTTTTTTTTTTCCCTGCAGGCACGTCTCTACAGTTTGCAAGCTGACCCTGCTACATACTGCAACGAGCCTGACGGTGAGATGGAGCTCAGTGAAGCAGTTTTTGTGACACGTTTATACCTGATTTTATTAACACTTCCCAAAGTTGTCACCGATATTTTAAGTTTACATTTCAGTGTTATAATATTACTGTGAAACGTTTCTGGCTCCTGTGAAGCCTTTCTACATATTTGTCATTATTTTTTTTTTTTATTCCTGCAGGTCCCCCTGAGCAGTTTGACTGCTGGCTGTCCAGTTTCAGTCTGGAAGAGAAGAAAGGAGAAATCTCTGAACTTTTGGTCAACAGTCCATCTATACGAGCACTCTACACAAAAATGGTATCGCCTGTGGTTCTCAACACTTTTAACTTCCTGAGCTCTGCTTGTCTTATTTTTATCCGAAAAATCCAGTAAAAGGAGTTTGTGTTTACTCCAGGTTCCAGCTGCTGTATCCCATTCAGAATTCTGGCAGAGGTATTTCTACAAGGTCTTCCAGCTGGATCAGGTACACTGCCATGTTTATTTGAAAGTATAGAAGAAATACGGGAAAGCTATAATGAAATAACTGCAGGTGGCTTTTGAAGATGCATTTCTAATCTCCCTTTAGGCTTCTAAGATGGAAATAAACAAGTCAAATGTTTGTCATGCGTAATGTCCTAACTTTTCATGCCTTACTGAGGAGCTATATGTATAAATTTGTTTGCCATTTGAATGAGTGAAGAACTTCATTCATTTTGGTAGAACATGTGTTGAGTGCCATCTGGTGGACAGTTTTGGAATTGCTCAGGATTTTCAGGCATTTAAGCATATCCCTTGCTCTCAGTATAGTGACCAGTGTTGTCAACATATAGCAGAGAACCAACTTTAAATTGGCAGATTTAGACACTTATTCAGCAACTTGTCATAAAGGCAGAGTTTGTTTTTCCATCTCTTGAGGTGAAAAAAGAAGAATATCTATCTATCTATCTATCTCTCTCTCTCTCTCTCTCTCTCTATATATATATATATATATATATATATATATATATATATATATATATATATGTATATATATATGTATATATATATATATATATATATATATATATATATATATATATATATATATATATATATATATAATAGTTGTAGCGGTATTTCCTGTTCAATGACAGTCAGTAGAGCCTAAAAAAATCTTTAAAAAAGAGAGAATTAGGATTAGCAGTTGCTGTAAAATAATGTTTTACTGTAATGATTGACCTGTTACATCAGTCAAATGCTTCCTCTGACTTCTTTTTAAACACCTCTCTGATTCTGAAAATGACTGAGTCCTCCTCACGCCACCACTTATTAGTGCTTGGGTGTGGTACATTTACTGAACAGTAAAAGATTGTATTTTTGTGTTTTCTTCTGGTTGGCCAACCTGAAAACCATCTGATTTTGATCACCAGGATATTTCTTGGTGCATCTCTGATGTCAGGGATCAGATTTCAGTATGCTTATGTCAAGGGCATAACAACATACTGTATCAGTAGCAAAGTATCACTTTATTACAGTCCCTCTAAGGAAATTTGCCTTGCAGCCAGGTGAAAACACAATCACTATACAACACTATCTAAAACAGGAAATAAAACTTAGGGGAAAACATCAGTATAAATATCAATGAAACCATCAGACTATAATGACAAATCAACCACACCCAGTCATATTTCAAATGTAATTAGTGAGAGAATAGATAAATACATAATCTATGTTGAGCCTCACAAAGCTCATCAGCTTGTCCTTTGGTAATCCATAAACCCCCCATTATCCTCCTGGATTTTTTTGTTTTATTCACTCTGGATTGAGCTGAAAACTGCTCCTGACAAACAATGCTTTGATCAGGACAAAATGTGCAAAAGTCAGTGTAATAGGACATTTTCCCTGCAAGGCATGTTGCAGATCTGTGCGGAAGCACTCACGGACATAGACTAAAAGTTTGACCTAAGCTTTTGAAAATAATTTAGCAAAGGTTTTTTATGCAGGTCACAAAAATACTCCGTGTCTTTGTCATTAAAGCCTTGTGAGAACAGACTAAGTTTGACAGAGCTTCAGAAACTGTAGAGATTTAGATGATTTTAAAAAATTCAAGATTTGTGGTTCCTTGGTAGCCAATAATAAAGGAATGAGTAATAATGGTAAACTTCTGACTGTACTGTAAAATATCACTAACAACATGAAAAATTTCCTATATTTAGAGCAAAAATATGTCAGTTTTTCTATGCTGTCTTCAGGAGGAGGCAAGGAGAGTGGCCCTGAAGCAAAGAGCAGAGCAAAGTGCCCACACAGAGACACTCGGATGGGAGGAGGAAGAGGAGGGTATGCAGGCAATGTTAACTAAAATCTGTCAGCTTTACAACAAAATCTTTCACTGACTATGTTCTCCGGTGTTTCTGATCACATTTCAGATGATTTTATTGGAGCCACTTCACCATCTCATCTCATCCTCACACCCCCATCAGACAGCAACCCACCTGGTAGCTCTACAGCTCCCACAGAGACAACCCTGCTGAGCCCTGTCCTTTCTCCAAGCGAAGAGCCCAACACCACCCTCTCAGTAAGCAGTGACAGCGTCAGCCTGCCGACACAGGTGGAGGTGCAGCCTCCACCCGTTGCCACAGAGCTCACCAAGAAACTGAATGAAGCATCGTTGGAGGATGTTGTTGACAAGAAACCAGAAGAGCAGAAGAGCGGAAAGAGTGACTCACCTCCAGAGGCTCAGGTGGAACCGTCTGGTGGGACGTTGGTGCGAGGTCCTGGTTCTAAACAACCAGAGATAATGAAAGAAGAGGGGCCGCAAGACCTGAGGGTGTTTGAGCTCAACTCTGACAGCGGAAAGTCAACACCCTCCAACAACGGCAAGAAAGGTACAATATCATCGTAGTTAATGTTACCACTTGAGAACCTCCAGTGACTTTAGAAGCTCCTCATTTTCATGTTTCCTTCCTCCAGGCTCTAGCACAGATGTGAGTGAGGACTGGGAGAAGGACTTTGAGCTGGACATGACAGAAGAAGAAGTCCAACTGGCTCTGTCTAAAATAGAAGATACCGGAGAGGTGAGTGTTTCAAGATCAAGATATCCTGCTAGTAAATCTGTATTGGAAAATCGTGCTATGTTCAGCTGCAAACATAGGTGCATTATAAACACAAGCTTCAGACCAATCAAGTGGTGCAAAAGAGGTATGTCTACCAGGACATTGAGAAACTGAAATGTGCTCATTATTCTTTGCAAAATCCCTCAAGCAGATTAGATGGAGAGAGAGCATTTATGAACATCAAGTTTCATGTTGTGCAAAAAAATTCTCAGTTAGATCTAATTTCAGGATGTTCTGTTCTAATACATGACTATGCTTCAATCCCAACCATTTCATGGTGGCTCTGGCTTTATGTTTAGCATCCATTGTCCTGCTGAAATTTGATTTTATTTAGGGGGCTGAATACATGTGCATGCTATATTGTTCTGATTTTTAATCGTAACAATTTTGAAAGGGATGAGGGATGAGTTTCCTTCCACAGTTATGGACCACCTGTTGTTGGTCTATCATGAAAAATCCCTGCGAACACGTTGAAGTTTGTGGTGATTATGAGTAAAATGTGAAAAGATTAAAGGGCCTTTTTACAAGGCACTGTAAAAACATAGTGGATGCATGCAATACTCAAGAAGTTACCAGCATACCTGTGAGCTGATGGCTTCTGGTAGGTTATACAACAAAAACAATAATCTGCTAGGAAAAGATAGAAAGCATCAGCAATGGTCAACATTTCATTAGAGACACACAGGACAAACAACCATGCTTGTACACACTCACACATAAGGACAATTTAGAGTAATCAGTTAACCGAGCACTCATATTTTTGAACTGTGGAAGGAGTACCTGGAGAGAACCCATGCATGCACGGGGAGAACATGCATACTCCATGCAGAAAGACCCCAAGCTGGGATTCAAACCCAGGATCTTCTTGCTGCAAGGCAACTGTTCTACCCACTGGTCCAGCGTGCAGCCCTCTTCCACACTCATAAAACATAAAAACCAAACAATTCAATGCTGAAAAGTTATAAGTAGTTATAGGAGGCCACAGTACAATAAATAATAGAAAAAAAGAAAGTCCGAGGAGTGTATTTATGATTTTAAAAAAGGCACCAGTTGCATTAAGAATAATTGTGATTTAGTCATGAGCAAACTCTATAGAGGTGGAGAGGGAAGGAAATTTGTCCTTGTTTGTATTTAAATTTACTCTCTCTGAACTGCCAACCTGGAGGAAGTTGTTCATATAAAGGATAAGGAGTTATCCAGAATTGTATTTGTATTGTGTTAGATAAAAATTAAAATGAGAAGTTGGGGATATTTTACTAATTCTTTCCCCGCCTTCTCCTCCTACCAGCTGGATGAAGACTGGGAGAACTGGGACTGAGAGCCTCACAAGCAGAACGTGTCTTGCTGTCAAAGCAGTCTCGGCAGATGAACCGTGCTTCTCGTGTTTTAACTCTTTTTCCACTCTGTCACCATGTCATAATTGTCAGTGGGGGATTTTCTAGCTGGCTTGGACCATGTGGTAAACCTGTTGAAAAGAGAAACAGAAAAATCCCAAAGGCAATAAGAACTGGACTGCTTCGTCAGCTGTCAGATTAGAGCAGATAAACTTCGAGAGAGGGTCTCAGAGTGTCCTCTCGTTTAGAAAGCTTATGACACTACTGTACGGCAGGTTGCATTTCTTCTGACCTTAAAGCTAATCGGCATTTAAAGTCAGTTAAGTCTTGCAGTGTCAGAGGAGTTGTTTTTTTCTCTTTATGCCATTAAATACATCTCTTGTTGCGAGTCTTAAATGTGGGCTGCAAAATGGCCATAAACTGTAATGCTGCTTGTCACCTTTCTAAGATGAAAGCGATCATTGAATGGTGATCCATCTTGTGTCCCTGTCTTTTGTTTCTCATCTTTATTATGCAAGTGAATCCAGGAAAATGGAAAAAATATTCTGGCCTTCTTTTCATTTTGGATTCCTCCTGACTTTGGTCATAAGGCCTTGCAAAACACACACAGCAGTGTGACGACTTGATCCAAATGTTTCCCTTCCCTGTTTGCACCCTGACATCATTTAATTCTGTATTTAAGCCTGTTGCCGACTGTATGTTAGTTTGTCACTTTCAAACACGTCATATGGGTTATGAACGTCTTGTTTATTAGAGCAAACTAGTTAATCACCAGTCACATTTGATGATGGGAAATTCAAACTGGTATGATATCTGATCCTTGAGTTTAAGGGTAGTGTTTCTTTCTATTTGCTTATTTGAGAAAAGACATATTAAGTTTCTCTGATGATTGGGAAAGCTCAGCAGATGGCGTGCCAAGCAGACCAAGGAGCAATCTTAGCACGCTCCAAGCTTTTTTTTTTTTTTTTTTTTTTTTTTTTTCTTTCTTTCTTTTTTCACCTGTACCGTATCTGAGAAAAGTAAGCCAAGAGTTGTAATATTTATATTGGAATAAATGCTTAATTATTGTAATTATCTGCTTTTGATTGCATGTCTGTGCAATGACATTATGCAAAACATTGTACAGATGGTTATTGTTGAGTTGTATGTTTTCTTTTTGTTGTTTTTAGGCTGTTATTCAAGTCTTTGTTGCATGTCTGTAATTTTCAGCTGTGTATTTCTCTCAGTTTGACTTAATCAGAGGTGTTCTGCACACATCTGTCTACAGAGTGGTCAGGATAATTTTCCAAGTATTTCACTCTATCTCAAATGATAATAATCATTAAAAAAAAAATCTTGCCTACGACAATTCTTGTCAAGAATTACAGCATATTTCTGGTTAAATGGTGGCGGTTCATGCATGAATGCAAACCCCTCCTGTGTTCCGTCATCATACACAAATGCAGAAAACTTGGTTTGTGGAAGTGAGAAGTTAGTTTTTTCTTGTTTTCACAAAAGGGTTTCCTAAATTCAAACTGTTTTAAAGAATCTGTAATTAGTGCACAATAATCGTTTTTCCATCATCGTTTTAACTTGTCAAAGTCTTAATGTCAAAAAAATGCTTTTTTGTGTTTTCAAAAATAGAATAAAGGACTGGATAAATCTCAAGCTACGTATTAGAGAATACTTGTTCAGTACAGAATAATCCAGTTCTACATGTTTTAGATTATGAACCGGAACTAATGCGGTGCAGTCCAGATTCCTTGAAAACAGTGAAATAATAAGAATTGCATCAACATGCAGCTATACTTGAAGCATTCGCACCATGCAGAACACATACACTTCCTGTTTGACATGCTAATATGAATATGGCACGACTGACTCACCCCTGACATCTCATATGGCCCTTGACCCCGTGGCCTTCGCACATGTCAACAATTGCTACAGGTAACAAGTAAACATTTTTACACTTCAGGAAAAAAATTTAACCTCACTTACTGATCTACCCCTAATTGCTATTCAGAATAAACGAGAAAATAAGCTAGAGAGGGTTAATAATTGTAAATTTTCCCATATGCTCAGGTTTTTAAATAATCTAAACTGTGGTTAGAAACTTTGCCTTGTTACATTATTGTTTAAAAAAATCTCTTAATTTCTTTGTATTTTAGTTTCAAGGAGCCAGATTTTCTTTTGCAGTTGTCCTGATCATTAGTCTCATTGATGCTCTCAAAGTCAGAGGTGGGTAGACTAACCAAAAATTGTACTCAAGCACAAGTAGCACTGCTTCAACATATTTTTGCTCAAGTACAAGAAAAAAGTAACCCTCCAAGAAATTACTTTAGAGTAAAAAAAGTATTTTATAAAAAGGTAACTTAAAAAAACTAGACATTTAATGTTTCAAAATGTCAGACGGACAGAGATATAAAGTTGTATGCAAATTTTGGCATTTTAAAGACTAAAATGAAAATTCATATGAATAATGTAATTACAAAATAATTCAGGCAAAGGAAACATTTTTCCAAATTAATTTCTTTCAGTATAAAACTTATGAAAATAAGTTTTACTGTAGGTAATATATACATATGTTAGAACAGGGTAAAGAACTGGTAGTGACATTATATACAGTTTACTGTCCAAACATGACCTTCAAATGGAACAAAAAGCTCCGCAGATAAAAAATAACAGAACAACAAAGCTTGTGCACAAAATCTCACTTTAACATAAACTGTAAGCCTGTTTCTGGTGCAGTTTTGGTTAAAACATGTTTGTTCTTGATTAAGATGCTCATAGTAGGTAGGTAGAGGATAAAGAAATTTTACTCAGAAAAGAGTAGTAGTACTTCTTGATATAAAGTTGCTCAAGTAAAAGTAAAAAGTACAGTGTTGTAAAACTACTATAAGAAGTACATTTTTTCCTAAACATTACCCAAGTAAATATAACTAGTTACTGCCCACCTTTTCTGAGAAACCCCCCTCCAAAAAAAACCTAAGACCTTCAGAAAGGATGGAGATCAAAACTGTGCAGCATCACACAGTACCAAACAATAGTTGATCAATTTTGTAATGACAACCCCAGCCACCAGATGGCGCTGTTGCTCCATGCAGTGATCTTCAGTCATAACTTGCCACTCCTTTTCTTTCAGCAGCATCCATCTCAGCTCTCATTAGCCACAATGGTTTTTCTCACATAAACTGATGTTATAGTTTCTACATTTCTACAAGGAATCGTTTAATTAATTACCCTGACTTACTGTATCAAGGGAAGAATTTGATAAATGTGTTTTGAGAATGTGTTTCTGGAGGCGTCAGACGGGTAAAATGTAGGTCACGGTGGAGGTACACCTGTGCAGCTGGCTGCCTCTGCAACATGGATGCTGCTAGTAAAAATGGCTACTGTCTATGTCTGTCTGGGTTTTTTTTTTTTTTTTTTTTTTTTTTTTTTTTTTTTTACACAAGAATGAGTGTGGTTGGTGTGTGTTCCTCCCCCAAGGATGGAGACTGATAAGAATTTTACTGAAATGTTAATTACTTTCAATAATTAAATAAGAAAAGTTATAGTATATAGGTTAATTACAAACACAGTAATCTATTATCATATTGTCACAAAAAAAAAAAAAAAAAAAAAAAGATTTGTAGCAGAGATGTTATGTTATTGCCTGCAAAATCACGGAGAAGACTGCTGACTTGACAGCTGTTCAGCAGACAGTCATTGACATCATTCACCAAAAGCCACAAAAGGTCGTTGATAAAGAGGCTGTCTGTTCACAGAGTGCTGTATCCAAGCTGAGTGGAAGGAAAAAATGAGGTAGAAAATAAGAGTTTTTGTTTTTAAATTCAATTACTGAAATAAATTAACTTTTCAATGAAATTCACATATTTTTTTAGCTTCATTTGTATGTCCCATTGACTGCTGAATTACATTGTTTACAGCATTTTTATAAAATTCTGGTACATTTGTGGACAAAGTATTACCTTAGTACTTACTTGAAAAGTAGTCACAGCATATTTTCTGCCGGTTTCACCAATAATGAAACCATGCACTGCCGAAATTGGCTTGCAACTTTTGGAGTTTGTGATAGGGCAATTTCAATGCTTGTGTGGCAGCTGGACTAACTAGTTCAGCTCTAGCTTAAGACCTAGAAGTCTTACACTTGTCAAATCAGGAATGCAGTATACCAAACTAACCATCCTTTAAAGTGCAGTTTGTCAGTTTCAGTATGTTTTATTTTGATAGCAAAAATTCTTAAAAATAGGAGCATTAGTGCTTTGTTCAGTATTTCAGACCCTGTTTAGGAATCACAGGTCCAATGAAACTGAGCTTTTCTCAGCAGACTGACATTGCAACAATAAAGTGTGTGTGTGTATATATATATATATATATATATATATATATATATATATATATATATATATATATATATATATATATATATATATATATATATAAATCTTGTGTTATTTTCTAACTTTCCAAGAAATTAAGTTATTGTCTTGATCATCAAAATAAATGCTTGAATTATATCACTGTGTAATGAGTCTATATAAATTATGGTTTTCACTTTTTTGGTTGAATTCTGAAATAATTTAACTTTTCAATCATATTCTAATTTATTGAGATACAGAATCTTTATTAAGATAAGAATCTTTATTATATTCAAAAGAGCCTTCTCTTGTGGCATCTTATTATGTTGTTAATGTTAATGCTCATCTTTTATGCTTGTGCCTGAATGGTAATGACTTGCACATATGCTGCCCTAAGTGAACCCCAAATAACCAAACACCATATATGTTACATTCTTCCTTACTCTGTTCCCAATCGGAGGCCTTAGTCAGCAGAAAGGATGTAAAGGAATTTCCTGTTGTAGCCCAACGCTCCCTGCGCCTGCTGCTGGCTGCATGTATGTGTGTTTTACATTAGCACTGACTCCCACAGATGTCAAGTACAGACCATTTCACAGAGGACAGACAGTAAAAAGGAGGGAGGCCAACCAGACTGCTGAGAGAAATACTTCTCCCCTGAGGATCCTTACAGCTCCTCTTGCCAACCCCCCATCCCCCAATCTATCCTTGACCGAACTCTTCCTGCCTCTTCTTTCCTCCCTGAGTCCACATACTGTCAAAGATGCAAATCGAGTCGCAGATCTTAAAAAATGCACGCACAATCACAGAGAGTTGGGATGAGGTCATTGTCATCAGAGCGACCATTATTCTCGACACCCTGAAGGGAGAAACCCTGTAACCCTTCCGCCTTTCAGTAAGCACAAAAGAGCCCCTGCCGAGGGAGGAGGCAAACTATGGAATGTGTTACCAGGGTTTTCTATGGAACAGGTCCCCAAATTCAAATCCAGTTCAGACTGTCTACATGTCTGGGAATTACTTTGTATGTATTTTAGGTCCTGAATTCTCTTTAAATTATTTTAATGTCCTACACAAGCTAAAATTGGAGTAAAACACATTGTTTTTAGCCATAAAGTGTTGATACATCCCTAAGCATTGTGGGGGGAATTTAAAAAAAAAAAAAAAAAAAGACTTCTAAAGTGCTCTTGAGATGCCTTTGGATTTTTCCATGACAAACCCATTGCCTTTCCCAACGCGGGGCAGTGGGAACTGGCTACTTTGTTTGTCTGGGAAGAATGCAGGGTTTAGCCCAGGGGGGGACGGCTGGGGGAAAAGCATGATAACTCCCACTCCCATTCAGATTTATGGTGAAGACAGAGGGGCTCCTCTGGATGTACGTCAAGGGACCGGCTTAGCGCCGCCCCCTCTGTTCCGGGCCAGCCAAAGCAAATGTTTAGCTGAATGAACCCCTGGCTATTCCTTACACCCCTGGTTCTTTGTCTTCCTCGTCTCTGCACGTCTCTTTCTGCTCTATCGTATGGGAAAGCAGGCTGCAGTCCTCCTGTGCAGCTTTTAACGTACTGACTGCATTTATACTTCAGTATGCACTTTGTGTCAAGAGGGTCAGTGTGAGAGGTTCAATTCTCTTTTGATTAAAAAGAACATATACAACAAAATAAAAAAAAAATAAATAAAAAAAAAATAAAAATCCAACAATAAATAAATTTCAGACACCCATTAGTCAGTTTTAACATGCGGCACTGTATTTCCAGTTTTACATTTAAATGTTTCAAATTCTGGCTGTAACTCATTAAAGTGTGAAGCGAGTAAGCCATTTCAATGTTTAAAACTCTCAGAATTCCTCCAAATGAGCCAAACATAAGTGAGGACGAACCTCAACTTGACCTGTTTTCAGTTTATCATTCATTTCTATCATTCTTTCCCCCTAAATATTCCTTTTAACTAGCTTGTTCTCCTTCCTGTCTTTTCATTACTGTCCCATTCATTCTTTTATCTATTGATTTAATCCCATTCTTCCTATTACTGCTCTGGGGCACCTAAGGCCCTATTCATCTTCCCCCTTTATGGGTTCCTCTTTCACCCCCTGGTCTGATCTGACAGGCTCCCTCTAACTCATCCAAACTGAGGTCTGTAATTAAAATCCAGATTGTTTTACAGTGATGCCACTGAGGTGTTTATCATTATGCAAACACAAGAAAGATCAAACATTGTGTATGTGGTGAACATTAGCACACCCGATTCGACTGTTCACCTTATTTGAACTAATTCTCTCTAGGTCACATCAAAATGTCTTTGCCAGACGTTTAGGTTCAGCCTATGACCTTGTTGTGCTTCAGAAAGTTTTGTTTCAAAGCCCATCCATATATGTCAAAGTTTCTCTTATGTTAATGATCCTTTTTTGCCAATTTAGAAATTCAGAAAGTGCTGAAATAACCCATGATTAGTTATATTTTTATGTACTGATTGTGTTAAACCCTAAATGCAAATCTCTTTTTATTTACTGCAAGAATTACGTCATTGCAGTTTTTATGTGAAATAACCCAAGTTATTAAACAGTTATTCGGACTTTACTGAAAGGTTATTAATATTTTTGGACATTTTCAGTCTAAAGAAAGTGTTTTATACATAATAATAAAAAAATATATATTAATTACTGGCTGTCGAACATGACAGATCTCTCACATTAGTGGCTGTATGTTTGATCAGTTGCTCAACCCCTAGTGACAACACCTTTCCCAAAGTCACATGCTGCCTCAAAGAGGGAGGGAGCTGAGTGTTGGTAAGACTGAATCAGAGAACCCACTTAGAAGCCACAGAACAGTTGGCTCAGGACTGACCAGATTACAATGCTACAAATGTATTTGTTTGCATTGCACATTTTGCTACAGCTATTTAATTTCTCTGTGAAGTTTCTGCAACATATTTGTTTTGTTTTTTTTCTTCACAATTTGGACCTGAGCTTTAGAATCCTGTTTGAATCCTACCTGGCTCCAAATCTGAAGGGAGGGACCACCAGACATCCAGCGACCTGGGCAAGAACCGATACTTTTCAGTCTGAGTGACCTTCTGAACGGAACACCTGTTGGTACCAAGATTTTTGGTTGACCGTGGCATGATTTCTGAAACTACAGTAAGGCACTCAGTACTTTAAGATTCCTGCGCTATTAAGCTCGATTCAAATCTTGCTTACAGCTTAGTCTGGGCTTTCTCCCATTGACTTGGATTTCTCCGGTAGAATTTCAACCAGCCAATCAGCGAACAGAAGGAGTGGTGGTGAACAATAATGTCAATTTTCTGCGCTGTTTTAGAATTGTAGTCAGCCTATAGTTTTAGCAATGACAGCAGAGGAAGTGAACGAAGCCGTTCAGTCCATGTTGGCCATGCTTCCAAGTACTGAATTAACATCAGCAGCCATTTCGTTTGGCTCAGCCCTCTCTCTTTGCAGTGGAGGATGGTTGTTTACAGCACAGACAATTTCTGGTAAGCTTCATAGTGTTGAACTGGCACATTACATACATTATGGACAAACGTTAGCAATTGGGTAAAATTTAAAACTTTAACAGAGTCCATGCCTCCAGGAAGCAATCGTTTCTCAATTGTACTTGTACTACACTCTGTATGAAGCAGAGTGTAGTACAAGGAGCTGGTTTTTACTAGGCTAGTGTTGATGCTAAATAAATGTTATTCTCAAGAAATACATAGGAATCTCCTTGGTCAAAGCAAATTGGAGTAATTCACCCATCTGACTGATTTTGAGTTTATGAGACTTATTTATGATCTTCAATATAGTTTAGCATAGCTAAATCATGCTTCATCAGTTCTACACAGCTGACTAGTAATTTGCAGCATCTAAGAAGAATTTGCTACCAGACAGTTAAGGGAAGAAAAAAATGGTGACGACGGCATGTGTTGGGCTAAAGATTCAAAAGATGAATGCCAACCATTGTCTAATATGGACCATGCAAGGAAAGAATGGCTTCAGTAAATGTTATTTTGATAAGATTTTCCAGGATAAACTTTAACAAGTAAAGTTCCTTTACTTATTTACAATTCTTTACCAATATATATATATATATATATATATATATATATATATATATATATATATATATATATATATATATATATATATATATATATATATATATCCCCCACCCCACAAAATCAACAAACCTGGAAACCAAATTGCACCACTGACATATAAATGAGCAATAAATTGGTTTCTGTGTCTTGCTAACTCACTTTGTTGTATAAGGTATTTTTTATATTTAAGATGATGTTCTTTTGCAGTTTTTTTTTCTATTGGAAGGCTCCTTCAGTAAAATCAATACCTAAAAATACTGTCATAGACATTGAAAAAACCCCTGGACTAAATATAGCTTAAAATCTTGGTATGATGAGAATAACTCACAACAATAAAAATGTGTCCGTGAACACCTATCTTAGACCAAAGGGTGTTTAGTTACCCCATACCTTCAAATGCAAATTCATTGAAGAGAGGCTAAATGCAGAGTTTCCAAGCATGTTTTTTCTATAATAAAAAAGAAAAAACAAGACAAGATAATCCTAATCCTAGTCTCCTGCTGTGTCCTATGCCAACCACTTTGCTGAAAGTCATTTGTAGGCTTCAGCTTTGTCATGGGGAGGAAAAAAGTGACTGGGCTGTCTGTATTCAGGCTCCTGACACTGCCTGATCCACCAAAGCTGCTGATCTTGGCACTAAGACTGGCAGCTTGCCCCGCCTCTAAAAAAAAAGAAAGAAAAAAACTCCTCCTCTGCTTCTGTCCCAATCCAGGATATCTGATTGACACTGGGCGAGTGCCATCTGCCCCAGGACAAGATTACACAGTGCACTGGGCCAAGAAATCCTCCAGATTAAATATGAAATATAGGGCAGGAATGGCTGTGTCTAGATTTAGTAGTGCCATGTTGTTCTATCCACGTTCGTGCATCTGAAAGGTTGCTTTTTGTGAATACATGTCAGGAATTTTCTTCAGTTGTCTGATCACTTATTAATTGTCTGAAAATCTACCAAAATGGATTCTAATCTTGTACTTTTTCAGCTTCAATCAGCGCAGTTCACATAGCTTTATTCATATATTTAACTAGTTGGTTGGTTAAACTCCAGGAGGAACAGAAAGCTAATTGACAAAAGCAGAGATTGAGCAAAAGCAACAACTTAATACAAAATTGGTTACTATAGAAACTGTGCCCTTTCCCCCCCTGCTTTAGCTGATTTGGAGTTGCACATTTCTAACAGCGGGAAACAAATTAGTACCACCCACTTGTTTTGTATTCTGTGAATTTGCTTGTTGCGTCGAAGAACTAGGCTTAGGATTCCTCATTCAACATACAAAGGTTTTCTCTTGTTAGAGAACCATATTCTTTGACACTAATCAAGTTCTATTTAAAGAAACCTGAGAGCATTGAACAACCCAGATTTTTAAAGGACTCCCCTTTGTGTTTGTTTTCTGACTGAATAAATGCATGTGCTAAACAGCCTCTAAAAAGAAACCATTTCTCAGTAGCCTAGGAAGAAAAACGGGTTTATTTAGTTTGAAATGGTAGAGAGCTTGACAACCACAACCTTAATGGTCAGGCCTCTACAGCTTATCACATTACTGTGGTTAAAGTCCTGGGAGTGTTTTTCTCTTCTTCTTAACCAAATCAGTTTAAATTTTATTTAGGAATTAGTTCCTGCTAGTAGCCATTTGGCTCTGGTTACAGCTGCATCATCTCTTAGAGCAAAGAAGAAATGCTCTTTTAAAGTTTAAAGGGGCAGTATTATCTGTTTTCCAGCCACATAGAATCATTTTATAGCACAATCAAGTAATTATCCATATGTATCAAATATGACTTAAAAGAAATTTGACTTTGTAATTTAATGCCTTGATAATTGATTGGGCCTCTGTCTCTTTAAGAAAGTCCTGCTCTTTCCAACATTCCACCTTCAGGAAGTCATCACAACATTGGCCCTCTATTTACCCTTTAACAATGTTTTTACCAGTGTTGCACAGATAAATAGCTCGTAGAACGAGCTCAGCAGATGCGCAATTCCACCACATGTTTGCTAATTGCTGCTGGCTAGTCTGAAGGAGCTGAGTGGGGAGGAGTGTTTTGTTAGGTGGAAGCTTGGAAGCTTAGAAAGTGCAGCTCTGAGGAGGAGCTGCACCTCGAAGGCAGAGCTGGGTCAACCCAGGCATTTTGCACAGCTGAATGGCTGCCAAAGGGGATTAAAGAATTTCTCAAACATGGATGAAAGAATCAAAGCAACACTCCAGGCATGTTTTTGATGAGGGAACAACATTATAACATGATGTAAAGCTCAAAATAGTCAATTTTATATAATGCTGCCCCTTTAAAGTAAGAGGAGAATTTAATTTGCCTGAAGGGATAGTTTCAGTTTGTTAAAGGTTAGTTTATGCAAAGTCAATATCAGTTATAGTTCCCTTACCAGTGGTACACAGTCATTTTGCTACTGTCGGTTTTTGAAATACTTAACAAGGGGAGTTGCTTGGGGTCGAATTAAAACAGGGGGTGCAAAAAACCCAGAAAATATGATACACTATATTTGTAAGTTGCACCTTGAAAATGTTTTCGAAATGCTTTTCTACAGTCCAGTCTAAAGTACATGGCTGCTTGGTGCTGGGAACAAGGACACTATTTTACGTGCTGTAGACTGAACTGTAAGGAAACTTTTAAAATCAACCTGCTTTAGACAATCCACTCATGCCCAAATGGCTCCAACATCAGTAATTTAATTGCAGAAACAAGACCAACTCTGAATATCTCATTTGCAGCTGTTTTGAGTTTTGAAAAAATCAAACGCCTCCTACATTAGTTCATCATTTCATGCTTAGAAGGTGATTTGCAGCTTGTAGACAGCATCAGGGCCAGATTTCTAGGGGGAGCTTAGCAAAAGGTCCAGATGGTATTTCTTCTCTTCTTGTAGCCAGAACAAGGTAGAAGATGTAATCAAAAATTTTCCAAAGAGTTGCTCCTGAAGTGTGTCCACCTTGTTTTCTATTATGCTTTATGGTTTTCTTTTGAATATTTTTATATTTCTGCATTATTTCTGTATTCTAGTGCCCCTCTAGTGAACCCTTTAAACTTGAAAGATTTCTTTAAGTAAGAATCTGGATTTGACTCCCAAAACTTGAAAGATTTTAAACCTTCCATGTGTACTTTAGAAGGATGTGATATTTGGCGCTGATGTAACATTTGCTCTCAGTGTTCAGAAACTAAGAGCTGTGCGAGTTGTAGAAAAGCCCGGACGATGCAGACTTTAAGGTGGTGCTGCTCTGTTGCAAGGGGACATGTGCACTCATTACTCACAGCTAAAAAAGCCATCTAAGACAGCTTCTACACTCACCATGGGCCAACCCAACCACTCATCCCAGCTAGAGGCCAAGGAAGGGCTGGGGTGTGGACTGTCTTCAGAGCATATATTAACAGTATGAGACAGCTTGGCTCAAGTCTCTGATAATCTATTGCTATCTTATTGTAAACATTCTTGAATAAAGTTATCTTAGACAAATCTACAGCACAGAGCAAATATTTAAACCATCTCAAGTTTCTTTATTTTTGTTCCAAAGAGGCAGACTTTCATGCAGTCCTTAAAGAGGTCTTCATCAATTTTTCTGTAAACTGTTTGAAGGTCTAAAAACATCTATTTGCTTAGAAGCAAGAAACAACTCAAAACTTTAGCATACCCTTACATATGGAAATATTTAAACACCCTTAACTTTTTCACATTTCTTCTTACTGAGTCCATAAACTTCAGTTTATTTTATTGGAATTATAAGCGATCGAATAACACAAAGTAGTGGCAGGAGTCAATACTCTGTAGAACCGCATTTCACTGCAATTGGAGCTGCATTGTTTTGGGGCTGTGCCTTTCCTAAGTTTGTACATCCAGAGAATTTGTTTTATTTGATTCTTTGCAAAAAGTTTCAATCAAATTAGATGGAGGGCAGCTGTGGTGATCAATCTTAAAGTCCGACATATTCTCAATTGTATTTAGGTGTAGACTTTGCCTGGAGCTTTCTAACAAATCAAATGCTTTGATCTAAATGAAACTAATGGAGCTCTGGCTGTATGTTTAGGGTAGTTATCTTGTTAGAAGGTGAACCTCCACCCTAGTCTCAAGTCTTATGCAGCTTTAATATACGGAGGCCTTAGTCCTCAACGCGGCCGTCACAGGTTTGAGTTCCAGCCCACTGACCTTCGCTGCATGTCTTCCCCTTTTCTTACAGCTCACTTTCCTGTCTGACCACTGTCAAATAAAGGCCTCTAGAGCTGGAAAAAACTTTTTAAAAAAAGAAAGAAAAAAAAAAAAGAATTTTAACCTCAGTAAGATAAATGTTATTCACAAAGCACATCATGCAAGTTTTTAAATAATGCCAGGTGATTTTCAAAACATGACAGACCACACAGATGGCAATAAAAAATCTTAGGGATAACAGGTTTGGACCTACAGTGTGTGGTGTAGAGCCACACGCCAGAAGCAACACACCACACATGAACTGATTTCACTCACCAACATTCAGATGTCAGACAGGAAATGTTGCAAAACCTCTTGAGACCAAACATGAGTTCACAGTAAACAAACATGGCTGACCGGGGAGAAGCAATAGCAATAGTTTATGGACTATGTTTAACATAGAAAAAAAACAATACAAAATGTTTCCAACGTCCACCAAACTTTCTGGTCTGCTATAGTAGTTGCTTTGTCTTCTATTTATCCCTCCCTCACCTCGCTTTCTGATTGGCTTCATGTCACATTTCAGCCCTCCTCGAGGAGGACTTCAGCTGAGATAATACTGCCATCAAGTAATCATTTCCCTACTGCTGCTATGAACTTTTTACTTTCATGAATATCGAAAATAATCCTACCTCAGTTCATCTGTTTTTCTTGTGCATTCTGCTCTGTCTTCTCAAAAGCCCAGTCAGTCATAGTAGATGGCTGTACTGAGCCGGGTTCTGCTGGAGGTTTCTTCCTGTTAAAGGGGAGTTTTTCCTCTCCACTGTTGCTACATGCATGCTCACTATGAGCAATTGCTATTAAGTCAACGACTCAGTGCAAGTGACTGTCTACGGCTGCTACATGCTCGTCCAGGAGGAGTGAATGCTGCAAGTCAATGACTTGATGCAATCTGCTGGGTTTCCTTAGGAACTTTTTGAACAACTTTGAATAATTAATTGAGCTCACTGTACTTTTTGATAACTAAGATCAATTGGAATGAGTGCCTCAGGATGATTTGTTGTGAATTGATGCTATATAAACAAACTGAATTGAATTCAATTGAATTGAACAGGCTGCGTTCTCGTTTGCACTTGGGGAACACCACACACACTGTGATATCGGGCCAAGACAATCCAACACGCTGAATATCCTTAATTTTAGATCGGAGCAGTCTCGATGTTCTTCCAAGCAGACCAGATCATTCTTAACACACCACACACAGCAGGAATATCTTTTCAGATTATCTTAAGAGCCTCCCAAATAATTGGAACGTACTTAAGTTTGTCGGAGGGGGGAAATTGGGACAAAAATTGTCATAAAAGTCTTGCAGTGTGAACTGGACATTAGGTGTTAAGAGAGCTCCTAACTTGACAAAATGTTAGGAGTAGTGAGGAGTTCCTTAAGCAGGGAAGATAGTGGAAAGACCTGCAGAGTGGAGAGATATTCTCAATTAATTCAATTTTGCATCGTTTCATCATCATGTCACTTTTCTTAATCCAGTTTAAATTGTATGATCAATTAATTTTAATCAACAACTACTGGGGGTGTATTTGTTTTTTTGTGTCTTATTTTGTTTTGTGTATCATCCAATCATGGTCAAAACTAGACCTATTGATTTATTTCAGAAAGACTGAAGAAGTAAAAACAATCCAGACCATGTTGTATTTTTAAGACAGTGTAGTTTCTATGATAGGATATGAGTTCTGGGGGTTTTTTGAGTGACATTTGGTCCACTCCTTACCAGTACATGGCAGTAATGCTCCATTGAGTTATTTGCCAACTGCCATTAAATAAGAAGTAGAAGAAGAAGAACCAATCACAGTCCATAGAAAACAACATCACACCTAGCAACAGGGTCAACCACACCTCCTCACTAAAATAGGAATTAGGAATTTCTATTGAGTCCTTACTCAGTCGCTTTTAGCAGCTGACTGCATTACTATTAAGCTAGGACTCCTTGGCAGGAATTTTTAGGCTAAGATAGAAACTCTCTGAGAGGACTCTGAGAATCTTTGTGCATACGGTCTCGGATTTGTAGTGAGCACAACTACTAATGGTCCCTTCAATAGATTCTTCCACCTGAGCTGTGGGTCTTTGCAGCTCCTCCAGAGGTACAACAGGTCCCCTGGCTTCTCTGAATAAAGCTGTTCTTGAGAGATCTCTCGGTATAAGTCAACAGCCATGTCTTGGAAGGTTTACAGTTTAGCAATAGTCCTTCCATTTTCAGATGATTAACTGAACAGTTGTCTCTACAAGTTCATCCTTAACCTGCTTGCTATGTTCCTTAGTCATCACAATGATGTTTGTTAGAGAAGATTGGAGAACAAACCTCTGAGCCTGTCACAGAACAACTGTATTTATACTGAGATTACATTACACAAGTTTACCAATTGGGTTGCTAATGAAGGCAATCGGTCGTAGAGGATTTTTTTAGTTGTATCAAAGCTAAAGAAGTCGAATACAAATACACACCACCCTTTTCATACTTTTATTTGGGAAAAATCTGTGTACCTCTTATCTTTTACTCTACAATTATGATCTAATTTCCATCCATCCATTGTTTATACCCACTTATCCTTCCAGGGTTACAGGGGGGTTGGTGCCTATCTCTAGCTGTCATTGGGAGAGGGGAAGGGTAAACAAACAGCTCAGTTGCTCCATTCCATCCAGCTTGGTCCTGGGGTTGAAAAATAAAGATTCCCAGGAAGGGAATGGCTGAGACGAGGCAGTCTAAGAAGAAACATGTGGACAGCTGTCTCTTGAAAGTCCAGCTGATGTATAATGGAAAGCATGGGCTCTTCCTAAGCCAGCTTGAGGATTTCATTCATGTTTGAGGGAATCCAGATATTAGAGATGAGTCCAGAGTTTTTCCAAACATCAAAGCGAAGACAGCTCTATCCATTCAGGGACAAGGAGCAGACCGAGAGATGAGCGTCTCTTTTTTTATCACTTAGGCATGTGAATGTGTAAATGGGGGTTAACAAAAAGACATGAGATATTTCAGAAAATGCTTCAGGGTGAAATAAAACTTTGATTTCTCAGTTTTGTCATCACATTGGTCATGCAAGAATGCATTCCAGGTGGCCACTATTCCAAATGGAAAAAGAGCAGGACGGGAATTAGTTGAGGGGGGTGGTAATATAAAACATATGTGAGTTAATGATGCGGTCAGAGGGGGAGTTTGCCTTTACCATAATTCAATGATTTTTGTGTGAGCCTGAAAAATATAATAGATTTTTTTCCTCCAACCGTCCCACATTCAATCTTGTGGCCTCGAGAGGCTCCGACCCCTGAAACAGTTTTTGTTTCGCCCCGATGTAAACACTTCCATATGTGACGAGAATGCATTAAAAAGCAGCCTCAGCCATAGCGTGGACGTCCAACAAAACATCTGTGATAAGTCCTAATCCAAGTTTTCAATATGCATGCAGTGCTGCACACATGGGGATGGATAGTTTCAGAATGAGGAGAGAGAACAGGGGAGAGGGGTGCAGTGAAGGGGGGAGGAAGTGCTGGAATGAAAAGTGTCTTGTCGACAAAAGGGAAATATCTGAGGTTTGGCAAGAAACCAGAGTTCGGGGTGTGGAAGTTTATTGTGATGTTCTGCGTTGGAACTGAAGCCTTCACACTTTTTTTGCTGGTTTTTTTTTTTTTTTTTTTTGCAATTCTTCAGCAATGTAAAATAGTTGAGGAACAGAGAGGCTGAGGTTTTTTCTGAGAAAACTAATTTGGCTTTGAGTCTTGTGGTTGTAGTGTGAAACATGAAGTGTGTGTGAGGTGTTTTGATGTTTTGTGCGGCAATTCTGCATGTGGACTCAAATGCAATATGTTGATGTTAGCAGTGGGGGTTTAGGGAGATGGATATTTAGGATGGGAACTGGCAGGTGACAGATTGACGAATAGGACTAAAAGTTTTTTGAGTTTGCCTTTGCTCTCCTACTCCTGGAAGTTAGAGACGGTCACAGTACATATTAACATACCAATTTCAATGTCTAAATGACATTCCTTCCCCATTGGCAAGATAAGGGGCATTATTTTGTTTTGATCATCCTCTCTAAGTAGTTTTGTGGTAACTTTTTTGTTATGACTGGCTCCGGGTCATAACAAAAACGAGACACCATGCAATAGTTAAAGGTGCATGAAATTAATATTTATTAAAAATAAATAAAATTAACTAAAGCTACAATGGAATGTGAGTGTCAATATCAGCGGTGTAATGTGAATGCGTGGATGTGTTGTATGTATGCATATGGGTCTGTTGAGATGCAAAAACAAAGACAAATTCAAATGTACATAAGGAGGAGAGATGAGGCCGAGCAGCAGAGCACCACACACGTCAGGAGGCAGAGAGTGGACGACGAGAGCAAGGGTGTAACAGCCAGCCTTAAATACTGTACTCTAGATCATCTTATCAGCAGCACATGCACAGAGGAGGAGCCAAAGGCAGATACACACAAAGACCTGTAGCCCAGCTCATAACGCCTAAGGCTGAAACACTTTAAAGGCCAGTGAATCTTAATTGTTCATCTTAATGACCAAATATAATGTTTATATTCTTCTCCAGATGATTCTGGAGCCCAATGAAATAGTCCTATCCATATCATATAATGTCCCAAAAATGCGATACAGTGTCTTGTACAAGTATTCACACCCCAGAAAATGTTCACATTTGGTCTTTGTATAACCAGAAATGTTTGTGTCTTATTGAGATTGCATGAGACAGACCAACTCCAAATAGCACATAGTAGAAGTGCAAGGAAAATGGTTTTTAAAATGTTTTACTAATATGAATTTGAAATATATACATTGCATTTAGAATTAGTGGCTTTTAACCCCAAAAGTAATTTTCTCAATTAATACGGTCTATCTGTGTTATTTAATTGCAGTTTAAAAATGGCTACTCTTTGAAGTGATTAGAGATTTGGAGAACATTACTGAATATATCATTTTATTAAGACCAAGGAACACGTTTGACAGGTTAGTGATGAAGTTGTGAAAATGTCAAAAATGTGAGGTTATAACATAATGTCCCAAGCTTTGAGCATCTCACAGAGCACTGTTCAATCCTTCAACTGAAAGTGGAAAGGGTGTGGCACAACAGCAAAACTACCAACATGGCCATTCACCTAATCTCACAGATCAACACCACTACCCTAACCTCTATGGTGATGGCAGCATTATCCTGTGAGGATGCTATTCCTGAATGGGCACAGGTATGGTGGTTGTAGATGATTGGAAGGTGGAGGAAAACCTGCAAGAGGCCGCAAAACACTTTAAATTTGATGGAGGTTCAACCTCCAGCAGGACGACAACCTTACAGCCCAAATCCCAATGGCACAGTTTCAAATCAAGGCGTATTCATGTGTTAGAATGACTCAGTCAAAATTAAGACTTAAATCCAATAAAGAATCTATGGAAAATCTTGAAAAATTATGTTAATAGTTGATCTCTATCCAGTCTAAGAGAGCTTGAGTTATTTTGCAAAAAAGAATAGATAAACATTTTAATCTTGGAGACTTCCAATGATCTGCAGTGGTATTTATAGTGAAAAGTGGTTCTACAGTGTGTGAACACAGGGGGGTTGAATACAAATACCCCCCAAACTTTTCTCATTTTTGTTTGTAAAAACTTTGAAAACCATATACCATTTTCCTTCTGCTTCAAGATATATACAATTTTGTGTTGATCTTTCACATAAAATACATTAAAGTTTGTGGTTTTTTTCATGTAACAAAATCTAAATGGAAAGTTTTGCCGCAAGATGTAGAAGAAGGAAAAAGTGAACGGAAGAAAAATGCAAAACGAAAGGTCAAATTTTATGCACCAGTCTTAAAGTTGAGGTTGCAGATTTTCAGTTTTATGTCTAGCAGCATTTTTCTTCTGTGGGTATTAAAGGTGCCTCAGGTAAGAGTGTACATGCTTTCATTTAAGTTAAACTGGCCCTCAGCCTCTCAGGGGGCCCCATCATCCATCTGATGATGTCAGCTGTGAGTGTGTTTATATGTCTGCTGGTTTGAGTGCTGAAACCCACTCTATTGGTTATTCCCTTTAGAAAGCCCCTTTGGGGAGTACAGAGTGAGGTTACCAGTTGTCAGCTCAAAGAATTATACTTTTCAGCTCCCCTTTACCCTATAGCTATTAGTTGTAGCATGCACATGGGTGTACCATACCATAAGTAGAAGAGTATTGCTGCTCAAAACACTTAGAGAGGCACCACCCATGACTGACAGGAACCTGAAACTTCTCAAAACAAGGAAAGAGGAGATGAAAAGGGAAAGAAAGAAATAGTGAAGGAGACAGTTAGAGGCCCAAAGAGCCAGAGGTATCATTACCTTCCCATTTTACTTGATGAAACCCATTTGGCTGGATTAGTTTCACACTCTCAGTAGGACCCTGAGGTAATAGGGAGCCTCCAATCAGGATTTGCTAGCTTCAGAAAGCTGAGTGATGAAGAGGTAGAAAAACCTCCTCGCTCCGCCTCCTCCCCACAAAGGGACATTGCTTTTTTCTGCACAGCAATGGGGGCACAGGAGCTCTCATGTAGGGAGTGGCAAATGTGTGCAAGTAACGTGAGAAAATGCATCAGCAGTGAGAGCCAGCTAAATTGCCAGTCTGAATGAGAATGAAGGACGATCACTGGGCTTGCCAAATTTGGAGGGGACATTAAATCTAAGAATGAAAACCACTAGGTAATGAGTTTTTGTAGCAGTGTGTGTTTATGACTGGATGTATTAATGAGCATGAGTGTTTGTGTTCACACCTCTGGGCTCTGTCATCTTTGCTCCTAATTATCTGAAGCATAAATCAACTGAATTTGTGTTGCCAAGGCAGCTTGCAGTAGGTCAGCGCTGGCGACAGTAGTTGGAGATTGGCTGAGCTATTTCATTAACCTTTTAAAGATTTGGTATTTATTTCAGTAGGAGTACTATGAATATAAATTTGTCATTCTTGGAGGGAAATGGACAAGTAATAGAAAGTATAGAAAACAATACCCACACATAGAAAAAGGTGCACACTTCTCTTTTGTCCACTCTCCTTTTTTATATTTGTGGCTTTTTGGAGGTGTGAACATTTATTCAGTGGTCAGTTTGTCACTTTAATACAGACTAAAATGGATTCACTCAACTTTTCATTTCATAAATAATTGATGGTAAACAGAAAATGAATCTTGCTGCCTCTAGAAATTTCCAAGTGTCTTTTTGCTGCAGGGGGAGACGAGCTGAAAGATTCAATGGTGTAATGAAAATGGAACACCTTTTACTGAAAGACAGTGCCTTGCTACAGTGTTCATGTCTCTTGGACATTTTCACAGTTGGTCACATTACAACCACAAATTCAAGTGTATTTGTTTGAGATTTCATGTGATAGACCAAGACAAAATAGTGTGCAATTGTGAAGTAGGAATACTCTATAACAATCTGAGAAAACAGAAGTATGATTGACTGGTTTACCATAACCTGACAGAATAAATGTACTTCATAGTTTATTATTTCTACCATGACCACTTCTTATGCCTTAAGCAGCCACATTGTATTTTTTACCTTAATTTTTCCAATCGAGGATTTACAAAAGTTTTAGTCTTTACACAAGCACTTTTTTTATTGTGTTGAAAGATTTTTGTCCCCACAGTATGTATATACACTGCTTACAAAATTAAAGGGAACACTAAAATAACACATCCTAGATCTCAGTTAATTAAATATTCTCATTGAAAAACTTTATTATTAACACAGTGGAATCGACTGAGAAGAAAATATCACAAAAATTATCAATGTAAATCAAAATTATTACACCATGGAGCTCTGGATTTGGATTCATACTCAATATGAAAGTGGAAAATAACATGACAGGCTGATTCAACATCAGTGAATATTCCTCAAGACAAGTCTAAATGAGGCTCAGGAGTGTGTGTGGCCTCCACGTGCCTGTATAACCTCCCAACAACGCCTGGGCATGCTCCTGGTGAGACAGTGGATGTTCTCCTGAGGGATCTCTTCCCAGACCTGGATTAGAGCATCAGTTAGCTCCTGAACAGTCTGTGGTGCAACGTGGCATTGGTGGATTGACCGAAATATGATGTCCCAGATGTGCTCAATTGGATTCAGGTCTGGGGAACAGGCAGGACAGTTCATAATATGAATGCCCTCATCATGCAGGAACTGCTGACACACTTCAGCCACATGAGGCCGAGCATTGTCATGCACTAGAAGGAACCCAGGGCCCACTCCACCAGCATATGGTCTCACAATGGGTCTGAGGATCTCATCCCGGTACCTTATGGCAGTCAGGGCACCGCTGGCTAGCACATGGAGGGCTGTGCAGCCATTCAAAGAAATGCCTTCTCACACCATGACTGACCCACCACCAAACTGGTTATGCTGGAGGATGTTGCAGGCAGCATAACATTCTCCAGACTCTGTCACGTCTGTCACATGTGATCAGTGTGAACCTGTTTTCATCCATGAAGAGCATAGGGTGCCAAAGGTGAATCTGCCAATTTTGGTGTTCCCTAGCAAATGCTAATCATCCTGCACGGTGTTGGGCTGTAAGCACAGGCCCTACATGTGGGCATTGGGCCCTCATACCACCCTCATGGAGTCTGTTTCTGACAGTTTGAGAAGAAACATGCACATTAGTGGCCTACTGGAGGTCATTTTGTAGGGCCTTGGCAGTGGACCTCCTGTTCCTCCTTGCACAAAGGACGAGGTAGTGGTCCTGCTGCTCGGTTGTAGCCCTCCTATGGCCCTCTCCATGTCTCCTGGTGTACTGGCCTATCTCCTGGTACCTATTCCATGATCTGGACACTGTGCTGAGAGACACAGCAAATCTTCTTGCCACTGCTTGCATTGATGTTCCGTCTTGGATTAGCTGTAGTACTCGAGCAACTTCAGTGGGCTCATAAAAAACCGCTTCATGATGCCTCTATGCATGACAGCACTGACAAAATGGAAAAAGTGACTAAAAATTCAACCAGAGCAGACAAGAACAGAGAAATTATCTGTGGTCACCACCTGCAGCACCACTCTTTTATAGGGGTTGTCTTGCTAATTACCTCTCATTTCCATTTGTTGTATGTTCCATTTGCACAGCAACAGGTGAAATTGGTTCAGAATAAGTGTTACTACCTAACTGGTGACATTGATTCCACAAAGGTGTGACTGATTTGGAGTTACATTGTTTTGTTTAGGTGTTCCCTTTATTTTTTTGAGCAGTGTATATCAGGTATACTTTTTACAGACAAAAAGTCTCAGCATGGTTTCCTTGTCAACTTACTTTTTGGTAATTGAACTATTCAAGTGAACTTGTGCTACCACATTCAGCTCATAAGGGTGGTTTCATAATCATGTCCAACAGGTGGCGATAACGTAAAATAATCAATTTTTGTAACACTGTGGTTATCTGAGTGAAAAATCATGCAAATATGGAAGCCAGAAAATCACATCCAAAGTATATCCTCAAAAATCTTCCATGTCTATCTTCCCTTTCTCTACTCATCAGAGAATAGAATAGAATAGAATAGAATAGAATAGAATAGAATAGAATAGAAATAGCCTTTATCGTCCCTCAGACGGGACATTCATGTGTAACAGCAGCATCAGATATATACAGGTTCACACAAAAGTTCCAAAAGTGTTATTTCATGCATTTTATTCACCTTTAGAAATCCATGTCCCTTTTTTAGTGTGTTTGAAATGATTGGACTGCTAAGTTCTGCAAATTAAAAATGTCAGAGAAGCCACCCCTTTAGCTGCTGTTACATCACTTTCTTGTTTTACCTAGTTTTAGTGTTCTGCTGCATCATGACTAAGTATGTTGCTATTGCATAATATTGTTATCTCACTGAATGTTTTTTTAAAATTATTATTAAAGGATCAACTATCTGGAAATAACATTTCAGTACTTTGTGAGTGACCCCAAGTGGTTAGAAAGTTTTCACATCAACAACACATTTCCTCACACCTGCCTAATGGCATCTGTCTTCTTAATGTACAGATTGAGCAGGTGCTCAATTTGCATGTAAGTCATCAGTGCAGTTGAAGCTTAAACAGAGCATATGAGGTTAAAGGTAACAGAAAGTCCTGCAGCAATGTACAGTTTGAAGAGCATTTATTTGATTATATAAAACTAACAAAATATAGTGAGATTCTTAAAAAGAAAAGAGATTAATATGATCTGGATGTTTTAATTTTCTCTAACAGATTATTTTGAAAGATTAATGTATGAATACCACCCAGCCTTCAATGTAAGGACTAATGCAGATTCTCTTTCAGTGCAAATGTCTATGTAGGTTAAATTCAACACTTAAAGCTGCAAATAACATTTTTACGGGGGATTAATTTATAGAAAACACATTTGCAGATGTATATGAGCCATCAATACCATTGGGACTGTTAAGACCAAGGGAAAAAGATGAAATAAATGGAGGAATTGATGGAAAGAACAGATTCAGAAAACACTCCTGGGATTCATAACTTACTTTTTTTGTAGGTGAAAATGTGTTATAGAAGATAAAGCAGCTATATTTATTTTCTGGGTTCTCTGTCTCCTTTTGTGCGAATAGGTTCATCTGAACCAAATGTCATCTTTGTACGGAAATGCCTCAAGGCAGGGGCGACACAAAAAGGGTCTCTTTGTTTACAAGGATCATGGATATTTTAGCTGCAATTGGATGGTTAAAAAGTGCATTCCTAAGATGCCTCAGCAGTCTCTATAAACCCTGGTAATTCAATTGTGACCCATGATTTCTTAGTGAGTAATCTACAAATGGGCACTCAGTGAAAACAGCTTGGCATCCAGGCCTGATGAGCTCGGGATGACGGGAGAGGGGGGAAGGGTGTGCGTGGTGGAGAACACTGGATTTGTGTGGTGGGAAGAAAATGACAATACAATATAAAAAAAATAAAAGAAAACACAGTAAAACAAACTATTTGTATAAATCTAAAATGAGCTACGTCATCAATTTTGATCAATGGTACTAATAGGACTTTGAAATATAAATACATTAATGAAGGTGTTAATGGAGCGGGAAGGGGCAGGAAGCATATTTGGTACTGTCTCTACAACCACAAATCTTTCAGGATTTACTATAGCACACATGTTCAGTACATAGAGCAGTAGAAGTTTTATTATAGCATGGAAAGCGAATCCCAAAGAGCAGTGCTGACATTTCTGTTGTCTGTCTTCTCTGATATTTGCACACAGCAATAATGGAGGGAGTCAATGCACAGCTGTTTAAAGTCCACACCAGGATGGTATCACCTTTCTTTCTACTTTCTGATTTCTTCTCTTGAGTCCCAAGAAGACTGGCTGATAATGCTGTATATCTGCCAAACACCACTTGAGATGGATCTGGCTTTGATGATATATTTTTTAAATAAAAATAAAAGCAAAAACTGTAATGCTAGTTTTAGTTCTCTAGCTTCCTTACACTGTCCCAAAACATGACTGCTAGGTTAATTGGGCTCTCTAAATTACCATTTGGTAACATATTTTAAAGACATATATGGTTTAAAATCCATCTGATATGTGTGCGCCGTACTGTAGAACGTATTTGCAGTTTGAATCTGGTAAATTGCAAAAAAGCTTTTTGCTGGGTTTGGTGTGACAGAGGATGGGCAATTTAATCATCCAGTGCTTGGAATTAATTTGGTGTTCCTTGACTTCTTGGTCTGGCATTTAGAGCTGTCTGGCACGATGGTCTCACAGTTTGCCTCTGGAGGAACCCATCTTTGAACCTGGATCAAATCAAACTACTTACTAGCCCTGCAGCACTGTTAGACTAAAACATGTCAGTCTAAAGGAAGGAATGATAGTTTACATGTATTTATTGATCATCCAGTCACATTCTGACACCTCTGATTGACATTTATCAGTCCAGACATCCTCTTTGTGTCAACTTGAAATTTTCATATCACAAAATCAGAGAGATTTGAGGCTATACGAGAATAAAGTTGTGACAGGTTCTGCCTCATTTAGAGGGAAATTAACTAACATGACTACACTTTAATCCTTAAGCTTTTGGAAAAATGCCAGTTATGAGAGCTTTTAGACAAGAATGAAAGCAAAGGTGTTTAAAACCACTGTGGTTCTGGCAATTTAACTCCCTAATGCACCAAGGAGTGCTTCTAAACAGTTAAAGCCATATATTTACATATAGTGTATAAAAAGACAATCTTTTTTATCCTGAGATTATATCAGAATAAACTTTTTGATGTCAATAAGGTTCTAAAAATTATTTATTTTTGCTAATTGTCAACATAATAACCAAGTTGATTTTAAAATGTTCTTCAAATTAAAAAGTTTACATAAATTTCCTTAATATTGATAGTTTAAGCTGCATTACCTGGGTCAGATGTTTCAAGAATTCTTCCACCAGCTTTTTGCAGTAAGTAACTGGAATTTTTCCCCATTCCTACTGAAAGAATTGATATCACTGAATCAGATTTTTGGCTACCTTGCTTGCACACACCTTCTCAGCTCTGCTCACAAATACCCAATGGGATATGGATAAGGCCTTTGTGATCGCCATTCCAAAACACTAACCCTAATGTCCTTAATCCAGTTTCTAACTAATTATACTTATTGAATGATGTCTCAAGATGTGGCTTCAATTGTTTCACATAATATTCTCTATGCATGATGCCATATATTTTGTGAAGTGCACCAGTATTTGGTGTAGCAAAAGACACACACAGTATGATTCTGCCACCCCCTAGTTCATAGTTGGGTTGTTTCCAAGGTTTACTCTTTGTTTTTGTTTCCTATAAAAACGGTACCCTTGTCATTATGGCCAAACACTTCAATTTTTGTTTCATCAGACCACATCTTCAGAAATTAAGGAACATACTTTATCTGAGTTTTTATGTTGCTTTTGGGATAATGGCTTCTTCCTCTCTGTGTGGCCTTTCAGCCAGTGTCAATACAGGACTCTTTTCACCATGGATAAGCTTCAGTCAGCATGTTCACTAGGTCTTTTTCTTTTTTCTGAGGTTGATACACACATTTTGCAACAAAATACATGAATCTATAGAAGACAGAACCCATTGTGGTTATACTTGCAAATTTTTGTTTGGACAGATGAATGTGTCCCTTAAAGACATCTGGAAATTGTACTAAAGTATGAAACAGATTTGTGGACTTTTGATATTTCTGACACAAGGAAGTAATTTGTTTAAGGTATTGACTTCAAATACAATTAATTCAAGGGAAGTTTACAAAGCCATGGCATCATCATCCTGGCCCTCTAAAACTGCTTAAAGGCATAGTATGCAAGCTTCTAAATTTGAAGGAAGCACAAAAAAAATTCTCTCTCTCATTCTGGTGTTTAGCAAATATAAATACTTTTGGTTTTCCTAAGTGACCAAAAACAGGAAATGTTGTCTAATTTAATATCAGACAGGGAGAAAAAATGTTGTGTTTTATGTGTTGTATGTATATATCTGGTTTTAACTGTATAAACCTTTTATTGATTCATTGGAACATCGGCTCAATGTGACCATCCTGGTGCAGTTTCTCCAGCAACAAAGCCATCCTGAATGTCAGGGGAGCGGGAGATGGTGCCAGGTGTCTGATTATGATGGAGAGAACAGACGACATGTTGAGAAACAATGCAATTATCTCCTGCGTCATCTCACCAGGAGAGGAGCTGTGAGGGTGGAGTATGGATAGTGTTCGTCGTCTGTCTAGTCTCCTGCATCCGTCAATTTGATAATAGCTCCTTTTCTCAGGAGGTTGGCAGGTTTGCACATGAATACAAATTTGAAATATATTCTGTCATTACATGTATCACCGTCCATCTTTCTTTTTCTATTATGGCTCTAAATGACTTCTTATGCGCTGTCTTTGGGATCAATAGAGGCCTTTTTTTTTATCTCTGGAAGACATAAATCATCTCATTAAGATATCTTTTATTGCAAATGGCATCACCTCCAGTTTCTCTCTATATTTGTTCGCCTCTCTAAGCCAGTCTTCGGGGATGCTGGTTCTGCTCTAATTCAGTAGTAGATTAAGACAAGATATGGTATCTAAAGCAGCAGCCTTGAATAAGACGTCATTCTAGAGATAGAGAACAGGTGAGGATAAAAGAAAAGAAAGACAAAGAAAGAAATTGAGACCAAGAGCAGCAGAAATTGATGGTGGCAAAACTCCTGGTAAGTAAGTAAGCAAAAGAGAATCAGATAAAGTAAACAACGGACACAAAAGAGCCACGCATCGATAAATATAGTCCTTTTTGTGGGCCCCATGGAGACAATACTGGACCAATGCCACTCAAGTCCTTTAGTCCAAAATGCCCTCTGTTAATATGACTAAATCTCAGCGTTTCACTTGTTGAGGCTTTTACCAGTTTGGTCTGTACATCAGAAGTCAATAAATGACACTAAACAAACAAGGAAAACAATCCACAGGCTGTTTAAAATAATCTATGTTCATCCAGCAATTTTCTTTTGTTTCTCTAAGATCAGATTTTGGAGTTGTCAGGTCCAGGAGGACCAGATCCTCGACATGGAGAAGCTGTGGGTCCTTGGGACAGCTATCCTAAGTTTGACTCCCAACCGTGTGGGCCTGCATGTCTTTGCTCCTTGAGAACAGTGGAATATTGTCACCTGTGACACAAAATGTTTTCAATTTGTTGTTTTAGTTCTTCCAACACATTTTTGGTCAACTCCACATTCGCCCTTTTGTGGGATGTCCTCTGGAAATCTCTGAAGGGAGGTGTCCCAGAGATATACTGATCAGATGCTTGAACTACCTCACTTGGAGCAATAGTTCCACCCCAAAGCCTTCCACGGAAGATGAAGGTCATTATCCTGTTTCTAAGGCTAATTTAACAAATTCTGAATGCTACAGAATGACATTCAGAATGCTAAGGGTTAAGTAGCTCTATCATACATTTTCAATCTTAAATCTTATCTCAGCAAACGTGGAAATTACTGAGTTATTCTGTCTTAATAAGATAAACCTCTTATCTGAATCAATAGTGGAAAGAATCAATACTCTAGTTTTCTTTTTTCTTTTCTTTAAAGCAATTTTCAACTTTGGCATTGTTAGAATGACTTTTTCAGGGTTCTTTTACATGAATTATTCTGCTGATAAAACAAGACAGGAATCTGCTACTGTCTGGGGGCTTTGAGGATTTTTAATTTGTTGGTGGTTCAGAAAGGTCCTGATATATGCAGTAGTGCTGGAGCAGCTGTTTAGTTTATCCAGCACAGTGTTGTGTAACCTAAAAGTCTATTCATCTTGGGCCTATCTTTTGACGAAAAAGTGATGCTCATACTTCATTATAGATCAAAATAAGAACCTAAACGTGCACTAATAACTCCATTGGGCTACGAGTTTTGGTTATAATGACATCTAGGATGTTCCCTATAAACCATATTGTAAGGATGGGGCTTTGTTGGAACCAAAAGACAAAGAAAAAAGCTCTGATATGGTGGACCAAATCTACAAATGATTCATTTTATATTTAAATGTTACTTAAAATTAATCACAACTCTCTTTACTTTTGAACCCCCATTTTAAATTTGTTGCAACCATTTGTGTTTAGATGTCACCAAATTTGTTGATTTGTCTATGCAGATCTTTATCATATCCAGTTTAGAGAGTAAACTCTGAAAATTGATATGAATTATCCTAAGACCTGATCTAGCTTTAAAATCTGCAGGTGTGTCAGGGTCTGGATGACTCTCAAAAGTTGTTGAAAGCAGTAAGAACAATTCAACTAAAAATGTGTACTTTGTGTTTCCATCCTTTGAGTCAGCCTCCAATCTAGAGACAAATATGCTGACAGAAGGGGAGGCTGTATTTAGTGAAATCCTGAAAAGCAAGAGAACAATAGGATTCTATGGATTCACCAATGGTATATAGCCACTTTGTTTTGTCCAGAGTTAAAAACGTCCTTAACTGAGGTGCAGCTGAGGTGAGGTTATTTTGTAGGCCATACTGTTATTAAATATTAGATTATCATAATTATCAAACAGTTTTTCATATTGCATGGCTCGTAAAGGAGAGTTACCAGACTCATTTTGGTTTCCAAAAAAACAAAAGAACCACAAAAATGTATACAACACATTTTAAACATTTGTGAAATAGTGAGAGGAAAATTTCCACTGTTTTACAGTTTCTGGTGATTCCTAAGTAGATTATTGAGGCCACCAGTCAAGGACAATGCCTAGATGTTAACAGACCCAATAAAAGATGATTAGCTAACAGGTAAGGCTGATGGTTAAGGGCTGGCAAGTAGAGTTGATGGTTGAACGATAGATGCAGGGTTAATGGTAGAAGGCAGAGACTATGGTTGAAGGCTAGCAGGCAAAGCCTATGATTAAAGGCTACTAGGGAGGACCAATGGCTGAAGGCTACCTGGCAGGGCTGATGGCTGTAGGCTCGCAGGCAAGTCCAATGGTTCAAGGTTAGCGGGCAGAGCCGATGGTTGACAAGCAGGTGGGGCTAGAATTTGGTAGCTTATAAGGCTAACAAACCATGTTTCCATCAATATTTTTTATGCACATTTGAAGCATCACATTAGAGAAGGTTGATGGAAACAGCATAATTCAAAAAAACTTCCTCAATCTCGCAAAAAAGTTTTTACGATTGCTTGAGGTGGTTTTTCGGCTTTTCCCAAAAGAGTTAATGTGCTAAAGGGGAGATGGAAACATATTTGCTGAATAAGTTATGATGTAGTGAATGTTTACTTCACATGTCTTATCAGCTGTCTCTGCTGTCATCATTTGCATTTCTTTCTATCATGCTATTTGACATGATAGAACAGTTACAACTTGCCTGGTAGCAACACATTCCTGAAAACTTCTTTCCATTTTTCTGAGATGTGTGGTCCATGCTAGTTTGTAACCTCTACTTCCTATTTATTACAGCCATGCATAGCGTCAACATCTGATGAAATTATGGTTTTAGTAGCCTGATTGATTCGCTCCAAACCAGTAGATGGAACCACGTCTAATTCATACTTTCTTTTTGGTGATATTTTAAAAGTTTGCTTAAAATCTGTGTGATAAGTGGATGGAAACATAGCTACTGTCTGCTACTGCTACCCTGGCATGTGGTTTATATGTAGGTAAAGACTGCAGCACAGTGTAAAATTATTTTAAGTTGTCACTACAACCAGAGATGCACTATATAGGTTTAGTCAGTTTTTTAAAGTTTAATACAAATGTAGCTTTTGTGTGAAGGCCTTAAAGGTTTGTTAGAGAACATTTGTGAAAAAAAGCATTAAAACCATAAAACACAGCACAGAGGTCAGGTATAAAACTATAGTGAAGTTTAAAGCAGGATTACCAACACATGACACTCCATTTTAACTCTGGTGAAGCTGTAGAGATCTATCACTCATGTGGAAAAATCTTTGGAAATGAAAATAATTAGTCATACAATCCACAACTCTGGATGTAATGAAGAAAATTTGCACTAAAACTGTTCTTCACACTTTCACAGTTTTCAAAATGTAACTTTTTGCCAATATCTAAAATATTACATGTGGCTCTTTACATCTACTGGAATGTAGTGTCCCTGTGGTGAAACATGGTGGTGCCAGTATAATTCTGTTGGGATTCTTTTCTTCTGCAAAAACAGCATTGCTGGTTAGAACTGATGGGAAGATGGATAAGGATAGATACGGAGCAATGCAGTAAGGAAACCTGATAGAGACCGCAAAGAACTTGACAAGACAGTGGCAATGAACATACAGTTGAAGCTGCAACATCACACCACATTTCTGTGTCCCAGGCAAAGTCTAGACCTAAATCCAATTGAGAATCTGTAGCAAGACTTAAAACTTGATGTTCACAGATGGTTACCTAAAAAAATGAAAAAAAGCTCAAGGAATGTTAATACTTTTACAAAGCACTTTGTAAAGTACTTTGTAAAGGTACTTTTGAAACAGTTGATAAAATCTGATGTACATTTAAAAACAGTAAGGATAAACAAAGATAGAAAAAGTAAATTTTCAAAGCATTAAAGACAATGTGAATGACAAAAAGGATACAAACAGAAATTTTTGGAGCCTGTTTAAGGGTTATGAATACAAAAATAGCTGGAAAAACTTATATCAGAAGAACAAAGATGCGTTTTCACGGTAATTGTCTATATCAGCAATGAACAGCATGAAGATAATGTCTGTCTATCTATAGTCAGGCTGCACCACACTTAACACACATCACCTTCACATGATTTCACTCTGTCCCAACAGGCATCTCCTCTCCTCCATCTTCCACTCTCTCTTTTTCTGCTATTCCCAAAGGTGGGGGAGGAGGGGTATGAGGAGGAGAGGAGGATGAGGCGGAGAGAGGGAGGGGGCGACCCGCACCCCAGTAACAGGTTTGATTGGAAAGCATCTAGCCCCCGGCAACCAATCCCCCAGCAATACCGCACACGTTCACACACGCATCCGTGGGGTTTCTGTGGCAACTGTGGTGCAGGGGGTAGACAGAATGATCCGGTCTGCAGAGCAAGTTGCACTATGGAGATGGGGGGACGAGGCCTCTGGCAGGGAGAGGAGGGGAGCCGCACTGCTGGGTGATGGGGGAGAGAAAGAAGTCAGAAAAGTAGGCTTAATGTGAAAATCATTTCAGAACAGTTTAAATGTAAGAGCAGTCACAAGCAGCTATAGTACAAAGATGAGGACACAGCTCTTGTTAATTGTCTGGAGATAACAAGAGGATTTTTCTGTTAGATAAACAAGGTAAATATTCTCAGTTATTCATCATCTTCTTGCTTTCAGTACAAAAGTCCAAGCATAAAAAGAGCAAGTGGCTATAAAGATTATCAAAGGCACACTATGCAGTATTTCTTTTCCCTAACAATATAATGAAAATCAATACTGACCAAGGCTTTGCAGTCAGACTTGGTCTTCATCAGGGTTATTGTCTGCTGTTGTATCCATTCCTTTTCTGTTACCTTAACAAGGTGATTCAGGAAACAACACTTGACCAATCTTTTACTTTACTTGTAAAGTAAAAATTTATGCTGTGATGTTTATCCTTTTGCCACCATTTGAAATTTGTAGTAATTTTGTCTAAAAGACTTGTCCCTCTTTTTTGCTCAGAACTGATGACCTGCCTGCCTAGGTTGTTCCACTTTGAAGCGGCTGTCATGTACCGTCCAAAAAACAGGCTTTTTGGAGATTACTGACTCTGAACCAGTTCTCTCTGGTTACTGGAATGGGATTAACTGCTGCTGCCTCTGTGCCCCTGTGTGTTCATGTATTCACACACAAATATGCACAAAGTCAGTGTATGTGTACTAAAAAAAAAAAAAAGCATTAGAACAAATGGACATGGCACAGAAAGGGACAAGTCATGTGTGTTCGCCAGCATCCTTTGTTGTCTGCTCTGATGAATGTTGGCTCAGCCCAGTGTTTAATATTGCCGCCATTTTGCTGCCTTGTGGTGTCTGTGGCTCCTCTCTCTCTCTTCACCTTGTTGATGGCAGTGGTACGCGAAGCGCTGGGCTTAATTTCCCAGAGTGGTAACTATGGCAACATCGACAGACGTTTGTCAGTGGCCATGGTGACAGATGATGTGCTGGCTTGAGGTGGGGTTTTTTTTCCTTGGGGGGGATTTGGTGGAATTACGATACACACTCTGTATCGACCCCACATTAATTCAGGATCCTGTTTGGCTGTTTCTTTTTTTTTATTTCTAAATAAAGATGGGGGAATACAAATATTGGCAAAAATTCTTTTTGTGTGTTTGTGTGTGAGACAACCTCATTTATAGGTATGAAAGTGTTTTTGTACATCAGGCATCTTCAGTGTGCACCAATTAGCACCATCTGGTCTTAAGAGACTGAAACTGTCACTGAGGTGAGAGTTCTCAAATCAATTTATCCCTCCTCTTTATATGAATTGGATCTTTTTTCTTTCTCTTCCCCCCACCTCCACCACAGATGAATTGTAATTTAAAAAGCGCTTGGTGTAAATACTGCTATTGTTGGAGGCGTAATCAAACATTCATGAGGGAGAGGGATCCAGGGAGAGGCAAAGAATCTAGGTCACGGATGCGCTCGCGATTCTCTGAGACTCTTTCTTTCTAAACCTCTCCTTTGTCCTCTGCGCTTGCTCTGCTGTCCCCTCATCTCTCTCCTCCCCTCATCTTTTTCCTTCATCACAGTTCTTTTCTTCCCTTTTTTCATTAGTATTCTTTTACCCTGTCCCTTATCTCTTCATTGTTTTTCTCTTCTTTATCCTACAAGCACATCTCTCCACATTTCAATACATAAATTCATGTTTTTAATAGATATCTCCCATTAAATTTAACTGATCTAAAAGCACACCTGGATCTTTGTAAACTCCACCTACGCACCTTTAAGCCAGTAGCTCAGAGTAATGGCCCTCTTGACCACCATTCATCAATGAGAAGGTCATCTTGTCAATGCTTTTACAACCATCCCCTAGCCAACTGAAGCGAGCTAAGCAACACATTAGCAGAGGCTGACCTTGTGAGTGTGTCCCCAGCGTCAGAGAGGACCCGGAGGATTTGTTCTCAACAGGTCTGTCTCGTTTATAGCAGTGCTATGCAAAAGTATTCATGTCCCTTGAAATTTTACACAGTATGACACTTAATAATCACAGTCTTTACTAAGTCTTATTGGGATTTATGTGATAGAGCAATACAAATTGGTATATGATTGTTAGGTGGGAAAAAAGTGAGGCATACATTTGTATTGAGCCACCTTTACTCTTATACTCCTAAATAAAATCCAGTGCAACAGAAGATTTACAATAAAGAGATCTAGAGCTGAGGTGGGAGAATCTGTTAACTGGAAAACAAGCTATTGTTCTCTCCAAGTAGCAAAAGTCGTTGTTGAAAGAAAACCATAGAATGTCCCTTTTGGAGTTTGCCACAAGCCCTGTGGAAGATACCGCAAACATGTGGAAGAAGATGCTCTCGTCAGATGAGCTCAAAATGTAACTTTCTGGCTGAAATACAAAAACTATGTGGCAGAAGACTAACACTGCAAAAATACACATTACCCTAAAAAAAATAAAACATCCCTAAAGTGAAACCAGGTGGTGTGGGGATGCTTTTCTTGAGCAGTATCAAGGAAACTGGTCAATCTGATGGTAAGCTAGAGGGAGCTAAATACAGGGTAATTATAGAAAAAAAACTGCTAGAGCCTGCAAAAGACTTGAAATTGGGACAAATGCTTACCTTCCATCAGGACAACCTTAAACATGCAGCCAGAGCTACAATGAACGGTTTAGATTAAAGCATATTAATTTGTTAGAATGACCAAGTCAAATATCACCCCTATATGCATTTCAGAATCTGTGGCAAGACTTAGAAATAAATGTTCACATACCCCAAAAGACATGCAGCATTAATTTCAATAAAAGCAGGTTCTACAAAGTGTAAAGTATTTCAGGGCGATTCTATGCAAATGTATGCTGCACTTTTCATATTTTCATTTACCTTCCTCTATAATTATGTATAGACAGGGTATGAGTATACATAAAATCTCAATAAAATACACTGAAGCTTATGGTTGTTAACGTGATAAAATAAGTACAAAGGTCAAAGGGTATAGATACTTTTCTAAGTCTCTTCTTGAATTTATTGGACTATAACATTGAAAAAATATCTAATTTACATTAAACAAAAACTACCAAAATTTCATAAAATTTTCTCACTGGCATATTTGTAATCTGATTATTAAATCAATCTAGAAACTGAAATAAACTACTGTGGTATTTTTGCACTAAAATGCCATTAGTGAAACCTTTTGTATAAACGCTCTATTGCAGCACATTAACTGTGTGTAGTAAGAGTACTCCTGTTCTCAGAGTACTCTGGATATGATACTAAAGAGCAGTACATGTGAGAGCACTGACACTGCTATAAATTGTTTGTTTATCTTGAGAAGAGTCATTGAATCAAATCATTGCAAAAAATTCAGACAAGGCAGCTACATTCAATGAGTACAATGCCAAATCAGCAAAACACTGATCTTTGAAGTTTAAAATCCACTTAATTTTAAATTATTTGAATCTTTACAAATACCCTAAAAGTGAAACTCTGTAAGCAGATTAAGCTAAAATTAGTAATAGTTACACACTGACTACGTAGGGACTCAAACCCTCTAGCTCTGCTTTCAAGTGCAACTCATAAACTGCTATTCAAGAACATTTTATATATATATATATATATATATATATATATATATATATATATATATATATATATATATATATATATATATATATATATATATATGACATCATAAATACAGCCAAATGCTTCTTTATGTGGTTTTACAAATTCAGCTCTGTATCTTATGACTGTATGATGCTACTGAGTTATCTTTGCAGCACAGCCTGTGTGCCTTGGTATTTTTATGAAATGAAACTGGGTCTTGTATCATGTTCTCATACACCAGTACGATACTGATTCTATCATTAATAGCATAACAGCAAAAAGTCGAGGATAAAGCGGTGGAGAGACCAGCTGAATTATGTGAAGAGTGATAACTATACGTTAAAACGCTAAAGTCAGGCATCAATCCATAACAAAATATCCATTAAAAAATTTGGTGATAGCAAATATGTAGCTTGAACTTTAGTTCATAAAGTGAAGATTCAAATGGTGATTTAACCAGTGAAGAGGAGGAAGACCTAAACACCAGTACCTTTCCCATGGATTTAAATGCTCAAATGCACAAATATTGCAATAAACTAATAATAATAATAATAATTCTGGCAGCATTCATACATTGCAATTTATGCTTCAGTTTTGAACAGCATTGTTATTCTGTTCCATATTGGTGTCAGCACTCCCAACTCTCCAAATGAGTGAGTTATTAATATAGCCAACTTTATATTAGTGAACAATGCAGTGATTGTGCAAAAAATCAGTTTTCTACACATAATCAATCTTTATTTAATCTGTCCCAGCGTAACGACACTATAGTACTGCAGCTGACAACAGGAAAATCTTAGGGGAGAGTCCATTACTGGACTCAAACGCCATAAGTATGTCCAGAGTTACTTCCCTCTCAACGTCATGTTTTTTGTCACTTCAAACTGATGTTACATGTGGGGTAAATGAAAGGGAAATTGAAATATTTTTGAAGTGCTCTGGTTCTACAATATGACAATTTTTCCTCAATAAAGCTACATCTTCATTATTTAAACCAAAATATTAATTTTTTAAGTTGTAAAACCTTTGGCTGTTGCCAACCCTGTGATGCTTGAGAAGCTTTAAAACAAGAACAATCTGTCATTTACAGTAAGAATTACCTACCCTTGACTGGCCAAATATGAACACTTTGCTGGGTACTTAATTTTCATTGTTATCAAATCTAAAAAAAAAGAACCTATCATCTGATTGCTAATATTATTGTAACATGGGGGGAAGGTGGTCAAAAGTGTGAACATTACAACTTCATATCACAGACATTCTATAACCTACCTGTAAATGTGGACACTAATCTGCCTCAGTGTTTGCATGTTTCACCCTGAACACATTGTAATTTTAATATCATCCCTACCACATTCCAACTGATCAGGAGCCTAAAACCGTCTCACCAGCCCCCCTCCCTCCTGCCGCAGTATTAAAGGGTTTGAATCTGCCGGCCAAAAACTACCATCCAAGCCCAGCAGGCCAGCTTGCATTGAACTCCCTCCAGCTAATCCATTTGTATTTTTTCAATTACATATCGGGGGCAAGGGAGCAAGTGGACAGTAATCTGTCAGCCTCTGCCTAAAAATCAAGCCCTCTCATGACCCAAATATCAAGCTAAAGAAGAGCGCTGGGGTTGCTGTAAAATAAAACAAAAATAGGTCATAAGTTTCTGTGCAACAGAATTGAATTGCACTGAGGGGGAATAATGGTGGTCATATTTGCATGTGTTAGGCTGATTTCCCAACTGCTGGTCAGCCACTGCATCCCACCAACAAGTCATCTTTAGACAACTTCCGCATAACTGTAAAACCAGACAATTTTGTTACAAACTGAATTTAAAGCTAAAAAGCAAAACAAATTTTGATTTAATTCAGAGCCTCTAAAATCATCAAAAGTATTGCTAGGGTATCATCGATAAACACTGGTTTAAAGTTTATGCCCGTGATTCTCAAATTTGCAAATGCTGGACTGGACATTTAAAGAATTTGCATTCTATTTTACCTTGTTGAGCTTCTTCATTGTCGTTTTACTTTCTCAGAAGGAATACCTGCTGTTCAGGAGGGGAACAGCAGTGGGAGTTGTGCAGTTCAAGTGTTGGTACAAATGAAAACTGTGATAAATTTATGTCATAACTGTATCACATCATGACCAAAAACGAAATATGTTCTGATGTTAACCCATAAAAGTTGAAGCATGTAAAATAAATAAGAAATGTATGTAATGTCTGAACATCTGGCTAAATTACCTGAATAAAATCTTTGAAAACAAAAACATGTTGCAAATATTACCTTCAAAATGCTTCCACAATAGCGTGACGCACAATGGAAAAGCAGGCAGAAGCAAAGCTGACAGGTTGTCACAGAAAGCCAAGAATGTGACGATCTTTCTGTGGGGACTTGGAGCACACCTTTAATTTGAGTCTTTAGCATTGTATAGAAGCTTTCAACATTACATTGTTCAATGGTGCAAAGCCAGCAAATGGAAGAAGAGTCTATTCTTCCTCTGATCTTAAAGCATTAAAGTTAAAATCCATTAGAATCCATTTAAATGTCATAACATCGCATGAAATACTAGTACAACACTGCAGCATACACTCACTTGCTACTTTATTAGGTAAACCTCTTTAATTGCTTGTTAACCCAAATGGCAAATCAGCCAATCATGCGTTAGTAAGTTAATGCGTTTGGACCTCTAGATGTGGTGAAGGAAACAATCAAATCAGAATGTGGAAAAACTGGATTTAAAGGACTTTGAATTTTGCATTACTGTTGGTGCCAGATTAATATTTCAGAAACTGCACTATGGTAGGGATTTTCACACACAACCATTTCTGAGGTTTACAGAGAAGTTTCTGAAAAAGGGATTATATTCAGTGAATGACAGTTATGTGGGTGACAATGCTTTGTTGATGTCAGACATCAGGTAATGGGCAGATTGATTTCAGATGGTAGAAAGCCAAAAGCAGTTTAAATAATCCCTTGCAGCAAACAAGGTAGGAGGAATATAATCTCTGAAGGCACAACATGTCAAACTTTGAAGCAAATATGCGTTGCAAGTGGAAGTTCACACTAGGTACCCTCCATGACAATGAAGAACAAGAAACTGAGGCTTCAATTTAAACAGGTTCAACAGACCTGAAATGGATAAGAGTGGAAAAACTTTGCCTGGTACTACCCATCTGAGTCTTGATTTCAACTGTGACTGAAATGGTAGCTCCAGATATTTGAGTAAACAATATGAAGGAATGGATCCATTCTGCTTTGTGTCAACAGTTCCAGGCTGCTGCTGCTGGCAAATATGATGTGGCAGATATTTTCCTGAGTACCAGTTTAGCATCAATTGAATGCACAGCCTACTTTACCATTGTTGATTCCTTGAAGACCACAGTGAACCAACATTGTAATGGCTACTTCCAGCAGGACAAGTGAACACATCACAAAGGACAAATATTCTCAAACTGGTTTCTTTAACTTGACAATGAATTCATTGACTTCAAATGGTCTCCAAAATCACCAGATCTTACTCCAATAGAGCATCTTTGGGATGCGAAGGAACAGGAGATTTGTATTGTGGATGTGCAGCTGACAAATCTATAGCAACTGTGTGATGCTATCATGTCAGTATGGATCAAAACCTCTCATGTTCCGAACACCTTAATGAACCTGTACCCTCAAGAACGAAGGCATTTGTGAAAGCAAAAGGGGTCCAACTCAGTGTACCTAGTAAAATGTGGCAGCAGATCTCCACCTGAACCCTTCCGCTCACCCTAGCATTCACTCTTTACATCGTTCTCTCCCTTTGACCATCCCTATCCCTTTTACACACACGTTTTTGCTTTTCACCACTTGATGAAAAGCTGTCCTGACAGTTTCATCAATAACTAAAGCAGGCTTAAACACACCTCCACCTCCACCTGAGAGCTTTTCAGATTTAAGAATAGTATTCAAGAGTCCTAATGACTTTTCTGTGTGTAAGTCAACATTCTTCCATTTTTTTCTAAAATATTTTCACAACATTCTTCACTTCCTCCTCTCTGCTGAAGTCCTGTTGGTCAGATGTTAATAAATGTTACATCTCATCAAGTGCAGCAGCATCTTTGAATGGAAAGATACAATTTAAAAAGCAGATTGGGGGAGCAAAGGGTGAAGATACAGCACAAACCTTAATATTGGAGCATGAAGTCATAGGGTGGAGTGTTACAAGTTGTAAACAACGATACAATCTGTGTTTTCATGTTTCCATTCATGTCAGTGAGGGAATGTATGTTTAACTTCTGAAAATGGATATGCATGTTGCAGAGTTTACACAAGGCTGACTCCAGGCCACAGTCAGCAGGCCCTATGCATACTTCCTGTGTCTCACCCAAAACAGCACAGAGTTTATCCCCACATGCATCGCTGGCTCTGTCTCGAGTGCGCTCCACAGAGCAGACGAAAGTTTGTCATATTTGGCATCATTTTACAGTTCCCCTTTAGAAGTGACTCATGCATCAATAATCATTGCTCAATGATTATAACTCTATGGCAGCGGTTAGTTTGACCCTTTATCCCCTCCCTCATATTCTGTTCCATCAGCCATCGGGGAATCAAAGCTTGCTACTATACATGCTTTTTACAAGACAATGCTTGACCACAAGAAGGGTCTGATGCCTCTCCATAAATTATGTTTTCACAGAGATAATGCATTTCTGGCTTTCAGAACTGAAATCTGCTATGAGATTTAATGCTGAACTTTCTTTTTTTTCTTGTGAAATCATTCATATATTGATTTAAAACACAGTGATGCTGAAAAATAAGATGATTCTTCATCCTAAGGTTTCTAGCAGACACTCCAAGGTTCTGGGTCAAAACTGGCTGGCATTTTGGACCATTCATCCACCTTAACAAAACTCAACTTCCATCTGAAGAGAAGTATTCCCAGAGGATGATGTTCCCACCACCATGTTTCCCTTTAGGTGTGGTTCTTTGGGTGTTGCTATGTATTATTTTTGTACCAAAATTACCTTTTGTAATTGTGACCAAAGTTCAAGGTCGGTTTCATCAGACCATGACACAACATTCTGCAAGGTTTTTGGTGGTTTTATACAGGTCTAGATGTTTTCCTTAGAAGAAAAGACATCTATCACTGTTCTTCTTGTACATGTCACTCTTGTTCCATATTTCTCCAGTTACTGATGATTGATGATTTACTGTGGGCTGTATAGTTGGTAGCGCTGTTGGGTCTTTTGGCATGGAGTTTGCATGTTCTCCCTTTACATGTGTGGGTTCTTTGCAGGTACCCCGGCTTCCTTCTGTAGTCCAAAAACACAACTGTTAGATGAATTGGTCTCTCTAAATCCTCCTTAGAAGTGAGTGTGTGCATGGTTGTTTGATCTGTGTGTCTCTGTGTTCCCCTGTGATGGACTGGCAGCCTGTCAAGGATGTCCCCCACCTCTCGCTCATTGACCACTGAAGATAGGCACGAGTCCTCCCACGACCCTGCAAGGATAAGTGGGTATAGACAATGGATGGATGTCTTTAATGCTGCTGATTTTTTTTTTTTTTTTTTTTTTTTTTTTTTTTTTTTTATATACCCTTCTCCTGGCTGTTACCTTTAAAAAAAAATAGACAATTTTGATCCCTTATAACCTCTCTGCAAACCATTCTACTGTTTTATGTCACCTTAATCTGTTTAGATAAAGGTGAAGAAGGAGTCACTGAAACACTTCACGTTTTTGGAGAGATCTGTTTGAAAACTGTGGCCTCATCAAAACAATGCAAATGAGTAAATGCCAAGAAAGTCCAAGGACAGGGGAAATTTAATTATGATTAACTGGACGTGTACCCAAGAAGATGGACTGCTGGAACACAAAGGTGGTTAAACAAACTATTATTTTAAGTGTGTCCACACTTATACAACTAGGTTAATGCCACCTTTTTTTTAAAATCTTTTACAGTATTTACTTTAACCTATTTATTTGTTTTCCAGTTTAATATCACCGAATATCTTTCATGTTAAAAGGGAAACAAAATTCTGAAATAATTTATCTTTGTCTCACAAAGGCTTGGGATTTCCACAGATGTTTTCTTTCTTCTCCAAGTGAACTTTCATCAACCCACCAAAGACTTATAACAAGGTTCAGTGGAAGCTGTCAGTCATTCAGTACAAACATACTGCAGCTCTGACATTTGCTAGAAATTATCCTGCAAGTAGCACCACAAAGCTCAGCACCAAATGCATTGGACTAAGTTCAAAATTAAGGCACGCAACCCTGTTAGTTCCACAAAGAAAATTGGAGGAAAAGTCAAAGTTACAAAGTTACCTCAGTCTTCTGAGTGACAGTTTGAATGCTTTACTGTGTTGATTGTTTCTTTAGAGAAAGAATAGGGAATAAGAATAATAAACCTGCAACAATACATATACAGTTGAAACCATATATTACTTAACTTTCTTCAAATTCAAAGTTTACATACATTTGGTCAGTATCAGGGATAATTGTCTTTTAAGCTGTATGACTTAAGTCAAACCTTTTGGGTTTCCTTCCACAAGCTTTACAACAGTTTGCTGGAGTTCTGGTCCATTCCTTCTAAATAATCTCTAAAAAATGTTCTCGCTATGTTTTCTGGCATTTAGTAAATAGAAATAAATTTGGTAATTCTAACTGACCTAAAACAAGAAAAGTTTGGTCTGATTTAACTTCACACAGTGAGAAAAAAAATGTGTATGTAAATATATGGTTTAAACTGTATCTCTACCCATACTTCTGACAACTTTGATCAGCTTCCATTTAATATTTTGTGACACACTTTGTTTTTCGGATCGTGTTTTCTATGAATGCCAAAACTTTCATGTTTGTGCTCGTCTGATAAGAACTCCTCCTTTTGCTGTGTCTACACACCTGGCTTGTAAAATGCAAACAGGATTTTCTTCTTGGCACTCTTACATAAAGTAGATAAAGATTTGTAGAGTGCAGGACTGATAGTTACATATAACTATTGGCAATTTATCACACAGAATTTTATTGACATGAAGATGTTTTTTTGGTAAAAATATTTTTAAATAATTAATTCATTTATTTTTAACTCAGTTTTGCACTACTTCGTGTTGGTCTATCACATTTCAATGAAATACATTGACGTTTTAGCTTGAAAAATCTCAAACAATTTTGCAAGGCATCACAGAAAAATAGACACAAAAGGAGACAGAGTAAGAGATAGAAGATCCTCATTGGAGCTGTTGATTCTTAAGGATGTATCTGCAGGGAACAGGTGGATGTGCGCTCTAAACTCAGGTGGTGTCAGGGGGGTCAGAAGCTGGGCGGCTGCTTCTAATTGGGCTGTCTAAATGACAAGTGTATCCGCTGCCGTCCTGGACCACACCACATAGCACCGAATTTAACTGAGCGAGTAATGGGCACCCAGAGAGAGAAGTGTGACCTCATAGCCCCTCCCTTTCGTGCTTATTAGATGAACACTATGAAATGACAGTGGAGGCTTTGTTCTTTCCTCCATGCAACAGAGAGTTTTATTTCTATGTGTGTGTGGTGAGTCTGAAAGAGTGTGGTATATGTTCAATCCAACAGAGGCCTCACCACCTGTTCAGGAAACCTTTTCAGGGCATTAAGTGTCAAATCATGACATTAGTGCTTCTAATAGACCACTGGAACTCTACGGCAGACAGACAAAAGTAGCCAAAAGTCTACTGTGGAGTGTGTGAGCCATCTTTGTCAGCTAAATCTAATTTGTCACGCTCTGTCAACCCTCTATTACAACAGGCTGTTCCTATAAAACTTGATTTCCTCCCACTTTGACCATTTCAGAAACATCAGTGGTTAAATCTAAGGCAAATAGGGAGCATATACCAATGGCTTTACATATGGGTGGGAGAGCAGTGAAACATCTATACAATCACACACACATACACATCCAATGAACGCTAAAGTAGCTAAGCAGGGTGCTTAGCAGAACCAACAGCAGGGAAAGGGAAAATAAACACAGGGGCCACCAGTAAATCACCTCCATCCGCAGCGGCTCAACAGAGGCTGTATGATACTGGAGGCCCTGAAAAACAGCAACCAGAAAGAGGAAGACTGACAGACCTATGGAGGAATCAGCAGTGAACACAGTGTAAATACTTGTGGTACATTTTGCTCTTTCGTCTGCCTATCTTTATCAGATGATCTAAAACATTAAATGTTTTAGATCATCTGACAAAGATAATTTAAGAAAATACAAAGTGCTGTTTTAAAATGCTGATTTCACAGAAAAGAAAATAAATGCTATCCAAACCAATCTGTGCCAGTCTGTTAAATGTAATTACTCTCTAAACTTTATAACTGCTTGTGTTACTCTTGGTGTCAACAATTATCATTAAGCTTGTTGTTTAAATATCTACATCACTGTGGAGAAATTTTGACCCACTATTATTTGCTGAATTGTTTTATTAAAGCAACATTTGAGCAGGAGCTCCCTGTTAAAGTTGTTTAACCTTTGATTAGGCCACCTCAAAACCTATTTATTTCTTTTGCCTTTTTTGAGTAATTAAATTAAAAAATGTGAGAGTGCTTTTTATCATTGCCCTACTGCAAATGCGCATGAGCCCAAGGTTATAAACTTATGGTTAGCCAATCTCATTCAGGATTCAGTGGCAGAGAGCAGACTTCATGGTATTGTCAGTTATGGCAAGGTGTCCAGGTCCTCAAACACCAAAGTAGTCCTAGACCATAAAACCACCACCACCATGTTTGGATGACAGTATGATGTACTTTTCCCAAAAAAATCTCAGTTTTAATTCAGATGTAGATCACTGGACCTCTGAATTATCTGACCTGATGAAAGAGCATGTAGAAAAAATAAGCTAGGTCAGACAACAGAACCCTGAGGAACTCCAGATGACAGCTCTGAAGTTTCAGAAAAGACATGGTTCGCAAGTGTAAGACGGTCCAACCAGATACAGGTGAGAAAAAAACACTTTAAGAAAGATCCTGACATTCCAACTAGAACTCTAGTATATTCATCAGGATATTGTGATTAACTGTTTTAAAAGCTAAGGAATGGTTGAACAAGTCCAACACTGCATGTTTTCCAGAATCATGGGCTGACCGATTAAACGATAACGATATTTATCTCAATTGACACATGATTGATATCAATAGAAAATATGTCCGATAGAATATTCAATAATTTCACTGAACGCAGATCCAGAACCGCACAGCATTCTGGGGGATGTAGGCAGAGGAAAGGCTTTAGTCAGTCAACCTCTCAGGGCCCAGCTAAGACAGGTTGGTGGCATCAACTAACTCGCTCTATGGTTACCTAGCAACAATGTCCTGCATAACATGCGCAACAACAATTTCGCGTTGCCCCTAACGTACTCCGGCCTACTTCTTTCCTCGGAGGTCCACGCATACTCGAGACGGAACAATGCAGAGTCAAAGTAGATGTCCACTGGACAGGTCCGTACAAGGGTACATTTTTACGACGGCAGCACAAAACATTGTTTTGTGCTGCGACACCGAGATAATGTTGAGAGTCTGCGCAACCTCTCACAATAATGACGTGCAGCGTGACTGCTGCTCTCTGTGCTGCACTGACAGGTGTGCGGTGGCTGCTCTGGTGGAGAAGAAACGGGTCTAGGCGCACAACTAGCTCATCAAACTTGCTGTCATCCATTCGGTTTGTGGGAAATTATGGAATTTGACACAAGAAATGTAGGCAATCGGTACGCTTGAGTGTGAAATCTCAACCGTCCACAGACAGTGCACGCGGAGTCTGCACGGTTCACAAAATACACATATCAGGGATTGCATTAATGGAATATTTTCCATCTTTGATTAAAGGGTGATGAAAGGCAATCTGAAGGCCATCCATGATGGATTATAATTCACACAGGAATTGGTATAGACACGCTGACAGAAAACATCATGAAGGTAACTAAACCAATCAATAATAAAAGAAAAAAAAATCCCATCCGATTATTGTCTCTGACCTGGACATTGAGAACTAAATGCATCTCCTGCACTTAATGGACTAAATACAGCTTCATCTTACTTTTTTTAAAACTTGATTTATTTACATATTTCTATATATTTATTTATTAGGCTTCTTGAACTGGAACCCAAGTCCAAATTTTGTACCAGAAACATGCAAATGTGAACTGGAAGGTCAATAAAAATCCTTGAATCTTGCAATCCGGGAGCTGACAGCACACTGAAGAGGAACGCATTCTGGGGGATTTCCTCCTGCTGCCCCTCGTTTAGAGAGTTATGCCAACTTCTGATTGCTTCAAATGGAAAAAAAATTCCCTGATTTCAAAATGTTGGCTGAAGTGGCACTTGTAATTCCAGTTTACAACGGATCTTGTATTCAACCTGCAGATCAACATCAGAACCCTGAGACATTAAATTACTCAGTCTGGTGTTCAATTCATATCCATGTTCATAAATCACAAGGTACAATAGTTTCATTTCATTGTTTATATGTAGTTACAGGTTCCACAGTTAGTGGGTTTTGTCACTGTGGAGAAAAGTTTACATGTATTTATCTGCTTGATGTGTGATGGCATGATGTGGATTTTCCATTCAGCTTGTTGGATATTAGTTAAATTCAATGAAAATTAAATGCAATTGAATTTGTCATGATTATTATTTAAAATCTGATGGGAAAAATAGATTATGACAGATTTTTTTGTGACGCCGTCGGTCAAAATGATGGACATCGAGAAAATCTAGCACAACCTCTGACACACAGTACCTCTGGGTAAGTGGGAGCAGTTTCATGTTTGCCACTGTGCCTCATAACTGCTTAAAAATAAAGACTAAGGTGGAGGGGAAGGAGAAAACGAGTGCAACAGCTCAAGAAGACATTGTGAATAACAGAGGAAAGGTCATGTCACCAGTTTGTCAGTATTTTGGATATAAAAAAACTTCCTAATCAATCATTTTTGATATCGACTGATATAAAATGCTTATATCGTGATGTGTTTTTTTAGTCATATCGCCCAGCCCTTCTGCCAACATAACGCTGATTCAGTGAAATGTATTTCAAAAACAATGCCATTTTTCTCCAACTAGGATATCAGCAAAACAGCAGCTTCCTTTTTTTGTGCCATGAATATGAGTTTTTGATGTTAGCCTCAAATTTTTGTTTTGTTGGATTGAAGTTAGGTTTCTTACTCCTTTACTCCACAACGACATGCTCATAACATTTGGGGGAAATGCCAGTCAGGAGAGAATCATTAAACAGGTTTACAACCCAGGAACCAATGGAGTCAAAAACCTGGTAGGAGGTACATCATAGAAGTTTGAAGGATTTATTTTGACATGAATTCTGGACATATCATCTAATGTCTGAGGTTTAAATGTATACCAGATGTAACAAGAAGAAAATGTAAAATTTGATCACAACTGAGGCATGTATCACACCAGCATCTCTACCATCTTCCTGAATGGCAGGAAGTGAGACTGTTGCCCTTTGACCCGTCAGGAATGTTTTCCTCCCTTGTGTCTGCAGAAGTCAGGCTCTCTGCCCCCAGTCCCGTTACCAGCTTATAGAACGGAGTGTGACATAATGCACTGTCCTTCCATCTATCCATCTTCTCCACTGTTCTAGATTTTATGATATCATCAAATAACTCCCAGTCTGTCATTTCACAAAGTGTGAAAATGACATTACATCACACACATCAGGGGTGACGCATGTGATGTGATGTGACAGGTATCCCGGCAAACTCAGGCAGGATCCTATTTGTCCTGGTGGCACCCTGCCAGCCACACAGTGAGGTATCACTCCACGCTGCTGGGTGAGCTGCCTCCGGTAATGACTGCCAATGGGCTATATCTATGGACCATTACTCTATAGACTCTGCAGAGGCAGCATGGTAATGCTGACTGATGGAGATGAACTTTTCGACCAATGGAGGTACACCCCACTGACAAAGCTCAGCGCCGGGCTGATCCTTGTTCCTTTCTGTGAACCGTTAAAACAGAAAACCGACACCAACCTGTGGATAACATGCTGCTGAATGGACAAGGAAGGTGTTTATTTTTTTTCTGGCTGCAGAGTAAGCAATGAATCTATTCAATGATGTAAACATAAAGCAAATTAATTTGGGCATGTATTAACTTTAATGCAGCAGTGACATGGTTTTTCCTCCAGTAAGCTCCTTGTTAATGAGATGAGCAGAAACAAATAATCCAAACACAAACAGAAGCCTCTTTCCAGGTAAGCATACTTGATTACAAATAGCTGCTGGACAAAAAGTTGTTTGTTTTTTAAGAAATACTCTTCTCTCTTTAATCCTGAAATGCAGTGCTTTGCAAAAGTATTTCTAACTTGAACTTTTTCACATTTTGTCACATTAAAATCAAACATTTCAGTGTACTTTTCTCAGTTTTATGAGATTGACCAACACAAAGTATAAAATTTGTGTGGCATAAAAAATACACAGTAATCAAAATTTTGCAAAGCTAGAAATCAGAAAAGAATGGATTTCTATTAAGCCCAGACTTGTAGCTGTAATTGTAGTGAATTTTTTTTTTTTTTTTTTTTTTTTTTTTTTTTTTTTTTTTTTTTTTACAGAGTTTTGACTCAAGGGGACTGAATATACATGCATGCCAAACTTTTCAGATATTTGTTTCTCAAAAATATTTTTCACTGCCATGTGTCATTTTCCTTCCTTGTCAGTTATGCACAACTTTCTGATGGTCTGTAGCATAAAATTCAAATTATATACATTAGCTTGTAATTGTATTTTGACAAAATGTTTAAAACCTCAGTTGATATATCTGCTTTTGCAAGGTACTCTAGGTCAGTTTTATCAAAGCGACCACCTACCCCTCCCCCCTACCCTTCATTAAAACATTTCTGGCATTTTGCCCTCTGGCACTTTTCAGGATGGCTCAGTTTCCTCTTATCACCTATTAAATCCAGATGAGACCCAGGCATACTCCTCCTCTTGACCACGGCCCTGTCTCAACTTATCACAATTCAAAACAGATGGTGGCTAACACTGGCCAAAGCCACCCATTGAATCTGCCGCAGTGTGTGTTTGTCTGTTTGCAAAGTCTCTTCCATTAAAGGAAGTGTGAATGAAAGTTGGCGGCTGTTAGGCTGACGTTAAGCTCATATGCAGGAAAAATAGTTTGATTTTAAAATAAGGATATGAAATGTTGTTTTTCCCTTAACTGTCAGTCATGATTAGATCTACAGTTTGGCTAAGGTATGGCTTTGTGAAGGTTTGGAGGTAGTATGAAACAGAAGACTGAGGAGACCCCTCACATGTAGACACACATGATCACTATATCACAAACCAAACACATTGAGCTGAAGATTTATGATAGTGCTGTGTGTGATACTAGTCTGATGTTTGCTTAGAAGCCACAAAGAGGATTACAGTACAAAAACAAATTTCTGTGTATTTTACTGGCGATAGACTAATGAATAATAGAAGTACATAATTGTGAAGTGGAAGGAAAATGATACATAGTTTTATTTTTAACAAATAACATTTGAAAATGCAGTTTGTGTTTAGCCCTCCTGAGTCCATGCTTTGAAGAACCACTTTTTTTTTTTTTTTTTTTTTTTTGCTACAGATGACTTGAAGGAGTCTTAAAGGGTGTGTTTCTATCAGCTCTGCACATATAAAGACTTGCTGCCAATTCTTCTTTGCAAAAGAACTCATTCAGATAGTATAGAGAGTGTGATTGTCAACTTCAATTTTCAGTCAGCAGTTTAGGTCCTTCTAAATCAATATGCAATGTATCTCTGGCTGCAGGGTTGTTGTCCTGCTGAGTGGGGAAACATTGCTCCAGGCTTGAGTCTTTCCTTCCAGAATTACCCTGAATTGAATCCCATCCACATTCCACAAAACTTGGAATAATATTTAACCCAACCCTGCTTTAACTTCTTCTCAACTTTATCCCTGACCTGTCTGCTCTGTTCCTTGGTCTTTATGATGCTGTTTTGTTCATCACTATGTTGGTGTTTCACATTAACTCAAGTAAAATACATCAGAGTTTGTGGCTGTGAATATTTTTGCAAGGCACTGTACTCTTTTGTGTATATCTTGCACATCTTAAAAAAGGTGACTTGTTGAAAGGAGCAATACCCTGAGGTTTTAAAATTATTCTGAAGAACTGCTATTAATCTCTGATTTTGATGACCCAAAGAGAACAAACAGGTTTTCTTTCACACATACATTTTTCTCACCAGCTGTCTGAAGAAGTCATATCACACACTATTTTGCTTTGGGGTAGTTTTCATGTTGGTATAATTTAGATTGATGAGCTTTAAATTAAATTTACGATATATGATTTTTTTTTTTTTTTTTTTTTTTTTTTTTTTTTTTTTTTTTTACTGCAGTTAACCAATTTCCACCCATCTATTTATTATCTTTAATCCTTGCAGAATCACAGGTACCTATCCCCATCTGTCAGTGGGAAAGAGGCAGAGTTGCCAGTCCATGACAGAGGAGCACAGTTACACACCAGACAGACAACAATACATGCACATACTCCTGCCTAAGAGACATTTTTAAGGGACAGGTTACCCTAGCATGCTTATTTTTGTACTGGCAAGAAGGCAGAGTACCTGAAGGTATGAGAAGACATGGAAACTTTAAAAAATAAATAAATAAATAAATAAATAAAAAAAATAAAAAAAACAGCCATGCTAACAACTTCACCATCATGTGATTCAATCCGTTTCTGTACTGAGAACTGGAGCAAAATGTATATCATAAAAAAGGCTCTAGCTTTAACTTTGATTTGGTTTTGGATTTAATTTGACTTTTTGTTTTGCTTTCATTATTCTTCACACCATATTTATTGTTTTTAGCACTTGCATTCAGTTAGTTATTATTCTTCCCAGCCTATTTGCTGACTAGTTTTCTTTCTTAGAAATTTGGGATGTATTGGAATGGTCCATATTGCTATACACCTGCAGTTCTGCAAACAGTGTGAGTCTGAATAAATGATGAGACAAAAATTAACAAATAAAACCAAGTAGCCAGGATCTAAATTGTGGTCTTTTTAAAAATTAAACATATACATTTGATAATGGCAATTTTCATGATCATTTTGTGATTTATCACTTTGCACATGAAGGTAGGATTTGCTGAAATTGCCAGTGAAATCGTCAGCAGACTAGTGTTCATGCTAAGGATATTAAAAGTTGTACAGGAGAATTATTAGTTTATACTCATCCAAAATGATTTTTGTGGTACATGATTGAAGTTGTATCTTTGTTATGGGTTATATTTGATGAAACATTTTTCTTTATTAATTCACTTATGAATTATGCAAACAAAATTTAAATTGCACAGTCTGCTTGTTTGACAAGCTCTAAAAACAACTGAAAAAACATCTTTAGGATTTATAATAGGAATCGCTTTTGACCACCTGACCACTGAGTTCAGGTTTTCTAAGAAAAGCTGTGGTGCTTAAAACAATATTAATGTTACATTGTATGTAACATTATTCAAAAATCTAGAACTGCTTTTAAATGAGGTAACTGGGACAGTCCGAAGTGTCCATTCCACTTCTGAGGCACTAAAATGGGGGGGGGCTTTCATTTATTTATGTCATATATTCTGAGGGCAAGTTTACCAGAATTATTGATAAATAGAGGTGTTTTATAAATACTGATTGCTTCCAGCTGTCAGATTCATCAACTCTCACCTGTTTGAGTGCTGGGATTGAGATGCAATGAGATGTGATAAATGAATGGAAATTAAAAAGATACATCACATGTGGAACTTGTCTATGATAATTTATGGACCCAAGTATACACCAGGCTTTGCTGCATGTAAATTCAACTGTTTGTCCGATTTGCAACTGGAATACTGTTAAGTTGAAAACTGAGATAATTTCTTATCTTATAATATCTTATTTTGAGTTATTTTGAAGGTATAGCTTCAACCTGATCTCTTATCTCTGAAACAAGGTTATCAGCAAATATATTCATCAAGAGTGTGGCATCAAGAGTCAAATTCTAGATATAGATGAAAGACCAGTAGCAGTCGAAATCAAAGCTGGGACTGACATTCCAAGATTCTGTACCCATTATGCTTTGTGTGGCTGCTTCCCTTTATCTGCAGCTGATATGTTGGGGGTCTCTCTTTGCCTGTCTAATCTCTGTTTACGTTGCAGTCTGTCCTGGTGGTTCCAGCCCCCATCATGTCACAAAGGAAGGCTTCCTAACTGACCTTTAAGTCTCTGGTTGACATTTGACCTTGTTCTTCCATATCTGCATTCACACTCATACTCTATTAAGTCTACACAAAAGAATATAGTTCAGGTCACAGCTGAACTCATTCTAAAGAAGCAAAGACTTAAAAACAGCAAGGGCTGGGGCTTGCTTTTTTGATTTTTGTCTGGTTTTTATGGCACGCTCTCACTTTAGTTATATTGGTTTGGAATCTCTCTGTGTCTCTGTTTTTCTTTCGGTCCCCTCACATCTATCCCCCTCTTTTTCTTATTCTCTGATCTCCCTTACAGCAGTTTCTAATTAGGATTAGGCCTCAGCGTAGAGGAGGGCTAAAGCTTTTACCCAAGTAAATGATTAAATAAGATTTGATAAATCAATGGAAAATGAAGAGATGTAATAAATAAATTGCAATGATGGCAATAAAAAGATCATAAGTTTCCACGCAGGCGTCCCAGTCTGGAGGCAAGGACTTGATTAACTGAAGCCAAACAATGATTTTTCAAATCCTTTGGGGGCAGTCTTCTGATTAGCCATCTCAAATAAAATGTCTGTTTGTGTATAAAGTTTGGAACTCACGTGTCACATTGACTCAGGGAAAGTTAATGTGATACAGGAAGAGAAAGTACAAATTTTTGAATTTTTGCTGGTGGATCATAACCAGGTGGTGAGCAAAGCTTCAAAATGCAAAAAGAAGAAACAGGATAAAGATTCTAAACAAATACAGTGAGTAAATGACTGAAAACTAAATTTAAACAGACATGGTTTAAGTCATTTAGCGTGAAATTGTCCAAATTTGTGCATAAATATGGTTTTCATGGTATGACTCTATCATGACCCCAGATAGCAAATTTAGAAGACTTTCTGTCTGTGAATGTGGAAGGATGGTTTATGTACACTTTACACGTTACAGAGAAAAAAAAAAATGACTGATTGATCAAAATAATGCTACCTGCACGGAGATAGAGGATCTGGTTGTGTCTGTGAAGACACAGGCAGATCTTTGACTCAAATTAAAGCTCTTCATGATACTGATTCCAACCTAGTAACCGTCAGCCAGCATCTGTGAGAGAATGTCTTAGAGAAGAAAAAGTGCCTTCAAAGCATGCATCTCCTCCTACCCCATAGACTTGCAAGTTCCAAGCATGGTACAATGAAAGGTAGAGGACAAGAAAGGTGGAGTCTGGACAGTCTTGATAGTTTCCTGTGTTATTGGCATGAAAAGGAGATCCAACTGGTGATGTTTTTTTTACACATACACTTAAGGAGCTATTTCCTTCAATGGAACAACGGGCTTCAGGTTATGCAGAGGCATCGACTATAGCTGGCTATGCAGAGATGTAGCAGCAGGCATCCCTCTTCACTGAGGGTAAGAAGAATGAATACTCTTTGTCCACCAGTCTGCCTTCAGTCTCTGTAGTAACCAGTTGTTTTACGAGCCGATGGGTGATGGCAGTCTTTTCTACTTACATGACTACATCAGGTTGTAAATCAGACATTATGATCAGGATATCTAACAGTGGACTGTTTACTTTGACATCTGGAAGAAATTATGTTAGCTACCAGCCTGGTGGTATGTCCAACTAAATTAAGAGTCATTACCAAGCCCAGTCTCAGTGTCCAAGCACACTGCATTCCATTTGTTCACAGCCAGTCATACAGCCCCTTCTATACAACAAGCAATCTACCATGTTTAATATTGTTCATTATCGAAGACAATCCTTATTCCAAGCAAAAGCTTTTTTCAAAAACTGTTTAGTTGAAATAAGTCGATCATTTCTGGAATGAGTCTTAATGAATTAAAGTACATTAGGGGCATAGCTGGCATAAAGTCAGACTTTTTGTTCCCTCTCTGCTCAGAATGTTTTGATAATTCCCTCAAAGATTATTGTTGATTCATCTTTTTTTTTCCTCATTTTTCATGGGGTGTAATAAATCAAACTCCTCTCTCAGGCCACCAAACTTCTGCCTTGAAATATGCTTTTTACATTGCCCTCAGACAGCTTGGCCTCTGCCACGGGACACATTCTGCAACTGTCTCTTCTCTGCTGCAAATTGGAAACTATTTTAGCTAAGCTGTGACAGATTTTCAAGAAAGATTTGCGGTCACTCATTGTGAACTACACTGCAGACCTGCCATATTTTCGCTTTCTTGCTTTTCCTTAAACTTAGTCTCCTCTTCAGCTAGTATTTTCCATAGAGCCTCCTGAGCCATAAAGATTAAGAAAGAAGAAAAGAAAGAGGAAATTAATCTTTGCTTCAGTCATGTGTGTGAGTTGTCTGATTCATATGTGTTTTATTAGGTTATGTTGCAAAGATAATTAGGTGGTCGGAGAAGTGTTTTCGCTCTCCTGAGAGTGTATGTGTCCATTAGAGTGTGCAGAGTCCATTGATTGTGCTCTAATCCCAGAAGTCGGTAGCAAAGGTAATGGATGATGCTGCCAGGCACTATCTGAAGCCCCCTCCTCCAACTCCTGCCAGTTTGACTGACAGTACAGGCAGAGGATCAGAGAGCAGATAGCGAGGGTCAGCTGCATGCCATAAATCCAAAAGACAGAAAATAGCATCTAAAAGCTTAGAGACAAGAGCCACCAATTTAATTCAATTGGTCTCCAAAGAGTGCTAAAGAAAGAGTCTCTTCTGGGAGGGGCTTTGTGAAGGATGAGGGGATGACAAGGAGAAAGATGGAGGATGAATGACTGAAATTAAAGGGCAGAGGGGAAGAAAACAAACTGATGACAGGATGCTGGGATTTACTTTTGAGAGACAAAATGTGGAGGTGGGGTGGTCTTTCAAATATGGATTTTGATCAAATCAAATTACCACCACAGAGCTGAAGCTAGGTAATAAAATATGCATTTTCATAATGCAGAGAGCCATTCATGTTGAAATCCCGTCAGTGCGGCGGTGTTTGTTCATTTGGATCAGAAGCTGGGAGCCAACCCTGGTAGATGTGTTGATGCAGACAGCTCATGTTTCATAATGTTTGTCTGTCATTCCCACTGCGGCAGACCACAGAGACAGCCTCATGGTGGCCTTGGCTTTAGCCTCCACCATTTTGCATTCCACAGCAGAAAAGAATAGGGATGTCAGAGATCAAAAGGCATTAGTCCACTTGTCCCACTCAAAAATGAGATTTCTCATGTGTTTCTGTCTTTTTTAGACCCACAAAAATATATCACAGCACGGGGTTGTGTGCTATCATAATGCTTGGATGGTTTTTAGTGATTTACAGTCATGTGATTATATCTGGCTGCAAACACTCACAGGAATCTCCACATCTTACAGGGATGAATTCCCACTAAATAACCTGATTGTTCTCCTAAGCAGCATTATTTACCTCAAGGGTATTGACATACTCAACATTCTAACCATATCTAATGTCTTTCTATTTTGCATCTAAAGAAGTATGTATGTACTCGTGAACTTTTGAGCTTTTATGGACATACCGAAGAATAGCAGGGCTCTGTACAGCTTATTTGAAGCTGTGCAGTCTATTGAAACAGAAGTTTTGAAACACCATGCAAAGTATTTACATCCCTTGAACTTTTACACATTTTGTCATGTTGTAAGTATTTTATTGCAATTTCATGTGATAGACCAATACAAAGTAGAACGAAATGGTGAAGTTGAAAGAAGTATTTATAGTTTCCTAAATTATTCATGATTTAAAATCTGAAAAGTGTGATTGGCATATATATGATGTGGTGTGTGTTTTTATTCTGATACTCCTTAATGAAAACCCAGTGTCCTGTTTGTAATTTAGTCTCAGTATAAACACAGCTTTTATACAGTAAATCTAATTAAGAACATAGAGCAATACTTGATCACAGATGTTCACAGAGACTTTCTATCCACTGAATGACTATGAGCTAATTTGTAAAGAAAACACAAGCAAGATACAAACAAAATGCAAACTGTGTCTTCCTGAAATTACAGCACAGTGTGTATAGTATCAGTTTAACAGTGGTCATTTGCTAAGCTGTTTGCTGTATGTAGACACATTTGTTGAGCTTAGGAGCTTTTTTTTCCTAATGATTCACAGGTAAGTCTTTAGTCTTACCCAATAATCATTAGCATGATTTATAATTACCAAAAAGTACACATGCATAGGAAAAAATGGTCATGTGCTAAATTAAAAATGAATAAAAAAAAAACATTTGGGGAGCAGACTTAAAGAAACACTTCAAAATACCTTCTGAAACTCAAGAGAACCATTGATCTTGGCTATTTTTAAAGATTAAGAGAAAGTCTGACTCTAAAAGAAAAATATAAAGAACTGAGGAATAATTAAAGACTCATGTGTTTCTTTATATCTAAAAGATTTAGTGGCATCCTTTTCTGGTGCTCAGTTTTTTTACAATATAGACTTTCAAAACATCAAGGCTAACTTGAGTGCTCCTCAAATATTGCTGCCAATATAAAAGAAAACAAGAGGACTACATTTTGGTTTTGCTGACCATAAAACTTTCCTATAGCACAAAGGAAAGAAAAAGAAAAGTATTTCAAGAGAAGAGGGAAGTGATAGTAAAGTAGTTTCACCCAATAAACTTTTTTTGTGTGCGTCTGCAGTTTCATGGATTTCCACTTATGTCAACCATTCAGCGTGTCCGCAGTTGACTCGATCCTCTTTGGCAATTTAGGCTGCCAATAAGGAGCAAAGACCAGCATGCTTTTCCTCTGTTGATGCACAAAATAATCTCCAACACAGAGATGTAATTTATTTTCCACTTCTCATCAAAGATAATTTGGATCCACCTGTAATACCCTCTTTGGTGCCAGTACAAGCAAAAACTTGAGTGTGGTACAAAATGTAATATGCAGAAACCTTACTTGTCTCCTCCTCTGTGAATTTATATCACTTCAAAAAATTGAACATGGAGCTATTCTAAGTATTTAAGTATGTTGACATTCATTTTCCAAAGTGTCTTCTTATTTTGGTTATCTAGATTTATGGTAAAGTTTATGATGTTATGGTCTAATATGTCTGCTGTTCCTCTTTTGCAGTCTCTCACTCTGTGTCGGTCTGTGATATTCAATAAAAAGTCTATTGTAGAAAATACCTGGTAAGCTGCTGAACAGTGGGTGTAATCTCTTTCTAATGGGCGGAAATCTCTCCATATATTGCACAAGCCAGCTTCCTTAATAAGAATATTGAGATTCCTAGATTTATTATTTTCATAATTTTTAATACTTGTGTCATTTGTACAATTTAAAATTGTGTTCCAATTTCCCCCACAAATCAATATCCCCTCACTCATACAGTTGATCTTTTCAAATATTGGTTTAAGGAATTTTGGTTGCCCTCTGGGGATATACATTGACTAATGTCACAATATTACTATCAACCCTCCCTTTAACTATTCCATATTTGCCCTCTTTATCACAATCCTCCTCCATCAACTCAACATAACAAAATTTGATATTAAGTAATTACTCCTCTTCTCCTGTTGTTTTTGTAGGTGCTGGAAAATGAATTTAGGTAACACAATCTTTTGAATTTTTCATGCTAACATTTAGACCTATAGATTTCTTGCATAAATATCACAAGTTCATTTTCTGTTTTGAGTTTTGTCAGTATTCCGCTTCTTTTTATTGTGTGGCTAAGGCCATTCACATTTATAGATAGGATATTTAAATGGCCCACTCATTTCTCTTATTCAAAAAAGACAGATGTAGACCCCATTAGTAAACACCCACTATGAACAGTAAGATCTTGAACTACATCACAAATAAAACACAAATAAGAAAAGAACAATTAATAACTGGGAATTCCACCTTGTGGGAAAAAGATTAGTCCCACCTGTACCCTGTCTAGGGTAGTGTCTCTCACAGGGAGAGGGTGCTATTAAGGTTTTGGTAAGCGGAAAAGCTGCCTCTACCCTAATTGTCTAACATTTACCCCCTCGTCTTCTGGTATCATTCTCCTTTTCTGTGAATCACTGCAGCCGTCGCGTTGCATGTGCCTAGATTGGAACTCCTTCAGTCTCTCCCTTGCTCTTTGTGCTGTTGAGGTTTTGTGTGCTTGCTGGGATTGAGACCTCTGTTTCCACCCCAGAATCTTCTGTCTACTGGTCTTCACGGCGTTCTCTTCCACCCTCATACTTGTTGTCAGAATCCATCTCCACATTCAGCCCCCATTTACGTAACTCGAGTCTGGCTTTGTGTGCACTGCCGTACGTGCGGACTCTGTTCTCCTAGTGGATGCATATGTTTGTGTTGGGTGTTTGAGATCATATCCTATTATCTTTGAAACATTTCTTTACCATTTGGTACTCTTTGCACTTTTTAGTGATCTCAGCAGCGCAGTCGTGGTCAAAATAAATGTTCTGGTTATTTAACTTGATCCGTCCTCTTTTCCAAGCTTCTTTTAATCTTTAGTTGTAAATTCCTGAAAGTTAACCACTATTGGTCTTGGAGGAGTGTCGGGTGAGGGTTTAGCTGCAGGTGCAAGGTGGGCCCACTAGATTTTTAAATCTAAGTCAGCTGGTAATGGTAGCTCCTGTTTGAGAAGATTCATAATGAATTGAGCCACCGATTTCCCTTCGCCTCTTTCGCCCACTCCAAACAGTCGAATATTGTTCCTTCTGGATCTGGATTCAAGATCAGTTAAATTGTTTTGATTGGACTTTTGTCATTCACTACTCATGATAAACACTTCGGTCAACTCCAATGTCCTGTTTTTAGCATGTTGCATGTGGGCCTCCAACTCATCCATTCTCTCTGTCAAACTTGCATCTCTTTGGTAAAGTTTGTTGCTCATTTCCTGATGTAGCATGTTGGTGTCTTTTCTTAGATTTCCATCATCTTAGTTCAAACTTGAGGTCTCCAATAGCTTTTAGCATGTCATGCTAGCTCCAGGGCTAGCAGTAGCTAATCCTGATGGCTTTTGTCGACGGGTTGTTCTTAGTCTGTGATTTGGGCATTATTGTTTCTTCTTAGCCTCTAATGTTATTCTTCACCCACTCTTTGTGTTCAAAATTTACTCATCCTTGGTTTTTTCAAGTTTATAGTGGGATAATTGCTAATATTTCGGGGAGCAGATACTAGACACGTCTTCCTTGCTATAGCATCACACCAGAAGTCTTCTTTTCAGCTTCTGTTAGCAATAATACACAGCAGGAGCTGTAGAAATAAAGCCACATTATCATCTATAGTTAATATCCAATAAGAAGTTGTTCTAAAATATTAACTTCTGTCTTTTCATGCTCTTAACGACCATCATAAGGAAAACAAATTACTACAATTCCATTCAATAACCACTATGTTTATTTTGTTACTCTGGCCGTTGAAACCTTATATTCATGGGAAACTGGGGACGAGACATCAGTATGTCAACAATTGGCTATAATATTGTTTCAGTTATTTTCTGCAATTTGTTTACACTTGAGCTAGTGTTGAAAGTTTAAGAGAAGTTGTAATACATGCCTCATGAAACTATGTAGAGTTACAGATGGATATGTAGACTCTACATTCAAGTTATTGTTTTCCATGATGTAATGACATCCAAACCAAATCTTCTGAATCTGTTTACATTCAGCTCAAATTATTTTTTGATCCCATTTTTAAAATAGTTAGCAGGAAATCTGACCATTCTCAGGACAGCTGTTTGATGGAAAACCAGGCTGCATGTGTACTTCCTTTTTGTGGATGATGCTGCATACTCATTGCTGTGTTTATAGCAGAGAAACAGCTCAGAGGCCACAAAGGTGTCACTGCCTGCCACCAACATAAAAGCACAACTGTTAAAATTAAGCAGCAATACTATTACAGAGATGTGCAAGAGGGATGTTGAATTGCATGATTTCTGCGCATGTAGTTAGTGCTTACTGTAAAGCACTAACTACTTTAGTAGTTAGTGCTACTAACTACTAAAGTAGTAGTTAGTATATATGTAGTAGTACATATATATCTGTACTTTGCTTACAAAGTAAGCAAAGTACAGATATATATGTACAGAGCCTGCATTCACACCTTTCTGCTCAGTTCTTCTGAATTTAACACGTGATGAGGCATGCACCAATAGACACCAAGCATCATTCGTTCTTATAATAACTCTGAGACCTTGTGAAGATACCTTATTACAACACAACATTAAGAGCATACTGCTTACAGTCAATGCAAACACATTATGGGAATCCATTGGCTGTAGTGTATTAGCGATGCCCTTGGGGAGCAACAGCTTCTATTTCTGGGCTTTGACTAATAAACAACAGACATCCAGGTCATTAATCTTATTTCCTGTTCGTCTTTAGATACAACTTAAAGTAAGAAGGAAATAAAAAGGCTAACTACTGCTAGAGAATTGTGACTTCATTTAATTTATCTTATTCAGACAACAAGGAGACAACTATGAACACTTTTGAAGCTTTCATAACCAAATTCTTGTTTATATCCAACCATTCCTGCATGATCCTGGCAGACGCATAAGGGGTTTAATGGTACTGTCACGAGAAAGTGATTTGTAACTTTTTTCTAAATTCAGACACTTTTGCTTTTCTGGTAACATTTTGCATTAACTGGACAACATCCTCTGGATTTACACATCAGTTGGGATACAACAAAAAACAATTTGAAAAAAAGTTATAAAAAGCTGGATTGAAATTCTCATTTGAAACTTAAAGGAATTGTGGATGGTTTTGAAGTAAGATTGGATTAAGTGCTTCTTAAGATATTGCTCAGTCAAATATGGATTCTCATCACGTAGAAAAACCTCCAGTTAAAAATATACATAACACCTTGGTGTGAGGGTTATATTAAGTAATTTTACCTCCGTTACTTTTTTCTAAAACGTTTCTAAAGAAGTACTAAAAAGTTTCTGTTCTGTCAGCTGATCACCACCCTTGTTGTTATAAGTAAACATGTAAATAAAGGCAGCTTGAAGTTATTTGAGTGTAATAATAAAACAAATACAGCAAGAAATTATGTATATGTACTTAAGATTTTATCACAATATTTTGTGGCATTTAATGCAAGAATAAAAGAAAAAAAGTGACAATAATAAGTGTATTTTTTAATTATCACATGCTTTTTGGCTATACATCACAGTATGCAATCGGAGCCAAAGAAAAACCAATATTGCTCTAAAAATGAAAATGACCCACTGTTTTAAAAAAAGCAAATTTACCAGACCAGTTGCATTAAGAAACTGCATTTAGTCATTCGGAAACACAGTATCTAATGATGAAGTGAAAACAGTGCTGCAGAACGTCATGAATTTGTTTTGCCTCTTCACCTTACAAATCAAAATCAGCCAAAAAAAATACTACAGAAAGGCAGTTAATCGGCAGCTGATTTGCTGTACATGGTAACCAATCAGATGTTAGGTTAGGGTTTATTTGGTGAGACACAGCAGCAATTTAATTATGTACTTTAGCATATGAAGCAAACAAGTCATTTAAAAATATATATATATATTTTTGTAGGATTTCACCATATCTTTGATATCTTTCCCATTTTAATTATTTCATTGAGGTCTTTATAATATGATGAATAGAATACTTAATTATTTATATATGTTTACAATTTTATTCAAATTATCACATACAAAAGTATATTTAATAACTTCTTCATTTTGGGGATTTGTGTCATTGTTGGCCTTCTACAGTAGGAATGTCATGTAGAACCTGTTCCAAGAGCGGAAACTAAAAAAATCCAAAGTATGGAGGAGAAGGGGGAAGAGGAGAGCAAGGAAAAAGGGTGGAAGGAGAAAGAAGTAGACAGAATGAAATATTAATTGTGTCTAAAATTTGTAAATATTAGTTGTAGTACTAGTTTTATGCCAGATATAACAGGAAGCACCCCTTCCAGAAAGTTCCCCTTTTGTCTCTGCAGTCCACACAATAGTTTCTCCAACATCTTGGGTTTCATTAAGATGTTTTTTGGCAAATGTGAGACAAGTCTTTGTAATCTTTTTGGTCAGCAGGGGTTTTGACCTTGTAACTCTACTACGGATCCCATTTTTGTCCAGTGCCCTTTGGTACTGTTGAATTATGAATACTGAACTTGACTGAAGTCTGCAGTGCTTTAAACTATGTCGTTTTTGGTTCTTTTGTGCGCTTCTGGATGAGTTGTCGATGTGCTTTTTGGTTAGCTAGCCCCTCCTAGGAAGGTTCACTACTGTTACATGTTGTTTTACCATTTTGGATAATGTTTCTTACTGTGTTTTGCTGGTGTCCCAAAGCCATAAAAACTGCTTTGAAACAGATTTCCAGACAGATACATGATAGATGATTTTGTTTCTCAGCTGTTCTTGCAGCACACAAAAAAATGGTAACATGAAAACTGCTTTGGCATCAGTTATAAAAGACTGAAATATAGTTTTGTGATTAAAAATTAAAAATAGTAATTTCTAAGACCTTTTCTCGGTTAGAATCTTAGATTTAATTCATTAACTCTTTCAAATTCAGTTATATAAAAGGTTTTTGTTATATAATGATAAACATCTATCTATGTGGAAAGTGAAAATGGAAGCAGATTCCCAAATATTTAACTAAAAAAACAGATAAGCTTGTGTAGAAAATACCTGGATGGCTTAATTTTTTGTGTCATTATATTTGGTAGCATAGAAAGACATAAAAGAAAGCACAACCACTTGCTGAGAATTACTTACTTTTTTGTTGCATAGAAACAAATAAGTATATTTCAAAAGTAACTTAGTAAAACTTCCAAGTTGAATAATCTGACTTTAACAGTCGTTTCTAAGAACAAATTTCTTTAAAGGTCATGGGTGCGAACCTCTGAATAGGCCACTGATAAGAAGCCAGTGTACTTTTTATGGAATCATGGGTTTTATACAAAGCTTCTTTCACCACCAGCTTACATGACTTTTTGAGAACACCAAAGCATGTGTAATAGATTTATCACTTGATTCTGAAATAGACATTTGGATGAGAGACTAGACAACATGCCATTTATATCCTGACCCTGCTGACCCCGGCGACTCGCCCAGAAATAGCAAAAATAATCATAAAGCATTTAAGGCAGGAGGGAGATTGAACTGGATTATGAATGTGGCAAGTGTACAAAGACTTGCAGATAAACACACTATTAGTGGTGGAGGGCAACAATGCCACAATGTCACAAACACAGGGATGTGATTTGGGTCATCCAGCAGTGGACCACAATTTTAATTCTGCTAATGACTAAAACCTGTCTGTCTCCTCCGCAGCCTTTAACCTGGCTGGCTCCTGCCAAAGGTCACAACCTGAGGATGCAGCGATCGGTTGGCCGCTTGTTTCTCCTGCTGCTTTGGCTTTGATGAAAAAAGAGATGAAAGAGAGGAGGGAAGGATAGACTGAGTGTCTTGTTTCCTCTCCACCAGCAGAGGAAATACTGACTGAGCAGGGGTGTGGGAACACTAAAGCCAGCAGCGAGATGCTCGGCAGGGTGCCGACCACCTCCTTGGCAGGATGCAGGCAAAGGGGATTGTGGGAAATTACACAGGATTAGGGAAGGCATCTAATGCCCTCATCCAGCGGGACATTTTCATCAAGAAACAGGGCTGTTGGATCGGGACAAAGAGAAAAAAAAAAAAAAAACAACCTCAGATAACCTTCTTTTTTTTTTTTTTTTTCCTGCTTCGAAGGATTAGATCTTACAGAAACCTACTTTCTTCTCCTTTGTGGCGTTTCTTTGAGAATTGTTTATCACACATGGGAGAAGGAAGGGAGGCAACAACATGTGGGTAGATAGTGGTTGAAAACCATGCAGGTTTATTTGTAACAGTTTGCGAAATCCAAGAACAACATTTCCCAAATAAACTCATGTAAACTCAAATAACATCACATAGAGTTTACAACTAAAGCTTAATGTCAGAGCTTGGACACATAGGGCAGATTTGTGTGTGGAAAAATGGTATAAAAACTTGATCAAACAGTTTGAGCACAACATTAGAACATGTACACTTTAAGTGGAGCAGCAGTGCAATTTTGTTTTATATTTAAGTAGATCAAGAGCATCTTTAAGACATGCTAACTTTGTGTGTGTGTGTGTGTGTGTGTGTGTGTGTGTGTGTGTGTGTGTGTGTGTGTGTGTGTGCGTGTGCGTGTGCGCGTGTGTGTGTGTGTGTAGCAGGGGTTGTAAATAAGTATAGACAAAAATCCAGCTCACAAGGACCAACAACACCTGACAAGTATGCTTTTTAAGACTGTGGAACAAGTCGAAGTACCGAGCAAAAACCATTGTGTGCATAGGGAGAACATTCAAACTTCACACATAAAATATCTGGCAGGAATTTGAACCTGGGACCTTCTTGCTGTTAATTAAAAAGTGCTAAAAAGTGGGGCACAATACAGCTCAAATGACAAAAAAAAAATGCTTTGTTTTCTCAAAAGAACATTGTTTGCTTGTGGTAATGTGTAAGTGGAGTTTGTGGAATTTCTATGCTTTTGACTGTTATTTAGTTTTATTACTGATGGTCAAGGTTTCTGTTTCTGTTTCCTCTATAAACTGGATCATTGGGCAATCTTTCCACCCTCCCTTAATATATGCACCCACCAACCACATTATTAGCTACAACTGCTTATTTGCTTAACACAAATTGTAAATTAGTGAATCACATGACAGTAATGTCTTTAAGCATCTAGATATGGTGATGACAGCTTTCTAAAGTTAAAACTAAACATCATAATGGGGAAAGAAGAAGATTTTTTAAATCAATTCTGAATGTTATGGTTGTTGGTTCCAGACATGGTGGTCTGAGTATTTTAGAAAATACCAGTCTACTGGGATTTTTCCCCACAGTCATCTTTTGGGTTTACAGGAAATGGTCCAAATGAGAGAAACTATTCAGCAGGAATAGCTATGTGGATGAAAAATGTACTGTTAATGTCAGTGGAAAGAGAATGTGTACACTGGTTCAAGATGATAGAAAGGCAATGGTAGCTCAAACAGCCACTAGTTTTAATCAGGACATGCTAGATTCCCTCTCTAACCACACATGTTGAACATTGAAGCAGATGGGCAACAGCAGCAGAAGACCACACTGTGTGCCACTTCTGTAAGTTAAAAACAGAAAATTGATGCTTCAGTTCACACAGGCTCACTAACATTGGACAATCACAGATTGGAAAAACATTGGTCTGATGACTCTTGATTTTAGATGCAACATTCAGATGACAGTGTTAGAATTTGGCATGAACAACAAAAAAAGGCATGGATCAATCATGCCTCCTATTAAAGGTTCAGGCTGGTGGTGGTACTGGCACACTTTGCATACCTTTGTGCAAAATATGTATGATTTAAATGCCTCAGCCATCCTGAGTATTGTTACTGACCATGTCCATCAATTTATGACCAAAGTTTACCCCTCCTCTGATGTGTGCTTATAGTAGATAATGCAACATGTCACAAAGCTCAAACAATCTCAAACTGGTCACAATGAGTTAACTGGGCTACAATGGCCTTCATAGTCATCAGATTTTAATCCAGTAGAATCCCTTTGTAATTAAATAGGAGACCATAAATGGGCAGCCAACAATTCTGCAGCAACTCTATAATGTTAACATGTCAATACAGAACAAACAAAATCTCTGAGTAGTACTTCAGACATCTTATTTGATGTATGTCACAAAGAATTAATGTACTTCTGAAGTCAGAAGGTGGTCCAACCTGGTTCTAACAAGGTTTACCTTGTTATGGCAAGTGTAGTTTCAGATGTTCCAAGCAAGATCTTTGTTTTGACTTTTTGCACCAAGTCTAGTTTTGGCTTTAGTAAAGAATACCCTTTATATTTCAAAACTTGATCCTTTTCGTCACTGCACATCATATTAGCTACAGTACCTTGAGAACTCAAGGCAAATTTATCAACAAAGTCGCTATATTGGCACCTTACTTGGCTTTAGATATGCCTGCAATAATAAAACCTGTACATCAATGAGAGCCATAAGTCCTTGATGTTCCTTTGGATATCTACTGTATATTAATAAAAGTGGTCATTATGTGATGCTATGAATAGTGTCTAAAATGTGCCACCTGTTGGTGCTTTTTCCTCATTTGAACTGTTAGCTATAAGGTGAGGAAGTCCATAAAAATGACAAAAAGAGTTTCATCTCTGCAACTTTTAAAGACAGGCTGTTAAAGCAGATGTCTTTATTGCTACTTTGCTCATCCTAATGAATCAAAGCATTTCAACACAGAGAAGAGTAAGGGGAAAACCCTCTGCGTACATTTTCTGTGTGGAGAGGGAAACAGGAAGCCTCTGTCTTTATAAGTGAAAATACAACCCAGTTAGCCCTTTTAATATTGGGGTTGCTAGGTGATGCCTGCTCTGGCATGCATTTTCTTCTCCACTTGACTGTGTCATTTGTAGAACTGTGCTGAGTGCTGTGGGAGAAGCCACTGAGAAGCTATTCACCCAACCTTGTCGAGAGGTTTACATGCCCATTGAATCAGGCTTAAACAGAGCCAATGTAGACACGCCTGCTTTATGTAATTAGTCATGGAGAGATAATTGCAAGGTCACTTTGTGTTATTGTGTTCAATCTGATTAAAAAATCCTTCATTTCTAGCCAGCCGGTAACTAATAAGATGTTAGAGATAATGGATTAACAAAGCTTTGCAGAGAGATCCAACAAAGCCTTTACAAAGGCACCCATTTTCAGGTTGCACACCTATATAATAACACGATTTCAGAAATTTGATTCACATGTCAGGGTTAGGTCATATTTTTCATTTTTCTATTAGTTCCACAATCACAAATCCACAGAGGGACTTTTAACCAGCAAAAAAAGAAAAAAAATCTAAGTGATGAACTTCTAACTGCTCCTGATATAGCGGCTTGCAAAAGTATTCATATCCCTTGAACTTTTCCACATTTTGTCACATTACAACCACAAACATTAATATAGTTCATTGGAATTTTATGTGAAAGACCACCGCAAAGTGGTATACAATTATGAAGTAGAAAGAAAATTATACATAATTAAAAACATTTTTTACTAATAAAAAAACTGAAAAGTGCAGTGTGCAAAAGTATCCAGCCCCCCTGTGTCAATATTTGGTGGAACCACCTTTTGCTGTAATTACATCTGCAAGTCTTTTAGGGTATGTCTCTACCAGCTTTCACATCTAGTAACTTGAAATTTTGCCCATTCTTCTTTGCAAAACAGCTCAAGCTCAGTCAGACTAGATGGAGAGAGTTTGTGAATAGCAGTTTTCAGATCTTGCCACAGATTCTCGAGTGGATTTAGCTCTGGACTTTGACTGGGCCATTCTAACACATGAATATGTTTTGTTTTAAACCACTCCATTGTGGCCCTGGCTTTATGTTTAGGGTCCTGCTGGAAGGTGAACCTCCACCCCAGTCTCAAGTCTTCTGCAGACTCCAACAGATTTTCTTCCAAGATTGCCCTGTATTTGACTCCATCCATCTTCCCATCAACTCTGACCATTTTTCCTGTCCCTGGTGAAGAGAAGCACCCCCAGAACATGATGTTGCCACCACCACCATATTTGACAGTGGGTATGGTGTGTTCAGAGTGATGTGCAGTGTTAGTTCTCCACCCACCACACATAGCATTATACATTTTGGCCAAAAACTTCAATTTTGGTGTCGTCTGACCAAAGCACCTTTTTCTACATGCTTGCTGTGTCCCCAACACCACATTTGTGCAGTGCACAACAATGGTTTTTCTGTGGACAGATTCCTCTACCTGAGCTGTAGAGCTCTGCATTTCGTCCATAGTCACCATGGGCCTCTTGGCTGCATCTCTGATCAGTGCTCTCCTTGTTTGGCCTGTAAGTTTAGGTGGATGGCCTTGTTTTGGTAGGTTCAGAGTTGTGCCATAATCGTTCCAAAATATTTAAAGCTTAGGAAATGTTTTTAATGCTTAAGCTGGCTTTAAACTTCTCCACAACTTTATCCCTGACCTGTCTGATGTTCTTTCAATTTCATGATGCAGTTTGCTCCCCAATGTTCTCTTAACCAAACTCTGAGGCCGCCATAGAGCAGCTGTATTTGTACTGAGATTAGATTACACACATTAGATTGGACTCTATTTAGTCATTAGCAATCATCAGGCAACTTCTGAAGGCAATAGGTTGCACTCAGAGAAAAGGGGGCTGAATACTTTTGCACACCGCATTCTCAGCTTTTTATTTTATCACTAGTTTCTAGCTGTAATAACTGAAGCTGTGCACTGACTCTCGATCGTTCCTCTTTGGGTCCAAAGATAAGTTTTGGTTTTGTTCAGCTGGAGAAAGTTTTGGCACATCCACGGATTGATTTGTTCTAATCATCTGTTCAGTGCTTGGTTGAGTTCGGAGTCACCTTTTTTATACCATTATTCCACCTGGTTCAGTGCTGTGGTGAGCACGGAAACCGGACTGAAAGACATCAAAGCCATTGTTAAGAAGCTGTATAACTGTTGAAACACAGCTTTTTCAATAATTTTGCTGATGAATGGAAGGTTAGAGATTGGCCTGTAACTCTGTAACAGTGATTTATCCAGATTGTTCTTTTTTATCAGTCATTTGATAACTGCTGTTTTTAGAGCCTGGAGGAAAACACCTGAGAGGGATGAGTTTACTATTTGAATCAGGTTAGATGCAATGACTGGCAGAACTTTCTTAAGGAAGATTACAGGGAAGATATCAAGACAGCAAGAGGATGAGCTTAACTGTTTTAAAGTTTCTTCTAAGTTTTCATGGTTGAGTTGGTGAAATTCAGCCATTTTTTCTGCATTTGTTTTGTTTGAGCAGTGGTACTGGATTATGCGTGGATGTGCAGATAAACCCTCTAATTTTTAAAATTTTCTCTGTGAAAAAGTTGGCAAATTCATTGCAGGCCCTGGTAGGTAGAGTGGAGTTCAGGTGATAAAATCACAGGAGGATTTGTCAGCCTGTCAACTGTGCCAAACAAGGCATGAGCATTGTTGATGTTTTTGTTTATGATTTCCACAAAGAACGTTTCCCTTGTATGTTTTAGTGATGAGTGATAGCTTCGCAGGCTTTCTTTGTAGATTTCATAGTAAACATGAAGTCGAGTTTTACACCATTTATGTTCAGCCCTTCGTCAAAGGCTTCTTTCATTTCTTAAAAGTAGAGCATTTATCCACAGAGATTTATTCCTACCAGACACAATCTTCACTTTAACAGGCGCAATGAAATCAATGATGTCTGAAATTTTAGAGCACAAGTTATATACCAGTTCATCTACTGGTTTACAGCATGGAAGTGAGGTATAGGAGTAGATTTGATTAAAAGTTTCAGCTGTGTTGTCTGTAAGAGAACGTTTTGTAATAATATCTGTTTTACTAAATGAGTCAACAGAGGTTGTACTCTCACAAACAATGATCAGACAGAGCAACATCAATTACAGAGACCTTGGAGATATTTACACCCTTGCTGATAATGAAATCCAGAGTGTGTCCTCGATAATATGTCGGCTGTTCAACATGTTGAGTCAAACCAAATTTTTTGAAATGAAAATCATTTGATTCACTGACTGTATTTATTGTTCAAGACAACTGCACCCAAACAACTCTATTATGTTTTGTATCAATAACAGTCAAAGTGGACAACCCTGACTCCGTCCAAACCACACTGATTGTCTAATTGGGTAGCAAAAGATGCACATCCACAACATCCATGAAACCTCTACTTTTAAGGAGGTGTCCATCCTATCCATCCTAGAAACTGATAAACAGGAAGCAGCCAGATCAAACAGTTGACTTCCTGTAGTTTTTGTAACTCTGACTCTATCAAAGGTTGTTTTCTTTCATCATTTTTACTATGAAACCCCTTATTTTTTTGCCTAAAATATGACATTTTAATGACTGGTTTTGTTGCCTAAGCATTACCAGATGATCTGAACTTTGTAGAATATAGAGGGGAAAAAATAACATCAAACTTAGAACCCCACAGTCAACACATCTACAACCACTTTTCACTGCAATTACAAGTGAAAGTATGTTTGAGGTGTTTTCCTCCAGGATTACCCTGTATTTAGCCTGATCCATCTTCCCATCAACTCTAACCAGCCTTCCTGTCACTGCTGAAGAACAACATCCCCATGGCACAATACTGCCACCACCATGTTACATAGTGGCGATGGCAATGTCCATTAGCGGTCTTTTGTCACACATAGTTTTTTGGATGTAGACCAAAAGTTTAATGTGAGCCAAGCGTCTTCTATGTGTTTGCTTTGTCAGCTGCATGGCTCATGGAAAACTCCAAACAGGACTTCTTCTTGCCACATTTCCAGAAAGGGCAGATTTATAGAGGGTACACCACTACTAATTGTGTTTTGAACTGTGGCTCTCTGCGGCTCCTCCAGATATACAACAGGCCCCCTGGCTTCTCAAATTAATGCTCTTCTTGCCAAGCCTCTCAGTGTAGGTGGACGGCCAAGTCTTGGATGGTTTACAGTTGTGCCATACTTCTTCCGTTTTAAGATGATGGGTTAAACTCCATGGGGTGTTCAACCTAACTCTGCTATGAATGTCTCCACAACTTTATCCTTGACCTGTCTGCTCTTTGGTGTTCCCTGGTCTGCATTATGACATTTGTTTACTGGTGTTCTCTAACAAAGCTCTGAGTTCTTGACTAAACAGCTAGATTAATGGGAGATTAAATTACCCACAGTTGGACTCTGTTGTTTGACGGTTGTAAGCAAATGCTTGCAATGTTTCACTCAGTGTCAGATTAAAAGAGGCTTCATACAATTGTATGCCACTCTACAATTTTTTTTTTTTGTAACAAATTTTGAAAAACATGTATCCTTTTCCTTCCACTTCACAGTCACTCATAACATTTAGTTGGTCTATCACATAAAATCCTAGTAGGTTGCAGTTTGTGGTTGTAACATGATAAAATGAGGAAAAGTTCACTGGGATTGAATTCTACGCTTCCAAGTCAATGTATTAAACATACTACTTTCATTTAAGACAGCTGTTTGAAAGATTCAGATTAATGTTCCTCAAAGTTAAAAGGGCAGACAGCAACATCAATCCAGGACAATAAAAAAGATCATGGCCTAAAAATTCTATCAGAATAAAAGATTTTTTTTCTCAACCCCTGCTTGCCACTTACTGATCCTAAAACTGCCGCAAATCCTCATTGTAAGATGAATGCAGTGATTAATCTCCTGTAATTTATTATCCTTAACAAGACCAATTAGAGAGATAATTCTTTATTTCAAAGGAAATGGGGAGAAGCCACAAACGTTTTCAGGAAGTATTTCTCTTTCATTATTTAAACTTACCTCAAATAACCCAGGGCAGGCAGTGGAGCTAGTGTGGTGGTATCTTTGTGTCGATTTCTTCTTACCACAAATGACACATGTTTTTTTAATCTATGCAGGGCTTTCCCTGAGCCTTCCCCTGTCATTTGATTGCATCAGTAAGCCAGTTCCCACTTCAGGTTTGTTTAGTCAGAGCCACACAGGGCGCCGAGGCTAAAAGCAGGCATTAGATAAACAGTGTAACCTGAGGAGTGTTTTGCCCTAACGGGTTCAGGTTTTAGGCGAAGTCATATCACTAGTTTGAATCTTAAAGACACTTGAGATATGACACCTTTTTTTTTAAATTATTTTGAACCGCTGTTGACTTCAAAACTGTGTCATCACATGCAGCTTGCATCTCAGCTGAGCAAGGGATTCATGTTTGTGCAAGAAAACCTCAAGATAGGAAGTGACACACTCAGCAGTGGCTCAAAGAAGAATGAAGTTCATTTGTAGTTCCACTGCCTCTGTGTTGAGATCAGACAATAAATCTTTTTTGGAAATTGTTTAATCAAGAAAATAATGACAAAAGAAGTGTGAAACTAAAAAGGTTGTAGTGGGTGGAAACCACAATAAAGAGCATCAAGGTAGATTCTCATTCAGCCACCAGTGAGTGCACTAAACCTACAGTTTGTCCAATGAAAATTAACAGAGTCCCAGCTGGCAGCTTGTTTCTGCTGCCCAGACAACAGTGTAAACAATAGTGCAGGACAGCTCACACACAAACCAGGGGTCCACTTGTTTGCATTCCTTGCTGCATGACACAATCAAATGGGTCAAACCCCTATGAGCTGATTGGTCAGCCATGGCAAAATTGCTGATCAGGTCCAAAGATCACAAAGTCGTGCCAAAAGGTGACATCAGTGCATGGAGCTTAACCAGTACCAGAGGAGAGAGACAGCTGGATGAGTTTAAAGCAACATCCTACTTACACACTCTGATAGATGGCTACAGTTACAGCCTTACAAATGTGTTCACTAAACATCACGCTTGTAGAATTAAGAATCATATATATATATATTATATATATATATCTCACACTGTACTTATGTTTTGCTTTCTTTAAATGTAGGTTTTAATTTAGAGTTAAAAATAACTGGTTTAGAACTTATTTACACAATCACATAACACTGTATTCTAAATAAGTGTGCACATTTTAGTTTAAATTGTTATATGTGTATGACTTGGTTTAACCTTTCTTTTTGTTTTCTAAATTAGTGGCAGCTGCTCTCCTCCCTTGGGTAATGAACAGGGGCAAAGCAAGTCTATATGGAGAACTGGAAATTGGCTCATATCACAACTCAGGATCAATGGGGGAGGGGATGGGTTATATTATTTACAGGTTTTTGTGTGTTTCTACCTCTTTGTGTCTTTGTGAGCTGATCAGCCTCTTTTTCCACTTCCCCTCTGTCTCATTTTGAAAGGACAGTTTGTATGAGTTAGCATTGCCTTGTAGCTCTTTGAGTAAAGTTATGTTACTTTGACTTCTTTTATGGCCCCATTATTTTGTTGATTTTGTATAGTCTACCCAAGTTTGGTTTTTTATGTTAAATAAAAACCACTCTTTTTGAACTTTAAAAATGTCTGTCCTTTACTGCTCGGTCCATCATACACACTCACAAAACAAACACAACCTGTGATTCATTTCTGTATCTGTCCTATAAATAAACTGAAAAGACATATTGAAAAAGTATTTGTTACAAACAGCATAGTTACCTTGAAAAAGTAACTTGACTTCTGATTACTGATTACTCCTTGAAAGAGTTATTTACTTTATTGACTACTTGATTTTAAGTTGCTTTATCAGTTACATTCAACAGCTGCCAACAACAGCCCCCCACCACCTCAACATAAAAATGACAACCAGAGCAAGTCAACCGTGTTTAAGAGCAGCATTTGCTCTACTACACACTGTCTGACCAACTTCTTCAACTCTCCTCCAATTACTGGTTTTGCACCAAAGTCCAGCTTTTGTTGTTTGGTTGGTGGGGAACCTGTTGCATTTTAGTCACAGCTAGCTGCTTTGCACCACCTGCTGGGACTTGCTCTGTCCATTTGACTGCTCCGTGCTGCGACTCCAAATGTTTCTTCAAATTTGATGTACTTTTGAAGCTAGATAGTTTGCTAGGTTGGAAGGTTACTATACCCCCTGTGCAGTACTAAAAGGATTCTATGCAGTTGTTATAAGTTGATTTCATACAAGAGTTGACAGTAAACAAGGTTTACAGTAAATATTGATTCATATTAGCTGTTACTAAGTAAAGCATTACTGACATCACTGGTCACAACCAAACCTTTGATGCATTTCGTTTGAATTTTAAATTATAAAGCACAACAAAGTAGAACAAATTTGTGAAGAAGGGAAAATTATGGTTTTCAAATGTTTTTACAAGTAGACCTCTAAAAATTGTGCCATTCACATGTATTCAGTCTGCCTTAGCTAATACTTCACACAACCACCCTTTGGTGCAACGACAGTTGCAAGTCTTTCAGGATTCTTTCCATTAGCTTTGAACATTTAGAGACTGACATTTTTGCCCATTCCTCTTTGCAAAGCAGCGTTGGAGGAGGTAAGTCAGATTCGGGTGTAGAGGAGACAAACAGGAGTCTGGTCTCAAAATGGATGAAGGTTCTTAGGAGAGAGGACGAGGCACAGGGGAGCGGGTAGGCAGGTGAAGCCTTGAGGACGCTGAAGCTGCAGAGGACAACGTGGAGAAGGGTTGATATAGAACAAGTTTCCACTGAAAGGTTTGTAGACAGCGGATCTTGACCTGCACACAGAGAGCGCGGAGGTAAGTTGGATGCATGGTAAGTCTCAATAAGAATCTTCACAGGTAACAGAGATAATCACTCGAGGAGGCACTGAGAACCATTAGAGACTACCGTGAGGGTAAAATCATCCAGCGAAGAGTGAATGCCTTGCAGCTCCTTATATCCACCACAGGGTTGATGAGACAATGGGCTGAAGGTGTGCAGGTTGCACAGTGCCAGAACCAATCTCAGCCAAGATCCTCTCGGGAAGGAAGACTCACACTCACAAAAAAAAAAAAAAAAAAAAAACTCACACACCCCAAATCCTGACTCCAAACTTAGTAAGATCATATGCAGAACATCTTTGAGCATCAATTTTTAAGTTTAGCCACAAACACTAATTTCAATTTTGATGTGGACTTTGAATTTGCCATTCTAACATATGAATATGTTTTTTTTTTTTTTTTTTTTTTTTTTTTTTATGTGTCCTGTCTAGCAGTGTGGCATTCAGAATTGTCGTCTGAATGTCAAGTTAAGGCCCAACAGATTTGCTTTTACAAGCAAAGCATTACGGCTTTCACCATGATGTTCCCCTTGGTATATATATGAAACTTTATTAAAAATTACTTTGGGTTTGTTTCAAATGTAATGGACACAAAGATGAAAAAACAGGAAAAAGGAAAGAGAGAAAGATGGAGGAAAGGTTTAAAGAAAAAAAAGGAGATCGAAGTAGAGGAGAGAAAAAGAGCATAGAGATAAAACAAGTCAACACCCTTGAAGTCTGCCTCGAGACCTGTGGAAAGAGAAAACAAAACAGAGAATCCATGACAACAAACAACATATGCATATATAATAATAACAGTTATAACTTCAATGGAAAGTACACAGTACAAGGTAATACAAGATATATTTAGTAGCAATTGCAGCCTGACTGAGAGTGTATCTAACAAACACCTGAATCTAGACACTGAATATGTTTTGATCTGTTGCACCACTGGGAGTATGTAAAATCATTGTCGTGAATTTAGATAACCTCTACCCAAATCTTTTGCAGCCTCCAACAGATTTTCTTCAAGGGTGGTTCTGTATTAAGCTCTATCAATCTTCCCATCAACTCAGATCGGCTTTATTCTCCCTGCTGAAGGAAAGTGCCTCAGGTTAATGCTGCCACCACCCTGTTTCATCATGGGGATGGCAAGCTCAGGGTGACGTGCAGTGTTTTTTTATACCACACACAGTGTCTTGCATGTAGGTCAAAAGGCCCAGCTTTGGTTTAGTTTGACCAGAGCACCATCTTCTACATATCTACTATGTCCCCCGACATGGCTAGTAGCAAATAGGGCTTTTTATAGCTTTATTTCAACATTGGCTTTTTTTTCCACTCTACCATAAAGGCCATTTTTGTGGAGTCCAGAACTGATGGTTCTGTCAACAGATTCCCCCACCTCAGCTGTTGATCTCAACAGCTCCTCCAGACTTGTTAAGTTGCTATGCAATATCTGGAGATAGGAAGTGGATGGATAGATGGATATCTGTCAGGTTTTTCTAAGACCAAACACAACTCTATAGGTTCATCATAAATTGTTATTTTAAATCGATTTTATGTTTTAAAATGTCATTACTTTAAACTTAAATCAGAAAGATATATAGTGATAAAGCTCCCTAGCTCTTGTGTGTTGTTATAACTAAGTAAAAATAGGTAATATTAATATTACCGAACTAATGTCACTATGTGTATCAACTGTGCTGTGCAAATCTGCAGATGTTGTCTCATCTGCTTGGTGAAGATTTCTCCTTAGAAGTTGTCTAATCACCAACTCAGCACCTGGAGGAAAGTTGTTTATCAGCTCATACCCTGTTTTCAGTTTGATGTTGTTGACCTTTTTTATTGAGACAGAAGAACCAAGTTTCCCTTTACTGTGACACTGATGAATCACTTGACTTTGAAACTGTGGTTAACAAATGTTGACTAACTTGACTCCTGGAGAGCTTCCCATAAAATCCCCCTGGAACTCAGCAGGAGGACATGTCTACTCTCTTAATCATCTGGACAAAAGTCTGGAACATGTGGCCTTCAATGATGCTTCACAACGATTCTAGGCTGAGTTTAAAACAAAATTCAAAATTTACTGTTTTAAAAATGGACTTCTTCTGTCGCTTCTGTTTCTAATATAAACTATATTCATTCAAATTTTCCCATGCCCACTTTTTACATTAAATGACAAATTTACATGACATTTTATTCATAAAGTTAATGTCTGACTATTTAAAATGCACCGACCCATCTTACCAAAAAATTCTCGTAGATAAGTCAGTTTAGTAGCTTGAGACCCACTCTCCACCATGTTTTAGATGTTTTCCTGCTGTCACACACCTGACTTAAATGAATGGCTGATTAACAGGCTTCTATAGTGCTTGATGGCATGACAAAAGCCCAAGTTTATCTTGCCACCACACACTGAGGGGAATGGTAAGGGAGGTTGAAAAAGGATCACTCAGTAAAGATTTTTACACATTTTCACTGATGGATGCCAATAATGGTGGAGCACTCTGTAGATTTGATGTGCCTAAGCTCAGCTGACAAAAATATACACAAACAGTGGGCTCCAATGCAGAAAATGCAATCTCCCATTCCATAGTAATCTCTTAATGATTTGAGGAGGATGTGTACATATCACGTAGGGTCCATTCCTTCCTATTTTAGTTTTAAAGATGTTGAGTTGGCAGGGAGGAACACCCAAATATGAATACAGAAAAAGTAGAAAAACATAATGTTTGTTTTAAACTTTAACATTTTTTTGAATGAAAATGGTATACCATACATCATTCTAGCAGAAATACAATTTTGCTGCTGAAGTGTCTCTCCAGAAAGAAGGGCTTGGGATTGGGCCACTTTAGTTGAGTCACTCTGTGCTTCCTGTCCCTATAACTTTCCACTCATCTGATAAATTAAAGAATATATTCACTCAAGTCACAGGGCATGATGGAGCAATAAGGGAATTTCCTGGCACCTATGTTACTAAACCAAAAATGCCAAAGGATAGAGGAAACTCACTTCCTCTTTCTGCTTTCATTTTCCTCCATTTTATTACTAGAAGTGTAAAACAAAACCTAAACAAGAAAAAGGATTTGATCTTTAGAACTCATTTTACAATGATAGAGACTGTTGAGGGAACCACAGCATGTAGCAACTTGGTAAAGTTTATTGGTGGACGTCTTAGTCATTGTGTATCACACTTATCACACTAATATGCCTTCTGAGTGGCTCTTGACAAGAAGGAGCATGAAATCTTATCAAATGGAACAATCATATCTCTCTCACATATCCAAGCAAACACCATTCCAAAGCTACACAGAACAGTTCACAACCTCATGCTGGGTGGTTTGCCTGGTGACAGAAAGGGTCGTAGGCACTAGGGATGTGAGCTGCATGCTTTTGTCTACATTGCTAATTAGCTTTGATTCAGCTTGACTCAAACTGAATCAAAGGTGACTGTATTTGTCTTCTGAAAGACTGAAGGCTGTGGGCTTGTCATAAAAAGGTTTTGAAACAAACATCAGTGCTTATGAACTGCTCAGCATAATCAAATCTTCTAAATACAAACTGAATAAGTCACTGATACTGCATTGAATGCACAACCAAAACCAGGAGTGTTGATCTTTTGCTGATCTGTCCAACTGCCATCTTCTGTCTTAAAGTGAATCACCAGAAGTTCATTCCCGGAACAAGACAAGCTCACCAGCATATGAATTTCCAATGCAGGATTTTAAATAGAATCGACACACAAATGCAAGTTTCAACGTGAATTGTTGGTTTTTGTAAACATTATACTGGATGAGCGAGTTTTGAGAGATTCCAACACGGATGAAGAAGCATTTTTAATGTGACTGAATTTCTTCCTGAGAAATGTAACCCAGATGGCATACAACGGAGATCAGACAGACTGAAAATCCGAACCAAAGGGGTTCAACTTGATATGTCTGGGCCAGAATAAGACCAATAATCTAAAAACCAATCTGGATGCTAACAGAGATACCGAGGCTGAAAATTACTGTGCAGAAATAATTATGGTCTTCAGGACTTAAAAAAGTATGAATCTGTTTATATTCCTTATCGAAGTTTTCAATCTGACTTTTGTTTGACATTCACAACATCATATTCTGCTGATTTCACCTCAGTTATCTGATATGTAAGTATAGTACTCAAACACATGACAGACAAATGCAATATGATATTCATTAAGAATAGTGTGTATGAGGAATGGAAATGTTGTGGCTTTTGCATAACTGAACTAGATGTTGCATTTTAAATGTTGGCTCCTTTAGCCATTACAACAACCTTTGCTCTTTATATTATTAGTAATGTAATTAAGAGTTTGACTCAACCCTGCTTGGCAGTCATTCTCAGTTGCTGTGGAGGAAGATGTTTATGATGTTTCCCAATGTAATACAGGGGATGTGAAAGTTGGTTAGTTGCAATTGTCCTTGCAGGGACCAAACAGTAAGGGAGAAGGACAAAGGTGTGAAAACTATTCTCTTTGATGGAATTTTCTAAAAAATATATCTAAACTCCCTGGAAATGCAAATAACCCAAATTTTCCACAAAAGGACCCAAAAGTAACTGTGGTAAACACATCTAAAGATAGCTGAACATAACTGACCTAAACAAACAATGAACACACAGCCAAGAAATTACAGCTATAAAACCATATGAAACCATATGAAACAGCACAATATGAATAAGAACAATTTTAGTTATAATATTATCATTTTTTGTTTAATTTCCAGGTCGTCATTTCCTTGAGTGGCTTAAGCAGTTCCATTCCAGTAAATCAATTCGTTCTCCAAAACTCTGTGCTCTGCACAGGCCTTCAGGACTCTGGGGCTGACACCATCTGGACCTGCAGCCTTGTTCTGGTTCAGTTGTGACTGTAATTGTGCTACATGGTTTCTGCAAGAATCAATGCAGAACTCTGCATGTTGGTTATTCTACTACAACTATGCAGACTACTCCACAAAGCTGACCATCATGTCAAGATCAACTCATCAGAATTTACTGATACAAATTAAGAAAAATAAGTGATGTTTGGTTTGATTGAACTTGGAGGCATGCTGTTTGGTGTTTAGTGCAACTGCATACTTCAACCGATGCCAAATGTAATACCTGCCATAATTATATTTGATCCAAATAAAATATTCATGCTGCACTAGCCAATGACACAACCATCTCCCAACTGTTATGAATGTGAATCAATGATGTGAAAGCAAATATTCCACTGTACAGACATTAAAGTTACAGTATACGATTATAAAATGTAAATTTTTTTAAATGTCTCAGCTGTACATTTTTATTCACTTAGATAGTGACTGAACAATGTTGTATTTTTCAGCAGCAAGTAAATGTTTAAAACCACTGTATTCCCACAACCTTTTGTTTCAGACTGAAACCCCTGATTGTCTTGAGAAAGATTTTGTTCTATTGTGCCATAAATTCAGTTAAAATGATTTCAAGGGAATGGACTTTTTGTTTTGTCACCAAGTGTTGACAACCAGCCAGTCTTTGACAAACTGTTTTCTTTCTTACTTCAAAACAAGAGTGTGAAACGTTAACACAAATAGGTGTCAAGCTTAAAGCAGTCACCTGTGTACATAAAGCTGACGCTAGTAACTTGAGTTTAATATCTATCATTTTAAATTGTATCTAAACTTTTTAGTAAATGGAAGATAAGCTGCAGCTGAGTTATGTGAAAAAAAAAAAAAAAAAAAAAAAGGAGAGCCAGACAAAACTGCTAACAAGGTAACAGCAATATGGTATGTTCTTTAGAGCATGTAGCAAGGCATTGGTCTTCATCTACTGTGTGAAGAGATGAAAGCCAAATTTTCCAACCATGTGGTGTAGCAGCTGCAGTGAAACATGGCTCCGCAACCAGCCTGTTTAACAGTCTGGTTGCAGAGGCTAACCACTGGCCTTACCATAAAGAATAAGCTTTAGGTCAACAAATCCATGGTAACAGTTATATCTAAGCCTGTCCAATCTCACTGAAAGTACATTTTATTCATTATGTCTGTCAGCTACTCTCCAGAGAGACACACAGGTGAGATCATTGTCCAAAGTCTGCAAGACAGAAGACTCTTGAAAATGAGACCTTGTGTCTCAGATGGGAGTCACCCTCACAAGTAAAGGTTGTGAATGTGTGATATGCTGACATTATGGTAGCCTTGAGAGGAAAGCATGGTTTTTATGACAACAGACAACCATGCTAACATTTGTCAGTCCAGTCTGGATTAACAATGTTGAAAAGACCTTCTTGTTTTACACATAGGGTTTATATTGCCACTGGCGAGTAATAATTGGTTTCCATAAATAAAACAGAAATGAAATGAAATTGAGAAAAAAATTTCAAGTATTTTTAAGTACTCATTCCAAAGTACTATATATAAAACAACAAATTTTCTATTTGGTGAAGAAAGTAGAAGAATCATACACATTGACATTTTCTATAATTATTGAAAAATCATCCAATCATGGCTATCAACAAAATTACACTCATATACACTAACTTATATCTACTTTAATTAGTTTGAAAGCATATCTCTTATCAGACATTTTACTTTAATGTTCTTCTGAGACTCCCTATATTCACCTTATTTCATAAATTTTTTTTTACTGTAAATCAGCTTGTAAACACTGTCAAAACATGGAACAGAAACTTCTAGAATAGTTAACTTTTTTCAAAGTTTTGTAAATTTCACTCTCTTACTTTTAATCTCATACTCTGATAGGTTACATAAAAATAAGAGTGTGCACTGAAAACAGAAGTATGGATGTAAACAATTTTTCATTTTGTAGGCTGATTATCAGGAGGATGGCAGAAATATTCTACTGCTTTGATAATTCCTTATATTTCTCACATACTTTTGCTGTGAAACAGCATTGATTGCAGTTGTATTCTTGCCAGTGTCAGTTTCATTCTTCCAGAAATGAGCAGGTTTCTGCATCTCTCTGGTCTTATCACATAGCCCATTTACTGCCAAGTCCTGCTGGCGTATAATGGATGGCCCCTGTTAAACAGCACTGTGTCTCTGTCTCTGTTTTAATTGATTCTTTAAAACAATAAACCTGTCTTCTTGGATGCTAAATGTACAGCAGAACAGGGTGGTTTGTTGTTTTTCTGGCATGCCACTTACCTATATATTATCCTTACTGATAGTAATCTGAGATAAAACGTCACATAAAACTTTCACAAGATGTGACATTCATCAAAACATTTTTTTTTTTCAGAGTTAGCTAAAGTTTTTGAAATCCCTCAAGCAACTTACTATTAAATTATGAACTGTCTGGAACACCTGAGTTTTTTGGCACCCTTCACAATAAACTTTTTATCTGTTTGGCAATAAAAAATAAAAAAAATCTCAGACTTAATCTAATTTTGCTTTTATGATTAACTACTTGGTAGAGCTGTACTGTAAAACATTTATTAGAAGCCACTGCAGACATTGCTCACTTCAAATTCTCGTTATATCATCAGAGTGATTAATTTTTCCCAGGCAGGAAGGATTTTACTGAATGTCTGTGGAAATAGGCCTGTCGCTCTGCAGTCTGCAGTACCAACTCTTCAGATGAAAATGTTCTGTTTGCACATCAAGTCAAACTGATAAATATCCTTCTGGCAGAACACAGAGGATTGATCATGATCTTCAGTGAGGAAGGCATTTCACTAATTTGACTTTTGCTTTGAACCACAAACCACCCGAAGCAACATTGGAAAATCAAATCTTGGGATCAAATGTCTTTTTTCCTAGCTTAGTTTTGTGAAACTAATCTTCATATTTCCAAAAATAAATGCTTAGGCTTTTGCTTAGTTGCTAAGGATATGAGGCCTTTAAAGACTTTTATTAGACATGCCTCACATAAAATCACTACAACAACAATCTTTTTCCCAGATATGTGTTATGAAATTGGTTTACATATGCTGATCTATCATCTGTCTGATGTTAAATCAGATCAAATTTTACCTGTCTTGTGTTAATTGGGATTACCAACATTATCTCTAATTGCTAAATGCCAGAATAAAAAAGGATTTTTTTTTTTTTTTTTTTTTTTTTTTTTTTTTTTTGTAGAATTGTTTAATAATCTGTTTACCAAAGTCAGCACATCACCTTGGAACTTGCTTTTTTGTGTCATTCCACATTTTCCACTGTTCCATCACTAGTCCCACTCCTTGCTGACCCAGTTGTGACCTGGTTGTTTACTATACAGGTTTTTTTTTCGTCCTGTGGTAGAGATTGATACTTTACTTAGCTGCTGTTATTTTATTATAACTGTGCAATTGTTGAAAAGGAAATATATCCCTGATTGAGTTTAAGATTAGCCTCTTAAAAGCTGAACAAACAGAGTGAACCTCCTGTGAATCCTGAGGTGTGGGGCTTTAAGAAAATAGGGAAAAAAAAACATGGGCTGATACAGTGAATGTCATTGTGTTAAAAAGATGTACCAACTTAATGTCGGAAAACAGATCGGGGTACATTTTAGAATAACACGGTCAGCCCAGATTGTGTGGTTCTTCATAGTTTTATTCAGAGCAGGTTTTTTTTTTTTTTTTTTTTTTTTTTTTTTTTTTACAACCTTACCAAAGGAAATGGGCCCTTTTGAAGAGAGTATTTTAAATTACAGTTTTATTATAAAACATTCCTGTTGAAACTAACATCACCATTTTTTATTTTTTCATTACAGTCCAGAGTCTGTGTTTTCAAAATCTTGGCCCTTTAATGGTTCTGCAATTTGAGTTAAAAATAGAATAAAAAATGTGATGCTTCGGGTGCTGGTCGTTTCATCCCTTTGAAAATTTTGGTAGCTTCCTGCCAGACATCTTGGGGTACAAATGGTGTTGTTTGCAATCTCCTAGACATTTTGAATGCTCATTTAAAACTTCATGTGATAAATTTTAACATTTAGCCACAATATTTGATTTAAAAAGTGACTTTTATTCTAACCTAACAAGTATGCCTTTATAATCATGTATAATTTATGTTTTGTCTCTAAATTGGTTACAATGTGTTTGTTTTTTCATTGTCACAATTATTTAGCTCCATAAATCACCTAATTGGCCAACATAGAGAAACAGAAGTACATGATACCTATTGTAACCACAAGCATGGCCATCAACAAGGTGGGACAACCAAGTATGTTGTTTCTGGGTTTTTTAAAAAAAAAAGACATTTATATGTGACCTGTCCAGGGTGGTACATGCCTCTCGTCAAATGACCACTAGAGTTAGGCACCAGCCCCCTTGCAACCCTGCAAGGATAAGTGGGTATAGCCAATGGATGGACATTTGTATGTATAATTCAAATTTTAATTAGATTCACCAATTGAATTAATATTTTAAATAATAAATTAGGAACTTTGAAAAAAATGTTAAATAGAATACTCATTTATTTGATATTTTATTTGATTTATCACATATACCACTGTTAGCTGTTAATGGCAGGAAGGTAATTTAGAACCTGTTCTAAGGACTAACATTCATAAATCAAAATACAGTAGATAGGAGGTGTAATAATGGAGGAGAAGCATAAAGGAGAAGAATAATCATGTCTTTAAATGGTAAATATTAAATAATGTTTCACCAGTAACAGAATGCAGTGGGTGGGAGGCCCCTCTAAGATTATCCTGCCCTGGGCCCAGGGAAAGCTGTCAGATGGCCTGACTACAAGTAATGCATTGTGAATTATGTCAGAACAAAACAGCAGGATTGGGTTAGCACAAATGGCAGATATGTGGGTGTAAAAAACAGTTGTAATTGTTTCAGGGTATGAAATGATAGTAGGAAGGCACATAGGCAACACATGGGATTAAAAATGAGGTGAACTGACTTGGGGCCATACTGACCAATGAGCTAGTCTGGTCTTTGACATGTTCAAGACTTTCTGATCTCTTCTTCTCAAGATTGCAAAACTCTTTCACAGAAAATACCTTAAAAAAAGCTCTATAGGATGTGTTTCATAATGAGAGTGGAAAATCTTTGTAGCTATATCGTCAATAATTTAATAGCAGCTATGAGACTCAACACATTGCTATCTGTCTGTGGAGTTTAAGCTGAACTGGTGCCACACCAGCCTGCACTTTGATATCGAGAAGGCAGCACAGTGTTTTGACAGCTTTTGACTGTGATGGAGAAGGGCAAAAAAGGGTCGAAGGGGACTCAGATGAGTGTTAAGGGGGGAGGTAAAAGGAGTTAGGAGAGGCGGGTGGGTGTGGCAAGGATGAAGAAGGAATCCTCTGCTGCTCAATGTCAAACCAGGGAGGACTGCAGGGGAAGTAAAGAGAGGATGGGGGAGGTTCGAAGGACAATCAGTATGTTTGTGATGATAGAGGGGAGCAAGATGGATGTCAGAGCCACAACAGGACAGAGAAGCAATCCAAAGGGGCAGGATTTCATGGAGACATTTAATGTGTGCCATGCCTCCTGCCTCTCAAGTAGCACTGCAGAAAAGGCTCAGGGTGTATGGATATTTAATGAAACACCCCCACTCTCATCCTTCACCAAATCTGCTCACTAGCACCGGAGTCCAAAGGAGGAGGCAGAAGAAAGTAGGGCACGTCTGCAGATTTAATGAAGCAAGAAAACGCTGTATGACAAGCTTATGTTTTCTCCCCAGCAGAGCTACTCTTCTCAAAAGACAGTCTCCATTCTGGTCTGACATGGAGCCACAGAAATGTTGTATTATTAAGACCATCCCATATGATTTCCTTCAATTGTGTAACATGGTGGATTTTGGGGGATACTTAACGGCGGGATGAAAGCCAGAGAAATGAGTCTCGTCCACAGCATGTCAACGTAATCACGTTTGATTATTTTTAGAATGTAATCCCATTGAGAAGGCTTACGCTGCATTAAATCTCAAACCTCCCCTACTCATTTCCAAACTGTAGTGGATCAAGTCACAATGCGCTTTTCTTCAAAAATTATTCAGTTACTATTAACTCAAAAATGCATCTCTTATTTTTGCATAGCAAACAGGTAAAATTATATAATTAAAATATATCTATCTATCTATGAATTTTTAGACATAGGCTAGGTTTTAGGGTAGATTACCTTGAGGATACTAAAATGGTTCATTTTTATGGCTGGTACTTCTGTTGATGCCTACATCATTTGAAGTAATTTTAGTAGTCGAAACTTTTAGCACACAGTGTGTAGATAACTCATACCTTTTATCTCTAGTCTTTTACCAGTTCAATACAACCAGAATGAGACCTCAGTTTGCATTGACAGTAGTTAGCAGAGTCACAGAATGTACTGAATTGTGGGCCTCATCATAGGGTCAATGTGTGTAATGTCACAATTTCAGAATACTGGATGGATGCAAAATTTGGTTGGTTATCATATTTCAACCAAAATTCATTCTCTCCATATAAATTACATTATGTAAGGTGCTAGGCCATTTGGGAGGGAAATGGCTGTTTCTTGACATTAGGAAAATACCAGTTGAGGTGGCTTGGATGTAGGATGAAGGATTTTTTGGCACATCAGGTCCCACCATTGGTGGCCTATCAGGCCAAGAACTTGCTGCAGAGATTTTATCTGGCACAAGGCTCAGGACCACCTTTGTGTCTTGAGCCTTAAAAGTTTAAATGGGAGAGGAAAATGTTGGCATCTGTGCTTACAAGGATAGAGTGGATTTTTTGAAGCGTTATTTTGTTGTTATTATCAGCAATATTTTCATTTCCTGCAGTAGGCAGATTTTACATTTTGGTGAGTTTGTAAGGAGGTTGAGAAATCCTATATTTGTCTAGTTGGTCAGTCAGAGGGAGCAATTAGCAATTTAAAACAACTCAAATGGGAAATTTTTATATCCATGACATAAAATACTACACTTTCAAAGGAGACCTTTGTTATGTTTGTTTTTATTTTCTCAGTCCAACAGTGTCTGTGGTACTATGCTAAAGTTATGTTAGCATTTCTAACTTTTAGAGGTTAATACAATGCCCACCCTTTGCAGTTATAACAGCTTCAACTCATCTGGGAAGGATTTCCACAGAGTTTTAGGGATGTGTTTATGAGCATTTTATAAAATCTTTGTTTTATCCAACAGTGCATTTGTGAGGTCAAACACTGACGTTGGGCAAGAAAGCTTCTGATGTAATTCATCCCAAAAGTGGGTTTTTTTTTGTTTTGTTTTTTTGAGTTGAGGTCAGGAGGGGAGCATCCTAAAAACCGTTCCCTCAAATCTGGGAGTATGAAGGTATTGAACACATATTTTAATAGTGCAATATTAAGAGTTCCTTTTAGAGGAAATAAGGGGCTGACCACAACTCTAGAAAAACAGCCCCACACAATAAATTCCTCTGAACCAAGCTTTATACCACACTGAATCGAGTCAAGCAAGTGATGTACCTCTGGCAAGTGCTAGAAGCAGACTCCACGATTGGATTGTAAAACAAAGAAGGATGATTCACAACAAGGCTCAACTGCCATAGAGTCCAATGGCGGCATGCTTTACACCACTGCATCTAACAGTCTGCATTGCACTTGGTCATGTGAGACTTGGATGCAGCCACTTGGCCATAGAATACTTCTTTCAATATCATATATTTCTTGTTAGTTTTTTTGTCTTTTATTTCTATTCCTAATAAATTCCTTTCAAATTTTTGGCCCAGTTTGTCTTTTATCATGTGTCTCTTTTCTTTCTTTGGTTTCATTCAGTCGTACAAATTACACAACCCTGATTGTGCATCTGTTGTCTGGCCAGAATGAAGATTTAACACAATACAACCAACCATCCACTGAGAAACAGCTCAGAATGAGGTTAATCAAATCTAAAGATAGGCTTGTGTTTTGCTCATTATTTACCTTGTTAACCTTTTGGAGCAGATTCAACATTTTGCTGGTTTTACACCAGTTTAATTTGTGTAAAATTGAGGATATAGGTTGTTTTCACAAGGGTGTGGTGAGTGATAATCCTAGAGAGCAGCAACATGACTTGAAGTTTTCCCAAGAGTCTGACGAACTTTTCTAAACATTCTTGTGGCAGACTGAAGCATATAACATGGCGGTTGGTGGTCAGGGAAACATTGGTTTAAAAAAGGAAGAGGAAGAAATATATAGACTGCTTTTAATTGTTTTTCCACACAGGAATCTCACTATCTCCCTCAGTTCTTATTTTAAATCAGTGGTTCAAATTTAAACTATAATTGTTTCACCTCTAAAATGCTTGAAATTTAAAAGCAAAGCAATGCTTCTGTGTTCTCTTTCCAGCTGAGCCAGAAATAACTTCAATGTGAAGTGAAAGGTACAACTCGTCACTTGAACTTTGAAAGTCAATTTTCAATCCAGGTGAAATGAAAAAGAGAGGGGGCCAAGAGGGAAAGATGAAAACTTTTCAAAGTGCATTTGATTACTGTTGGATTACAGATAGCACTGGAGGAACAGGTAACAACTTTCTCACACATACTTCACTGAGTTCATTACAGGTCAGCTAAAATAACATAACCAACTCTACCTCAGCATCTGAGTCAGAAAACTATTGAAAGAACTGACAGAAATGTGCTCACACATCCACAAAACTGGTTTAAAAATAACTTTGGGACAGAATGCATTGCTGTTATTTGTACAATGTTTGACGTGTTTCTACCATGTCTGTATTTTTAGTATCATTCTTACTTTACAAGTGAATCCTAATATATATTATATTATTATATTAAAAATGTTGTATATTACAGTAATTTAACTTAAACTAAGCTCAAGCATAACACCGAGTTAGAAAAGACTGCTGGCTTAACAATCTAGCGGTCAGTCACTGACACGCCTACAAGCAGGGTCAGCCACAAAAGTTCAATGCTAAAGAAGCTGGCTCTCCAGAGAGTGTTGTTTCTCAAGGATATCAATTAAAAGATGAGTGGAAGGAAAAACTGTGATTGGGATTGTGAAAAAGTGTTTGGGGAAGATTCACAAGGAGGACCCACTACACACAGGCATATCTGGAACATGTGCTACAACCAAGTATTGATTGCATGTACATGGAGATACTTCTCAGCAGGTTGACATTGCTATATTGAAAATCTTTTCTTAATATTCATTGTAATTTTTAGGAGAGTAATATTTTGGTTATTAGATGTAAGCCATAATCATTTAAATGAACAGAAAAATCTTCAAATATACTGTTGAAACAAGAAGCTTACATACTCTGAATAAAAAACAACATATACATTTTTTTCCTCACTGTCTGAAGTTAAATAAGACCAAACTTCTCTTGATTTAGGTTAGTTAGAATACCAAAATTATTTCTATTTGCAAAATGCTACAATAATGAAAGAGAGAATATGTCAGAGATTCATTTATTAATGTCTTCAACATCAGAAGATTACTGATGTTGATCATACTGCATGATTACTATCTCTATAAACAATGAGAGAAAGCCCAAATGATGATGTCATGGGTTTGGAAATTTCTGATGGTTAACTGACCCATTTGAATTAATTGGAGGCTCACCTGTGAATGTATTTTAAGGTCACATTTTGAACACACCACTTTCTTGAAACGGTGGGAAAGTCAAAAAAAAAATTACCCAAGATATCAGGAAGAGAATTGCAGAGCTGCACAAATCTAGTTCACCGTTGGGAACAATTTCCAGATGCTTGAAAGTTCTGCATTCATCTGTTCAAACAATTATACCCAAATAAGCATACAGTCAAAGTGATCACAAAGTGGCTTAAGGACAACAAAGTAAATGCTTTGGCATGGCCATCACAAAGCCCTGATCTCAGTCAAGTAGAGAATTTGTGGGCAGATCTGAAAAGGAGTGTGGGAGCAAGACGGCCTACAAACCTGACTCAGTTCCACCAGTTCTGTCAGGAGGAATGGGCCAGAACTCCAGCAAACTATTGTGAGAAGCTTGTGGAAGGAAACCCAAAATCTTTGATCCAAGTCATACAGTTCAGTGGCAATACTACCAAACACTAAGGAAATGTATGTGAACTTCTGATTTTGAAGATATTAATAAATAAATATCTGACATATTATTTCTCTTATTGTGGCATTTCGCAAATATAAATGGTTTTGGTAATTCTAACTGACCTAAAACAAGAGAAGGGTTACGTTTGTCTCTCTTCAGAAGGAGGTGAAGAAAAGGAAAGGTGTCCATGAGGCTAAGCCCAGGGCAAAGCAAGTCTTATGATGTGCATTTAAAGAAACAACAAGTAAGGGGCCCCTTCCATGCCGTATTATCCCCAACCGGCCTCTCTGAAGTTACAGACTGTCTATGGCTGCAGCCAACAGGTCTCACATCACTACAATCATTAAAGGCCCGCTGAAACAATATATAACCATAAACTGACCCACATCACTATCATTTTATTTTTTGGTTGGCTAGTATGCAGTTATATGAATGAGAAGTCATTCCTCTTTCTTATGTATCCTTTTCACTCCTGTTGCTCCCTTTGCAAACTCTGATATTACTTCCCTACTGTCTGGTTTCTAACACATCCAGTAGGGGTTAATAAGAGAGCAGAGATGGTATCATTAAATTAATTTGATCTTGTGACAAGTTTGCTAGCACAAGGTAAGTGTGAAAGAATCATATAAAAATAAAAGGCTCAAGGTGAAAGAGTTAACTTTGATCTTTATTTTTTGCCCCATGAGTCATACCAGGACTCCTTGCTGCTTCCTGTGGTGCAAAACACAAACACTTCTGTTTTATATATCTTCTCACTGCTAGCGGTAATGAAATCGGTAAGGGCCATCCTACACAGGTGCCGTGCTTTTATGTCTGTGATTAAAAATGGGCCACACGGATAGGAAATGAGTACACTCAGTAATGGTGTGGATGTATTGATTTTCTGTCTCTGTCTCCGCCTCTTTCTTTCCTCCACCTCCACTTCTTAATGAAGGAAGCCTCAACTGGGTCTGAGCCTGTGTGAGAAGGCTGGAGCTGCCCAGCTACTCTGCTCCACAAAGGGAGAGTCAGGCTGTCACTACCTGATGTAAGCCATTGCCCAGCGTCTTATGTGAGTTTTTCTGGAAGTACAGTCGCCAGTCTTTAAACTGTATAGATGTAGTCATGTGAAAAAGTAGGAAACCCCAATTATTGTTTGGTTCATTCTTAAAGAATCTTCACATGTTGATGTCTAATCTTATTTTGTATTTATCTCTCAGATAGCAAGTGATTTAGTTGCATTAAAACTGTACAATTTAACCTTTTTTTACTCATTAAATAAAAAATATAAAATGTGTTTTATAGTTTAGGAATTAATCAGATGAACCTACTCCATAATAGCAAATGTTATCACTTTTGGCTAAAATAACTTAAGTGAGATACTTCTTGTACTTAAATGAATGGGTGATTAACAGGCTTCTGAAACACTTGATGGCTGCAGGGGGTCATGCAATCATTTGAATCAGGTGTGCTGGAACAGAGACACATCTAAAACAGGCAGGGAAGGGGTGCTTGATGACCAGGGTTGGGAACCACTGGTTTAGATTAAAGTACATTCATCAGTTACTGTGGCTCAGTCAAAGTCCAGATCTGAAAATGAAGCCACACTTTTCAAATTTTTATTTGAAAAATTTTGAAAACCGTGTATCCTTTTCTTTCCTCGTTACCATTATGCACTTCTTTATTTAGGTCTATCACATAAAACCCAAATGCAATGTTGAAACAAGTTTGAACTCAAATAACTTTAAAAAGTTTTAGAGTTTAGGAATACTTTTGTAAGGTATGGATAATAATACCACTAGTTTAGCTAACCATAAATTATTATTGTTTCCAAAGATCTGATTTAAAATCCTGGATAAACCACTTATTTAGAGGAGTAACACCTAAAAAAAAGTTTTTGGTTGCAAAGATTGTATTACACTTGTACAGTTGTTTATATCTTCTCTTTCTTATTGTTCAGTTTATTTACATTTGAAGATAGCTTGTGCAAAAGTAAAAATGTATTCATTCCCATCCTAGTTCACATCCCTTTAGTTCCCAGGACACCAGCCTAAATGGATGCACACAGTGATGGTCTCCTTGTGCTAGTAAATCATCACAACAGGGTGGTTGTGACTCTGGGTTTTTCCCCCATGCTGATGTGAGCCTGAAAATTAAATCGGTTGGTATGAAAACAGATGAGCGGATGAGATAGAGGAGTTAAAGTAGGTATGATAGTACCATAGAGCCCAAGAGGGGACATAAAACAGGTGAGGTGAAGGTCCTGAGTATTTCTACTGTATGCCAAACAAATAATGAATAAAACATGGAGAGATTTGGGACTGTGAGAGGAACACTTTATGATAGAACTACAGGAAATTTGTGAAATTTAGAAATACCTATTTAGAGGTAAAACAGTGTGTGAGGGGGAAAGGAAAATAAGTGGAAAAAGAGAGAAAAAGCCAAGGGGGCTAATGGGCTCATGGCTAATCAATCCTGACTGATGGCCACTTTAGAGTGGGCCAGGCTGACAGATGGAGACCATCCCTCTGTTTTAGCTTTCCCCTGACTCCAGACTCACCACACCAGAAACACATCAACATCCAGCCCATCATCCCTCACCCCAACTCCCTCGAGAAAATCAGACATCACGTATACTCAGAGGCACGCTGGACCCAGCCAGCGACTGTCAGATGAGCCTCTCCATTCATCATGTAAGGAGAGCCACATCAGGAGTCTGTACTGTCATCCCCAACACGGATGGGATTTAGTGAGTGCTGCATCAGTTGTAGATTGATTCTCTATAAGAACTGATTGGACTTAATGAGCGTGAGTTTGATTGCACAGTGAATGAGTTACAACTCACTCAGCCACGTGTTCTTTTCTACACTTTCTCTCAGCTGGCAGAAAGAGCAGACACTGGGAACTCAATTCTCTGAGACTGTTTAGGTCAGTGATATGCCACCACTGCAAGAGAGAGACGCATTTTCCAAATTCACATACAAATTCCCAGTCTTTATAACACAGTTCCCAGGATAATGGTAGTTCATAAGCTTTCCTTACCAAGTCACAGCATCCTTAGAGATTTTGTTAAACAGTTGTACAAGGTATAAGTTGGAAAAATGAACAGAAAGATTCCTATAAGTTGGACTTCCACATGGAAAAGTAAAAGGTTTCTAAACAACTTTTAACCAAAAATTCCAATATGGTAACCTTTCATTTAAATTTTTGTTATAGCTGAAGAAATGCAGACAATTAGTACCTTATTATATAACTCACAACCACAGTACTATCCTGCCTTCTTTACCTAACGTGTTGAGCACAAATCTGAGTTTGGACTTCAGAAGTAAATAGAACAAAGCAAAAGAGGCAACAGGCAATCGTTCCTGCTCTACTGCCATCCAGTACATCTCAGTAAAGGTGTTCTGGTTAACCTTGCAAATGATTAATACCAACATTGCTTTTGAGTATCACTAAAGGCAGCCAAAGTACTAACACCAGAACCATGAATCTAAGGAATATCTTTTCTCACAAATCTTGAAATTCCAAAAGTTCAATGTTACCTCTAAACAAATACCTCAGGTGAAGGACTAAAAATAAGCAAAAAATTATCAATTAACACCAAAACTTGTAAAATACTATATACTTATTAGCCAATTTATTAAATAAACCTTGGCACAACTGAACTGGGCCCTGACTGTCTCCAAAATGGCCTTAATCCTAAAAGGGATAGAGTCAACAAGGTGTCAAAATATTCTTCAGAGTTTGGTCATTGTTGAAATGATCAGCACCAACCAGTTGTTGTGGATTTGTTGGCTGCACATCCAGGATGCAAATCTCTCGTTCTACCAAAACCCAAAGGTTATCTGTTGGTACAAGAAACCAGTTTAACACGATATGAGTTTTGTAGCATGGCACATTAGCGAGCCATCAGAAGATGGGTACATTTTGGTCACAAATGGAAGGATATGGTGAGCAACATTAGTCAGGTATAGGCTGTGCATTTAAAATGCTTAGTTGGTACTGAGGCACCCAAAGGTTTTCAGAATATTCCCCAAACTATGATGCCACCATCCTGAACCGTCGATATAAGCCAGCAGGAATTTATGCTTTCATGTTGCTTCTTACAATTTCTGGCCATATCATCTGAATGTGCTGTTGAAACTGAGACTCATAGGGTAATGTAATCTATTTTTGTTCAATTCTGGTGAACATGTGGCCACAGTTTATATCTTAGGTGATATTTTGCTGTTGTAGCCCATCTGCTTCACAGGCTGATGTGTTGTGCTTTCAGAGATGGCATTCCACAAATCTGTTCTCCTCTGACCTCTGACATCAGCAAGACATTTTCATCCACACAATCTCCACTCACATGATTTTTTTCTCTTTTTTTGGACCCTTTCTCAGTAAACCCAAGAGATGTTTCTGAATAAAAGTACCACCAGATCAGCAGTTTCAGAAATAACAAGAGCAGCCGGTCTGGCACCAACAACTATGCTGTGTTCAAAGTCACTTAAATCCCCTTCCCCGTTCTGGTTCAGCAAATTGTCTTCATCACATACAGATGTACCTAATAAATTGAACTCGGCTGGCCTTTTTAAACAGGATTAAACAGAAAAAATTACAATCCAGTGACGAGTTGCTCAGACAAGGGTGACTTAAGAGACCATCAGAGGGAGGAAAGAAGGATAGAAAAAAGGTATTCACTGGAAGATTTTCATCAGTCTCTTTCTGAAGGAACGCAGCCACTGGGTTATATTTGCAGACACACAAGCTTCTTATGCAGCAGTGTCAACAGCTGCAAACTCCAGCTGCTACTGTGTGCATACATGCATTTGTCACCCTTATTTCTTTCTGCTCAGTAAATCAGCACAGCCTACAATCCTCTACATTGTCTGTCCTGTTCTTTACCAATCCCTTCGCAGGGGAACAGCTCTGTTTTCCTCACCCAGCTGTCCTCTCAACAGCCAGCATAGGTCAGCCAGTAAGGCAGCGATGCAGTCCTTGCCCTGAACCTCAACAGCGCTTAGATTCTCCACTTCCTGAGTCATGGAAAAGGGTCAAAGCACAAGGCACAGATGGCAGAACCTGGCCTAAACTGCGGAGAAATCCAACTCTGCTGAGGGGTGAAGAGCTGAGGGGTCGAAAAGGCATAGAGAGAGGGGAAAAAGAAATGGATCTGTTTGGAAGTGGGAGTGAAAACTGCACAGAGACAGGCTTTTTTGTTTCCACAATGAACTGGAACACATCCGTTGAGTTTTTAAGAGTTTGCAGATCACAAACTCTTCCTTCAAAACAAATTGCTTTATGAACCTGTCCACAATGTTCAGGCTGAAATTTTAGCAGGTTTCCTCTACAATGATGTTTAGCTCCTCTTTTGTATGCATTCCTTTGTTATAAATAGGTCATTTCATTGACTGACATTTACAAAGCAATTCACAGCCTCTTGATGCTGGCTGAAAATTATTTTCAGTGATTTGTAATTAAAATGCATTTTCTGCAGCTATTAACTCCTTTGAGAGGTTGATGTAATCATTAAGTTATAATTACAATCCCAGGAAATAGTGTGAGATTAGACTCAATTTCACTGTAAAGCTTTCTGGAATTGGAGTGTTGTTTAAGGTCTTTGGTGCACCGATGAAAGATGTTAAATATTAATTTATCTGTGGAGAAGAAACTAAGGTGAAGTCTATCTCCACTTGTGGGTACAGGGTTTATTTCACTGTAGATACTGACTCTGTCATAAGCTTCAGCCAGGTGTTTCAATTTTTTTCTTTTGTTCTGTTGTTGATTTCGACCAAAGCATCTTAATCTCTGGGACATGGAACCTATTTTCTTTCTGAGCAGTATGATGGCTAGACATTCCCATGATGTTTATACTTAAATAGAATTGCGGATAAACGTGGCCCCTGCAGAAATCTGGAAATTGTACCCAAGGATGAACTAGACTCGTTGAGATCCAAATTCTCTCCAAATAATCTGCCTGATTTTTTTTTTTTCCCCTTTATATGATGCCACACAAGTAAGTGTTTGAGATGTTGCTGTTGTTAACTCAAATGTGTGGATTACTCCTGTTGGAAGCATATAAACCCATAACAGTGTTGCCTGGGCTTTCCCTTATTGTTTCAATGCATAGTGATCTTAGACCATGTAAACCTCTGACTTTATTTTAAAAATAATAAAAATTATCGGAAAAATTCTCTCATCATTATGGCAGTAGAAACTAGAAATATTGTTGAGAATACTACAACAGGCCTGAGGCAGGACACATTTTTTATTCTAATTTAATGTTAGAAAGTGATAGGTATGAAAAAGGTAGGGGACCTTCTCTATTGTGTGTAATCTCTGTGTAAATTTAACAAATAGAACTTTAGATAACAATCGAGTCAATTCCTTATAATAAATAACAATAAATAAATATTAATTAATAATTAATAATTAATAAATATTGATTCTAAAGTGAGTACGTCACTACTCATTTCAGTCTGATTGACCTGATGGAAAAGAAAGATTATTCACACATTCATGATAGATGACATGCTGAAGTTTATTTCATGTACCTTACGGCTGACTGCATTAGAGATTACCTCTTTCATCAGAGTTCACACAGGAGCATTTTACTCTTCAACTAAACTAATTAATGAATTTGCGAGATCACTATGAGACATAAGGTAATCATTAAGGCCTGAAGAATCAGATAACTGGAGTGCTAATGTTTGACAAACACCCTTTTCGTCACACTCTTCATGTTCATGCATGGAACGTCCGGTGAAAAATGATTTGAGTCTGCAGAAGGCAGCGTGCTGAACAGGTGACAAAGCAGCCTCGTCCCACCCAGAGACAGCCACCAAGGCTCAGTTTACTGTAGAAAGTCTCACAGCAGATGGTGTCCAAGGAAGTGAATTAGTTACGTGTGGCTGTGTCCACATACACACCAGATGGGGGTAGAAGAGACAAAGAAAGTGGGGGAGAAAAACAATACCATAAAGGCAGAACAGCCGACATGAAAAGGAGGGTGGGGTCTTGGTTAGTGGGGGCTTTGTTACTGGCTCATTAGTTTGTTTGCTTGTGTATGGTTGTGCATTTGTTTGGCTGTTACAGATCCTTGGCTGAGTTCATGAGCTTGTCATCTGATTAAATGCGTTCAATGAGTCATTTACCATTCGGCTCTAAAGTCTTTTTGAACAAAATTTCAAATACAAACCAAAGCTGGGTAAACATGCAGATCTGAGTTGTTTTGCGGTTTAAAAGGAGGCGATATCTTTTGCAAAATATGTGAAAGAATGTGCTTAAACTGTTGAAAAGCAAGTAAGAAAACAAAGCCTGTTTAGTCCAGCATTTGTCACCCAACATGTTTCTAATTTTTCTCCTCTTGGTGCAGTTCCAGAAACTCCTGTCATCTGAATGTACTTGATCTGTAATGAAGATCTGACACTTGATAGGTACACACGAAATGGGTGACAAATCACCCTTTCAAAAACAGAAATTACTCATGCAATTTGTGTAGGAGCTATAAGGGAAAGAGCCAAGCTCTGGTCCAAGAAATCTCCCAGTGTCAGAGGATCAAGAATGGGCTCTGGAATTTTAATAAGTCTGGGGAAAAAGGGCAACACAACTTAAATGCCACACAGATGTGGCCTATCGGTGATGCAATCTTACAAGGAAATGAGTTGTAGCACTCTATAGCACATTACTTTGTTGAAAGCTGTTACATATGGGGCATACTTCAAGCTGCAAGTGGAAATGTCAAAATAAAGATGTGCTGATACCTGATGCTGAAAGTGTCCCACTCTATCTTGGTTTTCCATCTCCTCTGTCTCTGCCTCTCTATAGCCCATCTGGTTGAGATTATTAGCTCTGGTCTAATTCAACACCCTACTCCTTTTGACACCAGAAGTCTGTTGTTTGACGCATTGTTTTTTTTTCCCTCCTTTTGTCACCTCTTGCTCTGAATGTTATATTCTCTTTCAGTTTTAGCTTCTTCGCCTTCTTGCTTTAGTGCTCCTGCATCTGTCACTGGTCGAGCAGCAAGAGTCTGTGTGGCATTCTGCCAATGCTGACAGCTGGCAGAGAGAAACATGGAGAAAAAATATGTGGCAGAGAGAAAGGGGAGGGTGCGGAGCGAGCGCTCAATAAATATCAGGTCAAGTCAGAAATTCTAATATCACCTTTGTGACAGCACGTAACATTGCAGAAGTAAAAGAAATCAATAACAACATGGTGGGTAGCAACATAAAACAGTGCAATATTATTAAGAAAAAACTTGCATAAGGAAACAGGTGTAAGGGCTATTTTTACCTGTCAGCTTTCATTCTCTTCATCTGCCTTCTGAAATAGATATATTTTCCCTTGCTTATTTTCACATTGACGGTGATTTTTAAATGTTTTCAACCCATTTTTCCAATTTTCCCTGTTTGATCCTAGTTTGTTGCTATGGTTTTGAGTTCTGTATCATTTCGGGTTTATTTGTGTTGTTTTGTTCATCTTTGAATTTTCCCATGCTTATCTTTTTCTTATGTGTTACTTTCTGGTATATATTCAGTCTTTGTCATTTCCAGCTATCCCTCATCTGTATCTCCATTTACAGCTGTTCACTGCTCCAATAATCGGTCCTCTCAGCATGCAGCGACAAAGTATCTCAGCTGGCAACAGCAGTTCAGCCTCCAAAACAGGTGAAAGCATGCTCCGGGGATGAAACATTGCAAAACAAGAGCATATATTTGTAATGCAGAATATTAGTATTTTACATTGATTGTGTGATTGTTAATTAAATAGTAAACTGAATGGTTGTGCTTTCCTAGCACGGTCTTGCATGTTTTCCCTTACATCGGTTGTGGCAAACTGAAAACAGAACTTCTTGTGACTTACTTTAAACAATTACTTTCTTTCTACCATTCCTCTTAGAGGTGAGATGTGTCGAGTGCATGAGTAGTGGTTCTTCTATCAACAGAAAAATAGGTTGCTTTCTTCTGAGGCCTGAAAAGGATGGTTCAGTATTAGAGCAGGTCATGTCAGTATGAATTACATGTAAAACTGCCAGATGATACACTGCTTGTCTGGGCGTCCTGCTAAAAGACAGACCACAGCTGACCTTACTGGGCTTTCAGCACTTTCGGGTGGTCTGCAGTAAAGTATCAAGTTAAACACCCTTTTAACAAGTCATGCTTTGATAATGCTGAGCCCTAATGTGTTTACATTGGCTAATACTCACAAAGAGAGAGATGGTATTAAATTTTAACAAGTGTGAGAAAAAAAAAGCCCCACTTCATACAAACATGTGGTTCTGCAAAGAAAAAGACCCAGCATGCCAGCCCTTCAAAGGCGTCAGATTAGCAAATCGCCTACACTCAAGAATCACGATGCTGCATCAGGAGTTACCGTTCAATCCTTGGTGTGATGTTAAACTAAAATGCTGGATGACCCATCTTATATCTTCTGGGTGTTTATTTGGCTACACAACAATCGCCTTTGGCTGCAGTGTTAAAACAACAGTGCTGTGTTTTTAATATAGACATGCTGATATATGAAAAACCCCAGTGGAAAAATATTCCTGTCTTTTCCATGCTGGAATTTCAGGAATCACAAGGGTCCTTCCTGTAACAACATAGAGGAGGACTGAAGAGAGGATTTAGAACAGAGAGGGAGTGAGAGAGAAACCAAAATTCACCATTCCAGCAATGAAACAGGCTTGTTGTTTCAATTTTTTTACGCTGTTTGATGGCAGAATGTGTTACAGTGAAAATAAATGAGCTGCTTGGAAGGAATAATGGAGTTTTATTAGAAAGATAGCCAGTGGGAAACAGTCATGGCTTGATTATCCTGTACTTCTTCTGCAACGACTTAAACCGTCCGAGAAATGAAGATTTTACTCTGAGCAGAATACAAAACGGTTCGCTCACATTTAGGAATGAGCTGGCTCTACTAAGCCTGATTAAATGGTGGGGGAGGTGGGCTGGGAGAGTGTAAGAGAGAGAAAGTGGGGGGCGGAGGAAAGGAGTAAATCTCCAATTTTCCATCTGGAGAATGTATGTCAGTGGGCTACCCTATCTGCCTGCTCCACATCTAACTTTCTCAGCCTGATTCGTTGCAGCGCAGTACAGTAGTGTGATGCCAATGCAGCCCATTTAAATTCAGAGCGCGCGCTCTGCAATGTTGCAAGCTGCACTTTGCCATTGACTGGTTAATGGATGAGTTGAAGAGCTGTATAAAGGCAGTTTATACTGACATTAAAGTTACTCTACTGGAGGAGTTCTTCATCATGGACTTGAACAATAGATATACAGAATTTGTAAAGTAAGTATTTGTAAGTAAGTTAAGTTTTGCTACAATAAATACAATATGTTTTCATTTCTAGGGTTTATATGTAAATTGCTCTGCATTTGAGTCCTGCTTTTTTTCCTGTCATCCTTAACACACAATATCTGCAACAAGCCTGAACCTATGTTTTCACTCACCCTCCTTTGTGAGGATTTCTTACTTCCTAGATAAAACATGCATTTCTACTTAACTGTCAAAAGAGGAAATGGTTAAGACAGTCCTCTGTAAATGAGAAGACCCTTCACGACCGAATTTGTCAAGAGTTATTTTTCCATTTATTTTACAGTTACAACATAGTTTTGCTGTTGTTTTACACAGGGTAACTAGTAAAACAAAATATGGAGTTTTTTTAAACTTACTAAGGACGACTGTTGGATGGAGAGATATGTAAACACCACTATTCAAGTCTTGCCATAGATTGTCAATTGACTTGACGCTCATGATAAAATCTTTCCACCCACGCAGAATTGTAACTCAAATAGAGCCAGCTTCTGACAAACACAGCTGTACTGTCGGAGGTAGTGAAGCTCACAGCGTTACCTAAGATATTTGGTGAAGCATTTTTCCCTATTAGTGAATATTAAGGCAAAGAAGACGAACAAAAATCTTTTCAAATGTGTTGTACATCATGTTCATGAAGTTATTTGCTGGAAACCATGGGGAAATTGACATCAAAGCCCAACTTATAATAGAGTTTCTGCAGTACATGTTTTCATGCTGCCATAGAGCTACCCATGGCAAGAATGTACGATGAAATTCAGTATGTATTGAATGTTAGTTTTACATTACTTAACCTATTAAATGCTTTGTGAAAAATGGGATTAGCGTTAACTGACCATAGCTAACAGATACTAGGCATACATAAAATAAACAGAATTTTCAACATACATCCATAAACAAAACATACTAAATCAAGCATAGCTACCTTTACATATTAATCTTTGATATAACTATTAAGATTTACTTGATTTACTACTTTACTTGACAAGACAAGTCATGTCAATTGGATTTAGGTCTCCACTTCAACTTGGACATTCTAACACATGAATGTACTTTGATCTTAACCATTTCACGGTGGTGCTGTCTGTATGCTTAGGGTCGCTGTCCTAATGAAAGGTGAGCCTCTGTCCCAGCTTTAAGTCTTTTGCAACAGGTTTTCTTCTAGTCTGACTTGGATTAAGTTTCATCCACACAGTTTAAGCTGTTTCAGATCATTAAATTAACAGAGCTGTGTGAAATGTTTAAGAATTGGGATATTGTTTTATAACCTACCTCTTCTTTAAACATTTCCACAGTTCTATCATTGCCTGCTGTGTTCCTTGGTCTTCATGATTATGTTTGTTTATTAACAAACATCTGAGGCCTTCACAGAACAGATGGATTTTTACAGAGATTAAGTACATGTGGACACTATTTAGTAATTACAGGTTGTACTTTATTTAGGGGGATCAAATTATAAGGGGCTGAACAAATGTGCATGCCACACTTCTCTGTATTTTTTTTAACAACAAACTCAACAATCTGCATCAGTTCCTTTTTACTTTTCAAATACGCGGTACCTTGTGTTGGTAAATGTTTTCAGTATTCTGCAAAAGTAATTAAAATTATCTTGTTGGTTAATAGTTTTGGAGAAGATTCAATGTGCATTGGCAGAAAAAAACAAAACAAAAACAAAACCAAATATATACACTAAATTCCAGTAGTTCCTGAATCTGTAGTGATTTCAACTAGAAGTGCCTGTATGCAGGGTAGGGGAAAACGAAACAGTACATAAACTATTGAGAGGGTTCCACGCGTACATTAGAGTTTTTCACTCTACGTGTACAAAACTCCTGATGGCCTTGTGACAGAAATTACTCATTGGTAATTTCTGCAGAGGATTTCACCAACCTCAACAGATGAAACAGTCCTTAGTTGGAGGGTGAACTTCCTTAAATGTGGTGCTGCAAGGGGAAGTCAGAGGAAAAGCTGAGAATTTAAATGTATTCGGTGCATTTTCCTTTGAACTGGGAAGTTGGACATTTCTGTTCTTTACAAGTAAATTTCGAATAGAGTTGCCCTCAGAAAAAAATTTAAAATCTTTCCTGAGAAGACAGAGGTACTATCTCAATTCTAACAGCAAACAATGAAGCATTGTTTCTTCTTTTAAAACTCTGACATTAGCTATCATATAATCTCATTGTATCTATCTCTGAACATATGGTATTCTGAATTACAAAAAAAATTTCAAGGCCTCATTTTCTCAGTGAGGAAAATAAATTTTCCATTTCTCTAAAATGTTTGTTTCACCTCAAAAAGACCCCCCCTCCCCCCCGAAATGTCTTAAAGAGTCATCAGCAAGAGTTTAAACCTGAATCTATGTGCCCTTTTAAGGACAAGGATGGCAATATGCCTTTCTAGGCTCTTACACATGAAGCCTGCAATTAGCTGTCAGAAACATCTTGGAAAGCATTGCAAATTCTTTTATACCACAGACTCCAGATCTGACAGACAGAAATTTACATATTCTCTGGTAAGAAGATATGTTTATTTTATTTACTCGGCATGTTGGCAGACCATGGGCTGTTAATGAACACACTGTCTCTCAAACTGTTCTCTGTATGAAATGACTTTGGGTAATTCCAAAATAGACTGAACTGATTTGGTGGCTAAGTTTAAGATTTTGGTGTTTTATTAGGTGCTGTTATAATCATGGTAAGGAGAACCATCAATCACCACTGATTCTTGATTTTGATGTCATATGTAAGAGATCTATACGCCTCATAAATCCAAATTTTCTCTATTTTGACCTGAACAGAGTACCTCTGAAAAATAAGAATCCAGGAAGCAACAGTTCAAACATGAATTATATCAGTAATTTATAAACATTCGTTCACAAATGAGCTCCTTGAACAAGAGTGCTTAAAAAAAAATCAAATGTACTCTGCAGTCACAGAGGAATCAGTCTGCCTTTATCACATCCTACTGTAGCGTGGCTTCAGATGTCACCCATCGTTAACTTTAATCATCTTGCCGTCTGCCTAATCAATAAGGCCCTGGGATGCATTTCCTAAACAGGTAATGATATTACAAACTTTTTAGATTATCTGTACCATTTGGGGAAACATCCCCTCCACCAAAATCTCAATAATACCCACAAACTTGTTGAACCTGAACCCCTCCTTCATTTCTCAAATGGAATTACAGCTTTAATGAAGAGGATGTTCAGCTCACAAAGTCTAACCCTGAGCAAAAGGGCAGACGGTTCAATGCAACTGAGCCTCCTCTGCTTGTTTCCTCAGTTTCAGCCTACATACATTTGCTACTCTGGTTTCTGTGTGCATGCAGGTTAAACAGAGTAAAAAAGTGCTCTGTCTCGTGTGTTGTGACTCATGTGCCAACAGCTGCAAGGGAAGTAAGAGGGTGTTTGTGGGTTCAGTGCTTGTGAGTAGGGTGTTTGTGCACTGAATGTATGTGAATGTGCATGGGCTCTTCCGCCACCATTCTGCTGGGACTGCTCTATTTCCTGGTTGCAGGTGCTGCAATGAGATAATTTCCTGCCAGCTCCTCCTGTTGCGTTTCTCTCCCTGTGCTCCAGCCTTTTCCTGTTAATGGGGAAAAGGAATATATAGGAAACAGGATGAGTATCCCGGGCAGAAGTGGTCACAGAAGGTTGGGAGAGGTGGAAGAAGGGTGAGATGACCCTGGAACTAGAGGAAAGGCCACAGATGCACAGAAATAATTTTTGCACTTTGCTTTAGAGGAACCAGACCCACTTGTAGTATTTTAAAGTGGTCTTGTTTTTCACCAGACTTTAATGTGTTTTAGTTTTAGCTGGGGGGCGGCCAGCCACTGGCCTCATTTTCACTTTTTCTATCCAGTCTTACACCTGATCCATGTGAGCATGTTAGTGTTTAGTTGCTTATAAGCCTTTCTATGACTGACAGATCCATAAGTCAAAGTCGTCTACGGATCATTCCAAAAATAGTCACGTTCAAGGCTGTAAATGACTTATTGAAAAAAGATTTTATGTTTGGTCTGCCATTATTTTATCCCAAAATGGGTGGGTCCTGTCTTTTTACATCGCTATCCCTCTGATATCACTCCATACTAAACATTCAGGTGAAGGCAGTGTGGAAAACTCAAAGAGCTTCATTTGATATTTGCAAAACAGCAGAAGATATGCTCTCTGCTGAGCTCTTCCCCTTGAGCCTGTTGTTTCTCTCAGCCAAGCAGAAACAAAGGGAGAGAAAAGTTTTGCAGGTTGGCTAATTTTTTTAATCTTTTTTGAAATTTTTGTAGTTTCAGATATGAAATGGATGTCTTGTAAACTACCTTAAGATGACAATGGTTGTGAATTGGCACTACATAAGCTGTATTGAATTGAATGCGTGTGTCCACTTACTCCTTCTCTAAATATTTTGAAAGCCCTAACAACATGTCACTGCTTTGAAGATGATTTTAAGCCCGTTTATGTTTGGCCTGATTCACTAAGAGCTATTTTGTCACCTAATTATCAGGCTAAAACACAGTAACATCAAAATTATGAGCAATGTTCTCAACCCACACTTGCAGAACCAAAGTAGGATTCACTTCTTATTTTTGACTGAAGTTAGAGCTCCTCATAGCTACATTATCTACAGCTAGCAGCATGCACATAATTTTTCAAGCAATTAAGAGCCATGGTTTAACTCTATCATACATAATCTCAGCTTCTGGTTTTACCACAAAGGAAGAGGGCATGGAAAAAGCTGACTATTGCAATGATAGGGAAATCCAACCCTCATTGGAATGTCCATAAATGAGAGGCATGCTGCAGCAGTACAGCCCACAGATAACGCAGTCAGGATGACTGCAGGTCAAAGGTTACAGTGACAACCTACCAAAACCCCTCCTGTTTGCTTTCCGTCAGATTCTCTGAAACTTCCCTTTATGCCTTGATGCTACACATAATCTGCCAGATGTTACTCATATATGTTCCCACGTAGTCATACACATCGTACACACTAAATCATTCATCAGCAACCTCCACGGGCTGTGCGAACGACAAGTCCAGGCAGATTCGTCTCTCTGACGTTTGTTATCCTCCTTTCTGTCGACTTATCGCTACTCACTTTAGGGAAAAATGGTCTCCTGTGGAAAATATTTTGCAATCTCACTTCTCAGTTCTTTGTGGAATAGATGCATCTTCACTATGAGAAGAGATGTTCTTGCATGCTTTTATGATGTCTTTTGATAGCCGGTCAGACTCCTGTCCAAATAAAAGAGATTAAGAGTTCCTGAATGTGCAGTAACTTAAAAAAGGCCTTTGTGACAGGAATCCTTTTAATGTTATGATTAACTGCTCTGCGTGCACTCTAAAATCAGTTTAATCTTCTGGTCACCTTAGGCATTAACTCTGAGTGTGTGTGTCTGGAGAAGGAGAGAGACCGAAAACTGAGTAATCTCTATCTTTCCAGGATATTCCTCTCTGCTTTACAGCCTCCCCATCTAAGGACTATGAGGGTTCATCTGAAATCAAATTTCAGATCTCATTCTAGTTTTTAATAACACCTAAAATCAGCCCCCCCCCCAAAAAAAAAAAAAAAAAAAAAAAATCCAACTTAAACCCAGCTTTCTTATGACATGTAAGAATCAGTTTCCTCTAATTTACTGATGAGTTGGTTGAGATTTCTGAATGAACCGTGGGGTCTAACCTCTGGCAGAGCTTCCTGCCTCGCTGGTGTGTGTGAATCAGTGGAGTTTCCTGTTAAAAGATGTGTGGCTTCCCATGCTCACACAGCTGGGTTGCAAAGAGCTGAGGAAAAACATCCTTGGCTAAAAGAATACCCAAACCAAACATCCCATGGCAAATACCGGCTCGGCTACAAGTCTCTTTAAATAAACTTTTAAAATTCTCCAAGCCAGGTTTGGGTTTTTTTTTCCCCCAAACTGTTAATAGCCTGGAGGTCTTTAACACACAGAGCATTCTCACAAACACGTGTGATCCATCTGCTCAAGAATGGCAGGAATGTAAAAAAAAAGACTGAAGGGAAGTGACAGGATAAGGGACAGTGGTGGTTTAGACATGTTAGACTTCAACTTGAAGCCACAAAATGTTCTGATATAAAATTCCACATTCCTTAGAAAGTTAGTCAGATTGTGGAGACAAAGAAAGTCAGCTGACCTTTCACCTTTTACTCTGGGAATCACTGCAGATCCCACCATGAGAATTTTGGAGAAATGTGATAAAGTATCTAGGCATTCATCTCTGCTGAGTGGAGGGAAGGTGACTGCATGAAAGAATGTAGGCCAGTCATTTTGAAAGACAGAAGACAGTGGAGACACTCAGACAGCAAAGATTAGATTAACATCTTTATGTATAACTACTTTTAAACCCATGGTGGGCAGCTGACATACAGGGTTGCTCACTTTCATCTTTTCTCAAGCACAGACAGCTCAATTGTCAATCTAGTTTTTTTTTTTTTTTTTATAAGGTCCTAAGTGACGTAGAAATTCCTACAGGAGGCAGCCAGAGTGGGGCCACTGTCATGAAATCAACTCCTCTGATCTCTTTATTAGGCATTGTTTTATATAGGCAAAATCTATCTGCCCTGAGCAAGTTAGCTCAAAGAAATAGTGCTTTGGGGATGACAGTAAGGATTATTGTAAGCAGTTTTCTAACCATCATTATCTCACCTGCAGATGCAATGACAACATCAGTATAGAGAGTCAGAGAGAAAGTATAGTTAAACTCAAAGTTATTCATACCCCTGACAGATTTATGTTTAATGTGATCTTAATGTAATTTTTAATGCTTCTTCTTATTGTAACACTAATATTTTAGACTGACCCAGCCAGAGTTCTGACTTGAATATGTGGAGAAGGCTAAGGATTAGGGTGATGGCAAGGAGGCTTTCTAACTTTAAAGATAAAAATACTAGGAATAACAAGCAAAAACGAATTCAGCAATTATAGGAATTTGTTTATCTTATCGATTATTAATAAGGGTATAAATATTTTTTGACGTGCTGTTTTTCATGAAATGTGAATAAAAACGCGACACTCCATTTTTATCTCGTCAAAAGTTCTACCAGATGCAAATTTCTTACTTGAATGGAAATAATTTCTCATCCAAATCTGTCATGGGTATGAATAATTTGGGGTTAGACTGTCCAGTTCCACCAAAAATCATCTAATCCTCAGTGAAATTAGGCTTAAGATAGCAGCTGTTTGCAAAAAAAAAAAAAAAAAAAAAAAAAAAAAAAAAATCAAACAAGAGCAACTGAAAAAGCTTAACACAACTAACATTACAAGCAATTTCTTCTTGAGCTTCATTTTGCAACTGTCCTTCTAAACCCTACTAAGGATTTTTTCAAAGTTCAAGTATGTTACCTTGAGGCAGCAAAAAAAAAAAAAGAAATTTAAGTGTTTAGTCTGTTGAAAGCATTTCATAATTACAGCAGTCAATATATGTCTAGTTTGATGTTATTTATTACAGGTGTAACTGAAGCCCAGATTGCTTTGACAGCAGCCTTCAGGTCATCTGCATTGTTGGGTCTGGTATCTCTCACAGATTCTCTATGGGTTCAGTTCAAGTCAGTTTGCTGGTCAATCAAGCACGGTCACACCATGATCATTTAACCAGCTATTGGTACCAACATGGATTCTGTGCCACTCTTCTTCCAGACTCTGGGACCTTCATTTCCAATGAAATGTAAACTTTACTTTCACCTGAAAAGAGCACTTTGGATCACCAAAAAACATTCAAGTTCTTTTTCTCCTTACCTCAAGTAAGATGTTTCTGGTGTTGTCTCTGGTTCTAAAGTGGCTTGACAAGAGGAATGCAACATTTCTGGCTCATGTGTAGGAGTGGTCTGTGCATAGTGGCTCTTGATACTCTGACTCCAGCCTCAGTCCACTCATTCTGAGGCTCCCTTAAATTCTTGAATGGATTTTGTCTGACAATCCTCTCAAAGGCTGTGGGTATCCTTGTTGTTTGTGTATGTTTTCATACCACTTTTTTCTTCTACTCAACGTTCTATGAATACAGCATTTTGATTTTTTTTTTTTTTACATTATTCTAATTTTCTGAGACAGTGGTTTTTGGGTTTTCATTATCTGTAAACCATACTCATCAAAATTACATGAAATAAAGGCCTGGCATATTTCACTCTATGTGTAAAGAATCTATTTCACTTTCTGAAATGAGTGACAAAAAGTATTAAAATTTTTCACGATACTTGAACGCAAACTGGAAAATATGGAGGCCTCTTATCTCCTTATTGATATTAAACTAAAGTTGTTATTGTCAAGTGGAGGTTCACTGGTTATGAAAGAATTTCCTGTTTCCTCTGAGTAGGCACACCCGATAACACAAATTTTTCACGAGTCTTACTTTATTGACTCCACTCATCGGAGGGGTTCATCTCTTTAATTACTAATGACAAGTGGTTTGCTATCAGTTTTTGGTCTTTGGAGTCTTATTAGTTTATGACTCAGCAACCATGTAGCAAGTGTTACCCAACATCCTCTTGTCTATGCTCTAATGCGTGCTGTACATTCTTTGAAGGTTTATCAGCCTCCAACTCTGACCCATCTCCCTGTCTCGTTCTGACAATCCGTCACATATTCACCACCCCCACTCGTCCCAGGGGAAAACACGTAAGGGCACTTCCTCTTCCTGTTGGATGCAAGCCAGGCATCCTGCGTACGCTCCGCTGCCCTGGGGGGGGGGGGGTGTAATCACTTCCTGTGCAAGTCGAGGGGAAGATAGGGAGGTGTGGGGGAGAAGGAACCGAAAGTGCCAGAGAATAAATTAAAAAAAAAAAAAAAAAAAAAAAAAAAAAAAAAAAAAAAAAATCAACATTTAATAGGCAGTCTAGGTAGTCATCTAAATAACAAGCATTCCAAGTGTCTTGCTCATCTTGAATCAGATAATGACATAATGTTGCAATCACTGTGAAAGGCAAGGACTGAGATTGATGATTGTGCAGTGGGTAGTTCATTTCATTCATGTCAGGCACTACTGTGTAGGTTTCTATTCAGGAACAGTTACAAAGCTGCTGTCTGACATCAAAGTTGCAATGAAGCAATTTTAAAATGGAATGTGAAGGAATGCCACATACTGCAGCAGCAATTATGTGCCTCTGTACAAACAAATCTATCTCTCTATCAATAAATAAATAAAACTAAACATCATGTACCCCCAGCATCACGTTGCCACCACAATGTTGTACAGTGGTGTGTAAAGAGAGATGTGTTCTTGTTTTTTGTGATCCTGTTTGTTCTCTAAGAAACCTCTGAGGCATTAACAGAATAATATCTTTTTTATTATTTTATAATTTTCCCACAAGTATCTTTTGGTTTGTGTTACAAAATCACAGTAAAATACAGAAATACAGGATATTAGTCTTCATCTGTACATCAAAATTGTTCTTAGCAAAGATGTAACATATGTAAACTATTTTAACTACAACATTTAGCAGTTGGTTGTAATGCACTATGATGAAAAACCTTTCATTTAAGTTATGCAGACCTGTAGGGATCTTAAAAAATATACATTAAAGACTCCAAACAGAGGTGGAAACAAAAGGGTTAAAGAACATTTCAAGAATAATGACCCCTGCAGTATGTGGAGAGGAATTAAAGCCCTGACTGATTCTAAAGTTAAGGGCACATAAGTCAGTCAGGACAAAGATCTTCCTGATACCTTGAAGGGTTCTTCTGCTGGCTTTGATAGACCACATGACAGATGAAGTACCAGAGGAGCCAAGCCAGAGGACAAGCAGATATACATCCTCCAACATCACCAGATGAGGTTAAATCTGTGAAGGGTAGACATCACTCAAGCATCTGGACCAGATGAGGTGCTCGGACAGATCCTTAAGACCTGTGCTGAGCAGCTTAGAGGGGTGTTTATTGACCTCTCGCTATAGTGCTCAGTTGCTTCAAAGCAACCACGACACTGTCTGCCAAAGAAGACAGCAGTCACCAGCCTCAACAACTACATTCCAGTTTCCCTTATACCTGTGATAATAAAGTGCTTTGAGACAATCATATTATCACACAAAGACATCCTACCGACTGATCTGGATGAACATCAGCTTGCGTACCAAGCAAACCAATCTGTAGAAGATGCAATCTCATCTAACTTTATTCAACCCTTTCCCACCTGGAGCACTCAAACCCATATATAAGGATACTCTTGGTGAACTTCAGCTCTGCCTTTAACACCGTTGTCCCTCATAAATTGGTTAATAAACTCATGGACCTTAGAGTGCACTGCACATTTTGTGCATTGATTATGCACTCTTACCAACAGACCTCAAAATGTCAACTGGGAGCCAGACATCATCAATAACAATCCAGAATGCAGGTGTGCCATAAGGCTGTGCGCTTTACCCTTTTAACATACGTCTATAACCCCCTACACTCTTCCAACACCATAGTCAAATTTGCCAATAAAAGCATCGTAGTCTGACTCATTTTTTGTGCATGTTACACCCCCCATATATATTACTCTGGTAACCTTATGCATGTTTCTCTGGTACTGAGAAGTCTTCAACCATATAAGCAGAGCTAGTAGTGGAAAAGTAACAAGAACACTGATTTTAGTTCCCTTAACTTACAACAGAATGTCTGTTTCAGGAGCAGACTTCTTTTGAAGGTTCACATAATAGTGTGGATGTCCAGGCAAGGTAAAGGCAACATACAAATTTACACTGTAAATTTGTAATAAATGGAACATCTCTGCATATTTAAGACTTTTTAAATAAATGCTGTGGCCTATTTATGCTCATAGGCAAGATTCATTCCTAATGTAAGAAACGTTTTATTCTAAGGCAGCACAAGAGGGTGCATAGATACTAAAGATATTTACACTTATAAAATACTGGTATCATACTGTGATGTGCTTAACAGATTTCTTTCCAGAGATTCATAACTTGTAGTTTTGGACACCATGTACAACAAATGCTCATACAAAGAAAGAATGCCATTTAGAGAAGTGCAGTATAATCACAACATTAGTAAACAAGCATCCTCTAAACATAACAGGAAAATCTGGAGCGAGCAGTCAAGATTAGATATCCATTCTATGCAAGGAAGAGCCACAAACATGATACTTATTCTGACACAAACAAGAAAAGGAATGTGGCCAGGCACGCATATGCCCTCTGAGAAAACTGAAACAGCAAAAAGTGTCAGATTGTTTGGAAAACAATGCTATCTGTTTGTGCCTGTTTGTATTTCGCAAGCCTGTGTAGGTAGTACCTAACTCATAACTTTCATAGCTAAAATACCTCAAGTGCCCTAGTTTGCAAACAATATATTGTAAAGCAGAAAATAAATTCATATCGTATCAGCTATAATTCCTATTGTCATGCTTTGGGGGGGAAATCCTGGAAGGAGACCAGTTAAAGGCTGCAAACAACCAGAGACTGGGTTGGGGTTCGTCTTTGTAGAAGATAGCTGTGAACTGTCTTAAAGACATTACATATTCCAAACTGTATTTATACCAAAGGGTATCTAAGACTAAGAAAATTAATAAAGCCCTTTTTTTTTTTTTTTTGCAGTATTTCTTTTAACAACTTTGTAGAACACCCTAAACATACAATTTCCATAGTGGAACATGGTGGTGGCAGCATCATGCAACAGAGACGTTTTATTTCAGCAGGAACAAGGAAGCTGATCAGAGGTAATGGGAAGAAGGGTGAAGCTAATTACAGACAATCATAAAAGGAAAGATGTTAAGATGCTGCAAAAGACTTGAGGCTTGTGTGGAGATTTACCTTTGTAGAACATCAGCTCTGAATTTGCTCACAGGTATTAAAAATCCCAAACTCTATCTAAAGTAGCTTTGCTAAGACAGTGATCTTCTTTAAGAGGGCTAAAAAAAAAATTAAACCCATTGAAAAGCAAGATAACAGTAACAAAGACAACACATACAAAAACAATGAGAATAAAAAAAGCCATATATTTTGTGGGAGTTTTTTTTTCTAAAATACCTTCTTAAATGCTTTTTCAGAACAAAACCTGAGCCAAGTGGGTCACTTCTTAAGAGAAAGGATACAATTTTTTAAGCTTGTAGCTTCTCATTTGAAACAAGTCTTTGTTGTCCATGTCTTTGTCCTTCATATTAAGCTTTGAGGCTATCTTTGCAAGATTCCTGCTGTTTTCTTAAGGTACAGGTTTAGAAATGAAGCTGGAGCTTGATGATTAGATTAAAAAAAAAAAATAAAAATAAAAAAATAAAAAAAAATAAAAAAATTCATAGAACTCTATGCACTAATATAGTGTGTTTGCATGGTCCAAGACAAATCCAGTGTTCACTATCAGTATCCAATATGCTTCTCTGAATTTGAGAGTTCCATATTAAAAATACACTAAATATCTGAGTTGATTTTACCCTTTCTTACATGTAGATGATCGACATCAAGGGTCTTCAACCCCTGGCCTTGAAGGCCTCCTGCAACTTTTAGATGTGTCCCTCGTCCAGCACACCTGAATCAAATGGCTGAATCACCTCCTCAGTATGCAGTCAAGTTCTCCAGACTCTGCTAATGACCTCATTATTTAACTCAGGTTTGTTGAAGCAGAGACACATCTAAAAGCTGCAGGACTCCAGCCCTCGATGCCAGGGGTTGAAGACCCTTGATCTACATGATCAGAGCTTGGTTTCCCAGTTTTTAAAAATTATGACTTAGTTGAAATTGCTGATGCAAATATGAGTAAGCCTGACATCCATGCCTGACAGTATTCATCTTGCTGAATGTCATATGCAGCAAAAAACCCCCCCAAAAAAACTATCATATTAATCTAAACACATACTAGTTAAATTTTGTCCTTAAAATTATCATTTTAATTTAAGTATTTTTGTTTAAACTTTTACAGAAATGTTTCTCTGAGGAAACTAAGCACTACAAACTTAATTGGCCTTTGAAAGCAATTAGGTTTTCATACAAAAATATTTCAAATGTTTTAAATTATTTAATTTGTGCTCATAATGAATTAAGTTATGTTATGTTAAAACTGCGATAGATCTCTCACCTAGAAGAAAGATATCAGGAGCAGGGAGGATTTTCAAACAACTACTAGACATAGAGAGCCCAAGAATGTGTTGTCTTTGATGCAGCTGTGCAACTGATGCAAAATCCCAAAATTTACTCTACTATACTAGAGAGGGTTGGCAGGTCACAGTTGATCTGGTGGATTGATACAGCTGGTAAGCTACACCAATGCAACTTCACAAAGAAAAACACTGTTCACATGGACAAAACAGCACCTAACTTATCTCTTCAGAAACTGCACACTTTTCAATACCACAGTTATATTTCATCTTTCTACAAAAGGCAAGGCATCTGCTGTCAACAACTTCATGTCAAAAAAAAAATCAAACCGGCTGCTTGTTCCTGAAAAAGTGGGTTGGAAAAGACCCAAACCACAAAGGTAATACTGGAGGGGTGAAATGACAACAACCAAAACAAGCCAAAAGACTGTGAAGTACACACTGACTCCCTGGTAGCAATGCTGATCAAACATGCTCTGCAGCTTGTGATTTTTACATGTTTGCTCTGTTTATGAGGAAGCATTCCCCTCCCTGTGGGTGTTGACAAACTTGACCCACTTAAAGGCCAAACTGAGGCCAAAAGTGAACCCTGGGGGAGTTTCAGAAAAGGTGTCGGTGTCTGGGCTTATTAACAGGATCATATTCCCTATTAAACATGCAAAGGGGCAGGCCATTTCCTGTGGCTATGCAGCAAGCACTAAATTACATAAAGACAAATCCAAACAGATGGACCACGAGGACTTCCTCTAAACTCAAGCTCAAATTTATTCCTGATCTTCGCTCAATCTTTATGCACATCTCATGCCATTTTTTGTCAGCTTCATTTACTTTAATCACTTGTGTCAACCTCTCTTTGCTTTCATTCTTGTCTACCTCAGCAATATTTCTCTTTAAAGTTCAAGTCTCATTTCATTTGAGCAGCCTCCAACTTCATCTCTGCTCCGCCAAAAGACAGTGCTCCCTCCAATTGGCTGTAGCCTTGTGACTTCTTTGTTCTTACAGAGACAGTTGTGAGATAGACGTGTCAGATCCTCAACTATGAACATCTGGAGAATGTTAATGTAATCATTGCAAATCAGATTCCTTTAACAGTTACTGGCAGGAGTTCAGGGCTCAAGAGGGAGAGAGGCGCTCGGTAGAAATGAAGCAAGAAGTGAAATGAGGAGAGAGCCAGAGAGGCGGTGAAAGATGAATAAGCGGCTGGCTTGTGCCATAGAGATTTAAGCAGACATTCTGCTACAGAGTAGCCTGGCTATTGCCTTCCTGTGCTATTCCGCTCGATTCAAATCTCACTTACAGCTTAGTCTGGGCTTTCTCCCATTGACTTGATTTCTATGTTAGAATTTCAACCAGCCAATCAGCGAACAGAAGGTGAAGTTGTGAACGATGACATCGATGTTCTGCGCCGTTTTAGAATTGTAGTCAGCCTGGGGTTTTAGCAATGGCAGCGCAGAAGGAAGCCATTCTGTTTGTGTTGGCCACGCTTCCAAATACTGAATTAACATCAGCAGCTATCTCATTCAGCTCAGCACTGCTCTCTTCGCAGTGGAGGATGACTGTTTACAGCGCAGACAATTTCCGGTAAGCTTCATAGCGTTGAACTGGTGAATTGCATATGTCACAAACATTAGCAAATTTAAAACCTCAACCGAAACGACGCCTCCAGGAAGCAATCATTTCTCAATAGCCGTGAGGCCAGATGGTCTGTACGAAGCAAAGTGTAGTTCAAGGGGCTGGTTTTACCAGGTTAGCTACAGAGGTGTCATGCCCTTTTTTTCCTCTCCGATAGCTTTTGTGAATAAAGATGATAGAGGAAACAATTTGGATGTCGAGGTAGTTAAAAGTCTCATCTCTGGAAATGTGTATTTGTTCAATGAGGAAGCAGAGACAAGGACACTAACAAGAGTGTGAAAAGGCTCGGGACCTCATCTAATTCTTTTGATTTTGCTTCAAAGGAGCCAGACTTTTGTGATATCTTGTGATCTTTGAAAGTGGACTTGACCAAAAGCTAGTTTGGCTGGCTGAAAGTCTTACAAAGATTCTTTAATTTTTCTTAGCAAACGTCCAAAGACACAACTCAGGTCTGAAGGGAACCAACATCTTTAATTTGATCACCTACCCACCTATGTCAAGTGTTCACTTAGTTCCTTGGAAATGACTTGTTGGGACCTGGAATCTGCAACTTGAACTCGAATTGCACTTAAGTCGCAAAAAAACAAAAAAAATCAAAAAACAAAAAAACAAAAAAAAAAACAAAAAAAAAAAACAAAAAAAAACTTCAGGCTTCTTAAGGCATTCTTAAGGACTTCAGCATTCCTCAGACACTAGGGGTTGAACTTGAATATTTTTGTCCAACGTAATCAGGGCCACAATTTGATTATATGCGTAAAAGGTTCATGTTATCCCATCTGACTTATAGTGTACTGTATACAAAGACTGAGTCCCATGGCAACATTATACACAGCCCATATGGGTTCTCTGCCAGCAGCACAGGTTAATAACAGCTTTCAAGTTCATCTGTTTTTATTTACTGCTACCATTGACTCAGCTTTTACAATAAGATGTATAGATGTGTATCTTCCCTGATTAAAGTGTGTGCTTGATTCAGTAACCTGGAATGTCAATGTACTGGGGAGTATTGTCAGCTCTTAACCTGCTCATGTTTAAACTGAAACCCACATGGAAGTTCCTCAAACTGAGCTTTGAAATACATAACCTTTTGTTATTTCAAAACAAAAAGCAAAAAAACTTAAACTAACCTCTGATAACTCGTTCTCGAGATGGAAGCCCAGCATCATTACAAAGATACTTCCATGTCTTCAAGATAAAAGCGCTTTCTGTTTGGTTTATTCCGAAATTTGACAATAACTGGTGTTAACCTATATTTACATTTTTTTTAAAACATACATGCATATTTAAATTTTCTGTGGAGTAAATATATCTCATTTAGTAAAAATAATCCACAGTACTAAATACATTTTTGTTCCTGTTGGACTGATCATTAAAAAAAAAAAAAAAAAAAAAAAAAAAAAAAAAAAAAAAAAAAAAAAAATACAAAAACAAAAGTTACATGTTCATGTGTTAAATTTGGGTTTAATGAAAACAATTTGATTTTACAGTCTACAGTAATTCATTGATTTTTGCAAACTAAACACTATGCATCCCAAGTCAGAATGTTACTTTGTCATTTGAACCTTTTAGATTTGGAAAAATAACATAACATACAGTCCATAACATTTATTGTTGGTCAAAAAATCTGTTCATTTACTCAAGACTTTTAAATTGTATGTGTGTGTGATTAGTTTATTTGCTGGGTGGTTGAACGTGAGACTGAGCCATTAGTAATAGTTATCCTTGCCCTCCCAAGTTCAGGACTGTCATGCATATTTACCCAGGGAAAAGGAAATGGAGCTACATGTGTATGTGCACACATATACTATTTAGGAAGGAGGGGGTTGAATCGGATGTACTTCCTGGTTCTGATTCTGCCCAAATCCTGGAGTATTGAGACGCAAGTGAGAAAATAATGGCAGTGCAATATCAATGAGGTCATGCAGTTGAAGGACTGTCTGGTTGTCTCTCAGCCTCTGATTGACCCAGATTACTACAACCGCCAAATCAGATCATATACCCCAACCCCCCAATCCCTCCATACAGAGCATAGCCTGCAGGTCTGCATGCATTCTTCTGTTTCTCAGTTATGCTGGGTTCATCATTGTGAAGTCGTCACACTGAGCAGCAAGCATGATACTAATGACTCTCTTACAAGTTGCTACGTTGCTACTAATTCTGTTGTAATCCTTCCCACATATATACATATAGAGTTATTTTTGGCGAAATCTCCAACTTGAACAAATACACATGGACGGAAGGAAGGCAGACAGAAAAGGAATCAAGCTACAGGAAAGATATGAAGGACAGGACAAATTACAAGAAATGTGTTGGATGGAAGCAGGGTAGTCAGAGAAATAATGTGCAAGTAGGCAGACAGTATGGGGAATGTGAAGTCTGCTAAAGTCTGGATGGGGAGGTTCTCCAACAATTTCAGTCACTGTATTTTTGTATTTCCGTTGTGTGAAATTATAATCTATACACTCTTCAAGAGAAAGGATTTATAAGTACCACCAAAACAGTGGAGGTACAGAAATTGTTTGAGAAAAACTACTTTTTGAAGGGGATCTTTGGACAAATCAGACATAATTTAATTGGCATGTTTCCTGTTTAGCTGTTAAACTGCTGAGTCAGACCATTTCAGTAGAACAAGCCCGAACCATTAATGGAGGCTTTATGGGCCAAACACTGACCAGAACCTGTGATTACTGACTGGAGTTACTCTTTGGCTTGGCAGTTAGATTTAGGAAATATGTTTTCCTCAAACCAAAGCACTAGTGGAAAAAAGAAAACAATTACCTTTCAAAGCAACAGGAATGGTACAAAATCTAGCTCAAAACACTTGTGGAAACAGACCGAGTGCTTTGGATCTGTCAGTTGATGTTAAATATGAAAGAAACTGTTTCTTAGAAACCACATGTTTTGCCATTAAATCTCGATCTCACCAACCTAAATCTCAACTTCCTTTCAATAAAGGGCCATGAATTGCTAGATTGTATGAAGTTAAAAACCTGTATAGTTTAATTTGTAAAAACTGAAGAAATAGGCTTTTCTTAAACATACTTCTGGGCATGCAGTTGCTTTGTTTTTTATTCTTACATGCAAAACCCTCTTACATTGTGCTTTTGGCATTCTTAATCCCATTTCATTGACAAATTGCTCATTTTTTTATTGAAAACTGTCAGAGAAAGCATGTTGGCAGACATTTTCCCTCCTGGTGCATCAGACACATTGAATTTTTTGGAATCTGTAGGTTCAATATCTTAAAAAGTATCCTATTTTAACAAGGTTCAAAAATTTTCAAGAAATGATAACCATCATTAAAAATACAACTGTTTGCTGGTTTGCGGTATCTACACATTCATTCATTCATTAAATTAAAAAGTTCATTATTTCATTAACTCTATTCATCAAATAAAAACACATTATAGATTAATTCTGGACAGATTATGTTTTCAATACTTTATTTCTGTTAATTATGATGATTTTTCATTAAATGAAAAAAAAAATTAAGATTAGAATATTACATCTGATCAATAAAAAAAAAACATTTTAATATAGAGAAGTGGGTTTAATAAAACATTTAATCTGTTTAAAAGTTGATTTATTTAAAAAAAAAAAAAATACTTTAGATCTGACAAATGAGCCACATCAGAACATATTTTCTAATTTATGATGAATATGACTGTAGGTTTAAAACAAAAGTCTACAACGTAATCTTATTTAAAAACAGAAGAGTAACATTTTTTCAACTGCTGCTAAAATATGACATTTTGATCACTATATATAGCTCATTACAGTTATAATAATGCAACATTTATTAACTATTTTGACTTTAAAGAAAACATATACAAGTAAAAATATACATAACAGGCACCCTCTAAAGTTAGCCAGCTAAACAGTTTTCAATTGCCTATTGTGCAGAAAGTGTTACCTTTTTGCTATTCCACATTAGTATTTGGCTTTTATGCTCCATTAGACCCTACAGTCAGCTGCTTAACAGACAGTGCAGCCAGCGCATATAGCCAATTTTGGTGTTCTCTTAGTGACTACAAATAATTTCTTCTCCATCACCCAGTTACCATTTTCCTCTTTAATAGCCCTTCCATACAGAGGTCTTTATACACATTCACTATAGAGAGTGTTTCAAAATGGATGTAATGGTCCCACAAGCCAGATTAAGTATGGATGAAGGCCAAATTAAAGAGAAAAAGATGCTGTTTCAAATATATCTCGCTCAGAGTGGATATGGTTATGGCTAAGCTTTGAGACAGGGCAAGGGGGATGGGGAGAAATGATCAAACTATCACCTTTCTGCCCTGCAGCTCTCCCACAGCTGCCACCTCCATCCCAAACAATTACTGTCAAACTGCCCTGCTATTTTACACTCTCTTTTCACTGCCCCTCACATGCACACAGATTAAACATACACAAACAGCAAATGCATGAGGGACTGAGAGATGTTTCTTAGAAACAACTGAACATTTATTTATTTATTTTTAGAAACTGCTGACTTTCAAAACACTTTCTTTCACTCCTTGGGGAGAGTTTTGGAAAACTTCAGAGATTCACAGAGGAGCTCTTGTGTGGCACTTGTGGTGGGCTCCATTAACGCCGGATTGCTGTGTGGCAACATGCTGGCATGAAGCACTTAACCTACTTCGAGACAAGCATTAAAGCCTAGTCATGGCAACAGTGTAAGCCATGGGCCAAAAGGAAAAAAAAAAAAAAAAAAAAAATTCATTTGAATCAATATATTTGATGAAATGATGCTCCTGCGGTCAAATAGTGTTGTGTAAAAGTCTTAAATCATTTCTCATTTCCATACATTTGCCTTTCAAACAGATTTTCTTGTAATCTTTTTAGCAGACTTGATCAGTAGCTCCCCAAGCCTCCATCAGATTATTCAATTATATTTTTTACCTTTTGCTGCATTTTTGACTCATTTTCATTCTACCATACCTGATCAATTTCAGATGAATTTAGAGTTAAGTGGCAAATGAGTAAACCATCACAAGTTCAAAGTCCAAAAACACTGAAGGAGTTCCTGAAAGGCTGAATAACTACTGTTTAAAATTACAAGTCTCCATCTGGCTCCTAAAACAAGAATTTCAACAAAGTTTCCATTTAAAAATTCTATACTTTTCTACATTAAAATTCAAAAATAATATTTTGCCATTTTTAAAACCTCCTGGACATTTGAGTGCAAAAAAAACCTCTAAGTAGTTTGGGCTTTTTATCTCCACAGATCTTACAACACACACTGAAGTTGGCTTATGATTCAGCAGTGTTGTAAAGTCATATACTTTGTGGCTTCTGGAGAAGTCTTTGACACAAAAAAAGAATTTGAATTGGTTTATTTATTAAATATAGATAAGTTTTAAATCACAGACCATAGCCTATTATACTATTATCTTAATTTTCAAAATTTACATAGGAGCATCACCACTTTGAATCCAAATCAGACCTCGCTTAAGAACTATACTAAGAGGGTCTAGAGGCCAAAGGAAAAAAAACAAACAAACAAAAAAGCTAAGTTCTCAAGGGACAAATAAAAGCAAAAATAACTACTTTCAATATAGATTAATATAAAATAAAATGTTTTGAGAAATTCTGATTTCTATTTGTTTTTTTAAGGAATAAAAAAAGTCTGGAAAATCAAACATTTATTAAACCAATTATTTTTCTTTCATGCTTATCCTGACATGGAAGATGATCAATTTAAATTCCATATATTTCTTTTGCAAAATACTTGTCAGCATGGTTTATCCTGACAAAGAAGACTAAATAGAGCAGTAGGACTTGACAAATGATCAGAGGCCAGTTGTAATCCCCAAATTACCACAGAGAAGCGTAATCAGTGCAGAAGTTTGCAAAAACTCCTGGCGGTAAAACCCACAGTGCATTATAAAATAAAGAGCTCAAAGCCGCCTCTAACACAGTAATGTTATTGAGTTATCCCATAACTGGCTCAGCCAAATCCGCCTCCTGCACTTTGCTTAATGTACAACAGCTGGTAGCAGCTGAGGCCTGCGGCAGCCATGATGGATCTGATGTGATATTGCTGTTCCCGCCCACTCTGACCTCCCAATGATTGTTTATCCACAGGAGGCTCCAGGAGAATGACGAGTGAGGAGAAGTTTTTAAAAACTTTTCACTGCCACACCGTTTTCTAGATTTAATACAATCTCGCTGTCATATGTAGAGTTTTAGTTACTTTTGCTCTTTTTAAGTTTCTTCCACGATTTATCATTTTTTCTGTTTCTAAAAGAAGTTTCTTATTTTCTTGGACAACTTTTTGCTGGTTTTTTTTTTTTTTTTTTTTTTTTTTTTTTTTTGAACCCTCCACTGAATCTGAGCAGGACTGCATGAAATTGCATTATATTGGCCTGGTCCAAATGAAGTGGACCAGACCAAATGTAACTGGAGGGAAATTGCAAAATTTCTCTCTCTCTCAGAATTAATTTTTTTTATTGCCTACTAGAAAGTCATCCCAACTGAACAAAAATGCAACATGCCATACTAACAACAGGAATCTTGTGTGAAATAATTTTAAATACAATGTTGTGAAGTATTTGTAATTATAGATTTCTTTTCTTCTCCCTTTTGTTACAAATGTCTGATTATCAAGCAAGTTTTATTATGAGTAAAAGACTAAATGTAGCTTTCAGTTTATAATTGAAGTAATGAAAAGGAGCTATCCAAACCAACCTGCCTCCACTGTTGGCTTTTGTTTTCTAAGTTTTAATTGGTAATTTGTAATGGCCTGCTTTCTTGACCAGGTCTCCCTAAAAATATGTTAATCTCAAGGGAGTTCCAGGGTAACTACAGGGGCTCTTGGATAACAAGGCAGCCTGGCTGTTGACTCCCTTATCGAGCTAAATTCAAGATTCCAGCTGTTTCATAATTGGGGAGATAAAAAAAAAAAAAATAAATAAATAAAAAATAAAAAATTCCAACTAGGGATGGTTTTTGGTAGATGAGAAGAAATCTGTTCTCTTCACCTGCGTTTACTTGAGTTGACCCAAATTTCCTGGATAGATGATCTTTGTAGCAAAAGTTCTTAGTACATCCTTTTATTGTGTTGCCAGTAAGCAACCAAATATTGTAGGTAGTCACCATTTTTTGAAAAGAAAACAATCAGTATTCTGTTCAGACACATATGGGCTTTTAGACAATTGCATTGCAGACATAACATCATCCATAAATGGAAATGCGTTTCTGTTATACAGGGTAGGATTTTTGTAAGCTTGAGAAGTGCATTTATAAAATAAATTTATTTATTTTCCCTCCTGGAGCACAACTCCAACACATTGTAAAAAAATTAATAAATAAATAAAAAATTACAGTTCAGGACCCAAAATGCAGGGAGGAGGCAGATGGGTGAAAATAAACAGTCTACTTGATAAAAAAAATAAAAATAAAAAAAAAAAATAAAAAAAAAAAATAAAAAACTCACAATAATTAAAGTCCATGGATGAATCCAAAATAATACAACACACGGGAAACAGGCTGGGAATATAACAGTAGGATCTGACAGAGATATTTAAACAGAAGACATTATTGCAGAACAAGGAGCAGGTGGTTGATTAGAAACTGGGTGCAGCTGTGAGGGAAGGCAAGTAACTGAAGTTGAATAGAGGAAATGCAAGAAATGGCTGACAGAATACACAGGGAACATGGGAAACAAGGAAACAGAAATGTAGCAAACCAGAGACACAACGGGAGAAATGATCAAGATTCAACAAGAGAACACAAAAACAACAGGGCGCCAGTAAAATAGAAAAGACAGGTTTCCAAAATAAAACAAGATATACAGGGAACCATGACTAAAGACTGTTACTAAGTGTTGAACAAAAATACACACACAAGAGTATTACAAGGACTCTTAAACCTAAGGATTAAACTGAATGTTAAAAGTAAAAGACAAAACCAAAATCCCAAGGTTCGTGACTGGATTCCTTCATAAATTAACATTTCAGAAACTTACAAAGCCATGATGCCATCTTCCAAGTTTTCTTAAAATAGTTTAAAGGATAGTAATCTTAGGGTGTTCTTCTGAATTTAAAATACTAATTAATTAATTAAAAAGTCTCATAAAAAATATTTTTGCCATTTTTTGTATTTTGCAAATAAAAATAATTGTTAACCCTAGCTAACCTAAAACTATTACAGTTTAGCCTGATTTAATTTCAAACAGTAGGAAAAATAAACTTTTTTTTATAACATGGATGTAACTATATGGTGTCAGCTGGATATATTTACCTTCTCCAGCTGCAGTTGGATCGAAGGTGTAAAGTTTTTCAGTTTCAAGCTGCCTTCTTCGTGTGTACTCCATCCCAGAAGAATTTTGTCACTAGGATTCCTCTTACCAATGCAACTGCACAATCAACAGAAAAAGCTAGAGTGGGGCAGAACATTAAAACATGGCAAGAAGAGATCGAACAAAGAAAATCACAGGTCAAAAAGGATTTGGAGAGAAATATTTTACTTAATATCACCATTAAGAGTTTTACTGAATTCAAAGTGGTCATTGACTATCACTGTCCTCTGCTATGTCTATTCTGCAAGAATACTGGGAGAAAAGCTGGGATGTGCAGCAGGTACATGGTTAATTAATGGATCTGACTCTATTTTGGTGCTCTTTGCGGGCAACATTTGCCAGAGAGGGCAAAATATGTTCCAATCACAGATTTAATCTGAAGCTGAAGACATGAGAGCTTGTCTCATCTTTTCATTTTTGTCATGACATAGAAATGTGTGGTAAACACATTAAAAATTAAGCATATTTCTTCATCAGGTAATCACACTGAGTTTGTATTCCTCACATCGTTATATTCCCACTGCTATTTTTGTGTTATTTTCCCACTTTTTTCCCCTCTGTCAAATCCGGGTACACAAACACACACATGCATATTTCACTGTGCCATGAGCCAAGCACACCACTTTAACCTCCCCTCAGATTTGGAGCTACAAGAGTAATCCATTTGCACGACAGGGCAGGCAAGAAAGGAGCAGCCAGTGGGACCAAAAAGAGAAATACAGATTCAACACCCAAAACTAAGCAAGAGCACCTAGAATGTGGTTTAGCCTGTTGCCGATGTTTTGTTTTAGCTTTTTTGTCACATTTACATTTCAGATCAAAGAAACACATTGCTATCAGACAACAGTAACCCGAGTAAATAGGAAAGGATGTTTTCAAATTATGACTTTATTTGTTAAGTAACAAAAATACACAAACCAATCTGGCACTATGTGAATGACTTTGACTGGACCTCTCCAAAATATTTATTTTCCTTTTTCGCCATTCAGGGGTGGACTTGGGTGATGTGCTTCAGAATATTTTCCTGCTTCATAATCCAAGTGTTCTTGAGCTTATGGTCAGAAACTGATGATCTGACATTCTCCTTCAGGATTTTTTGCTAGAGTCCTGAATTCATGGATCCATCAATTGCAGCTTGTTGTCCAGGTCCTGATGTAGCAAAGCAGGACCAGACCAACACACTGCCACCACCATGTTTGACTCTCATTATGTTGTTTTATTTCCCTCTCAATGCATCCAATTAAAAATCCTCATCACCTTGAAAGCCCTATATAACTGGGCTCCCTCCTAACTCGCTGACCTGCTACAATGCTGCATCCCATCCTATTCTCGCCACTCCTCCAGTGCAAACCTCCTGTCCCTCCCTTACAAGGCCAAGCTCCAAACCTGGGGTGACAGAATTCTCAGTCACCACCCCTACCCTCTGGAACTCACTCCCACAACCCCTCTGTGACCATTCTGACCTCCTCACATTTATATCCCTACTCAAGACCCACTTTTATTTATTTTTTTTTTTTGGTCAGCGGTTGTTTTCATCTTGGAACTCTCAGGTGGGTACAATTTTTTGCCCATTCTCTTTCTTATTGTTGAATTATGAACACCAATCTTAGCTGTAGTGGTTTAGATGTTGTTCTTGGTTCTCCTGTAAATTCCTGGAGGATTCATTAAGGTGCTATTGAAGTGCTTTTGTATGCTACTGCTGGTAAGGATCACCACTTAGTGTTTTGTCCATTTGTAGATCATTTCTCTCCTGGTTGTTGGGTGGCCTTTTAAAGCCCTAGAAACCCTTTCCAGACTGATTTATAACAAAGACTTTGTTTCTTATCTGTTCTTGAATTTCTTTGGATGTGTTGCTTTTCTATATCTTTAAGCCGTCTTTGTGTTGCTAGACAGTTTCCATTTAAGTGATTTCTTGGGTGTGGTAAGTAAAACTGCACCCCTTAAAATGTTGTTAATTCATGATTTAACAAGTAACCAATAATATTTTTACATGGGGCAGATTGGTTTGGAAAGCTTTTTTCCAAAGGGTTTTCCAAGGGAAAACCATTTGTATTTACTTAGCTTACCTTTGTTTGACTTTAAAATTAGTTGAGTCTGAAATCTTTAAGCGGGACAAAAAGAAAATAATAGAGGAACACATTAAATTAACAGAACAATTCAAATGATGTCTATTTTTGCTCTTGCAAAAGCCTGGCGTAGCCAGCTAAACTCCTGTGATGATATGTAACATTTAATGATGTAAGCTGAAGGAAAGTGAAAGGAGGATCAGTGAGGGAATGTGTTTTATCCCTGCAGGGTGTACACTATTGAAGAGGAGAGATGTCTTACTCTGTAGGAGGGTGCATCTGTGCTCGTTGGAGGAGAAAAAAACATGGGTGAACAAGGATATTAGAGAAGATACCTCAAAAGGTACATGCTTTCAGTGAATCTGCTACAGCTCTTAGTCTGGTCACAAACCTCAACAGCATCATTTACATGGCCGTTTTAAACACATAACGTTTGAACTCCAACAGCAGGTGTGCTGGCCTTCATCACTGTTGTCACATTGCTGTCTGTGTAATTGCAGTAGAGGCCTGGGCCAAAGCAAAGACAGGTACATTTCCATTACAGTGCCCTCCTCCCATACGTTATCCTCATCTGAAAAGTGTGTCTTGCTATTGATTTCTTCCACCTGCCAAAAGTTCAGTGAACAGCTGCTTGGTTTGACAGCCACATTGCTCTTCCAGGACACTTTGCAGATATCAATAATCGGCTGTTTCCTTCTCCTGTATTTGGAATAACGAGGCCATACATCAGCACAGACACACACTACCTTGACGCAGAACTGTGTGAGGCTCTCAGACCTTATAAGGTGATTCAGTCTCTGGTTGGAGGAAGAGAGAAAGAGATGAGTGTATAGTATAGCACATATGAAGTTCCTGTTTGTGTTCAGCTCTGAATGGCTCCACATTCTCTCCATTAGGCTTTGCTTCTGCACACAGCCAAGGCATTATTTTTATGGAATGCTCTCCTGTTAGTCCATGACACAGCAATTGTGGGAACACTCACACATGTGACATGCTCATCAATCAAGCGGAGGACAACCTTGACTTCAGGGGTTGTGTGGCTGGTGCAAGCACAGGTGTGTAGTGCGCTGTTGTGTTGTGCCAGACCATCTGAAGGTTTAAGTGCTTTAATGATAGCACCGAGGCCGAGATAAAGAAGCCAGCCAAAGCGCTTTGCTGCTGCTCGTTAATTACTCAAATCATGGTAACCTTGAGGGGGCTGGCCGGGGTCATGTAACCCATTAGGAAGAATGACCTGCATCCAGCCAGACAACTTTCCCGTGATGTCCCCATAAATCTCCAGAAAAACATTTGAAACTGAAAGCTCGCAGAGAGGATTTCAAGTCAGCAATGTTTAATGGGACTAGAACTTGGAACAGAGGGTTGTGGGAATTCTGAGATCTTAATTTTCCATCTTCTCTTCAAAAACTGCTTTATTTTTTACAAAATATACACTAAGCAAAAATATAAAAACACTTATTTTTGCTCCCATTTCTCATGAGCTAAACTCAAACATCTAAAACATTTTCAAAAATATTGTTCACAAATCTGTCTAAATCTGTGATAATGAGCACTTCTTCTTTGCAGAGATAATCCATCCCACCTCGCAGGTGTGGCATATCAAGATGCTGATGAGACAGCATGATTATTGCAGAGGTGTGCCTTAGACTGACCATAATAAAAGACCATTCTGAAATGTGCTGTTTTGCTTTATTGGGGGGGGGGGGGTTCTGAAACTCAGTATCACCAGTCAGTATCTGGTGGTCAGGTAAGCAAGCAGTGGCCTCAAGCAGTGGAACACACCTCCTTCACATAGAGTTGATCAGGTTGTTGATTATGGCCTGTGGAATGTTGGTCCACTCCTCTTCAATGGCTGTGCGAAGTTGATGGATATTGGCAGGAACTGGAACACGCTGTCGTATATGCTGATCCAGAACATCCCAAACATGCTCTATGGGTGACATGTCCGGTGAGTATGCTGGCCATGCAAGAACTGGGATGTTTTCAGCTTCCAGGAATTGTGTAAAGATCCTTGCATCATCCTGCTGCAACATGAGGTGATGGTCGTGGATGAATGGCACAACAATGGGCCTCAGGATCTGGTCACGATATCTCTGTGCATTCAAAATGCCATCGATAAAATGAACCTGTGTTCGATGTCCATGACATACGCCTGCCCATACCATATTCCCGCTGCCACCATGGGCCACTCGATCCACAACATTGACATCAGCAAACTATTCAGCCACACACGCTGTCTGCCATCTGCTCTGAACACTGAAAACCGAGATTCATCCGTGAAGAGAATACCTGTCCAATGTACCAGATGCCATTGAATGTGAGCATTTCCCCACTCAAGTTGGTTACAATGATGAACTGCAGTCAGGTCGAGACCCCGACGAGGATGACGAGCACGCAGATGAGGTTTCCTGAGATGGTTTCTGACAGTTTGTGCAGAAATTCTTTGGTTGTGAAAACCGATTGTTTCAGTAGCTGTCCGGGTGGCTGGTCTCAGATATAAGATGTGGAGATCCTGGGATGGTGTGGTTACATGTGGTCTGCGATTGTGAGGCCAGTTGGATATACTGCCAAATTGTCTGAAACATCTTTGGAGACGGCTTATGGTTAAGGAATAAACATCAAATTCATGTGCAACAGCTCTGGTTGACATCCCTGCAATCAGCTTGCCAACTGTACGCTCCCTCAAAACTTGTGGCATTGTGCTATGTGATAAAACAGCACATTTTAGACTGGTCTTTTATTGTGGCCAGCCTAAGGCACACCTGTGCCATAATCATGCTGTCTAATCAGCATCTTGATATGCCACACCTGCGAGGTGGGATGGATTATCTCTGCAAAGGAGAAGTGCTCATTGTCACAGATTTTGTGTATATAAAAAAAAGTTTTAGATCTTTGAGTTCAGCTCATGAAAAATGGGAGCAAAAACAAAAGTGTTGTGTTTATATTTTTGTTCAGTGTAGATCCAAGAAAAAAAAAAAAAAAAAAAACTTAAAAAGAACATAACATGCCACAGCTAATTAAATCTAATTAATCTATTTCACATACATCAAAACACACTGAGCTGTTTGCTTTAGTGTTTTTAGAAATCAGTATCTTTTTAGCATTCTTTTAGATTATGGTTCTTTTTTCATTTTGTTTTTTCGTTTTATGCCAGTATTTCCTGCAATTGATTTTTGGGGTACATTTTATTGAATTTTGAACATGATTTCAATGGTCTTATAATATCATTGTTTTAAGAGCATTTTTTTCTTTTTTAATTAGGTTCTTTTTTTTCCCCTTGTTGTTTCCCCTTGCTCCCTATTTTTAAATTTTGTTGAATTACATAGTGCAATTTTAACTAATCCACATTTTTCCACATTTTTTAATCAAGAAGTATTAAGGTTGGTAAGGTTTTTGCACCTTGGTGCTACCCAAGATCACATGTCAAACATATGGAAAGTTGGATGCCTGGGAAAATTACAGCTAAAGGTGTAAATGTTGCCTTTAGGGCAACATTTACACCTTTAGCTGCCTGACTGCAACAAGTTCTTTTATGTGTGCCGCAGAGTCTAATTCATGACACCAGATCACCTTGGCTGTTAAACAATGTCTGCTCATCAAAATAAAACCAGAGAAAGCAGAAATTGTTCCCGCAGCAGAAATAAGGCAACAATAACCAGTGATCGAATTGCTTCTGTGTGCATCAATTTGGTCATCTCACATAAGACACTCAACCTATGTGCTCATGTTGCACATCTATAAGCTTAAATCCCACTCTGACATTAATAAAGAGCTGATAATCTCATCAAATGATGGGCTTTTATCTATATATCTAAACCATTATTCTTGGTTTCAAGCAGATTATCGCCCACGTAGACCTGAATGGTGCCTGATCAGCTTACATGTCGGGTATTTGAGAATGTCACACTGGAGCACCTGATCATATGGTAAACAACCTTTTGAGAACTACTTCAGCCGATGCACTTGGCCCAAATACCAACTCTGTAATCACATAATAATGGTGGAGTATCCTTTTTACTTGGAATCCTTGTCAACAACCCCAAATCAAGAAATTAGGACAGAGTAAAGAATGCAAATGTCAAAAAGAAAAAGGCTGCAGTTACAAGATGTGACTTTTTTCGCAGCAAACTTAAAAATATTATTGGTCAGTTTTTTTAAAGGATCTGGGAGGAACATGCTCTTGCTGCCTGTTGGTCAACAAGATGTGGTAAATCTACACACTTGTCCAACAAATTAGTACCCTTTCAGTCTCTTACTATTTCCTTGCCTTTCAGTGATTCTCGTTTGTTCTATGTTGAGAAGATTACTGATTCAGTTTCTCAAGACAGATTGCAAATCTTCATCTGGACTGCACCCTCCATTCAGAGCTTCTCCAGGATTCCTTCTGTTTACCCATCCACCCATCTTGTGCCTTAACACCAAGGTACTTGAGCTAGACCACCACTCAATGGAAAAATGCATCATGTTAGTCAAACAAATCTGTCTTCTAGATTCTTTTGGGAGAAATGGTTTACATATGCTTTAGACCAGTGGTCAAGACATCTGGATCAGATGATGGCTCGTTAGCAGACCTCTGCAGAACATTGACATTTTAAGGAGGTAGTTAATACCACCAGGGAGAGAACTAAAACATGCAGGATACTGGCCCTTGAGGACTGACTTTAGAAATCCCTGCTTCAAGGACAGTCTTCTGATTGCAACAATTTTTTTTTTTTTTATTAAATGTCAAATGAATTGACAGTAGTGGCACCAAAATTAGAATTTTATGTATCAGATACCTCTGTCTTGTGTTGATTTCAATCCAGCAATTAAACCGAAAACAAACATTTTTTTAATCCTGGAGAGTTATGGATATCATATTGTAATGAATCCTATGCATTTGTGCACCCCAAGAATGCCTTGTTTGTAACAAAATTGGGCAGAAGTGTATTGTGTGACTTCTAGCTGTTTCAGTAGAGAACAAAGTAGTGACAGGGAGACAAGATTAGACATTTTTGCACTGAGATAATCCTGTAACTGGGAATTATGGGAAAGACGCCATCTACTATAGAATCTCACCTTTAGCTAAAGGGCTGCTTTCAAGTTTTTTGATGACTCTGGTCTGCATTTCATCATCCTTTGTTAAAACTCTAAAATGCAAAGACTGGATAACCTTTAGCCACAAATGTCAAAATTATCATGTGTTTCATCTCTGTTCCAATCTCAAAAATTGAAAGACTTAAACTGATCAAACCTGAATTAGGTAACTCCACACCTTTTTAAAGACACAGTTATAGGTTTATTAAAACTTTGTTCTATTTGTGAAAACACAAGAATTAAGCATTTTGGATTGGTTTAACCTTAAGATTATAGAAACAAACTAGAAAAAAAGCATACAAATATAACTAAACTAATCAAACTTGAACAGATATTCTTTTAAATAAAATTTGTGTTTTTTAAAACCTTGTTGTTTGTTTCTGAAAACCAGAAATTTGGGATTTAAATCTCACCTGATCTTATGCACCTGAACTGTGTACGCTCTCATTGTGAGCAGGAGATATTGTTAGACCACAAAATGTTATGGCATTGTTCTTGTTCATTGTTGTTGTTCTTAAATTGAGGGAGCTTATTTTTATAACCTATTTTTTCATTTCCCCTGGTCATTGTAGGGGTATATAATCTTAAACAAACATAAAAGTTGGCGTACAAGTAAGAATTGCTTTGTCCAAACATTTTCGAATATGGATTTTTAAAATGGTTTTTCATTTATTACCAGTTCCAGCACATCACTGACCCATGATAACCTTGTTAAAGACCCTCAAGAGGAAGCTGCATATAAAGAGCCAGTATGCATGAGGAAATAAAAACGGGCAGTAAATGTTCATCTTTGACAAACCTACTGTGCTCATTTCCCAATGAGACACAATAACAGCCCACAATCACCATACTCTAACTTCACTACACCTCCCTCCCTATCTCCCTTTTTTGAAAAATCAATCCCTAATCAATCACTTGCAATCACTGTCAGGTTGCAGCCAAAGTGTTACAGGCTAAACTAAATCCAAGCTGGATAGAGGGTAAAGCAGACAGTATAAGGTAAATCAATGTTAGTAAAATCACTTATGATTTTACATACAACCATCTGTTAAACTAAAGTGATGTCAAAGTGCGAAACATCAATAAACCTACTTCCTCTTCGTCCCACTCCTGAGCTAAAAATATCACTCAGGAGTGGAATTTAAATAATACAGATGCAACACATAACTTCACCTTGTGAATAATTCAGCCTTTTTTTATGTAACCGTGTTGTGATAAACCTGAGAAGGACCAAAGAGGGAATTGGGGGCAGCAGAGAGAATGGGTTATAAATAGGTCAAACTCCAGTGATGCTCCATGACAACCCATCTGCATTGGCAGATGGATGAATTGGAAAAGTAGAGCAAAATGACAACCCAATAATAAAACACCACTAAATCAGTGCCAGCTTCACAAACCTCCAGACTGTTTTTGAATCACTTCAAATTACACATGATTAATTTATTATTGGTTAATTTCTAACCCTATGTCTGCACAGTCAGAGTTCTGACTGAACTGTACTTTGCTTGTGTGCTGGCAGCATAAATTGAACACTAAATAAGAGATGCAAATTTAATAAATCAAGCCCACACGCAGCACATTAAAACACAATGTCATACCCTAGATATTTATTTATTTATTGCTGCAGGCCTTTTCTCTGTTTTCCAGAATCTCTGGCCTGTATTTTGGTGTGTCTATGCACTTGTGAGCCTGTTGGGTATGAGATGTGTAGGCAAGTAAAGGGCTGACTTGTTGCCTTTGGATGGAAATGCAACTGCTAGTGAGAATGCAGTCGCTGGAGAAATAACAGCTAACACCACAAAAGCATACACACAGAATGAGTATACACACACACCCTGGACATTTAATAAATAAATGTCCGGCAATAATTTATGATACGCAATGTATTAAGAATTTCTATGGCCATGTTAATGACATCCAAATAATTGATTACAGAGGACGAGGCCTTTTGTAAGTGATGGTTGTCTCGTTTGTTGGCTGTAGTATCAGTCTATAACAGAGAGAACAACAACATGACCTGAATGACATTAAGCTCATTATGTCTAGACAGCACAAAACACATAGAACATCTTATTTTTCCTGCCGTCCAACCCTGGATGAGATTACTGTTGTGTGAAGACCGGGGGGGTGTGTGTGTGCCATTTTTTATGTCAAAATGAGACTGACATGATGATGATATCTGATGTCTGAGTCATGTAAACAGGCTCAAGGATAACCCTCAAAGCCCTCTCTTTCACTCAGGCTCCCTTCCCCCCTCTGTCTACGCCGGACCGCCTGCTGAGACACAACAGGCCAGCCGGGTCATACTCAACACCAACCACAGCCCCTCTACAAACCAACTCACTCCCCATTCCCCCCCTCCGCTCCCATCCCCCATCTGATCTCTAAATCTGCATTACAATGATGGTAGGGGAGGAGGTGCAGGAGGCTCAACAATTCAAGGAGTCAGTGGAAAGGAAAAAAAAATCTCAAGCGGGCTTAGGGAGAGTGATGATTTCACAGACTGGGCAAAAAAAATAAAATAATAAGGTACATTTGCACGTGGTTACACCCAAGTAGTTGCTGTAAGTGTGTCGCTGCAACAGCTATTTCAGAGTAACTAACCTATGTTGCCTTAGAACAGAATAGAAATAACCTTTATTGTCCCTCAGTGGGGAAATTCAGGTGTAAAAGCAGCAAAGTGACAAGAATAAGAAATATAAAAACAGAACTAAGAAAAACATATTGTGAAGTACGGGCAAATTCACAGCATAAGAAAATACAGTGCAATTACTGAAAGTAGCATTCTCCGATTTAAAGAAATGTGCAACTGAGTAGGATAAATTAAAAAATATACAAAATGAGCATGTATATTTCTGCATAAGAAACAACAGACTATATTTACAAGAAGTATTTAAAACTGTGAAAACAACAGATGTGTAAATAACAGCAGGAACGCTATTTGAAATGAGAAAAACTGTACAAATAACAGCTGAAATGGAAACACTTAGTTGAGTTTGTTGGGAGTAGTGATAGTTATAGAGTCTAACAGCTGCTGGGAAGAAGGACCTATTACAACACTTCTTTGTGCATCTAAGATGCAGCAGTCTGTCACTGAGCTCTCCAGTTCGGCAACAGCTTCAATCATGGGGAGACATTGTCCAACAGTAAGGTTATTTTACCTGAGTTCTTTTGTCTCCCACCACCTGCACTGGGTCAATGTAACATCCTAGGACAGAGCTGACCTTTCCGATGAGCTTGTCTAACTGCTTCCTCTCACCCTTACATATCATACTTTGTTTTCTTAAAGGAGGGGTATAATGTAAAATTGACTTTTTGAGCTTTTTATCATATTATAATGTCATTCCCTCATCAAAAACATACCTGGAGTGTTGCTTTGATTCTTTCATGCATGTTTGAGGAGGCCTTGACTCTCCTGTGACAGCCATTTGGGGGTGCCTAAATGCTTGCTTTCACAAAGTTCTGCCTATTTCAACAAAGCTCCTCCTTGGAGATGCAGTCCCCAGCTGAGTTTCCTCCTCACAGACCACCCCTCCACAATGTGTCCCCCTCACAATTCCTCCAAACTAGCACCAGCAGCAATTAGCAAACACCTGGTGGAACTGCACATCTGCTGAGTTTATCATACAAACTACTTCTTAGTCCAACACTTCTAAGAATGGTTGTAAACCGCATAATGGAGAAACGTGGTTGTGATGATGTGCTGAAGGTGGAGTGTCGGAAAGAGCAGAACCTTCTTAAAGAGACAGAGGCCAATTTCAAAGCGTCAAGTTCCAAAGTCTAATTTCTTTTAAGTTATGTTTGATATCAACAGCATTTTTATAAAAACTGAAGGTAACATAGTTAGTTGATTGTACTATGAAATGGCACTATGTGCCTGGAAAATACATAATCCCACCCCTTTAATCTAAAGAAAAACATGAAACTGTCATATTCTATAACCGAGTGAAACTAGTGTAGCTACTGAAAACATACTGGCTTTTTCTTTTTTTATTTATGCTTCACAATGGCCGCTGGTAAGTTTGCTTCTTTACTATTTTGTTCCTTTTTAGGTTTAGTCATTTTGTACCTGTCTTTTTCGGGTAGAATATGGTGCCGTCTACTACAGTATGTTTCATACCAAACAAGCATCTGTTTAAAGCCTCCAGTGGAACTTTTCATATCTGCTTTGCCAACTGACAATTACTAATGTTTGCTGTAAAAACAAATTTGGGTATTTCACTCCAAATAAGAACATCTACCATTTGGAAGTAGCCTGGTAAAAACTATCCCCTTGTTCTACACTTTGCTTTATACAGAGGATCTGGCCTCTCGGCTATCAAGAAATGACTGCTTCCTGGAGGGGTGGACTCTGTTGAGATTTTAAATATTATGCAATAGCTTACGTATGTTGTGATGTATGTAATGCGTCAGTTCAACGCTATAAAGTTTACTGGAAATTGCCTGTGCTGTAAACAACCATCCTCCACTGCGAAGAGAGAAGTGCCAGGCCAAACAAGACGTTCACTTCCTCCGCTGCCATTGCCAAACTACAGACTGACTGCAATTTTAAAATGGCACAGAAAATCGAAGTCATCGTTCACAGCTTCTCCTTCTGTTCACTGTTTGGCCCGGTTAAAATTCTACCAGAGAAATCCAAACAAATGGGAGAAAGCTCAGACTAAGCTGTGAAGCGAGATTTAAATCAAGCGGAATAGCGCAGGAAGGCAATAGCCAGGCTAATTTGGAAGTTATTTGAATTGATCTGAGGTCATAATCTACTGTATCATATTTTGTCCTCTGGCCAAAACTGGATCAGAAAATAAATGAGAAAGTAAAGAAAGTTTTCAGATAGCTAATATTATACAGTTTAATCAAAATATGTGACATTTGAGCATATTTATGAACATTTCAATAATTTGGGAAAATAATTAACTACAAGGAAACATAAACTTGTACGTCATGATTTAAGTGCTTGAGTAGAAAATGGCTTCTGTATAACTATTAAATAGACATTGGGTTGAAATAGCAATGCTGCTGCTGGTAACAGATGATCTGCTGGTACAAATTGTCAAATGGACAAATTGGTATAGGGCCCTGAACAACTACTGGGGTAGTTGTGCAATTAAATGATTAATTGAAACGTTTCTCATGAGTCATCTTTCATGTAAAATGAGGAAGGACCACTTCATCATTAGAAAAACACCACATCTTTTATTACAATGAACCAGGAACTTGATGGTGTGTGCTTTAAGCATGTCACCATACTGTATCCATGTTTGAAATTCTTAAATTAAAGTAAGAAAGATAGTGGTTGTGTTGATAGAGTTGGCAAATAAAGATTGCTTTTGGGCTGGCTGATGGTGTTTACCAAAGCACTGAAAAAGTCCATAAAAATCATTTATGTTGGACCACACTGGGTACATGGTGGGAAAGTAAATGGTGAACAAGTGGACAGAACAGATATTAAGAAGTTGTAAGTACTTTGAAAACACTGCAACTGCCAAACCATTAGACACAAATAACATTAAAGTTAGCATCTGATTCATCCCTATTCAAATCTGTAGTTCAAATTTTGAAATACTTCAAGCACAACTGGATCTGCTTTAAACAGATTCTTTAAACAAGTATTAGGTATATAAAACATTTATACCATTTGTGAAACTCCTAACTTTCAATACTGTTATTGGCAACAGGACCACTGTTTCATTAATGTTGAAAAAAAAAACCCCAAAAAACTAACTAAATGAGGCTGGAATCAAAAAAGATCAAGATAAGAGTTAGAGTTTCTTTTAATAAATGTTTAATCTAAAATCTCCCATCAGGCAGAAGATGTTGGGTAGAGACAGCATGTGCTGGTTACCACTATGAAGGTATACTAAGATTTAAAAAGGTATAGTTCCAAAATCCCATTTAATATCAAATCCTTTCTAGCGTTTAAAGTCCTTTAATGAGATGCCGAAGAAAAAGCTGGAGTAATCAACCTTTCTCCACCAGTGTGGAACATAAAGTAATGTAGCACTTCCCCTCCCCCATCCGTTGCTGCACACTGCTGGTTAGCTGGCTAAATAAAGTATACTACATTTGCCCTTGGTTAAATAAACTGAACTGAATTGCTAGAAAGCGATAAATCTGTTTTTTGTTTTTTTTAAGAAGTATTTTCTGGGGCAAAAAAAGAGTAATGGTGTGGGAACTGAAAAATGCCAGCCTTAGCTCTTACTAAGGTAATGGTTACCAGAGCTGATGTCTTGACCAATTAACTAGCTATTATCAATTTATGCCAACAAAAAGTTATCTACCAGGTAACTAATTATAAATTTAGCAAGTGTTTATTCTATATTTTTGCTTAAGCCTATATATTTAAATTAAAATAACAGCTGAATTCTATTCATCCTTTGCAACTACGTCACTTAATCACGCGAGGCGCCATGATGGAAGTTGGAAGTATTGAACAGAACAACTGCGATTGTTTTCCCCAAGTTGTTTTTGCCAGTATAGCCATAGTTTCTACTTCTTTAAGTCGAGTCAATCTGTCTGTGAAAGTATCACACCTAGTTGGGGCTCAGACAGCGGTATTTATAAAAGTTACAAATAGCTAGTTTAGAAACCGATCCGCAGCTTCTCTCTCGTGACATGTATTTTATGAAATCGACAACTTTGCCTGAATTTACACCACGTAATGTATACCACTATGTCATAAACGGTGTTTCCCCTTACATCAGAGCAGACTGAAAACCATACAAAGGTCTAGATACTTACCAGTTTTTATCGTATATGCTAAGCTACAGAATGGTGGGGCATTTTCTCCATGGTTACTCATAATTAAACATGTACCTTCTCCATAACGCAATATTTAATTGCATCTTATTAATCTTACTTACTTATAAAGTATATGAACGTTAATCTTCTTACCTTGGAGAAAGTGTTCACTCCAGATCCGCGAATACACAGAGGGCTGCTAGTTCTTATGATTGATGGACGACTGCTATATATTGCCGTCATCTTTCCTCAATAAAAGGTAAACAATAAAATGACAAGTCTGGTTTTCATCCTTGTCTGTTTGTGCAGCCGACCGTACCCTGTGACCATTTTTAAAGTGAAATCAACAAATCAAAAGCGATATTAGGATACCAGCTGTCTGTTTTTTCACAAGCTTTACAGGAGCTCATACGTTGTTTTGACGTCCGTCATGGCGGATTGGGCCGCTTTCTGAAGAGCGTGACGTCACATGCCAAGGGTCAATACCATTATCACAGCTGTAATAATCAGCATGTTATATTTTAGCATATGGGAGAATCTCATATGGGTCCATGCCAGGTAAAAAGTCTCAAACTTTGCTGCATCTTCAGTAAACTAACAAAAGAAAATGCATTGCACAAATCGACAGAAGGGCTTTGCATGTAAAAAAGACAACCTTATATCTATTATGAAAGCAACCCACCCCTAAAAACTTGACTCAGTGGCTTAATGTTCTTGGTCTATATTGAACAGGTGTAAAATATTGGCATAAAATAGTTTTTTTTTTCTTTCTTTTTTTTTTGTTTTTATCTCTTGATATCTTACTTCGGTTTTATTTGTAAGATGTTATTTTTTGACACATCTGTTGTCAAGTCTGTGTATGGAAGTTCAATATGAGGCTGCACTGTGTGAGAGCAATAGAGATGGAGGGCAGACTCTGGTAATGATGAGTGAGATGATGGCACACTGACCCACTAATGCTGCAGCGCTGTTGCCAGTGGGGATGAGCTGGCCTACTACTGTAAACCCCTGTCTGAAACATACACACACACATGCACTGCATTCATCCTGTGCTGCTTCTTTGGGTTTATTCTCCATCCTTCTGCTCCTTAACCCATCACCCTTTCCTCGTACGTGTGTCGCCTCTTGTTTTATCTCTTGCTATCTTCATACTTGGTCTGCATGTTATGACAACAGAAAGAAACAAAGGCACTGCTTGCACAAGCCCTGATGTAAAGATAGGCAAAGAGCTTTAAAAGAAGAGTCCCAAAAGTTTTAACCAGAATCTAACTTCTTCAGTCCAGTGACTATACCTGAATATGGTGCCATATTGCCTAAAAAAGGAAAGTAATGTCTTTACAAAATAGTAAAAAAAAAAAAAAAGAAACATTGTGAAGCTGTAGTAGATGATCAACTGATCAACATTTTCAGCTAGCAGCTCTTTGAGAGACTGTCTTATTGCTGCAAAAATTTGTCTGTTATTTTTTTTGCCTAGATGATTCATGGGTTAGGGTTTGTGGCTTAACAAACAAAAAGGACATTATTCCATGAAATGGTCAGGCACTTGACTGAAAATGAGCTAAAAAGAGAAACCTCCCAATTCCCAGAAAAACTGAAAAACTGATATGTATGCTTATTTCAAATAATCAAAATAATAAGTTAAATCCTCTTCTGCTCATAACTAGAATCCTAATAAAGCTATGCTCTCTCCGTAACCATAAGCCTTATCCAGGTGGAGAGAAGAGGCAGTTGCTATGGTAACTGGCTCTGTAGCATGTCTGTGTGCTCACAGAAATGTCTGGTGGGGGGGTTTGCGACATGTCTGCCACCTGAGGAGACACATTGAGAGGAGTAAGTGTATGCACTCAGGATGATTGCTGTTGTTTTCCCTCCATTTTCAAAGCTCTCTTGTGATGTGGTCATTTTTTATCAATGAGCCAAGTCTAAACAAGCAGGCCAGTTTAATGCTTGACTCACAGACGTTTGAGTTTGCATCCCTTCATCATCTGCTTCTGAGAGCTCCTGCCAGACCCTGAAAGAGAGATACATCTGCCCCCCTAGTCAAAATGTCTGCCATGTGCAGCTTTGTGGTCGCCTGCTGGTGAGGGCCTTTTTGCAGTCAATAAGGCAGTTGGTCAAATTATTTAGCATTACAAAAGGCTTTCTTTTAAGTCCATGCTCCTCAGTTTATGACAGTGAAGAGGGCTCTGCACCTGATTCTTCTTGTAATTAGGTGCTTGGCAATGCAAATGTTGTGCTTGAAAAATCGAATTAAAATCAAATTTACATCTCGTTGTGCAAACAGAGCTGTTTTCAAGCTTTGCTGACCCTAAATACAATGAATCATAGAGACTTATTTTAAGGCTATTTAAAGGATCTCTGTTTTTAAAATTATTTACCATTTTTGATCTTTTTAATTTTTTTTACTAATCTTTTTGCTACTCTTTTTACTAATGTTTTTTAGCTTGTAGAGGTCAAGGTCAGGGTAAAGAAAAAAATGATAAATGGTGTAATGTTGCATGGAGGACTGGAACAACACCTGTGGAGTAGAGACTATGACCAGGTCCGAATTTTAATGAAAGAGAGTTCAACTATTGAGGAATCACCCTTCTCTGTTGGAAGAAAGTCTCTGACCAATTGTTGAATCTAGATTTAGGAGGAACTGTGAAGACATTGTTTCACATCTTATTCCTTAGGGAATTGCTGAGGGTGCATTGTAGATGTTTAGAAGACCTATAACCATGTCTCTTAAGGTATTATATGAGGGGTGTTCCAGTAGGATTGGGTACTTGGGTTGGTTTTAAGGGCTAACTGGTTCTTTTGTACTGAAAGCAAGAACTCTACCTGTATTCTCGGCATCTGAGCATGTATCTTGTTTGTGGGGCTGGAGAGGATCTCTAAGTGTGGTCTTAGAGTGAATCGTGGCTGGTTTAAGAACCTCAGGGTATAATCTTTGCTTTTTCTAGATGATGTGATTCTCTTGATGACTGCAAATCATGAGCTCCACTATGCACTTAAGTGGTTCACAGCAGAGTATAAGTGGACTACAATAAGAATGAAACTCCTCCAAGTCTGAAGCCATGGTTCTCACTTCAGGTAGAGTTCAGTCTTTGCTTCAGGCAGAGAACTCGAAATATTTTGGTGTCTTGTTCATGAGTGATGGTAGGATGGAGGGGGAGATGGGTGGAAATGTTACGTCCTCGAACGCAGAAATGTCTTAATAAAGCAGAGCCCAAAAGAATAGCTCTTGATTTTTTCAGTTTGTTAATGTTCCGGCTCTAAACTATAGTAATAAGATACTGTTTATGGTTGAAAGAACAAGATTTTGGATACAAGCAAATGAAATTATTTTTCTTCTTGAGGTGGCTGTAGCCATCCTTAGAGATTGGGTGAGGAGTGCCAGCATTTGGGAGGAGCTTGTAGCAGAGCTGTTGTTCCTCCACCTTAAAATTAGTCAGTTAAAGTGGTTCAGACATTTGATCAAGACGCGTCCTCGATGTCTATTTTTTGAGGTTTTCTCAGCACGTCCCATGCGGATGATACATCAGCTTGGTCCCATAACCTCCTATCCATTCATGTGTTAGCCTTGACAAAAACATTGCAAAGGGCTTTCAATATGATTTGTGTGGATTCATTGACCAGCATTAGGGGAATACATATGCTACTTTGGCTGCACTTAGACCAGAGGTCATTTCTTACTTAGCTTGTGTTTTTTTTTATTTATTTTGAAATACCAGCTGATGCCAACTGATATTGCACTGAGGTATCAGCTGTGAAACAAATTTGCAACTCTTTCAGAGCACCATTTAAAAACACACAGGAAACATCTTGTACGCTCTTTTTGTGATTGTATATGCATGAACTGCTTACAAACAGAGCAACCTTGGGAAATTAACATAATCATCACACTGGTGCACTCTTGTAATCTGTTCAAGGTGACTGTCTGAGGATTTGTCCTTGCTGTGTCAAACGAAACCTCAAAGACTTGTTTCTGATTCCCTCGTTCCACTTCTCTTTGCTCTTAACCCTCCTACTTCTCTCCTACTTGGGATGCTCATCAGTTGGCTCCTTGAGACTTGGACAATGGAGGCTTTTTACTGAGGGTTTGAGAGCTCATCCTGTGTTAGAGCATGAAAAATGGGCAACTGCACAAATGGAGGCATTGAGTTGCTCAGAGGAAAGGGGAAAGAAGTGTGTGAAGAGGAGAAGCAGCATCATGTTTGGTATGAAAGAAATTAACGAGCATGAGAACACAGGAAATTCCACAGTGGCTATTTGAGTTATTTCTCAAATTATTCTGCATTTGAAATATTCACAATGTGTGTGCCAAAAAATGTATGTAATAATGAAAAAGGTTACATTAGATACACTTGTTTGCAAAAGAAATCTCAATACATTCTTGCCATTTCATATGATGAAGTGGCACATACTTGTGAAGTAATGAAGAAATTATGTATGATTTTGGTAATTATTTCCAAATGAAAAACTGAAACATGTTTTGCATGTATTTGTATCTAGCCCAACCAACTGCCTTCAGAAATCACCTTATTATTAAATAAAGTCCACCTGTGTATAACTTGTTCTTTATATAAATGCAGTTGTTCTGTGAAGGCCTCAGAGGTTTGTTACAGAAGGCTACCTTCCTTCTACAACAAAGCGCCAACACAGGATGATTTGACTTTTTCGGTTGCTTGTAGCGTAATGGCTTCTTCCTCACAGAATGGCCCTTCCACCCCTGTGGGTTACAGACATCCTTTCAAACATTTGCTTTTGTTTTGAGGTTGAAACACATTGTGCACCAAACCAGAATCACATCTGGGACACAGAACTCATCCCCCTCCTCAACAGCAGGATGGCTGAACAGATGAATGTGACATTTTCAAGCATCTGGAAATTGTTGCAGAGGATCAACCAGAATTGTGGAGGTTCACAATTGCCTTCCTGATATCTTGGCTGATTTCTTGGCTGATTTTTCTATGATGTCATACAAGCAAGTAGTGTGTTTGAGATATCACTTATATCCAAAGGTGTCTCTATTTAACTCCATTTAATTTAAAGCCATACCTTTATCATTAAGACTTTCACAAATTGTTTGAAGTCATTGCATTTTTAGTACATGTGAAGTTCTGAATTTGAAGAAATTTCTAAAAAAAAAAAAACAAAATCTCTAAAATGTTCTCTCTTTCTGTTCAGGCATTAGAAATCAAATTAATTTTGCCAGTCCTAAAAGTTGCGAAATGTTTTGCATCTTTTAATACAATCTATGAAAACGTCTGGTTTCAGCTTTATAACTGAATGGCAGAATTATCTGTGGCTCTGTGTTTAGCCTGCCCGAATTGTGTTTCTTTTCACAATACAAAGCTTGTTTTATTTCAAAAATATTTCTTTTACAAGTACATTTGAAGACAGGAGAGCCTCTTCTTGAAATCTTGTATGTCTTCAATGCAATAAATGTCAAAGTTGTGCAACTCATGTATTCTTTTTTTACACTGACAAAACATGACTTAAATAGCTGTTAAAGATTGTTGTATACTGTTTGCCTGCTGACCATGACAACCCAGTTTGTAAAAGATGTAAGATGTCTGTTTATTGGTCAAAGGAAAGGTCAAAGGTTGTCGTGTTCATGTCGAATCCAGATCAAATCGGAGAGGCAACAGTCTTTTTCCTTTGCACAAAGCTGGACACATCACACTTGTGTGGTGCACTAATATGATTTTATATTGAAATATCTTCTCTTAAATTGTTTTTTTATAATCATTTTTTTCCCTTAACATCATCTTTCATCTGTCATAATGTATCACAAGCATGTTGTTGGATAGTAATAGTTGTCCTAAATTTAAATATTTTGCCATAGTCATCTGTCTGTACAGCAAGGGCTTGGCTCTCTTTGATGAAACTCGGATCAATCCTTTGAAGAGCACCCTAACATACAGACCTCCCCAGAGTCAACTCAGGAGTCCCCACATCTGAGACCTGCAAAAAATTTCAAACCAAGCTTGAGATGGTGAGTCGGGCTTCAAAAATGCATCGTGTGATTCTTTTTACTGACACAGTTTGGGGGGAATGCGTGTAGTGCAAGTAGTGGGGGTGTAAAATTTAAAGCCCTCAGGGTATATTGAACCACTGAATGGGCTGGAGACTGTTCTCTGGGTGGCTTTGCATGCCTCACATACCATAGCTGTGACATGCTGATGTGAGCGTGTGGTGGAGAGATGTGTGTCCTGTCAGTTTAGTGCAAGCAGGGACTAATGGGCAAGAGATAGAGTGAGATGGTTGTACAAAAAGATGACCCAGAAGTAAGGGGACATCAGTAGGTCTTGCAAGGAAATGCAGCATTTTTTAAAAAATAAGGTTAAATAAATAAGGTTTTAGAGCAATGTTGATATTGACAAGGTCTTCAAGCTTAAAGCATGGTGAGGCAAGGAAAGCTTTAACAGATTTAGGCTCCACAAAAAGAGGCCAAAAAAAAAAAAAAATCTCCTTTGTTGGTATTTGCCTGGCTGAGGAGACTTTGTTACTGTCTGACAGTCTGTCTCCCCGTCTGTGTCAGTGACAAAAGGAGTCCAAGTGCCATCAACAAATCTCCACCAAGTGCTGGCCGTTATGTAGCCAGTTTACTGTTAGAAAGCTGGTCCTGTCACTTAAAATCCAGTGAAGGCCTGTAAAATACTTCTCTCTCACTGAATATGAGTATTCTTTTACTCCAATTGAAAGAGAAAGATAATGTAGTATTACAAATCAATTAAAGGCTAATTGATATTATAATTACATTAAAAAGGTGATACTTTGAATATAATATAGATTAAATACACAGTAACATATCTAAAGAACTTTGTGTCTGTTAGTTTTTAGTATGATTAAGCTCATGAAAACATCTACACATTATGTCTCAGAAGATAAAAAAAAAAAAAATTCTTTTAATACTGTAATGTCTGTCTACTGAAAAGTTTATGTATTCAACAGGACTCTTTTTGCATGAATGACTGCATCCATGTGATGTGGCACGAAGGCGATCAGCCTATGGTGGTTGTGAGGTGTTAAGGAAGCCCAGGTTGCATTGATAAAAGTTTTCAGCTAATTTGCCTTGTACCCCAATCAAATCATCATAAGAACCTTAATGTCCAAAATCAAATGTACTACAGTCTGTTTTCTCTTCAGCCCAAAGAAGAAACTTCTGACATTGTTTCTGGTAAAGGAGTGGTTTAACACAAGGAATGCAACAGTTGTAGCCCATGTCCCGGATACGGCTCTGTGTGGTGGCTCTTAAAGCAGGCACTGACTTCAGTTGCAGTTCACGCCTTGTGAATTTTCTCCAAACTCTTCAACAGGCTTTATTTCACAGCCCTCTTAAGGCTGTTGTTTTCCCTGTTACTTCTGGACATTTTTGACCAGACCTTTTCCTTCCACCAAACTTTCAGTTAATCATAAAAATAATTAATTTTATTTGAAGGTGCCTTTAAAGTCACTCGCGGCCACTGAACAAGAAATACAAGAACAGTAAAAGAGAAACAATAAAAGAGTAGACATGAATAAAGTCAAAATAATGAGATTAAACAGAAATTAATATGCTTGCATACAGCACTCAGTGAACAGCCAACTTCTTTAGCAATGAGCTATAGTTGCTGATTGTGTAAACCACAATATGGCAGCATTTTTTCATTGCTCTTATGTAATATTCAAATTTTCAGATAAACTGATTTTGGGTTTTCATTAGCTGTAAACCATAATCATCTAAATTAACAAAATCAACACTTGAAATAAATCACTCTGTGTGAAATCAATCACGTTTTGAATAAAATAATTTTTCTTTAAAAAGTACTCTAATATATTGAGATTCATTGTATTATGTGCAGATTATTTTTCTGCTTATAGTGTTAGAAAGAGATGCTAAGATTGTTTTAACTAAAATAGAAAGGTAAAAGCAAGAATCCCTAATAAAATGGCACATTTTAGATTTGTATCTACTCTCAGTTTGATATAGAAAATATTGTCAGTATTTCTGATTTTTTTTTTTTTTTGTTTTGTTTTGTTTGTTTTTTGTTTTTTTTAATCCATTTGGGCACCACACATTTGTAAATTCTGGAATGTCTTCAGCAACCCAAAACAAAGTCTTGCAGGTCCTCTGGTGGAGCAGCTGTTCGCAGGCCCATCCTCTCGCTGCAGATTGGACAGCGCTCGGCTGCCACGCCCGGAGGAGGAGACTCCGGTCGATTTTTGAGGCGCGGTTGAAATACACACAGGCTGCCTTTCCTGCCATCCTTTAATTTGAGCTCAGCCGCCGTGGGGTTCGCACTCAAGCACACAGAGAGGGGGGTCTTCTCGTTTCTACATCTTCTGAGGGGGAAAAAAGGAGATCCGATCGGATTTTTTTCCACCACCCCGGGCTCGACCTTTTTACCCATCCCGGAGTTGGATTTTTTTTTTTTTTTTTTTTTTTTTTTAAATTTCTAAAAAGCCTCTAAGGGTTTTTTTCTTTTTCGAGTTTTCTTTTTCATTTTTGTTGCGAAGGAAAAAGACAATGGGAGCCCAGTTGTCCAAGGGTGGAGTGGAGGTGGAGGGCAAGGCCGCCGCCGACCCTGCTGCTGCCAAAGCCAACGGCCAGGTGAGTGAAAGAGGCCCAGATGGAGGCGCATCAGCGGGGAGCCACATGGCAACCCAACGCCCACTGCCAGCATGGGTGCCACGGTGAGGCTCAGAGCCCCTCCCGCGGTCCGTCTCCCCTTTTAAACCAAAACCCCAGTCATCAGATTTGTGTTTGATAAAACAAATGATACCGAGCGTAAAATGATTCGCAACTGATAACCTGTCGAACAAGTCCTGCGCGTCCCCGCTCAGCGCGCACCCAGCTCAAGTCTTTGTTAATTCAGTCTGGGGGTCTGTGTGTGGGGTGGGGAGGAGGACTTTTTTTTTTTTTTTTTTTTTTTTTTTTTTTTTTTTTTTACAAGCAAACTGACTTTAAATGTCTTCGATAATTGTTGAAATGCTGGTTTGCAGCATGTTCTCTCTCATGATTCGGCGGTTTTGGGGCAGATTGCGGCTTTTAGCGTCGAACAAAGGATGCGAGGCGCAGCGGTGCAAAGGATGCAAATGCGCTCTGCTGGAGGCGCATTTTGCGGACTTGCAAACAAAGCGCGAAGAGGCGCCAGATTAGACCCCCTTTCCCCCAAAGCCGCATACTTTCAAGCATGTCTCAAACTTGTAGTATATATATATATATATATATATATATATATATATATATATATATATATATATATATATATAGTTCAATTTGAAAACTTTATTGAATGCAACTGTTTGGTTATGATTAAAGTGATTAATTCAGCACCATATCAGATTCTATATCTTTAAAGCATTTTCCGGTTGTGTGTTGTGGCTCACTCTTTATATATATATATATATATATATATATATATATATATATATATATATAATAAAAATTTTAAATAAGGTTTTATCTGCTATAACTAGCTGCGCTCAGAGCTCACGGTGTGGTGAATTCAGCTCATGGATGAGAGCAGCAACCAGCTTTGGTGGGAATTCCTTTGTTCCCAAACTTGCGCTCCATGTTGACGTTTTCATGACGCACTGCTGCCCCCCTGTGTCTGCTCAGAGTCTTGCATGCAGTCGCAAAGCCCTCCACCACGGACATGACTGGCTGTCTCTCCTCATTTGTAGTGTGATGTTTAACGCTGCATATTTTTTGTGTTGGTCAAGACATATCCTCAGCCATTCAGTTTGGAACTTAAGATTTTTATGACTCATATGTCTTGACTTTTGTTCCCCTGCAGGAGAATGGCCATGTGAAGACCAACGGTGACGTTTCGGCCAAACCCGATGGAGAAGCGGCCGGTGCCGATGGGAACGGAACTGCCGAACCAGCCAAGGAGGGCGAGGCCGGCGCAGGGGACACCATTGAGCCCGCTCCAGCCACAGAGGGCGAGGCTTCCAAGGTGGAGGGCGAGGCCAGCAAGGATGGCAAAAAGAAGAAGAAGTTCTCTCTGAAGAACTCCTTCAAGTTCAAGGGCATCTCACTGAAGAAGAACAAGAAGGGCAGCGAGGAAGGCAAGGAGGAGGCCACCTCTCCCACAACCGAGGACAAGCCAGAGGAGAATGGCCACACGGCCAAAGAGACCAAAGAGGAGACGCCGGCTGAGGAGGCCAAAGAGGGTGAGGCCGCAGCTGCCCCTGCAGCTGAGGGCGAGGCCAAGGCTGCAGAAGAGGCCCCACCAACAGAGGCTGCCCCTGCCGAGGAGGCCGCTGCCCCCGCCGAGGGCACAACACCCGCAGCCTCCGAGGACGAGGCCAAAGCAGAGTGACTGCACCTGAACTGATTTTCCAAGATTAAAATATATAAATATATATATGAGAGACTTGTGCCACGTTATAAACAAAACTACAGAAGAAGACAACAAAGGATATATCACGTTTGCTGATTCAACCACCAGTTCACTGCCTTTTATTAGTTCTTCGACAGACGGAAATTCACCGGGCCCTCTCATGATGAATGCGTCGGCTTGCGTCTCTCCACTCTCCCCCTCATGGTACACACAGGGACTGGCGTGTGGTGAAGGTAACGGCTTGGACGCAAAGTGAATCAGGAATACTGACTTATTTTTCCCAACTCATGGAAAAAGCATCTTTTTTTAACAGCGTGGCAGCCCTATAACATCAATTTCTTTCTTTCTTTTGGGATCTAAAAAATTTCTTCCCACTGTTTGCAGAGCTGGAGCAGACCATCTCTCTCACTCTAAAAAGACTGTTATATGGACACATAAATCTTTCAAATGATCTTATTAATTTTTAGATTTTACATTCCTATGCTTTATCCCCCTCCCCCCTGAATTCCAAGTATTTTGTCATGTATAGAAAAGTGATAATCCAGGAGGGGAAATTGGAAATGAGCTATGTCTTTGTTCGTGCATTTTTATGTTAATTTTTTGGCTAAAACCACGTTCAAGCTTCTCGAACATTGCAGTGTTCACATTTCAAAGTTTATAATGCAGGGTTGGGGGGGAGAGGGAGGGGGGTTCTGGGTTGTGTACAAATGTGAGCTTTTTATCTGCAGACTGTCTCTGTAAATATGTTTCAGCCAACATTCTTGGTTCTCTTTATTTTGCTATTGTTTGAAGATGTTAATGGTTTTATTGTAACTTTTAATAAGGGTAAAAATAAATGTTCAATCCCCTCTATCTGAGTTCTGCCTTGTGATTTAACCCTCTAAACACACATGTACACTGGTTTGGATGGTTGGAAAAAAATCTTTGCAGGACATAAAAAAAATCTCAGGCATATCTCACAATACATAAAGATGAATCTATGTGAATATGTTTGGAGAGCCATTTAAATTCAGTAATTCAACAAAAATGTTCAAACTGATAAGAGTGATATATTTCAAGTGTTGGTGAGACTGCTGACTTGACACTTTAACACCCTGAAAGAGGCTAATCCATGAAAAGTCAGCTGAACAAGTTGGTTCAGTGTGGGATAAAAGCATATTAATGGAAAGTTATGTGGAAGAAAAAAGTGTAGTAGGAAATGGTGTACAGGGATAACAGCAGCCTTGAGAAGATCGTGAGACATAGCCCATTCATGAGTTTGGGGGAGTGGGTTCAAAAGGTGTGTACCAGAAGTCAGTCTTCAAGAGCCACCCAGACCTGGAACATGGGATGCAACTCTCACATTGCTTATGTGAAGCCATTTCTGAACCAGAGAACATCAGAAACATCTTACACTGTTGCTCACTGGCCCAAAGTCCTATATTCAGATGAATGTAAAATTTGCATTACTTTTGCAAATCAAGATTTCACAGTATGCAGCATAAAGTGGAGAGGCACACAATCTAAGCTGATTGAGGCTGAATGTGAAGTTTCCAGAGTCAGATTATTTGGGGAACCTTGTTATCTGCTAGAGTTGTACCTAAGTGTTTTAAGTCAAAAAACCTGTCTACAAGGACCTTAGAGAACCACATCCTTGTCTATGCTGATGCAGTTGCATCTCTTGGAGCCTGCTCACACTGTCAAAAATATCAGTAATTGGTTTAACGGTCATGGTATCAGTGAAAGGCCAGAAAAGACACCTGACATAAACATCACACAGAATAAATGGTATATTGTCAAAAGGAAGATGAAAGACACAATATCCAACAATGCAGATGAGCTGAGGGCTGCTATCAGACCAACCTGGGATTCCTAAAGTCTGATCACCTCTATCCCAAGCTGCATTGATCCCGTAATATATGCAAAAGGAGGCCCAGTCAAATATTGAAAGCATGGAAATGGAAATATTTTTCAGAAGCTTGACATTTTTGTTCAAAATATCATTTTTTTTATTAATCTCAATATTGTAGTTTTCTGAGATACTAAATTTTGGGTTTTCATTACCTATAAGCCACGTTGAACACTACTGAAATCTATATGAGTTTTGTTTTTTTAAACTAATTAACTGAAATAAATCAACAAGTTATGCATTAATTGGGGACGCAGGATACATAATGCTCCTTAAATGGTCTGTCTTTGGCTCCACCTGGTGGAGAAAAATAGGTACTGCAAATTAACCTTCGTTTTATGTTTTAAAATTTCCCCCGATTGGTGGAGAGCTGTGTAACCACCTCAGGTTCTTGAAAAACAATATAAATGTTCAACTGTCCAATAACCCTGGCCTGTTGTGAAAAAAAATTCTTGGAAAATAATTAGATGTGTTCATCGGACGAGGTGGCCGAGTGGTTAAGGCGATGGACTGCTAATCCATTGTGCTCTGCACGCGTGGGTTCGAATCCCATCCTCGCCGGTCTGTTTTCGCCTTGTTTTAAATACATTTATGCGTCATTGATGTTAATCAATCTCCTAACCTAACCTAACACACGGTCGAAGTAAACATATAGTAAAACATTAGCTCTATGGAAAAGACCTTTGTTTCAGGTATTCTCCTGTTAGATCATTCCTAGATAGAATTTGCTCCTTATATCCAAAATGTTAGCAGCTTTACCTGTGCTCATTTTGGTGAATAAACGTTTTCATCCTAAAAGTTTATCACCTTTTCTTGTTCTTGTGGTCAAAAATAAAGCAGGAAAAATATCTTTGGTATGATTTTATTTTCATCTTTAAAAATTTAAAAATCAGGAACATAAATTCTCTTGCAAAGAGAAATTGAAAAGGACTTATTTATCATATTCCTTGACCAGCAACCATCCTGCATTATGACTGTAGGAGGTGCTGTTTTCTTCTGTACTCCTAAACTCACTAAAAGAGGGGTCATCTGGTGCAAAAAATTTAAAAAAATTTGGAAAATAGTTTAGTGTCCAGAAACACAGATCAATCAGGCTAACAGAGGAAAGCTATTTGGTGCATATATGTCACATTGCATTTATTAGAGATGGAAAAAGAGGAGTCCATTTTCTGTGAGATGTAGTTCTAGACAAAATTCTAGACTTTTTTTTATTTGATTGTATACTTGGATTGACTGTGAATATGACAAAGTATACCTTTCCATCTTCCACTTTATAGCAGAGACCTAAAGGTTTTAAGCCAAAACTGACTGGTATTTAGTAAGGTTCATAATTTCAAAAACCCCAATTCTATCTGAGGTAAAGTTGCACCACAGCTGTGCCGCCAGCACCATGTTTTGTTGTGGCATTGAAGTTTCTGGTTTTCTTTGGGTAAAACTGTCATTTTTAAAGAAAAGGCAACAAAATAAAAAGCACCAAGAAAATAAAACTTATTGGAATTGTCCCCCCAAAAATAAATTTTGCTTTAAGCAGGCCATAACAAATTTTCTAACAATAATTTTCCTTGCTCTAAACACAAAAATGTAACAGTTTCACTGACAGATCCAGTTTCGGTTAGGTCACTGTGGTTTCACATTTTCTCCAACAACAGATTGCTGTTTACACTGTGCCAAGGTTTGTAATGCTGTGGATTGTTTTTGGGCTGTTCTCCTAACTGATAGTACAATGAGATCATTTTTTTTAAATCACTTGTAACCTTTCTGCAAACTATGGCTTTAGGTGGAGGACGCAACTGTTAAGAAGTTCCTATGAGGAGATAAACTTAATTCATTAGACTAATTTGAAATGAAAATAAGTGTCAACTGAAGAAGATGCTTAAACAAAGTATTAGTTTATGGTTTTGCACCCTTATACAACCTGGTTATTGCTGCTCTTTTAAAAAAAATCAGTTGCTTTAAATTCCATAGTTTCTTTGATATCTTCTAGTTTACAGTATAGTTAAATCCTATTTTAATATCTTTAATAATTTAATAAAAGATTAAATGTTCAGTGTGACATTAATAAATCTTGCCTCTCCCAACCTCGATGCCTCGTCAGGGTGATTAAAAATCAGATTACACAACCCCAACTTGCAACCCATTCAGTCAACAGCACAGGTTTGGGAACAATAGTGGTGCTAAAGGAGGAATATGAAGTTTATAATCCATATTTTTCCATTGATTATTGAGTAGGGTGTAAATATTTTCAATTGAAATTTAAATAAAAACATACATTATTTGTTCCAGATTTTTTACATTGTCTCATTAGTTTTTGAGATGACTGTCTCATTTCCTCTCAGAAACTATCTTGATTGAATGAAAACAGTTTTCCATCTAGATCTAAAAGCAGTATGAGTAATTTTGAGCTAAACTGGATAAAGGAGATCTGAACTAGTTGTAACGGATCATTAGATCCATCACCTATATATGGACTTTTATGGCTCTATATGAAGAAGCCAATCAACCATAACCTGAATAAAATCTAAACAGTCAGCAATTTGAGAAAAATACCATGACAACTGCATTAACATTGTAAAGTTTGCTTATTATACACTTAAACAACAGAAAGTGGACAAAAACCGCACAGCTTTACTTTATTTCTTTTGAGGGGGAAAAAATTAAAAAAAATTTAAATTTAAATTTAAAATTTCACATACATGGGTATCAATTTTGGGACATCTTGATTTATATAACTGTTGCACGCTTGGCTTTATGCTGCAGTATAAATTGTTGGTACAGTGTTTTTGCCACTGATTATGTGACAATTTTAGATGTGAGCTCCAAATGCCGTGGGCCGAACCTTTCCTCAGCAGTTGAGCTTCAGTAACTTCATTCTATTTACAGCCGCTCACCTCCAGCCCAGATCCTGCCTGCAGCGGTGTGGACGCGCCTGGTAGTAACGTTAGGTGAAAGTGGAGCGGACAGCAAATAGTGAGAAGGTGATAGCCTACCTGCACTTTGAGAAGCGTCGCGGTGACAGTCATGGTACTTTTTAAAAAAAATTTTTATTCTATCAGGCTGCCTGACCCAGAGCATACGAACCCTACTACTGTGACAATTAAGAAAGTAAAAAAAAAAAGTCTTTTTTTTTGTAACTTAACGATTAGACCTATGTTTTTCTTCACAAACAGGTCTATGTTAAAAAAAATATTCTTGCCAATAATTTGATAGTTGGAGGGCCCAGTTCTGTCCCCCTCCACCTTTACCCTGGGTCTGGAACAACTGAGGACATGGAGGCAGAGGCACGTCAAGGATGAGAATCAGTTCATAGTCATTATTTGACTGAGGAGAGCCAGATCAGTTTATTTTGCTAAATTGTTATTGTTAGTTAAATATTATTGTTGAGGGGCAGAGGCAGGCCTCCAGATACACACATTATATATATAAAAAAATTATTTAAAAAAAAACAACAAAAAAAAACCAACTCAAAAAAGGGCACTTGGGGCATCAAGGATGAAAGGGACAGGTGCTCAAGCCCCCTCCGTCCCCCCCCCTCTGCACGTGCCTGAATTTTAGGTACATTAATCTGAAGCCCCAAAAAACACATCCGAATGCAGAGTGCAGTAAGCAAGCTGCAACATCTATTCGCCCCGCCATTATTGTACTGTATGGTTAACATTATTATTATTTTTTTATGTCTATGGAACAGAAATATAATCAAATTCAAAGTAACGAAATTGTAGCAAGCACCTAGTACAAGTTAAATAGGTTTTAAATGTAAACAGTAAGGGAATTTGCAGCTTATGAGTCATTGTGATGTATGGAGCTACCATTCTAAAGAGTCACTGTGATGACAAAGCAGCACGTCCAGAATGCCACTCTGTCGAAGCTCACCTGAGAGGAAGCAGCAAGTAAGTCAGAGTAAAGCAATCGTTTCTTTCAGAGTTGAACATGAATGAAGAAGTCCAGCCTTCAGACAAGCAGAGCAGCTTGTACAACCAACTCCGCCTGGAGGGGAAATTAACTGACGCAGTCATCATAGCTGAGGGTGTTGAATTTCCAGTTCACAAGATCATCCTCTGCAACTGCACCCCATATTTCTGGTGAGTTGGGCAAAGTGGATACCTTCTTGTGTTTTAATAAGCAGGTGAAAAAGCTGTATTTGGTTTTAGTTGAGGACTTAAGGTGAAAATCAGTAGTCCAAACGATTAAACTGAAGGGTAATGATGAAAAATGTTAAATTATGTAAGAAAGTGAAAAAAGTGCATTTTTAAGCAAATAATGTTTAATTTTTGACCAAATATCTAAGTTTCATGACTTTCTCCCTTTTGGCATAAATGTCTTTGACAACATCACTGAAAACAGTCACTATATTGTAATTTTTTTGGATAATGGTTTAAAACTCATTTTGACTTTAAAGGCTTCAGTCACCTACACATTACCAAGTATATTGGCTGAAGCTCCGTAACACAACATTAACACCAGTATTGTTTAATAGTGTTAAATGAAAGTTGTTCTAATTTAACGGTACATAACTGCAGGAATTACTGTAAGTGAGAAGTAGGTAAACTCAGAATAATCAGTTTTTAACTTTGTTAAACCTTTTTTTTTTTTTAAAGTTTTGAATGAAGGAGTGAGAAATATGATGCATAATGTCATCTAAAACATAATCACGTTTTAATGAAATTCTATGCTGTGCTCTCTCCTCAGTGCTCTCTTCACACGGTGGTCCATCTCAGACCAAAAAGTTTTTCACATACCAGGAATATCATCTGGAATGATGCAGCTCATCCTCGACTACGCATACACAAACTCTCTCACCGTCACTGAGGCTAATGTGCAAGAGCTTCTTCAAGCAGCAGATCAGCTAAATGCACAAGAGATCGTGCGTGTCTGCTGCATGTTCCTCGAGGGTCTAATGAGGCCAGACAACTGCATCGGTATCTGGAGGTACGCAACAGTTTGTGTGCACCCTGAACTGTGCTGTAAAGCCTACTCCTACATCTTGGAACACTTTGAGGAGATTGCTTTGTGTGATGAGTTTCTGCAGCTCTCTGCAAACGAACTTGCTGATATAATTGAAAAAGACAACCTGACTGTGACAAAGGAAAGCAAGGTGTATGAGGCCATTTTGAGGTGGACTTCTCATGATCTTCAAGAGCGAGAGGCACACTTCCAAGCTCTCATGTCTAAGGTGCAATAACTAGATTTAGTTTAAATATTCACATACTCATTATTTCTTTGGTAGTGTTACTCTGGCTATGCTGTAATGCCACAGTTGTAAAATTGATTTGAAAGTTTGTTGACTTTAAAGCTGCTTTTTCTTCAAAAATAGATAATGGCCTCATTAATCTAAGACCGTACAACCAAAATTTACCAAATTTTGTTAACATTGTGTTTACTTATTATTTACTAAATAGTTTATATTAGATCCAGTTCCGAGTGACATTATTTACTGTAGTGACATTGCTATATGTTGTGACAAGAATAGACTAAGATGAGGTTGTAGTAAATCATTATAACTCAAGGCAGGTCCAAAACATCTCCCAAGATGGGTAAACGAAGTACGGTTGGTATGAGGGTCTTCATTACTGACAGCTCCTTTTTATACTGCAAAAGAAAAAAAATATTAGCACTCAGAAAATATCTCATTTGCCCACAGTTGCACATCAAACAAGTTGTCTTTTGCCTAAAATTACAGCTAGGTTACACATGGGTCATCAATAAGATAATATTTAGAGGCAAATGACTAGTATTAAACAAGATTAAATTTTTTTTGAAAAAGGTGTCGGATACTAACCTATAGCTTAACCTATGTTATTGACAAATAAGTCCAGTTAAAATAATTATATTTCTAAATTGTGTCTTGTTACATATGTCTAGGTCCGGCTGGCCCTGTTGAATATAGAGTATTTCAGAGACAACCTTCTGCCAAATGTGCTGGTGAAAAAACATTGTGTGCCTCTCCTCTCAGAAGCGATGGGAACCATGAGTCAACTTTTATTATTTAGGCCCCATTTTAGTGGCAACTTTGGTCGCCCTCGACAGCCTAACACTATCCTACTAGCCATCGGTGGGTGGAGTGGTGGAGATCCAACCAATGCTATTGAGGCATATGATGTTCTTTATGACCGCTGGACCAATGTAACCAATAACCTTGAGCGTCCTTGTGCCTATCATGGTGCCGCCTTCCTCAATGGCTACGTGTACTGCATCGGTGGTTTCAACAGGGTGGAGCATTTCAACAGCGTTCGCAAGTTTGACCCCGTCACATACACCTGGCATGAGGTGGCTCCCATGCACCACCGGCGCTGCTACGTGAGTGTGACTGTGCTGAAAGGGTGTATTTACGCCATGGGAGGTTATAATGGACACACACGACTCAGCTCAGCAGAGTACTATCAGCCAGAGACAAATCAGTGGAATTTGATTGCTCCGATGCACGAGCAAAGGAGTGATGCAAGCTGCACCACCCTTAACAATAAGGTGGGTGGTATAAAAATTAAACTGAGTTTTACGCTGTTTTTAAACTACTGCTGTAATTAAAGGCATGCAAACACAAATAGAACCACACCATCAAGTCAATTTCAAAATTCAAACTGAAGTGTTTAAATGAAAAGTGACTCTGAAATGCAAATATGATATTTGACACAATTTGGGATGTCGCATTTATCAGTTAGTGAGTTGTGCAGCTAGTGAGAAATAAATGTGTACTTAATTGTTGATTTATGTTAATTTGATGCATTGTAATCACTTAAATGAGCTGTACATGTGTTATTTCTCAAATATTTACTTAGACTATATTTTGGCAAACAATTAAATGTAACTGATTAACATAAGAAGCTCCTCCTTTCAACCTGCTTCTGCTCACCAGGTATTAGCAATTTTAAGCAAGTACAATCAACACAATTTAGTGCATGGTCATGAAGTAGAAGAAAATGCATACATGGTTTTGAATTTATTCTGATACATGTAGTGCTATGTGTTATACAGTATGTGTTAACCCCCTTTACTCTGATACCCTTGAATAAAATCTATTGCAAACTATCAGTCTTCGGAAGTCCCTTAATCGATAAACTAAGTTTACCTGCATTTAATTTCAGGCATTGATTTTCCAAAGTACATTACTGAACAAATACAATTTTCAAGACCAACTCACCAAACTGTCAAGTTGTGCACTAGGTTATAAACCAAAAAACAATACTTTGAGCATTTCAAAAACATGGCCGTCCATCTAAACTGACTGGTATGCAAGGAATGCATTTTTCAGAGAAACAGCCAAGAGGTCCATGTTGGCTTGGAAGAGCTGCAGACTCTAGAGTTCAGGATGGAGAAACTATTGACTATTTATCATGCATTCCCTGAGAACAAAGCAGAACTGAACAACAAAAATGTAACTTTTTGGCCAAACTAGCAGCCTTGGGAGTGTCTCAGGCAGGACATTTTTGAAACACTTATGGACAATGTAGCCATGTGCTACAAAATTGTATCTATTTAGTCATGGGTATTGTAGTTACCTCTAATATTTGCATATTTTACACTGTACTTTCAATATCGTAGATAAGAATTTTATGCAAACAAATTACAGCTACTCATGTTATGGTCACAGCTTTTGAAGAGGACTGATATGCCTTACAATAATGATTCTGATGATGATGCAGATTGTGAGACAGTCACTCTGCTCAGAAAAAAAATATAAGAAACCACCTCAGATTAAGTCACCTCAGCTGATGAGAAAGTCTCATGTGGATATTACTTTTTGATGAATAATAACATAAGAAATAAAATAAATAGCTTAAATTAGTCAGAATTATTTTTGTGTTTTACGTATTTATGTCAATCTTTGACCTTCACATTGTGAGTCACCCACTTTGTATTCCACCCCTACTTTTCGGCATGGTTTTTATTTTGGTGTGACACCCCAAGATCATCACTGGCCCCCATTTAGCCCTCTTTCAAAACTTCCTGGATACACCCCTGCTCAGCAGTCTTACTGTTTAATATAAACATTAATATTCAAGCATTGATACCTTTAAATATTTTGGATATGACAAACTAAATTAAAACTCACTTAAGGGTTAAAAACAGTGATAAATAAATATTGTTATTAATCTAAGCTCTCTTAGAGGAGTCTCTGTTTCTTTCAAATTTTATTTAGTTTTGTTCTGCCGTTAAAAAAAATCTCTCCATAAATGAAGTCTATGAAGCTGCTGTCTGTGTCATTCATTGTGGTGCGCAAAGCATTGAGTGTGTTAATGGTGACCTGGACTGGTTTGGTATTCCCCGTAGCGGGACCAGAAACTGCTGAAAAGAGCTCTGAAATATTCTTGTTTATATCTTATCATGAGTGCAACAGTAGTTATTCGCTCTGCTTCGCTTCCACCTCTGCACTACAATCCGCTCAACTTGGATGTAGGGCACAATAAAGTGCACTGAGATGTCAAGTTAGGCAGCAGACAGAAATAAAGAGATTGCTGAGGAAAGCTGTACCATGTAAACACATTTAAATCTTAAACGATTCAGCTCTCATCTGTCACCTAAAGTCTCTGCTCTAAGACCGATACGACGACTGCAGACTTTGGTCACAAACTTGTCGGACACACATGACATTAATAATTCAGGGCACAGACAGGTTGTTTTTCATCGCAAATATGACATGTATCACACCACACAGCCCTGCGGTTTTGAAGATTTTTTAACATCAACTTATCCGACGATTTTAAGTTTTTCATCAGACATTTGGGTTGGACTCTCTGGTACAGTACTTAATTGGTTCTAATCCTACCTAAAGAACAGGGATTTCTTTGTGTCAATAGGCAACTTCTCATTGGAGCAGACAGAAATCATATGTGGAGTACCCCAAGGTTCAATCCTGGGATTCCTCTTATTTAATATCTACATGCTCCCACTAGCTCAGATTATAACAAGTAATAAGATTAGCTACCATAACTAAGCAGATGATACAAAACTCTATACCACGATGTTACCAGGTGACTCCAAACCCATCCAAGAACTGAACAGATGCTTAGAACAAATCAATGTTCTAAGCATTCTAATGTTCGCGTGGATGTGCCAAAATTTTCTCCAGCTGAACAGAAACAAAACTGAAGTTATTATCTTTGGACCCAAAGAGGAACAATCCAGAGTCAGTGCGCAGCTTCAGTTATTACAGCTAGAAACTAGTGATCAGGCCCGAAATCTGGGTGTAGTGATGGACTCAGACCTGAACCTTCAGAGACACATAAAGACCGTTACAAAGTCGGCTTTCTATCACCTGAAGGACATTTCCAAGATCAAAGGACTAATGTCTCAACAATATCTAGAGAAACTCATCAATGTGTTTATCTGTCGTCGCATTGATTACTGCAACTGTGTCTTAACAGGTCTGCCTAAAAAAAAAAATCAATCAGACAGCTGCAGCTGATCCAGAACACCAGAACACTGGTGCTAGCGTTCTCACTAAGACCTGGGAAAATAGAGCACATCACCCCAGTTCTAAAAGCTTCCAGTAGCTCAGAGAATAGACTTTAAAATACTTTGGTTAGTTTATAAATCACTGAACGGCTTAGCACCAAAATACATTACAGACCTTTTGTCACTGTATCAACCTTCCAGACCACTCAGGTCTTCTGGTTCTGGTCTGCTCTGCATTCCTAGAACCACAAACAAACATGGAGAAGCAGCTTTCACTTTTTATGCACCACAAATCTGGAACAAACTTCCAGAAAACTGTAGAACAGCAGAAACACTGAGTTCCTTTAAATCAGGGCTAAAACCCCACCTGTTTAGAGTTGCCTTTGAATAGTATTAAGTGGAACACTGAGCTATATTTGCTTGATGATCCTTGTGATTTTGATGCATTGATATTTGCTCAATGATTTTGATAATATTCATGCCTATTTGCTCGATTTTGATGATTTGCTATATACTTGATTGAAGTTTTTATGATGTGAAGCACTTTGAACTGCCTTGCTGCTGAAATGTGCTACATAAATAAACTTGACTTGGTGTTGAAAATGTAACAGAATGGTTGCAGTCAGAAGCCATCATGATGAGTAATGACACCGCACATGCTTGTCACAGCAGTAGTTTAGTCAGCATGTGTGTACCTGATACTGGAGGACTGTAAGACAGTATTCCTGGCATTGATATCATTGTTATATGAACAAGTATCTTGTTATATCCAAAATTTTATAATCAGTTACTCTCCTGTCATATTTTAAAAAAGTAAAAAGTAAAACCCCAACACATGACTTTTTTATATACAGACATTTGACTTCATACTATTATGCTGTTTAAAATTTCCCAAGTGAGTCCTGTTAGCAACAGTTAAATAAATCATTCTTGATTTTTTTTTCTTTTCAGATTTACATTTGTGGGGGATTCAACGGAATGGAGTGCCTGCAGACAGCCGAATATTACACCTCAGATACCAACCAGTGGACAATGATCACCCCCATGAACAGCCGGCGCAGTGGAATAGGAGTCATTGCTTATGCAGGTCATGTTTTTGCAGTAAGTACAAGAAACAGTGCTGAAACACAGGTTAGATGTTGAACTTATAATGTGTGAGGGCTTCCATCAGTGGATGTATTTAACCTGCTCAGACTCAGGGAGGGGTGTGCAAAGGAATAAGTTTGTTATAATCATATATTTGTCCTGAATACAACTACTACTTTGATTAATTAGTAGTGTGGAGGCTACATTTTTCTTTCAAAGTGATTTTGAGGTCCACAAAAAAATATTTATACAAGCTGCAAACTGTGATGTCACCATGGTAATGGAAGACTTCAGTGTTTACCACATGCATGAGAAGTTTTCATTTGGGTTTAGATTATTGATGTGCGGCTCAATACTGAAATATTGATACCTCTGATACTAGATCTTTATGCTCTAAAATCGGTTCTCAAATCAAAATATTGATACTTCTGATACTTCAGTTATTTGAGATAATGTATACCATTAACGAAAATGCAGTGGAAAGTAACTAAACTACTGAGATCTTGTCTAAATTCTTTGGTTGGTAGGGAGCTACTTTTCCTTCAGTCTGGGTAAGTGCATAATTTGTAAGAGCAGTGTGCCGCTGATGCTTGGCTCAGTCAGTAACCAATAAAAATAAAAACCTACAAAGTATTGACAAACTTGTGCAGTAATTATGGCATTTAATTATTAAATTAAATATTTGACTGCCAATTTCAGTTTGAGTCACCCTGTATTATAAAACAGCAACACTTCTTTTAAATTTACCAGACAAATTATCTGGATTTGCATTGTTTGTATTAGTATTGGATCGATATCGCTGATACCAGCCTAAATTTTACTCAGTATTGGATCGGAAAAGAGATTAGTGGTATCGAACATCACGAGTTTGAATGAAATAATATACCAGTAGGTTCACAACTCAAGATTTATGTAACACTACAAGTATGTCAGGAAGTATCTGAAGTCAATAGCAGAGAAGGAATTAATTTCAGACAGCATTGCTTTATCATGTCATGGTATGCACAAAGACTTAAGGGACTAATTTGAACTTCAATTTTAGAATCCTCATATCCAAAACAATGAAACTGTAGATATACTAAAAACATTTAATTCTCTTGTACAAATTAAAGTAATTGTAAACATTACATTAATATAATAAGGAATGTTGGGAATTCTTTGTAGCGGTTACTGAAATCTGAAATCAATAGAAATAATTACAACTGGTTTTTGCCTTTGTGGTGAATTGCCAGGACTTTTCCTTAGGTGTTTGTTTTTCTGACTTTAGTTGTTTCCTTTGCAAAATATAACACCCTGCAGAATTATTGGCACCCCTGGCAAAGGTGTATAAAAAAGCCTTCAAATAAATCAATCTACAATCAGAATCAAAATTTTACGGACAGGGGAAAAAAACCCAGCTGGTACGATCCTGCGTGGTAAGTAGAACTTCAGAATGCAGAATGAAAGAAACAGGAGCAAAAGACAAACTAAAGCCAAATAGATTAGGAAAGTTTAAAAAAAGAACCTCATCTACAGTTTACAACCACAGCCAACATAACTACCAAATCAGACTAAATGGGTTAAAAAGGAGTCAGTAGTGAGTAGTCCCAACTTTATTGTTGATCGCTAGAAAAACTTTTGTGATGCCGGTGTTTCCTCTAGGGTGGTGGGAACATTGCTCCATTGAGCTTTGAAGGTGGTTTTATGAAGGGCATCCAGTCAGGAACTGATGTTCATTCTGGAAACCTACATCCCAAAATGTCTTTAGAGGGACTTGAATCAATAGAAAAGCAAGGATGGGCCAAAAAGGCGGTATTACCCTCCTGGAAGAAGTAATTTTTCCGATGGGCATTGTTACTTGCCTTGTTGCCCTGTTGAAATAGTCATCATGGAACAGATAAGGACCCTTGGTCAAGAGGGATAATTGCTGCCACATCTTCACAAAAACAGCCGGGGTTTGACAACCATGCACAACCTGAAGCCCCATTGAAGAACAAAGGTCTCAGATCATGAAGGATCCTCTTTCACTGAGCCACCTCCTCTGGGATCACTGTATTGTGCAAGTAATCTTGGAAACTATCACAATTGTTCATACAAATGACAAAGAATAAAAGTTTCTCCCATCTCTCAATGCTATTTCATTGTTTTTCCTTTGCTAAATGTAGTGGGAGAGGAATGTGGCTTTTGAGGTTGTTTTTTGTTTTGTTTTTTTAAAGTCTTTATCTCACAGATGTCTTTTAATGAATTGGCTTTAGTCAGCATTATAGCAAGGACCTTAACTTGGGTTGAGGATTAGTCTGTCTTGATGTACAGCCACTTGGATCCTCTGGCTCAACACAGGTAAAAAAAATTTTGCTGATCTAGCAGTTGATTCATTTGTCCCATAACCTTTAGAATCTTTTAAGAAATCTAAAATGACTCTCCTACTGGATTCAACCTTGACAAGGAAAGTTGCCTTGAAAGAGGCCTTGCTTGTGCAGCCAGCAATCCTGCCACGTTCAAACACTAAAAGCTTTTTTCCCTTGGTCATAAGGTGTTCTTGATAGTGGGAATATCTGACAGATTGCAAAATAAATAAACAGCATAACTGAAACAAATAGAATGAAGGACGGATTATTAAGAAGATTAATCTTTTTAAGTATATGTCCTTAAACTCGTCAACAGAATCCAGACCTAAGCCAATAATCATGGCATAGTCATTATTTGGATTTAGTTGCTTATAAAGTAAAATGCCTTAAAAACAAAGCTTACTAAATTTTGGCCTTCAGATCCTTTGTATTTTCTCTCCGCCTTCTACTTTGCTGCTGTTTTTTTAAATGTTGCTGCTGGTTTAATCACTCTTTAAAGCTGCAATATGTAAGTTTTACAAAAATAAGTTTTTTGCATATTTGTTAAAACTGTTACCATGTTGAGACAGTTTAACATGAGACAGATAATTTGTGAAAAGATCGAGCTCCTCCACCTCCTCTCTGAGCTGCTATTGCCGTATAAAGAAATGCACCACTACCAGGGCTGGTTCTAGACACGGATACATGAGGGGGCAGGCGGAAATGTGAAGGGAGCATCTTCATCCATACAGAATTATACTCCAGCAAATTCACTGTTATTGTTGACTTGTGTTTTCCTCATGAAACTGGGGTATTAGCTAAAAGCTGAAATTAAAAAAGAAAATCGGATTCAGAACGGCGACGATGAAAAGATGTCAGTTTATGGAACAATCTTGATAGTAAGATAAAACAATCTAAATCTTTTTCTACATTTAGAAAAAAACTGAAAATCATTAGGATGAAGCAATATGGTGTTGAATAAGCAGATGTACTGTTGTGTATTTTTTGTGCATTTGAATTATGTCTGTAATAGTTTTCTGAGCTGAATAGCTAATTTTCTTTTTTTTGTGAATATGGGGCAGATATAAGGTTCTACTTCTTTCTGCTCCTTTTCATTCATGATTTCTTTTGTTACATGAACTATTCATATTTATTATTGAGCAAATGAAATAAAAAATAAAATGAAATTAAATAAATTTTGTCCAACTCCACAAAAATGGATTTACCTTTGTCAGGCCTCTATCCTAAGACCTGCCTATCTTGGGTGTCCAACTGAAGCAAAGCTCCTGCTGGTGTAGTTCTTAAGGTCACTGAAGCACACAAACCCCCTGACCACGATTAGGTGGCAATCCCTCAAGGGAGGAAACAGAAAATAATAATAAATAATAAGAAGGAAAATATTAAATTATTAAATATATTATAAGGAAGATTTTCTTCATCCAAGATTGAACAACCAACACAACATTTATCTTATTTGATGGTCATTAGTCATCTTAAACTAATTTGAACCTAATAACATCATGCAGCATTAACTGAATGGAACTCCTTTTCAAAAAACAATTGCTGTTTTGCTATGAAGTTCAATATGTATTTATCATAAATGCAGAAACACACAGAGCTCTTTAAGAACTGCTAAATCCTGTGAGAGTGGAAAGTGAGAAAAGCTTACTGAAAATTGCTGTGATTATTCTCAAACAGCATAAAAACTACAAAGTGGGAGGGGCTTGAAAAGGGTCTTTCACACAGGTCATTTTCCCCAGTCTGTGTTATGCACTGGTCACTCACATCTGTCTGTGCTTATGTGACTGAGAAACGCTTCCACTGACAGGCTCATATTTGGAAATGAACAGCAAAGCATTCCCCAGTTGATTTAACAAAACAGATTCTATAATTGCATCTGTTCTTATAGTTAACTGTTTATAAAGTGTCTCACAACATGAATCGCTATTATGAATTTCATGGAGCTTTTCTGCTTCCTCAAAGATGACCGCTTCAGCTTTTACTCTCAGTGAGAGAGAGATCTGTCAGCCTACTTGTAGGCTCATTTGCAAACTGATCGCTGATTGGTCGTTTACTAGAAGGAGCAGGGGAAGAGGTTTGGGCTCTCTGGTGACTGCAGACACACAGGAGAAGATCACAGTAGGTGGTGAACAGCAGAACCTCAGTAAGATGTTCAGTTATTTTTGACAGGTTTGATTTGAGGTGGCATGGCATTTGTTTGAGGGGGCATTGTCCCCTCTTGCCCCAGCGTATAGCCGGCCTTGAGTGCTCCCGATCTAAAACAACCAATCAGAGCCAGGAAGGGTTTTGGTCACCCTCATGTACGTGCTACTAAATGTGCTTATGGCAGAAAAACAATTTACCGTTCCAGGAAAACTGTTTATCTGCCGTCGTCGGTCACCATACTAACTAGACTTGGCATTCGTTGCAGGCTATGTTGTGTTGAACCAGCTGTAGTGTACCAGAGAACAAGGGAAGGCTGTGAGCGGTGCACGCATGTGGGAGATTGACAGCACTAAGACCTTCCTCTTGGTTCTGATTTGTTGTTTCAGACTGAGCTGTGTATTTCTGCAGTTATTACTGGGAGCACTGGGAGAAGGAAGGAGGGCTAGTTTTTTCGCAGATTATGTCTTGTATTATACTGTCACGACATAATGATAATTGTAACAAATATGTAAAAAACATGTTTTTCATAAAAGTTACATATTGCAGCTTTATGGTTTACTGAGGTACTGTCTTGTTGACCACTTGAACCAGCACACTTTCCTTCTCTCCAACAGGTCGGTGGCTTCGATGGCAACAGGCGTCTGCGCACTGCTGAGGCCTACAACCCTGAGACTAATCTCTGGACGAATGTGGGCTCCATGATTACCACCCGCAGCAACTTTGGCATCGAAGTTGTTGAAGATAGGCTCTTCGTTGTTGGGGGCTTCAATGGCTATACCACTTGCTATAACGTTGAGTGTTACAACACCACAACAGATGTGTGGTCTGAGGTCTGCGACATGGAGGTGTTCCGTAGCGCCCTGAGCTGCTGTGTGATATCCGGACTCCCCAACATGGGTGATTACATTGTCCCTCGTGATACCCTGCCGCTGTTGCCAGAGGATGAGGAGGAGGAAGAGGACGAGGAGATGGAGTAAGGAGATTGAGGCATCCTTTCCAGTGCCATCATCTAAGACAGGCACAAATGGAACATTACATAATTAAAAAATATTCAGAGCATTAAACTACATCTGTGTAGACCTTGTAATTGCTTTTTACATATACATTTGTATAAGTATGTTTGTTTCAGCGGGCTTTAAAGCAGGCTGTTTTGTCCTCTATTTGGAGGAAGTTACTTGATATGACGATCTCTACCCACTTTCGAGGCGACACTCTGCTCAATGTAAACACAATCAGGACCGAAGTACAATAGGGCTGGGCCGACGGCGGCCAGGAAGCGCCCTGGAGTGCTATTTTTAACCCCACAGTTTCATGCATTTCAACATGAGCGCACATTTCAAACAATATTCTTTGCAATACATCCTCTTCAACAATATCAGAATCTATATCTTGTTAAAATGAGCTTTCAGAGATATCCAAACATTGAAAATGAAATAAAAGAGTAAATAAGAATATTAAATATCAAATAAAAAAAGAAAGGAAAATGTGTAGCTCTTTCTTATAACACAATCATTTCTTTTTCGGTTCTAAGAAACGGTTCCATCACAGCTTAGATTTCACAAATATAAGAACATGAGCTAAACGGCAAATCTCCAACACCAATCCATAAAACATCAGAATTTCCTTCTGCAATATCAAATACCAAGCAAATTCGTGTTCACAGATATCTTATCCTTATTATTAAAACTGAAAATACATATTCATATATATTGCACTGTTTACATTCTTTGCAAGTTTGTTATTCACATTATGACATAAATTTCTAATGACCCCATTATCTTTTTTTTCATCTCCATAAGAATAGTTTTAAAGCAGTGGACTCTGGTCTCTGCAACTTTGTTTATTACAGGGTCATTGCCTAAAGACATGAGAACTTCTTTCTCAGCTCCTGGCTCTGCTTCTGACACTAAATCACACTTTAAAAGTGGTCATAATTCTAAGCAGAAATCTTCCATTTTTACAACGTCTTCTGATCAGTTGAGTTCAGGTGTAATGAGCTGAACCATCTAGAATCTCAGACCACTTTTCATAAAAAGCAGTTCTACACCATTCTCTTCATTATATTAATCTTAATAATTTTCACTCAAAGAGTAATCCTACCTGTCCACTCTGGACTAGTGGGCTCATTGCTTGTCCTTGGTGATGTGTCTTTTTCATCTGACTGAGGGGCTAGAAGACAATTATGGGGCGTCACATCGTAAAAATATTTTAATTATACAACATTATGTTATTTATGCCAGAAAACCACACAGTTCATTGACTTGATTGAACAGTGGTTTGCCTGACCCATTTCATCGTCCTTATTTGATGTTACTAACAGCAAGCTCGTTCTTAGAAAAAGTTACCAATTTTTGTACATTTAGCTGTGACTGTTTCCAGAGTTTTCCTCTTTCCCTTCTCCGTGCCACTCTTGCTTTTTCTACTTTCCATTTGTTTAAACATCACTCACCGAGAGCACTGACGTGTTACGTCAGGGTGCATCTCTGGAAAAAAAAAAAAAAAAAGGAAAGCTGCCATTGGAGGCATGTTGTGACTTTTTGCTCATATGCTGCTCTAGTATGGTAATGGTTTACATCTTTGTTTATATAGCTTATAAGAAAAGACTGAGACAATGCAGTTCGAGTCACTCCCATACGCATACATACAACACATCCAAGCATTTGCATTACACCACTGATGCTGACAGTCGCATTCTATTGTAGTTTTTGTTAACTTGTATTTATCTTTAATAAATATTTTCCTTATGCACCCTTAACCATGGCATTGTCTCCCGTTTTTGTTATGACCCTGAGCCAGTCATAACATTATATTCAGTTACTAAAAAGCTAAGGACAATAATAATCAATCGCTGTTGATTCCTAGTAGATTTGTAGTCATAGAAGGTAGTTTTGTCATGACAGACACAGCACAGCCTTCGTGTGCTGTGTCTGCTGGATATGTAGTTTCGTTTAGTTCTGCAGGATCTATCGCCTTGCTTCAATCCATAAACCAGCTGGACTCATTCCTCAAAATATTACTTGCATTATTCCTGCCACCCTGCTAACATCTGTTTCTCTCCTCCCCTCAGATAAACTGAAGTCACTGGAACAGTTTCACGTTATTTATTTGAATAAAGTGTCAAAACCTTTTTTCAACCTGAGTGGTTTTTACATCTGGGTCAAAAAACTAATGTGGAACATGGTGAGTTAAGGAGCATGTTGTAAATATTCTTTTTTGTTTTTTTCTATGAAAAAATACATAGACTATTGAAAAGACCTGAGATACAGCCTTAAGGAGAGGACGTCTCCATACACAAAATGAATGTACCAAAAACAGAATAATACCATTGGGCATCTCATACATAAGCAAGCCAAACGAAGGAGAATACAGGGCATCTGGCACAACTAGCAAGCTAAATATTTCGGTCGTACACACAAGTGCATGGTTTAATATATTTTACTGGTTAAAATACATTTGATATTGGTCAAAAATGCATTTATGTAGGATGTCTGGCAATTGAACTGGTTTTGTGAGTAACAGAGTGACATACAAAAATCCCCCCACAAAATAATGGAAAAGACAAATTATTCACCCTTTAATATTAATTTAAAACACAAAAATGTTAAGTTGTGATATTATATTATTATCCTCCTGCTTAACGGTGCGCCTCTTAATAAAACTTTAAGTAAAAAACAGCTTGTAAAATAAGCCTAAGCAGCTTTAAACGCAATACAGCAGTTTGACCAATGAAAATAAAGTCTATAAAACAAGCTTTGTTCTTCTCCAGCAACTCTGTAACAACAGAGTGCAACAGCTTGGCTAACAAAAATAAATAAAAATGATTGCTCTCACACCAAACAGACAAGCTTAGTGCCTCACTGACAGCTCAGTGTGCTGTGTCATTTTACAGCCCTGCATTCAATAATTTGCCAAACATGAGCTTTGTCACACTCCAGGTAGAAAAACACTGGCCAAGGCAAAAGAGCCTAAATGTTTGTTTTGTTTTTTTTTCCCCTGTCATTTTCATCCATAAACTTCTTAATTAAAATATCTACTGTTATGTGTTCCTCTCTCTTACCTGTTGGTCTGCTCCTGTCTCTGCCTCACTTTGACTCCCTGCAGCAAGCCTCTGATTTCTCTGCATGACGTGAATGTATTTACAACAGACATTACATATAGTAATGTGCAGTACCAGCATGTGACTAAAGTTTAAAAAAAAGAATCTGTTTAGGATTTTATCTTACAGAATGAGGATTTTCAGTAACTGATTTGCAGATGTGTACATTATGCATCTCATATGCTCAAACCAAACCGTTGCAGTTAAAGTTTTCACTCATTTATTTTAAGACCTCACCTCAAACTCTGTACCATCCTCTCCTTTTCGCTGCTGCATTACTGCTCCTAAACATACAAAATGGATTTAAAGATGCACATCTAAGGTACAGCTCCTGAGCATAAAGGTGGCTCATCTTAGTGTTAAACGGCAAAAAAAAAAAAAAAATAAAAAAAAAATAAAAATTCATTTCACCATATAAATGTGTGTTCCAGTGCAGTTGATTATCATAACCTAACCCATATCCTTGTAAATGGCTTGGAAATATTAAAAACAAATACTGAAACGTTATCTTTAACAACAACAAAAAAAATCCTACATCAGTCCTCACTTGTCAAGTATGATCAGGTGTTGCTCTTGTGTTGTGTAGCCATTACTCACACTGACATCACTCTTAAAAAACAAACAAACAAACAAACAAACAAAGTAAGTCCTGGACCTGTTTAAGCCTCATTATGATGAAATGAGATAACAAAACATTTTGGCTAGTGAAGCTAACTTTTCGACAAAGTTAACAGTTATATGATGGACGAATGAGCATTGCAGGATTAAGACGACAGAACCAAAAACAAAATTGGTGTCAATATATGAAAGTAAACTAACAAGACGTTATAAACAAGCCATATTCGTGGCAACATTCCCGGGAAAGGGCATTTTACCTCATTCAAAAGAGGTGCTGACAACCCGCAGTTGCCTCCTGCCTGCCTCCCAAACACTCCAAGCCCTTCAGAGAGAGAGGGGGGGGGGGTGCAGTAACATGACGCCGTGTTGCGCCTTCAAAATAAAAGCACGCTAGTTAAAGAATTCAAAATCATAATTTTCATAATATTCATAATATTCTTCACCACCGCAGTGAAATTCTTGGGTGAGGGAAAAATGCCTGTCTCCAGTATTGTGAGAGTGGAGTGGGGGGGGGGGCACACGTCCCCCTTTCCCCCAGGTTCCTACGCCTATATCCGTACAATTTATATTTTACAAAAAAAACGTACATCTAAATGTACATTTAAATTTTACATTTATGCTTTTGCAGTACACCTAAATTAACAAAAATATCTGTTCTCTTTTTATAGAGTTGTAGGTTCTACCTTTCACCACTTGAGGGCACTCTTCACACGCTACTTCATGTTCCACCCCTTACACATACACTTACAGGTGAAGAGTAAAACTAAGACTAAAGTGACCTAATGTCTGAAATACTACACTTTAATGATTTAGTAAATATGGTAATGTTACATATTTACCCCTGAAAAGGACTTTTGTTTCATTTTTCCTTGTCAGAGTTATGTAATATTGATTTAACAGCTATAATTAAACGCAGCATTTGTTCGCGCTGTGATTGGATTTATCAAAGGGAGGTAGGCGGGACATTTCACTGAGATTGGTTTAACACTTAACAACGTGACGTACTGCGTCAGTCACGTGGGTTTTAGTCCCAAATGCACATTTGTCAGATACCGCGGATTTACCACAGATCTACTTCGTAGTTTTTAATTGTTTCCGAGTGAAAAGCGAGCTGGGAGTGTTTAACATGGGTTTAGAAGCCTGGTACATGGACGACTCAGATGAGGACCAGAGGAAGCCCCACAGACTGAACCCGAATCAGCCTGTCTCCCTGGACGAGTTGAAGAAGCTCGGAGTTTTCTACTGGAAAGTAAATACACACATTCCTCAGCTACTGCTCAAGTAAACAGAAGCACATTCTGCATAATCATGTTGCCACTCTGGCTCTTATAGTGACTTATTATACAAACCAAAACGTCCTCAGCAGCTCTCGGTTTGCTTACTTTGTATTCCCCTGTCCCTGCAGCTGAATGCTGATATCTATGAAACCGACCCAGAGCTGGGAAAGATCCGCAAAGACCAAGGCTACTCCTACATGGACATTATTACAATTCAAAAGTACAAACTACCCAACTATGAGGAAAAGGTAATTCTTGAGCTGCACAATGTAATGATCAATTAACTGAGAAGCAGTTTTACTGCTCTGTACTTTTTTTTACTTTTATAGGACTAAAAAAATATGTTGAAGTAGTTCTTGTCTTGATTACAATTTTTTTTCAACTTGTCTTCTTCAGCTGAAAATGTTCTATGAAGAGCATTTACATTTGGATGATGAGATCCGCTATATCCTGGACGGGCAGGCCTACTTTGATGTCCGGGACAAAGAGGACCGATGGATCCGAATCGCCATGAAAAAGGGAGACTTGATCACCCTGCCGGCCGGCATCTACCACCGCTTCACCCTGGATGAGACGGTACATCTAAGATTTACCATGTCTGTTTGCTTAATAATTTAGCTACTGTATACAGGGGGTAAAATAAGTATTAAATACATCACAAGTAGAGAAAGAATGGGTCTACAGAACCTTCAAGATTGGAAGAATTTATGTGGAAGAATGGGCCAAAATCACACCTGAAGGAGGCATCTTGAACCCATCATAACCAACAAAGGCTTTTGTCCAAAGTACTAAATACACCTTTGTGAGCGTGTTTTACACTTTCCCCCTTAGTCATTCTGTTGTATTACACAGAACTTAACTTATATGTGTGGATTGGATGGGTTGTGGATGACAAGCAGTTTTGATTATGGAGATAATGAACTGGAATGTCGCGGTCAGGCTTATCTGAGAGCTGTGTGTTTGTTTTTTTTTGTTTTTTTAGGACTACACTAAAGCCATGCGGCTGTTTGTCGGAGAGCCGGTGTGGAAGGCCTACAACCGGCCGGCAGATGACTTCGACATCCGGCGGAAGTACGTGGCCTCGCTGCAGGGATCCTGAGAGGGAGCAGATTCTCTCCCGACTAATAAACTAAAATCACTTCCTTCAGTAGGTTTACAAGAAGACTGATGAGGAAGATGGAGAATTTATGAACGCTGGTGATTCAGGATGAATGAGATCTTCACTTGGAAGGCATCAGATACTCAGTTGTTGTGGTTTACTGTTTAAAACATAAGATGGTACTTTTGAAGAACTCACTTATTAACTTCTTTAGATACTTTTTGTATTTCAATAATGCTTCATGTATCTGAGTTTGAGGTCAAGAAGTTTTAAGTAATTTCACTAAAAGCAGACTTCTTTGTCACTAGCAATAAGACGAGCGCCTTCACTTGTATGAAATAAACCATGCGTCTAATTTCTCATTCCAAGCTCAGGAAATAAACAAGATGGTGTTTGACAGATCAACATACATTTTAATTACACTGGAAATAAATCTGCTGCTCATAATGTTTTTTTATTCTATTTTTAATAATTCCAGCATGTTACTGTGATACAAGAGATTTACTTAGGATAAAACAGCTCTCTTTATATACATAAATATGAAGACAGAAGAAGAAGAAGCAAAAATCAATAAGATAATCAGACAACGCTTCACATATGTACAACTTTGGATTGCAAATATTTGTACATTTCTGTTCAGTGGGAAGAAGCCGATGCAATCTGTGGGGCTCGTTAATTTTCACTGCAGGAGTGATGAAATCTAGTGGTAATCCTGTAGAAGCTGCATTAAAAAGTTTAAAGTTTATGGAGTATGAAGTTCAGAATAATGTCCATGCCTTGTCTCACAATGAGCCAGCAAGTCCTGTAGTGTAACGATGCGTTCTCCTGACTAAAAGTTCCTGAAAACTGCTCGTTTTTTTCCCCCCCAAGTTTGAATTTTTCCTTTAAAATATATTTACTGAGAGGAATGTTTGGGAAATGTTTATGGTAGATTTGACAGCGTGGCCTATTGTGTCTTTTTGCATTAAGTACAGACATGGACCGTTTCTCGGTTGGCCTCGTCATGACCATCTTTGAGGAGAGGGTCGTGTGACAGCTTAAAGAGACGGGACTAAAAAGAGTCACACTGCAGACAAGCAAAGAGGGGAAAAAAAAAAAAAAAAATCATGGATGTGGATCCGACTTTATCAAAGTTTTAGTTAAAATTTTAGTGCAACCAGAACATTTCGAGTTACGCTGCACACAGACGAGCTATACAACCTGCTGGATGGAGCAGAGCTAAAGAAAACCTCACATAGCTGTATCCCAGTAAGAATGAACCATAAAAAAAAACAACAACTTTTAAACGATAACACTGAAGCTTCTATCTGATCGGTGTCTGGATGTAGAAAAGCTGTTTGCACACAGTTTCTATGCAGCCTATTTAACTTCAGAGGGTTTTTAGATTTGGGTAAGTAAGGAAAGAAAACACTAGAATTACCGGACTTTATTTCTTATCCTTTTGTCTCAAAGTCTTTTCCTTCCATCCACTCATTCTTCCACCTTTTTAATCAGCAAGTCAGTCATCCATCCATCTTTTTGCATATCCATCCCTCTTTCAGTCCAACCCCATTTATCTTTTTGTTTATACATGCATGCATCCTTTTGGTCGTCCATCTTTCTTCCTTTCTTTTTTCTCTGTATTCAAATCCTGACCATTTCGGAAATTCAGTTTTTATTATTTATATACTTTTAAAAACTGTCTTAAAAAGAACTGAGAACTCTCGGTATTTTGGGCCTGAAGAGTCTGGAATTATGTGGAGGAACCCTGTTTGCAGAGGAGAAAAATATGTAGTGACAGAAAAACAAGTTGGTTTAAAAGTAAAGTCATCAGTGAAACTTACAGCCAGATTAATCCAGCAACACCATCACATGACCATCATGATTTTTTTTTTCCTCCTGCACATTAAGTGGTCTAAAAAAGCTCATGTTGGGAATTTTTTTTTTTTTTTTTTTTTTTTTTTTAGCTTAAAGCCAGACATTCATTCCCTCAGTATTTATGCAGAGCTGCTGCACATACAACAGAACAAATAAGCATATTTGCCCCAAATTCTTTCAATCTCAAAATGCTGTAAGTAGTAGGAATGTTTCTGGGTTGCTGTTCACATGACAGGAGTGCTGGATCACTTTAGTGCAATAAAAGCAGATCTCAAACACCCCCTTTTAACATCTCTGAAACAGAACAGCTAGTATTTGCTTTGCTGTCCCATAACAGCACGGCTTAGTTCCTCCCTGAACACAGAGCTTTAGTACCCATCATTAACATGGGGAAGCAGCAGTGTCCTCTCCCAGTTGTCCTGCTTCCTCTCAGACCAGTTTGAGGCACTGTGTGTTGAAGCTGTCCCCCTCCCTGCAGGCCACGGCGTCCAGCAGCGCCTGCTTCTTCTGCGTGCTGCGAGATGACTCCAGTTCGTACATTGTGGTCAGGTTGAAGAGGACGCTCTCATGAAGGTACAGGGCGGGGTCCTGCTGCACCAGGCCCTCCAGCTGGCCCAAGGACTCCTTTAGCCGACCCAGGTAGAGGAGACACACTGCTGCGTTGTTATTGGCCTGTAAGAAAAAAAAAAAAAAAAAAAGTCCATTCCACAGAAATTAGCTGGATGTTTCAAAGATGTTCGAAATAAATTTTTGTTGTTTCCAGTGGGTAAAAAAAAAAAGAAAAAAAAGAACGTTTGAAATAAAAAAAATCCAACCACACTAATTAAAGCTTCTGAAGTGCAGATTCTGACAGTTTATTAAATATAATTATACTTACAACTGGATTTTTTGGGTCAGTCTTTAAAACTTCAAGGAAAGTTGCGTGTGCTTCAGCGTAATTATTCTGACTGAGGTAGACAAAGGCCCTAAAAACAGACAAAAACATGTTACTCTCAGATGTATTATACTCACAGATTTAACAACAGGTAAGTCAAATGTTTTATCAATCTTTTTATATGCAAGGTATTCAAAAGTTAACCACTGCCCATCTCCATTTTGTTGCTGCACACTGCTGATCAGTGTTGAAACTAAAAACAGCGCCACCTATCTCTTTTAAAGGCAGTGCTGTTTTGCAACAACACTTGACATTTCTTTCAAGTAAGAAATCTGCAGGCTTGCTAACGCAATCGCTTGATGAATTAATTTCACATGAAGGCAGTTAGATCTTGTTATCTGTATAGTTGTTTAAAAAAAAAAAAAAAAAAAAAGTCTAAACACCATAAAAACATGTTTGTTTTTTTTTTGTTTTTTTTTTTACTCAAGTCATATTATGACAATTTCCTGTAGAGCAATTCCTAATATTTATGTTCAGGTAAAACATGAGATGACATGAAATCCTGCATTTTTACATTGCAATTTTGTGCATCTTTCTTTCGAATTTCATTCCAGTTAACGTCCAAAGTCGGTCCTCGAGGGCCGACATCCTGCATGTTTTAGTTCTCTCCCTGGTCGCAGTAACTACCACCTCAGCATGTCAATGTGCGACAGAGGCCTGCTAACGAGCCATCATTCGATCTGGGTGTGCTTGAACCAGAGAGCGATCTAAAACATGCAGGACTTTGGACACCACTGTCCCAGTCTGTTGAATGTACAACATGGCACACACTGCCACCTGCTGGTCACACTGCACAGACTAGTTTATTCACTGTAATCCAGAGGATGGATTACTATTTTTAATTTATACTATAATATTTTAAAATGTTTGGTTCAGATTATTTTGTAGTTTTGTTCATTAAGCTGTTGCAGTGACTCAAAGTTCAGACCTTTTACTGAAGTAATCATTAACATGTGCCAGTGTTTTTTAATATTCCCTTCCACCTCAGGGCAGAGCAGCAGAAATGTTATCTGCTGTTTAGCTGTTCAAGCACAAATTTGCGTATACTGTCCCAGTCTGCATGTACCTGTTCATTAGAACACATGTAGCGTGACTGAGGTTACTCCCTTTCATCTGGTAGGCTTTCTCCACATCCTGGAAGTATCTTTCTGCAGTTTTCACATCTCCAATCTGGGAAACAACAAAGCAGATGAACATTAACTGCTGATCTATGTCTGTGCCTGAAAAAAACCCTATACTTTAAGAGCAGAAAGAAAACAGGAAGAAAAAAACAAAACAAACAAAAAAAAAAAACATTGGAGACAAACATAATAGGATGTAAATGTTGTTTTATAAAAGAAAAGCATCCATTCTGTGAGCTTTTCAGTCGGTTTCCAGCTGCAAGTTCTTACATCTGTGACTTCTTCTCTAAAACACACAGAGAAGCTTATGGCTGGTATTTACAGTAAGCTACAATATAATATAAAAATAAAAAAGAAGACTTTTTTCCAGAGACTACCAGCAAAGGATCTGGATCTGAATCTGGAACAAAATGCTCTTTATAACGTTGCTCTGGTTTTGATAACAGTAGGGCTGCACATGGTATCGCAAATTTATCATACTTGCAATACCACTCTGCCTGGACTGCAATAAGTGTTTGCTAATTTTTCAAGCACCATGCATTCAGGCTCTCTATGCCTGTAATATACTTGCTGATACTTGTTTAATACAGTATAAAAATTAAAAGGTGGCATTACGGTCAAGTCATTAAGCAACTACAACTAAGTTGCTTCACTGCCTAAACAGCAGAAATAACTTTTTCAGTAAAACCTTGTTGTTGTGAAGGAGCTGGATAGACGTCTTGTTTTCTGGGGTCTATGTTTGCTATGAACCCAAAGCAGAAAGACATTAACAGTTTTTAATTATTTATTTATTGCGTGTCATGTCGCTATCGCAACGTTCACCAGTGTTATTGTGTAATGCTTGTTTTTTTCTAATATCATGCAGCCCTACTTGGCAGATTCCCTAATTTAGTCGTTAACTCTGTCTGGTAGTCTACATGCAAAACCAAACAAACAAATTAAAGAAGTATTTTTACTCCTTGAAAAAGTTCAAGGAGTAAATATACTTTTTTATGGCACTATATTGACATAGCTACTTCCAGGTTCTCGTCTTTTTTGATTGATCAATGGTTCCCTGAAGGATTTTGGTGCAAAGTGATGAACCAGACCAAACACAAGATTAGAACCAGTAAATGATTCTAATTTTCATTCCATGATACATTTTTGCTGCATTTTAGGAATTTTTTTTTTGTTGAAATTCAATTAGTTCCAGTCAAATGATAAAGCTCCAAGTTGAGTTATAAAATCTTCTTCCTAAAAAGAAAAATATCCCAGTGACTTGATCTAACAGGGAAAACGTGACAGACAAAAAGTCAAACCCTACCTGTTTTTACTACAGCTTAAAGCGACCAAATATGAATTGCTGGTTTTGTCGTCTTTGCATTTGCAAATCATTTATCAGAGCGTCTTTAATAGAACATGAAGTGGATTTTATTTTTGGTCTGTTGGAGCATAAGGTATACTGTGCGAAGCTAGGATAATTAATTCTGTGTCCGGGGAGTCTTATAGTCCATTCATCCATCTGGTGATGCACAGACCTGCAAGAAGATGCGTCCAATACCACTGAGCAGCTGCACTCTCTGCTGGGGTTCATACTGGATGATGGAGTGATAGGTCTCCACTGCCAGAACATAGTCCTGAGGACAAATAGGATCCAGGAAAGCATTAAAAAACTGGGAACAATGACTAGAAAAGGAGTCAAACTGTAGTAGTAATATATATTTTGTAGTAGTGTAGAAGTAATCTGAGCAGAGTTTGTGTTTGGAGAGAGCATAATCAAACAGTTGGAGTATTAGCAGGACGTTGTGACCCTCCACCCACGCTGACGCTATGCTGCGACGCATCGCTCACTCGGTGACTTGAAAGCTGAGCGACACGACACAGAGGTCAGAGAGGGGTGTGTGTCTGGACTCAGTGTGTACCGAACTGAGAGAGAGGGCACAGGAAGAGTACCGAACATGCATGTGCATCTGAATGCAGCTTGAAACAAAACTCAAACTTTTGACTTTGTCTTTAAAATGAGTTTAATCTGGATACAATCTTTATTTCTTTATATTTTGCTTCCAAAATACCCAAAGTTTTTTTTTTTTAAGAGGTACTTGATCTAATGTTCTTCAGGCTTTTGTAAGGTCTTTTAAATGCTATCTGTAGACTTAGGCTATTTTTTGGACAGTTTTTTTTTTTTTTTTTTTTTTTTTTATGTTTCTTAAGGCACCTATCTCTTACCGATGCTCATTCTTGCATAAAAAAAGATCCTGTATCAACACATACAGACAACTTAGTAAAAAAAAAAAAAAAAAAAAAAAAAAAAAAAAAAAAAAAAAAAAAAAAAATCTGTTGCATTTTCAGGATGTTTATTGTTTGTGTATTTGTTCCCATTTTTTTCAGTTGAAACTATAAAAAACAACTTCTCCAATCTTATTATTATCTTCAGAAGCCCAGAGAACTACTGATCAGGAAAACCTAAAAAGATTCTTGCTGCTGGGAAGCAAAAGATTTAGAAAAATAAGGGAAGACTAAAAACTTTTACACAGTATCATATAAATCTTAACCTGTAAAGGAAGCTGATTTTTGTGTGGTATAATGTGATCTTTTAAAAAGGAGAATTAATAAACACTCCCCTACAATGTAAAACTTGAACGCTGAGGATCAGAAACCAAGCCTGGAATGAAGCTGAGCTGACTGTAATCTCACATCTCAGCAGTAGATGGCACTGTGTTTCTCTCTAGGGCTTGATCTGAGCCCACACCACCGCCCCCCTCTTTGCTCTCCACTCGTTCTTTCTCTGACCAAGAATCCAATTAGTGGTCAGTCTGTGGGGATTTCACTGTGAATCCACCACCAGCCTGGCATCAGAGATCTCTGAGACTCACACCCACAGTCACACACAAACGCATGCACCCACCTTCATCAGCAGCAGGCAGTTGGCCATGGAGTACATGACCCGACTGAGACGAGACCTCCATAGCTTTAGAGATGCTATAAACAGGAAAGAGAGATGGTGAAAAAAAGGGAGGGGTTCAATGACTTTCTATTTTCACTCCTATTGCTTTTTGGGTATTCCTGAGATATCCTAGTTTTCTGAAAAGCATCCACACTCTCGCTCCTCCATCCCTCTCATTACAACCAGCTGTAACACCTGGGTTATTTTAAGGCTAGGTGCTGAGGAAGACACTGCGGCACATTTCCTCTTTGTCTGCTGTGGGAAGAGCCTGTTACTATTCATCACTGTGTTTGTGGGAGACGGAGCTGAGGGAAGAGCTAATCACTCAGTGGGGTTCTGATGTGTGAAGGCAAGGCCCTGCGTTATCGACTGTCTGTGTGGGTAGGAGAGAAAGAGGACACAGCCATTACGCTGCTTTTGTTAGGAGCAGAAACTGGCTGAACTGAGGCGCCCTCATGGATACAGTCATACATGCGTCACCCAACTAATTTTCCAGTATTTAGCTCAGCTGAAGCCATCAGTAGGTGCATTTTCAAACTGATAAACAGATGCTGGAGAAGTATTCAGAAGCTACATGGCCCTGATTCTAGCTCTGAATCAAGTTGCGTGGTGGTGGATCTGGATCTGGGTAAATTTCCCTCACACACACACTAGTGCAGATGTGAGTGGATTGGCAGGATTGATTTGTATTGATCCAAATGGCGTGAAGAGCTGTAGAGAACATTTAACATTCAGAGAGAGCGGTGGAGTTGTGAGAGGCTAAACACTTTTACTGCATAGGTGTGTGGTTGGGACTGCGTGATTGTATGTGTGGCTGAGGTGTGCTGCAGTCCTGCGCCAGGTGTGCATCTGGATTAACTGTTCAGGCCTGTGACCTGACTTTCCTCCCACGATGCGATGCGGTCTTGGAACCCGGCCAGGTCGGATTCTCTGCGGTGTGTTTGCTTACCTTGCCTGTTCTCCTGTGCTAGGGTGATCATGCTGCCATCCTCTGCCAAGCTTTTCTCCAGGTTTTCTAGTATCTGCGCAGGCACGGAGGGGATTTAAATTACTGCCTGCATTTTAAATAGCACCAGCATATTAAAAAATAAACAGTTCCCAGATCATATGTAGGCTTCTTTTTAAATCAGGGTTTCTGCAGGTTTTATCAAATTAAAAGAAATATTTTTAACATTATTTTTAAAATTTAATTTTCAACAATAATTACAAAAAATAAGCTGAAGCAAATTAACTGAAGCAACTTATTTTGAGCGGAAAATAAAAACATTTATATTTTCAAAAAGCCAGTTTCAATAGCAAGAACTGGATTATAATAATAAGAAAAAAACAAAACAAAACCAACATTCAAATTTAGGTTAAACTAAATATAATCTAAGACTTGGGACAGAAAATATGGATGGATTCAAGTGAGATATTTCATTTTAAGCTTTTGAAATTGTTTTTAAGACCCTACAGAAACAATGTTTAATATGACAATAGGGGGAAAAGTATAAATTTTCAATGCCATGACTATTGGCACCATTAACAATACATATAAAATAAATGACAATGATATGTTGTAATTTCTGCTTTACTTTTTTCAGTATGTCTCGGCGCATTTCTCTCTGACTCTTCAAAATGGGAAAGACAAGAAAAATTGCTATTATAGTAAGATAGTTGGATGTTGATCTTTATAAATCAGGAACTGCTGCCCACTCCTACAATCAGAGTAACAATGTATTTTATATTTAAGAATATGTGGATTTATAGCATTAGTTATGTTGCTAAAAAGAGATTTCTGCTAATTAATCTGAAAAAAGTTATTTTTAGATTGTTATGTTGTAAGAGTTTGAATAATTAAAGTAAAAGTTTAACTTTTTTGTCCAAATCTTACTCTTTCAGATCATTTTTGTGGCCAGACTGTTATATTTAAGATCAAACTTCTTTAATGCGCTGTTATAAATTATTATTATTATTTTTAAATCCAGCATTAAATAGTATTTCATATTCATTAATGTACTGTACACTTGAAACTTTAGAGGTAAAATATTGAGTCTGGTATTAATAAATATAATCTCTGAAAAAGTCTTAAACTTAAAATCGAAATCTCAGTTTCATTTTACAATTTCCAACAGCTTAGAAGCTTTATATATATATATATATATATATATATATATATATATATATATATATATATATATATATATATATATATATATATATATATATATATATATATATGATGTTTTTTGTTTCTCATTTCCATAGTTGTCAAGACCTAGAACAAACTTTTCAAGACACGTTGAGCATTCCATAATAATTTAAGATGTCAACATTTTACAGAAGTTTAGGGACTTCTAAGATTGTTTGATGACTGTGAGGCTGTGGTCTGGTTTGTGTGTGTCTGTACTAACAGCAAGGCAGACAGTTTTGAGGTTGTGCAGGCGGTCCAGAGCCTCCTGGGGTTTGGCCAGGTACTGGGGAAGCTCAGCGTGCAGCAGCCGCATGGAGAAAGGCACCATTGAGCCTGGATGAAAAACAAAATAAAAAAATAAAAAAAATGGGTGGAGATGGGTGAAGGGAAGACAGGAAAGGGAGGGAGAGAATGTGTGAGGAAGAGGGGACAATATGGAACGGGGTGGGATAAGAACGAACCAGGAGAGTGAAGACAGAAAGATGAGAATATAAAGCCATCCACCCACACACAGACTGTACACAGCCCTGGAGGCAGGAACCTACAGATGGCACAGAGCTACGTATGGCTGCTTATTAAAGCCTCTCATCTCTCCATCTCTGTGTGCCGCACAGCTCCATCACTCATCTCCCTGCCTCATCCCTCTGCCTGCCTCTACATCATTCACACTCTTACACACACACAGACAGAGACACACACCCCTGAGCAAAAGCCTGTATTCAGGTGAGTCCCCAGGCTTTGATCAGGGTGTCTTTGATACCGTCATCTGATCTGAAACTCTGCAAGCTACTCCATCTTTGGCTGCTGCTTCTGCCAGTGCGTATCTCAATTTCTATCTATATTCTCTATCTGCTGGTGTTCACCATCTAAAAATGGAGGCCATGATACACTCTTGTTTTCCCCCATAATACATACTGTCTGCACTTTTGTCCTGTTTTACACAGTTTTATCTTCTGATGTGATTCATTATTCAGTCTTTTTGTGTTTTAGTACTTGGAATCAGATTAAAATTTCATTTTTACCTCTCTGTCAGAACACTTGTTAGTTAGAATTTAGTGTTTTTTTTTGTTTGTTTGTTTTTTTTTTTAAGAAGTTTTTTTGGCAGCATGGATAGTTATTCCATTCAAATTCAAATGTCTAGGCATGCTTTTTTGTGAATGAATAGCTGCTGTAACTACAACATGTCTTAATTCTGTAGTCCTCATAACACCAGGGGTCCTGTCTTTTCAACACTTATAATCAGCTCGTTGTGGTTGTTGCTTATTTGTTGCTTGCCGGTTCTTTACACCAGTAAAGACACAGGTTGCCAGAGTCTCGCATCAACGTTCTTTACTGAAACCAACTGTACTCGGTTGGAAAAAGTTCTTCCAGCTTTAGCCTCAGTCCCATTACTTTCTAGAGGTTACCTATTCGTACCTACCTCATAATTTGGAAATCATGGTTCAAATGTGTATAATGTATATTACAAAATGTTAATGCTATGCATGCTCTATGAAAAGAAAACAGCAAAAGTATTTTTTTTAGGGTTTTGTTAAAGTTTTCAAACATTCCATCAGAAAGTCACTTTATTGTTTGTTGATTTTGCTGACATAAAGGTTACAAACTACAACCTTTTCTATAAAAAAAAAAAAAAAAAAAAGCTTGCTCCTTTAGCTTCTTCAGTATTTTTTGCTTATGGAATTTTGTTTTTTTTTCATACCATACTTTTTGGGATACAAAAAGACTATGGGAGGTTTCTTACTGACAGTGCGTCAGCTCTTACCTCCCTAAGCAATGATTTGTACCTGTCTTTTTAAAGGTACAAAACAGAGCCACCAAGGGCTGCACAATATATCGCAAAGAGCTCATTGCACTGCAATAAATATTAGCTAATTATATACTGTTAGTACTATGCTTTCCAATTCTCTAGGCCATAAGTATATTTGTTGATGGCTGTTGTTTAATCTAACAGAAAATGTTTTAGGAGAGCATTAAAATGTTCATTTAAAAACTACATGGTTTTTTTCCACCCACATCAGCTGTGCGGACATGAGCGTAACTCTCAGAGCTAAGACATTCCTCCTGGCTCTGATTGGTTGTTTCTGACTGGGAGCGGTACATTTCTGCAGATGGCAGTAGGGCCACAGGGAGGACGCAGAGGAGCTCGATTTTCTCACCGATTATCTGTCTCATATGATACTGTCAGAACATAGTGACAGTTTTAACAAATCTGTGAAAAACATATTTTTATAAATGTTATCTTTTGCAGCTTTAAGGATGTGAGAGAGGAACCAGAAGGTGTTTTCCACCTGGTTAAAGCTGGTTAAAGATGGAAAGTAGGCAGAACAGTAATAGAATGATGGAGCTAAGTTTTGGATATAGTTTATTTTTAATAACACCTCAAAGAAGAAAAAGTCCACAAGTCAGTTTCATCAACATGTAAAATTCTGTTTCAGCTGATTTCTACTGAGTATAAATGAATGTTAACAAAAGTGTTGACACCAAGGCAAAAAAAAAAAAAAAAATGTTCTTAAAAGGGTTTAATGTTACAGCAAGGCTTGCTGGTTGTAACATATCTCAAAAAACATCGTACACAAAAACCCATTTGGGTGAGCTAAGGTTAATGGTAAAGGGTACATATTAATGAGAACTATGATTTTTAATTTTTAAAAACTTAAAAATAACCTGAGCACTCTCAGAGAAGGCGTGAAGTTACTAGTGTCTCTGGGTTTTTGCTTTATAAACAAAACAATACCAAACATCGACACTTTTTTTTTTTTTTTTTATTTGAATGCTTGGTCGATCTCAATCCTTTAGAAGAGCAATACATGAGGCAGCCGTCTCTTAAGGCATACGCAGAATGTGATCGCGGGTAATAGATATTCGATGCAAGTGCTGGAGTAAAGACATGTTCGAATTCTGATGCCAGGCAACAACTCACGCCAGTTTGTCTCTGAACACCTAGTAGGGCATAAAGCGTTTAATATTGAGCAATGGAAAGTCAATCGGTGCTCTCTTCAGAAGGCTGTGCAGTGTAGCTTCAAATGTTGTGTATGTGCAGCTGTGTCTCTGCTGCTGCCTTCACTGAGGTAGCCCGAGGGGCGAAGCAGATCCAAAGTAATGGGAATACATTAGAGAGCAATTCATGCAGAGGAAAAAGAGGAAAAACAAAACCAAAGAACTGCTGGAGACAAGTAGAGCTGTTGGAGCTTCTCAATGATATAGTCTAATATCAAGCTTGTGGCAGAACTTTTCTTTGAATATTTAATAGGACAGTGGTGGTGTGCTTGTGTTTCCAAAGAACTTGGTTAAAATGCAGAATCTTGTTTGAGAGCATACTTTCAGAGTGAAGCGAAGGGTTTTAAAGCAGTCTTTCAGTGCGCTTATTAAAAATACTAGTAAACTTCAAGTTCTCTGTAAGCAGATTTCTTGGAAAGGCTTTTGGACAAATTAGATCTAAAAACAAATTTAGGGGGGAAAAAAAATATGGCTGTTCAGCTGAGGAGTTTCTAAGTTTGAGCATGTGGTCAAAACTAAAAGTGTATCTCCAACACAGAATGTCGATACTAAAAAAAGATGTGATGAATATGCTCATACCTCTCCTCCCAGGGTAAACAGTTGGATAGTACTCATAGTAAAGGTCTGGTTGGTCGAGGTTGCCAAAGGGTTCGAACTCTAGTTCAGCATTTTGGAAGAGGTTCAACTTGGTGAGAAGAGATAGCCGCACAAACCAGAGCTGGAACACACATAAAACAAATAAGTAAATCAGACTACAATAGGATTTAATAGGTAAAATTTGTCTTTTTTATCAATCTGAAATAACGGTTTTTTTCTTTCAAATTGAAAGATCAATTATTATACATTCAAAAACACCAGGTGTTTCTCTTTTTCTGAGCGCTGTTTATTGTTTCTATCAAAGATAAAAGACACTTCACCAAAGGCCAGAGAGAAAAATCAGCAGGAGCTACTACTTGAATGAAAAGGTAACTTTACTATGAGTGTTACTAATCTACAGGTATTTATCGGGGCACAACATAAACAACAAACCAGATTTACAAAAATAAAGACAACAGAAAAAAAACAACAAAAAAACAGCTGTTCTGACTCTACTGATCAGACATTAAAAGGCTTTGGCGAGAATCATGGAGAATCATTGACAACTTATCAGTCACCTAGGAGCTGAAAGCTGAAAGCTTCCTCAATCCTGGATAAAGTTTCCTCAACCTTTTTCTGATTATCGAGCCAACTCTCTCTCAAAAGATGAAGACAAGAGATAAGAAAAGGTTTAAAGTCAATCCCAGTAAGGTCCTTTCCTTGAGTCTCATTGTGACCTTGAATCTCACTGTGGTAATAAAAACAATCCTGACTATGCAGCAGAAGACTTCAGTCTCTCCTCGGTCCAGCAGTCACACACTAGCAGTGTGCTCTAGTGCCTCACCACTGTCTCTTGAGACGGAGAAATTTTGGCAGAATGTCTTTTAAGTCAACTTTGGTGATCGCTTCACGAGGGCAGCAACAGTTTATCTCTCTCTACAAAGGGGTTTGTGGCTGCGGCCGTGCTTGGTCTGATGCGGCTTTCAGCAAAAGGGAAGGATCTTTTAGCGAACTCCCAGACATCCGAATGCAAAAACATGAGATGGCTACTCTGACAATACACTGGTGCCTCCCTAAGCTTGTGAACTAGAAAAGCTTTTCTTCCTTCCAAAAGTCCATATCACATCAGGAGAAGCAAAGCGACCACCGCCCGACACAAGTACCAGAAGGGATTAGAGAGAGTTAGACATTGAAACTGTCATGGAAAAAAAACAAACAAAAAATAATAATAATAATGAGGTATTAGGATAAAATAAAATAAAATAAAATAAAAAAAATAAATAAATAAAAAAAATAAAAAAAAAGGTTCTGAATCAGATCATTGAATAAACCATCATTGTAATTTACTGTGTAATTATATATTCAAATATGGGATAAAAATAAGAATAGATTCTGTATTTGTCAGCTAGAATGAAAGAATACTTCATGGTTTTATTCTGAGTCTGTAGAGAAACCAAAGGTATTCAATTGCAAAACACAACATACTGGAGGTGACACTGTGCAAGACCTACAAGGGGAATGTCTCATCCTGGGGGTACCTCTGTGCTATTTAACTACATTTACTTATTCAAAACACTTAAGATGGTAATTGTCCATTAAGATGTGACAGAATAACAATATTTCAATCTCAGAATGACAATAAAAATTAATTCTAAGAATGTTTTACTGCTGCTCTGTTTGATCACTTTGTGCATGAACATGTTGTGTCATTAGTATTTGCTAAAAGATAAAAGTATCCGATCAGATAATTAATAAGTAGTGAGTGAAAGAAAAAGTTAATGTGCTTAAGAATGTAAAATGGCAAAAAATATATTCTCAAGCAGCTAAAGATCAAATACCAGCAACGCAAATGCATGACAGAAGTGAATTGAAAACATCAAAATAAACACTGAAGTAGATTGCTGAGCAGTGCCACTTAAACATCGTCTGTAATAAAATACAGTCCAACATTTGCAGATGTACATTAGGAGAACAAATCCAACATTATTGGTCCATTTTAAACCAAACACTAAATGTGTTTTATTTGCTGCTAAAGGCCAATTAGATTGAAGTGAATTAAAATACTTTTTCTGGCTTCAGTCATCTCTGCTACCCACAGAAACACAAAAATCGATTGGTACAATGGATGAATGAAGAAAAGTCCATACCTGCAGTGAGTCAGTGGTGTGGGAGGTTGGCTGGCCAGCCTTTCCGTATCCCTGACCGTGAGCTGTCAACAACCGTCCCGTCAGATCCACGGCAGCCCGCCAGTTCTTAGTGCTCTGCAGAGGAGAAGAGTCGCAACATGTCAGGGGGACGCCACACTGACTGACTGGCTTTGTTATGAGTCATGCAATTCGTCTGAAGCAACATTTCTGCTTTCCTCTAATGACAACTTTGAAGTGCAATAATTCCATATTACAATCTGATCTTAAGACCCTCTCTCTCATTTACATCAGTGCATTTGCAAAGTTCGAGAAGTGTGAATCCAGAATTGAAAAACCTACCTCTTTCTTTATTTTTAAAGCTTATTTTTTTCTGGGAAAAAAAAAAAAAAAAAAAAAAAAAAATAAAAAGACCAGAAAGAGCTCCTGAGCTTTTACTGTCAGATATGTTGAAATATTAGATAAATGTCTGGTTTGTACAGGAAAACCGCTCTGGATCAAGGAGTGGTAAAACAGAAGAGAGGTTAAACAAACTGAACTTTTAGCCTAAAGTCATCCTGGAGGACAGTTATCAGACTGACACAATGCCAACTGTTCAGGTTTTATAAAAGCCACAGTTTTCCTGATAATCTGACAAAAAAGGTGATGAACTTTATCATTGCTGCCATCGTCACAGGGTGAATAATTTGGCCAGAAGGAATTATAATCTGTGTTGATGGTTGATGGAGGTTTATTACAATATGTGGGTTTTTAGCCATAGGAGTGAAGAAAATCAAGTTGTTCATTTTTAAGCCATAGCAATAGCAAAGACAGCATATTGAAGCTAATTTTAATCTAAAAAGGGGCAACAATGAAGCCAGAGTCTTGCAGTTTTTTCTTTAAAATGCGTTTAGCTAATTTAGTGTTTTACCCCTTGGGTCTAGTCAGTAGTCCGAAACGTATTTACCCGATGGTGGTTTAAAAAAAGTATTTAATCAATCAGGTATTAAGAAATAAAAAAAAGAAGGAAAGACACAAAGAAGGAAGGAAGGAAGGAAGTGTACCATGTAGGAAGGGCATAAAGTAGGACCAAGGGACAAAATATTTAGACTATGGTATATAAAACACACACCTTGAAACACACATGTTCAAAAAGTCTTAATCTCCTTTTTCCAGATTTTTTCTTTTTTGTTTGTTTTTAAAAAAACATTACTGTAACTTTCAGAACTTTGAGTTCTTATCTATTTGTTTCGTGATCTGATTTCAGAAAAAAAAAAAAGTTGTTTCTTTATGTCTAGGTAATATAAAAATAATATGGTGAAAATGAATTAGAGAGCTGCTTAATTACATTCAGTTTATGAGGATGGTAATGCTGGAGATAGATGCTAAAAATTTAAGTGAGCCCCAATTTTATTTAGGCTTCTTCAGACAATCATCTCCACAGGTAACCCAAAGTACAATTCACATTAGGTCTACCATTTTAATCTTCCATTTATTTTCTATCTTTAGCATTCCAAAAGTTAAACACAGAGTTGTTGTATGGAATGAAAACATGATTGACATATTTTTTAAACGACAAACTACAAAATTATCATAAAGGTAATATTCAAAGTTCTATTTATTTTTTTGTGGAACAGATGCAGAAGTATTTGTGCCCTTATATATTTCTTCTGTTGTTCTTTTGTTTGTTGCACCTAGAGCAGATCATCATGAGAACTTCATGTGTTCACAAGTTTAGAGTTATCTCTGAAACTCTAAAAACCAACCGTGGTTCACAAAGGACTCGCTGATTTTTGAGAATGTATAAATGTAGGTATAAAGAATGTCAATGACAACATCACTGGATCTATTCCTGAAGTGTAAAAATCACAGCAAATGAAACAAAGGCTGTGTTTGCATGCTTGCTGATGTACAAGCCATAAGAGCGCACTAAAACCCAGAGAGGGAGTGAATATGCATACAAACACACACAGACCCAGATATTAGCAGCATCTGCTTCCACAGGAGGTGGTACAATACAGAGAGGGGGAAAGAAGAGGCGGGGGTGTGAGAGTCACCCCACCCCATCAGTACACATGACAAGGTCAGCTTGCCGATTGGGTCCTAAGTGCCGCGCCATTCATCACAGCCAGAGAGCTAATTAGGAGACAGCGAAAGAGAGAGGGTAACTTTCTTTCTAGTCATCTTTATTGCAAAACTCATCAGTGTTTTCTTTGTCGCTCTCTGTTGTAGATGCTCTCTCTTCCCACTTCATCCTTTCTTCTTTTCCATGCTTCTCCCACACTTTGTTTTCCCTCTATCTTCCCACTTCCTATCCCTTTCATCATGGTCTAATTTTTCCCTCCCTCATCCTCCTGCTGTCATTTCCTCGCACTTTGCTCTTTCCTCGTCCCACCCTCCTCTGCTCAGTTCTCCTGCCCTGCGCCAGTAGCTGCACTGCCTCTGAATCTTCATTAGGGGGGGAAATGAAGCTGAAAACGAGGAGGCAGCATGGATGGCCAAAAGCAGCTGCACTCACTCACACACAAGCACATCCTGCTACAGTACACCGCTGCCCTGCCACAGGGCATAAAAACAAGACAGGTGTGCAAGCGTTTGTCTCTAAGTGTCTTCGTGAGGCTGGGATTTAGGCTGATTGATGTACAATAGCTGCATTCCTCAACATACACAAACACACAGAGTCGACACGGAGGGATAAAGGGTTCAGAGGCGGATGAACGGGATGTGGATGAAAGAAATTTGACCAACATTAAGTGAAGAATAAAGGCTTTAAAGCTGGCTACAGGGGGGAAACAAGCAAACCTATAAAAACTAAAACAAGATCTTAGAGCCAAGAAATAGTGGGCAGCAAAGTGGACAGCAAAATGTGGAGGAGACAGTTTATGCAAAAGGACAAACAAGCAAAACAGACAGTCAAAATTTAAAAAAAAAAAAAAAAAAAGCGCCAAAATCTCAATACGTGAACATCAGCTCAGTCCTTATGCAATGCTGCAGCATCCCACCCTTGCATAACTCAGTGCTGTGATATTATCTTACACCACCCTGTAATTTCAGGTCTTGAACCAAACATTAGAGACGAAAGAGGAGGTGGTGATTTGAGTAGCAAGAAAACGGCCTGTATTGTTCGAGTGGCAAGGTGACAAGGTCAGGACTCTGCTGAAGATGTAATGTGAGCGCCCTTCGAGTGAGATAATAACAGACATCTGAGACTCGCTGTGATTTAAATTTGAGCAGGCTGAGGTCTGACCTCACTGATGAAAAGAAACTATACGAACAATCACAGGCGGGAATGAATCCAGATGCTAATCTAACATTTAGAACATAAAGGGTCTTTGCTCCTGCTGCCAGCATTCATTGCAACGTCAGATATAACAATTCAATTTCTCAAGGCCAATTTGGTGTGCTTGCCTTATTCCACAGGCCAGATATAGCCCACTTTATCTTTTGGGGTCAGACTCACTAAAACTCAGCCACAGAGCAGGGTTTAAACCAGGCTGACTTTCTCTATTACAACACAATTTGTCTTCATTGATTATAGCACATTGTCCAATCTGAGAAATCATTTGTGGAGCATTAAGAATAGAATTAAAAGAACAAATCTAGAAATGGATGGATATAAGAGTTATAAAGAAAAAATATATATAGCACAGAGTACTTTTATTTCCTGAGATTGTGCATCTTTGTGTTTTGGTGCAGACTAAAGGATGAATGAGGTCCATTAGTGTGTGGACTTGCTGCTGCAGGTCTTATGAGGAGCAGCTCGAAGTTGCAGTATTTTCTTTTTATTTCCAACTTAATCTTTGTTTAACCAACTGAAGAAAAAGAACCTATTCTGTGTCTTTACAACCAGTAGCATACATTTCAGAAACATTCAGAACTCCTGCACAGCTCTCATACAATCTAAATAATTAAGGCTGAACAATATATCACAAATATATTGTCAACATCAGTGTGTGCAATATTCATATCGCAAAAGAGTGTTTGGAGTGCAATAACTGTTGGCTAATACATTCCAAATGTTATGAACATGTATTTTACATGCTAATGTAATATTTAGCCAGTTGGACAGGGTCTCACAGCAGCAGATGCTCACACTGGACACGGATGGGATTATCCAAAAATGATAAAGATCAAAGAGCATAAGAAGCAAAGATGAGAAAGAGAGGAAAGTAGAAAAAAGACAAATATTACATCTGATATCATCATCACAATATTTACTAATATCATTGCCATTGCAAGATTTTCTAATATTGCGCAGCCTTAAGAATAATCACAACACAGTAAGTACTAGGGGAAAAAAGGTGAGCTACTGTCCTTCTCGGTGAATTTGTTCTTTTTTGAAATGATTCCAGCTACAGCTTGAAATGACTTTACAAACTACTTATTTCTTCAGGTAATTATCAACAAAATATTAATTAGCAGCACTAAAAGTTTTAAAAATAAAATTGTGGCTGTCAACAAGCAACACAAACAAACCAGAAGTTAGATAAACAATTTGGGTAATGCAGAAGTGCAAAGATGTGCAGCAAACAAGAATTAGAAATAAAATGATGTTTATGCATGAGGTATTTATAGTACACTGTAACGAGTGGATACTGACTGATAATGTCGCTGTGATCTAACACAGAAAGACTGAATTGAACTCTAGCAAGTGAGTGAAGGTAGAGAAACATTTGCTACACGAAACTGCCTTTAGTGTTAAAAAGATGCTTCTAAACAATTTTTATGTAAAAAGAACTGAGTACCATCTGCAGAGGTATTTAACTTTTTATGGTCAGTAATGTTCTCTCAGAAAACATTAAGTAGAAATGTTACCTTTAATGTAACCAATATTATTCATATGTATAGAAAACAATGCTGGGCCGAGTATCGAGCCCTAAGGTGCAGCCTTAAAGAAGGCAACTAATACAGAAACAGAACATGGTCCAGCTTCAGTTGAACAAATCTTTGATTTGACATCCCTCCTTTTCATCCATTCACAAAACTATCAGATGTCAGACAGAAAGGTGTAAACAACACTCCTACAACACTTTACCAGTCAGAAATACATCTGAGATTTAATTATGAAGTATACTCAGATGTTCTGCCTTCTGAATGAAGAATATAGGCTGTTAAAATATCTTAAGTTTGTTAAACTTTGTTAAACTCTGGTTCCTAGAGGTGAAATATACATTGTAGTACTTCTGGTCCACTGACAATACATATTTACCCCTACAAGTGAAAATATAGAGAATCTCTGGAGAACAGTTTAAAGAATCACCATAGCAAACATGACCCTCTGTTGACTATATTTCATTTAAAGAGAAATGTTGAATGAATTCTTCATGCCATCAATTCCCTCTTTGTTAAGACCTTTGTGACTCAAAGGCTTGAATAATTCCAATTAACAAAAATCAGTGGTGAAATCACAAAAAAAAAAAAAAAAAAAAAAAAAAAAAAAAAAAAAAAAAAAAAAATCTAAGCAATAGACTGATGGTGATTAATAATTTAGCACAGCTTAAATGACTTAGCAATAATTCTTAATCAGCTCCGTCTCAAAAGAAATAAGCAGGCATTACCATGGTGATTTATTGCGAGTCTTATTAAATAAGAAGCTCAATATATATGCTGAGATTCTTTTTGTCATGTCTCAAACTGTGTAGGAAAGTGAGATTTTAGCTTGTTTTAAAGGCTGGTGTATATTTGCATGAGTTTAAAATACAACAAAGACAAAGAAAATTAAGCAAAGTTATTAAGGAATTGAAATGTAGCATAGCTACTTAAAATAATATCTTACATAGAAACAGAGTAAATACTTCCAGTATGTTTAAAATTATATGAACCAAGCCAATTAGTAATTAACAAGTCTGACTAAAAATCAATGGGTCACCCCAACTCTGACACACTCACACACACCCATGCAAATGTGTGCAGTAAAAATGTGCACAGATAATGTCCTCCTTCACTCCCTCAGACACACAAATACACATAATTAGTTTCTTTGCGAGTTTAAAAGGGGTGATGCTTTTTAATTGTGTTGAAGATCAGAAGTTCAGTGTGTCTATCCTTTGGTGAGTTTAAAAAAACCTCTGCATAACAAAGCCTGATGAACAAACGAACGCCCACTTGCTCTGTCTCACAAGACCTGGAGCCTCCAGGCGATCAAACTTAAAAGGGCTTCCTCACACCAGCCCTGGTTAACACAGGGAGTTCCAGTGCTACTTCAATTAAGCTTCTGCATTTTGGATTACACTGAGGCTGTGGGAAAATATAGTAATATCCTATAAGTGTATGCCAGTCATTGGCTAACTCCACTTTGAAGCCTCTGTTGTTGGCCTACGGACACTTGAACCAGGGGACCGGTACTGCCCCCCAGTTGAGGGATGGTTACTGTGCTGATATGCAGTTCACAAAGCAGTCGTTTTGTCTCCCACAGGCAATCGCTCTGACTCTTCAAACAATATCACAGAGAGATGGTGAGACACAAGACAACATAAAACACCACGTAAATACACTGTGCTTGCACATAGCTTGCAAGAAAACTCCCAACAATACTCCCCAAGTTGGCTCAACACTGCTTCATGTTTTAAGTGAGGTTCCTCTGGGTAACATCAACCACTGATTGAGTTGTGGGCAACTGGATAGTGCCTGATGGTTTGCTTGTCAACAGTAAAGGCATTTCTTATCCCCCTTAGAGAGTGCTGCTGAGAACAGCTTTCCTGTGTGTCGACCCTGATCTGCAATCAACGTCTCCCAAAGTATGCAAGTTTTTAAATCAGTAACGCACAACAGAGGTGATGACGCTAGTTGACATGGAAACTAAACCAGAAAATCTAGTGAGTAAATAGTAAGAGAAACACATACAATCATAAATACAAAGTTATCTATAACTGTTACACTTTTTCACATTTTGTCACATTATGGCCTCAAACTTCAATGAATTTTATGGCATACTACATAACCAACCAAGATACAGTAATTCACTCTTAACTGCCGGCAGCAAAAATCACTAAAAACCCCTGAAAAAGCATACCCAAATTAAATCAGCTGCTGTTCTTGAACCCTTTGGAGTACATTTAAAATATTGGTCTCTCTGTGAAGACATGTTTTTTCATCTTCACATTCAAACATGTTGTATCTTTAATTAGTATGTAGCTATTAAGTTCACAATACAAACAAATTAGAATTTTTTGTTTTGTTTTTTTGGTTTGCCTGAATTTTTGTTTATTTTTATGTAACTACATATGGAGTGTTGAAGGCATGGACTGGAAAATAAAACAAAACTGTGGAATGAAATGTTGTCTACTTGTAATTCAAATTTGATTTAAAAAAAAAAGTTCAAAAATGACTAATCGGGAAAGGATTTTGTGTGTTGAAGTCCAGGCATTATCCACATTGATCCATTTAGAATCTTCAGATGTATCACAGTGGCTTCAACTCTCCTATTCTTCAACATACAGTCATCAATGAAGGCTCTAATGAAAGGTAAAACTCAGGAGTCTTCTGCTATACACAGTTCACTGATAGTATGACTGAAGTATAATTATTGGCATATAAACACAATAAAATAGTAAGTTACCTTTTAAGAGCCCTCTCACAGGTTAATTCACCAATAAAAGAGGTTAACTGACCAACAAAAATCTGAAGTGTTGTGTGCACTGTAGTCATCCCACTATGATAGCTGCAATCGATTGCTTTCAGAAGTCACCCAAATTATGAAAATGAGTTTACAGGACGACTATTTGTGAATTTACAAGTAGTGTTTGTAAATACTACTTGGAAGTGTATCAGTGTTAGTTTTCCCTAACACTGATAGTCAATTAAATTATTGGTCTTAACTCCAGAGTCGGTGGCAGCTTTGTCGGCAAATAAAATCCATCCTGTTTTTTGGTTGTTTAAAAACAAAAAGTTCTGGTTTAGCCACTGTTTAATTGCAGAGATGCAGTCAAAGAGAGAATGATGTGGATTACTGCATCCTGGTCTTAACAGCAAATAAATCTGCAAATAATCTGCATAACAATGGAATCTGACACTGTTCTGGGTTATAATTGATCCAAGTGACAACATGTATAAGGTAAAAACCAGAGGCCTAAAATTGAACCTTGTGGCACCCCACACAGAAGAGGAGCAATAGCGAAGGAGGGTCCATTTAGCACGACAGAAGGTAAGACATGAACCATCTTTTGGTCTGCTTGGAATAATAAAGTTCACTGAGTCTGGAGCTAAATGCATGACAATCCAGAAAGAAAATCTGAAAATTCTGTCCCAGTCTGACAGTGCCGGTCAAACTCGGGCAGAGGTAATACAACAACCTTAACCTTTAGAGCTACAAAGGAATTAATAGATGAGGGTATATTTATGTGTTTCCTAGTCCAGGGCTAAATTCAAGTGAAAATCTGAGGCAAGACTTGAAAAAGGATATTTACAAATGGACTACAGCCAATCTTGCAGAGCTCGAGCTATTTTACAAAGTAGAATGGACTGAAATATCATTGTCTTGATGTGCACTTAAGAATTATGGACAACTTTGTGTTGATCTGTCTTATAAAATCCTAATAAATTATACTGAGGTGCATTTGTAACATGAAAAAATGTAGAAAAAGTTCAGGGGGTAGGAAATCCCTGTAGTTATAGCCTCATTCATGTGGTCCTTCATCAGAAATTTCATGAACCTACATTAAGTCTTTTTCAACACTAGAAAATGGGCAAAAAGATATCTTTGTAAAGGAGAAATAGCTGGTTTAATTTCAGCTATTTCTATTAACATTTCATAACATGCAACTTTAAAGTGTGCACAAAGCCTCCTTAATAGAAAGAGGAACACATTTTATGGTGTAAACTGTAAAAATGTTAAGATTTTTTTTTACAAAGACATTTCCAGCAGTCAAAACGACATACAAAACAGATTAGGATGATATGATCCAAATGCATCATAGCAATTTTAAACTATCACCCTTTTTTATTCTAGCAAAGCAGGTTATTTATCACCATATTGAAATCAATGTGGTGAGCAAATTGAAATCCAGCTGCAGGCCTACTAAATATTTAGCACCATATTAATAAGGCTGCAGACTTCTCTGTCAGTCAGCTCAACCGATGTATTATTGTGCAGTAGTCTATGCCATGGGGACTAAATGTGAAGCACTGGCTTTAAGTCCCATACACCAGCATACTGGCAGTGACATACCACCATAAAGTGTCATATTCAACTTCGACATTTCCTAAGCCTTTTCAATCAGGGTCACTCTGAGCTGTCATAAGCCACTATGTTGGTAAGCAACAGGGTGAAGTTTACCTGCATTTGCAACAAGGAGCATATGGCTGGAGCCACTGTACACAGAGCAAGGTGAGAACAGCTACTGCTAAGGTTTAAACATGCCCTTCAGCACAACAAAAGCTGACAGTGCGTTTCTCAGACCTCAGCCTGCAAGTGTAACTAGTGGTGGAAATGACAGCTATGTAGAAAGGTTATGATAATGACAAGTAAAGGTTAGAGCAATGATATCAAAGTGCAATGCAGCAGCTGGGTCATTGGAGTCATTATGAGGAGGCTGTCTGAACAAGCCAAGGTGGGTCTCTCTCTTTCTCTTTCTTGCACACATACATACACGCTGGCCTCGGGCCCAGACAGCGTCAAACTGTGGGAGGAAGGAGAGGTTAGATTCTCTGGCGGGCAGCAAAGAGGAAAGAAGGAGAGAGACAAAGATGTAGGAGAAAGAGGAGAAGAGAAAGAGAATAGGTGGGTGATTGCTAATGAGGGGGACAGATGAGGCCAGCCCTGGGTGGTGCTGAGCCAGAGACAAGCTCACTGCTGACCACGCCACAGTCGGGACAAGAGAGGAGACTGAGGTCACTGGAAGACAAAGAGAGAAGGCTAGAGAAGCAGACCCGAACTGTGCATAGATTATCCGGTGTCATCAACAACTACAGTTCCTTTATATCCCCAAGGATCAAACAAACATGCACTTTTAGGGATTTTTTTTAATCACTTGCAGTGCTGGTCAGACAGTTACATAATCTTGTTATCAGAATGAATATTATGTTTATTTTGGACTTTTAGTGATATATTCAAAGTTTTCTGTTTTCAGCAAACAATTTGAAAGATTTCTTAAAAACATTACTTAATGAAGTGCGTAATTTTTAATTCACTGTGGTTCTTAAATCCACAGAGGGTTAAGACAATGCATTCAGGCTCAAATGTATAACAGCGCTCCAACATAAATGTTTAATATAAAAGTTTCTTATCTTTCCTTTTTTTTAATTTTTCAGACTTCATTACAGGCTCCCCTTAAACATTTACTACAAATTAAAGATAGACATTTGTACAATGGTCTGGAAATACATGAGCAACCAAAAACTAAAAATGGATGCAGAGAAAGAAAGATGTACGGGATAAAAGTAGGGCATAAAGAAAGACAGAAGGAGAGTAGGTAAGAATAAAGGACACAAGAAAAAAATAGAGACAGGATACAATGGAAAGAAAGAAGAAGGGGGAAGGAAACAAGGAAGGAAGGGCACATGGAAGACAGTAATGATGGACACAAGGAAAGAAGGGAAAAACAAAAATTACTAAGAAGCAAAGTAGAAAAGAAGTAAGGACACATGAAATGAAGAAAGGGGGGAAAGAAGGATAAAAGGAGGGAAAGGAAGAAGTACATTAAGGGACTGTAGGACACAAGGTCAGAAGGACAATCGGAAGGAGAGGTGTATGACACACGGAAGGAGACCAGGAAAGAAGAAGAGAAGGCAAGGAAGACAGAAATACACAAGGAAGCAAAGACTAATAGAACAATGGCAAGAAGGAGGGAGAGATAGATGGAATAGAGGTAGAACACAAGCAAAGATGGAAGGAAATAAGAACACTACGAATAGAGGGAGCGAGATAGGCAGGCAGGCAGAAAGAAAGGAAACAAGCACTGAAGAAGGAAGACAGAAAAGAAAGCAAACAAAAAAGAAATTTAATTTCCCACGAATACCTTTATGTTGGTTTAGTATGGCCATACAATGTTTCTGTCATGATTCTTTGCTTTCAATTGCTGCTATAAAACAGCAGCACCACATGATGCCACCACCAGTGTGTTTCCCAGTTTGCATGGAATTTTATAGCTCTGTGGCTTTGAGCTTTTTAATATCGTTAAGCCTTGTTACGGTGAGTACAGGAAGCAGTTTTGTTCTTTTTTTTCCCCAAGAACCCCCTTTTCCAAAAAGTATAATCCTTTAAAACATCCCCGGAGGTAAACAGTAGTAATATTTTTAAGCATTTTTCTCCCTTAAGCAGGTGCATCAAGGACATCTTATCAGATCTGTACAGCAGTGGTAAAGTTTCACTCCAGATGAAATTTTATCATCAAGAGAACTACGTGTTCCTGATTTCATCTATGAAATCAGATCTCCAGATTTATCCAAAGAATGCACAGAGAGACAGAGAAAACGCCGTTTTTAAAGTCTGCCTGTTTTTAAGATGTCTTTTTGTGTGCTGTAAACATGTGTGAGTGCATTTCTGAATAAAGGAAGCACTGATGGTGGCATTGGGTGCAGTCACTCCAAGACTCTGCAGCATGACTCACTCTGCCAGCTCATAGCAGGGCTCTGCAACGAACACACATGAATGCAGCCTTATTAAATGAGTACTAATGTCACCCCAGCAAAAGGCCATAAATAAAGGAGAATCACAGCTGACAGCAAATATCAAATAATGTATAATGTCATGAACTAAATACAAGTCAGACAAGAATGTTGCTGCTCAATCAGACCTCTGTAGAATGGGTAGAAGGTACGAGAAGGGGTTGTCCCACGTTTCCGCATCATATGATTGATTGGACGTCTTGACCCATAATCTGCTTTTAACGGCCAGCAGCATTCTGACATGTTCATTTCCCTGTCTGCGTATGAGTAATGGCGTGTGTGAGTGCATGTTCTGCTTGCTTGTGCACGTCCTCTCATATTCTCATTTTTAACCTTCCCTCCCAGCTCTTTGAGATACATCACCTTCGGCAGCTTTGATCTACGAGCTTGTTTGATCTCAGAAGTTTAGAAATTTCATAATTTATTAGTAAGTAAATCAGTATATTTCAAAAAGAGAAGGCAGGAGATGGAGAAGGCAGATGCTGTCTGATCCATACATCAGCAAAAGTGATCTTGATTAGAAGACCGAAAACGAAACTATGTATATACGTTTTAAACAGATCGTCGGTTCAAGCCATGGGTGTATGATCATGTTACAAAATGGGGGAGAGAAGCAGGAAAGATAAGAAAGATGCGTAATTTCACCAAACCAAGTCAATCTAAGGCTTTCCAGTGAGGTTCAACAGTCTAACAGAAAGAGGTGTCAGTGTGCACAACTCCAGAGTGGAAAAAAAGGGGGGGTAGATGGGTGCACGGTTCTGACGAATCTAAAAAAATAAAAAGGTGAACCAGCTCTCCATGGTGTTTCTAAGTTCTTTAATTGGGCAGAATGGACACATTTCGGCTACATGCCGTCATCAGCTTGTTACGGATCCAAGAATAATCAATGTATATAGAGAGGCCAGAAAACGTCTAAGCCAATCAGAGGCACCTCAGGCAATCAGCCTGTGTGGAACTCTATCAGTCTAATCAGTGACGCTCAGACGACAAAACTTTTTTGAGGTTCAACAGTTTACAATTTAAAAACAGCAAGCTGTTGCTAACCAGACAACTCAACAGCAAAAAAGATACTTTTGTTAGGACAATATTGGACAATGGACAATATTTTAAAAATATCAATATTGCCTAAACAGACATTTCATAGCGAGCCTTCAATTAGGCGTAGCTGAGTCAGCAATAATTTCAACTAATTTCAAACCAGCAAAAGGTCTCTAAGGTAGAGCGTCTCCATTTCTGTTTTAGCCGAATTCTTATGCCATAAAAAGGGCTTATTAGAAATAAATATATCTCTCTTACAGAATAAAAATACTCAACATCAAATATTGGGACTGTAATGGACCAGTCAAACAGCAAGTTTGACTTAATATAAATGCCTCAACAACTTTTCAGAAGTTAGAGCAACAGACAAAGTTTCAAGCTCATGTTTCCGAGGTTTTTACAAGCAATAACCATTTTACTGAGCACAGAGAATTCTCCTGTTTTCAGGACTTTTAGAAAACAAAATTGTATTCACAATACAGTTTTTTTTATTAATGTGTCTTATGTCTAGTAAGTGGGTTAACAGGAAAAAAAAAAGCCTGCCACAAAGTAATGAAGAATCAAATCAGTAGCCTAAAACATAACACGATTTAGCTTCGATACTCAAAACTCAGATAACTGTTAAAGCAAAACTGTGAAAGAAAAGTTTCAAACTGGGAGTCAATTTTTAGCAAGCTAGCAATTCCATAGCTCAACATCGACAGATTCATTGTAAAACACAAGTAGTAACAAGTAGTTAAATAGAATGTCCACAAACATGTTGGCTTTTTTTTTATTATTAACATTTGAATAATGACTAAATCCATTCATACTTCTAAAAAACTAATACTTTTTTTATCTGTGTGGGCTGCAAACTATCAAGAAATCATACCTTAGATATGAAATCTTAGCTTAACTTTTAACTTTTAACTTTTTTTTTAAACAGGATTTTGTCTTGTTGACAACCACAAACTTTAATTTATTACATTGGGATTTTATGTTATAGATTATTTCCAAGTGATGCATAATTGTTCATTGGACAAACATTGATACATGTTTTTTATTCAATTTGTATACAGAACATTTTAAGATGACAACCCAGCATAAAATCCAGTGCAACCCATTGCCTTCAGAAGTCTACTAAATCTAAGTCCACCTGCACGTGTTTTAAAAATCAGTATCAGTAAGGTCTCAGTTTCAAGCAGTCACCAGCAACGCTGATATTTTGCTAATTGTATTTCTTACAGTCCCAACAGCTACGCTAGATTTTACAACTGCAAACCTTCATCAGTTTCTTTTAGGATAAAGTAGTATCAAAGTGTCCAATAAGCCCTACAAGTACATTGTCAGGTACAAAGTCATCTTTGTTTATGCTTACAGCCAGTTGAAGCCCTCCTCTGTCTCTATGCATCTCACTCACACACACCACTACTTTCTTTCTTTGCCATCTCTGCTGTAAGGCTGCATTACCTTACCAGCTCCCCAGCTCTCCCCTTTCGCTCCGCCAGTGCTCCTGGGAGCCACCCACACCAATCAGCAGACGGCATATGATCCTCTCACACATACACTCAAACACATGCACTCACCTACACCATACAGTGCAGTGGAAGGGAAACTAAAAGTACCAGCTTGTGTGTGTTTATATATATACCGAGTCCAGAAGGCCCTTGAAATATGCACAGCAGTCCCATGCATAATACATGGGCACAGCAGGAGAAAAGAACTTGTGAGCCGAGTGGATCTCTGCCTCTCCATCTCCTCACTCCACCCCTCCCTTTCCACTCTATAACACTGTCTGCTGAAGCTGCTGTGCATATGTCTTAAATAACAACTGTCTCTCAGGGTCATGTGTGGGTCATGAATTGTGATGGAGGAAACGCATCAAGGCTGGGGTGGAGGGGTTGGAAAATGGGTAGACGGCAGCAGGAAAAAGGAATGAGGTGAGACTGCACGGTCGCACAGAAAGTCACGCATTTTTATGCTCGGCAGATGAAGAACTATAATCTGAAGTGAAAGGAGGTGAATGATTCACTGTTTTCAGTCAGCTGAGACCAAACCTGGTGGCAGTTTCAGCAGGATCACTGACGTTTACAGGCTGAGTGTCCAAAGGTCAGACAGTCTGTAGATGCCACAGAATGCCAAGCCGTGGTAACTTACTGCAGCTTTGTCATTTACCTCCAGAAAGTGAAGCGCAGCTGGATGACAGCTCCTCTGCTTGAGTAATGATGTTTAGCACCAATACTTGTTGAGGAGCCTTACGTAAGACTTGCATATTCTCCAAGTCAAACATCTAAAGTCTGCAGAATGGAACAAAACTTTTCAAAGTTCAATCTGGCTGTGTCTCTTTGGCTAACAACCCAAATGATGGATGAGTCCGGCAGCTCATTACATTGTTAAAATCCAAGGTGCCCTTCAAATAAGAGAAAAATCTTATAGAATATCCTGCTTCCTGAAACGCAAATGTGTTTTTGGGATAATAGGATTGTCACTGCCAATTAAAATGATTAGAGTTCAGCCTCAAAATTTAAAAAATAAGTTCGGAATAAAACGCAAAGTATTTTACTTTTCCTACAATAGAATAAAGGCTTGATAAAATATTCACATTTTGTATTTTTACTGGGATTTTTTGTGACGGACCAACACAAAGCAGTGCATGAAAAGAAAAGGATAAATGGTTTTTTTTAGACAAATAAAAGAATTAAAAAAAAAAAAAAAAAGTTTACTGTGCATTTGCATTCAACTAATTGAAGCCAATACTTTTTGAACCACCCTTCAATTAAATTATAGTAGCAAGTCTTTTAGGGGTTGTCTCTACCAGCTCTGCACATCTAGAAACTGATATTTTTGCTCATTCTTTTTTGCAAAATAGTTCAGATTTTTTCAGACAGAATGAAGGGCATCTGTGAATATAACTTTTTTTTTTAAGTCTTGCCAACAAGAATCCCAATTTGGGTCTGGACTTTGACGGCACCATTTCATTATGTGTATATGCTTTGATCTAAACCATTCCGCCTTGTTCTAGCTGTATGTTTCAGGTTGTTGCTCTGCTCCAGTCTAAAGTATTTAGTGCCACCTATCTTCCTCTCAACTCTGACACAATTACTTATCCTCATTGATGAAAAGCATCCCTACAGCATGATGCTGCCACCACCACTATGACGATAGTGTGTTCAGAGCAATGTTGAGTTTAGTGCAGGTACCTAAGGCATCTTCTTTCATGTGTTTGTCCCTTAGATGGCTTGAGGAAAACTGCAAACAGCTTTTCCTTTGGCTTTCTTTCAACAGCAGGTTTTCGCCTTGTGCCACTTTTCAGATTCCTTATTTGTAAGGATTTTTGAAACACATTAGAATTATTTTCCCACCACTTCACTATTATACACTGCTATGTGTTGATTTATCACATGTCGTCACGGTAAAATACAGTAAAGTTTGTTGTTGTCCATCACAACATTCGAAAAAAGTTCAAGGGGTATACAAGCTTTTGCAAAACACTGTCTAGCCAAATAATTTCAAGTGAAGGAAAAGTGCATTACAACTATAATTTTGTTGTGACTTGAAAGCTTTTCACAATGTTTGTTCTTTTAGATGTGACGCTTCAGATTATTCATAAACGAAAAGACTGTAAACCACTTACAATGAGCTGTTTGAGGCCGATGAAGGACTGCTCCACAGAGTTGGCAGTGAGGACCTGACGCCTCATGGCCGCCTGCTCTCCCAAGAAACGGAGCATGAGGTCTTTCACAGCATCTCCCTGCATCAGAAGACGATACTGATTACAGTTAACCCAGATTTTCTTGTTTTTTTTTTACCATTACACAATGTCCTCACCACTCTCTCTAAGCATTAATATCTCAGCCACTAAAAAATGCATCAAATGTAGGCATTAAGGGAACCTTTAGTCCATCCAACTGGCCAAATATATCACTGAATATTGCATCCACACAGTCCTTTGCGATATTGCACATACTGATGAGAATGAATGTGATTTGATATACTGTGCAGCTCTAATATATTGATATAAAACAAATATGTTTTAACTGCTACAAAATTTTTCTATAAAAATTCAACAGTGTGCAAAAAAAAGCTGTTATGGATCTACATTTTTTGACTTAGACAATGCACCAATTGTTGACTCATCAAGGGGAAATTTTGTACCTGCTTTGACAACCAGTTATTTAAAATAATCGTATGTATTCTAGAGAGTGTACTGTAAGAAGCAGGTTGTGTATTTCCAATACATCAAAAGTATCAGCTGAAAGCTGTTCAGTTACTTTGGTTAGATCAAGGGACGTAATCTGTCATATTTTATAAGTGTCAGCAGGGGAATCAGAGCCAAAATAAATAAATTTCAGAAAACAATTAAAACAAATACATAAAATTATATGTAACATTTCCATAATCTATGAAAAATACTGAACTACAATGAAAAATAAATGAATGCACCATGCTTTGAGTTCATGAATATGAAAAGATTTTGTTTACATGTTCAAAATTCTGATAGGAAAGGGAAAAAAAAATGATACTCTGAAGGTAAGATAATTAGGGTAGGAACTGTTGAAAGGATGGGTATATCCAGAGCTGTTAATAAAAGGCAAACATTTCATATTTCTATTGGATAATATCCCAAAATATTGATGTTTGCAGATGTAATGTGACAAAATATGATCACAGGGTATGAAAACTTTTGCAAGATAAATACTTTTACCGAATGTTAATTAGTTTCATGCCTAAATATGAGAGTGACAGTAATAGTGACTGATTCTATACTCATTTTTGGCACTTATCAATGTGAGAACTGTTGCAGCTCCTACAGATAAAAAGCCACTCTGATTTAATGGATAAAATTATTGAAAACTTGTTTGAAATGTCCTACCTGCAGGTTGTCAAATTTCAGCCCAGGCATTGTGAGTTTGTTGCTCTCTACATATGCTGGACCGTACTGCTGGGTGGCAACAGATATCAAAACTTTCTTCGTCTCCTCACATGGCAGCCAGGCATCGTGTCGCCTGTCCACCTCGCTCAAGCTCAGCGCGGTCGCAAATGGGTCGTCGCTGCCTGAGAACACAGCTTGGAGTTGGTTGAAGGGCTGTGCCTGTGTAGCTGACACTGGGACTGGGGCTGGAGTTGGAGCAGAGACAGTCTGGGGTGGAAGAGGTTGGGAGTTGGTGTTTGGTTCGGTGGGAGCAGGGCCAAACACTGGGCTTGTAGTGGGAGCTGCAGAGTCTAAAAGTGCTCCTGGGGTGGAGATGGAGGAGGCTGAAGAGAGCTGGTGCTCAGGTGTAGGAGCTATGGGTGGCGGGCCACCACCAGGAGAAAGGTCAGCGTTGGGGTTGGAAACAGAAATAAAGGATGATGGAGCAGTAAAAGAATCGAAGAAGTCAGACGCTGGATTGGTTTGTCCATTATCAGCAAAAAACTTACTGAGGCTAGGGCTGGGCTGACAAACTAGGGGAGCAGTTAGCTTACTAGGGGTCACAGCTTCATCACTTCCACCTGCACTTCCCATGGTAAAGCTGGGGGACTTGATCAGGGTAGGCTGGAAGCCATCGGGCACCAGTGACTTCGGCAGGGTGCTCTGGCTGAATATGGTGCACACTGGTACAGGCTCATCTTTTGGACTAATCCCTTTGATTGGAACATCACTACTATTAGTAGCTGGACTCAAAGTATCATCCTGAGGTGAAACAGAATCTATAACTTGCTGTTGTGTGCCCTCCTCCTCTTTTGATTCCTGTTCAGAACATTCCCTTTCCAGTTGGTCCACTGAAACTTTAATCTCAGTGGTGTTCTGTCCAATTTCACTGTCCTCTTCTATGTTTCCTGGGGTTGCATTCTCCTGCTCCCCGCCATCCAGATAGGAGTCCATAGGAGCCACATCGTCCTCCTCACTGTTGTTAGGCGAGTCGGAAATCATGACGCTCTCCATCATTTGATCATTCAGTCTGTCCATCAGGCTCTCAGTGGGGGTGGCACTGCTGTCTTCCTGGGGTGTGACTAAGTCTGTGCCGCCCAGATCGATGCTGTCCCCTTGGGGCAGGATGCTATCTTTGGTGATCTGACTGGTGGCCTCTTCAGCAGGCTCTGAAACTGCAGCTTCATCTTCAACCGTGATGCCCAATGACACGGGCCGCTGGGCATGAGCAACCCCTTTATCCATCTTATTGCTCCTGAAGAAACAGAAACTTGTTATAATTTTAAAGTTAGCTTGCCCTTATATCACCATTTCTGTGTATTCTGGTAAAATACTTCATTATTCAGTATTTATTAAAACAGTCACAAAAAAAAAAAAAAAAAAAAAAAAAAAAAAAAAAAAAAAAAAAAAAAAAAAAAAAATTAAGAAAAAGTTCAAGAACCACAAGCCCAGTTTAAAATCCTCATCAAGTGCTTCTGAAGGCACACAATAATAATTTAAAAAAAAAACTCCACAAGGATGACCTTTTCAACATTTTGAATGAGTGTGGATTTATCTGTGGGTTATCTGTCAGAAACTGAAAAATCAAAATCAGGAAGGAGTTGGGGAAAAAAAACAAAAACAAAAGTTGTGATTTAGAAAACAAGAATAAAGACATTTTTAAAAGTAAAAAGGCATTTGTCAGAAATTCTAATTTTTTATCTTTTAAATAATAAGATATGCAGTAATGTCTGGAAACCTAACCATTTTAAAATAGCCAGTTTTACTTTTTCCATATTTATCCAAATTTATAAATGATCATATAACATTCCACATTTCTTAAGACTGCACTGAAACCCCTTGTGTCAAATCTGGACTCAACTAGTCCATACTAATTGCACATTTTTTAAAGCCCCATTTGTAACCTACACAGCCTTTATTCTTTTTGTAAAAATTAAAAGAACAGCAGCAAAAACAAAGCCACAGTCCCAGTTTAAAACCCTGATCCAATAGGCTCTAGATGTCAAAAAAAGCAGTGTTTTATATTTACACAAGTGTGCATCACCTGTTGGTTTTCAGTATATAACTCAAACTAAATAAGTTAGACAAAAGGTGAATTTCTGTTTTAGATTTTTTTTTAAAAAAGTTCACGATATAATATCAATATAAATCAATATAAAAAAAAATAAAAATAATTCTTATTTTACAAATTCTGATTTTTTTACATTAATTATTTCCCATACTCATTTTTTGTACATATTTATCACAACCTACAAAGTGATAAAGGCATTTTCCATATTTTCCAATAACAACTATGGACCCTACTGGCACTCATGAGCAAACAGCAAGTGTACAGGAACATGGATGGTTTTAAGAAAAAAATCCTTGTTAATTAAGCACATTCAGGGGTTAATATGTTTAGGTGCAGTTTTTTTGCACCTAAACAGTGCAGTGACCAACCATTTCTTCTGGTTGGTCACTTCAGTCAGACTACAACTCACACGGTCATGTTTTGTAAGATATAACAAGATCATTTCAATTAACTCGAATATGATTGAAAAGTACATTTATTTTAGTAATTTAATTCAAAAATTAATACATGTCAGTGATATATTCAAAGTGTTTATTTCTGTTAATTTTGATGATAATGGTTTAGAGTTAATGAAAACCTAAAATTCAGTTTCTCAGAAAATAAAACTGCTACACATAGACAAATAAAATGAATGTTTAATGTAGAAAAGTCAGCCTACTGAAAAGCCCTCTGTTTCATCTGAACATAACGCTTTGAACAGAACAGCAGTCCAGTCTCTTCTCCTTAACCCAGTTAACATGCTTCTAATGAGTCCTGGACTTGTATGTGTGTGGTGGCTATTGAAGCACTAACTCCAGTTGCAGTCCATGCCTTCTTGATTTCTTTAAAAATTTTTATTGAACAACAGCAATCCTCACATTGAGTAACAGCATTTTTTCCTTCCACTCAACTTCCCAATTATAATGTATGGATACAAAACTTTTTGTGGCTTACCCTTGTTGTGGAAGGTGTCGGTGATTGTCCGCTAGACAACTGTAAAGTCAGCAGCCTTCCCCATGGCTGTGTATGTTAACATTTCAGAATTAATAATCTTTTCATTGGTCTTCTATAATACTGTAATTTTTCAAAAAACGTAATTTGGAGTTTTCATTAGCTTTAAACCACAACAATAAAAATAACAATCACACTGTATGTAGTATATCTATATAATGTGTTTCACCTTTTCAAGAGTTACACGGAAATTAGCTTTTTGATAGTCTCATAATTTACTGAGAAAATCTCTGCATGGAACTGTACATACTTACTTTCTAGATTATTCATAGAATGAGCAGGAAACCTAAGGTTTCCTTGTCTTATGTTCCCTATTTTCCTTTCAGGAAGTTGAAAACCTTGACTTCCTGTCAGTATAAACACCAATAGTTACTAGGCGCATCATTGCCACTGACATACAGATACAAAAGTAAATTTAGTGTATATTGTTTTATGTTATCATGAGGGTATGATTTAGACTGCTTCTCTCTTGACGTAGTTATGCTGCTAATGCTAAATTAGCCGGCTATCCATCACATTTTACTCTCATTTAAGGGCTACTTGCTGCTGTAACGGTTAGCTGAGAGTCACCGACGCTTTTTTAATTAACGCAACAGGCTGCACATGCAGTACGACAAGAGTAAATTACAGAAAAATAAACCGAAAGCTGAAACACAATGCTATATTCTTACCTTACTGCCCTGACGGATGAAAACGTAATGCGCATGCGCCGCGCAAAAAAGCGTCGTCATAGAGGACAGAGTACTAATCTTGAAATGGTTGTACGTAAAACGAAAAGCACGGAGCAACGTTGACAGGCAGTTGTTACGAAAATGAGCTGTACGTTTGCCTTAAATCGCGGAAGTGATGCTACTCTCGTTTGTTTTTAGCTGCACATAACATAAATGAAGCTATTTTAAGGTAATTTGGTTTTGAATCTGTTTTCAAAGGATAAGAAACTATTGGCAACAAGATAAAAGATGGAAGACGACGCTCCTGTTATATATGGTCTCGAGTTTCAGGTAGGCAATACCTGATTTATGTCGCCTAATTCTATTGTATTCTATTTAATTTACTGACACTTGTATTATTCAATTGTATTAATTTAATTTACTGACACATTGTTTTGCAGGCTCGTGCACTTACGGCCCAAACAGCTGAGACTGATGCTATTCGCTTTCTCGTGGGCACACAGTCTCTGAAATTTGACAATCAAGTAAGAACCACTACTAACATTTTACATTTTTTATGCAAAGCTTTGTAAAAAGTAAATTTTCTACACTGGAAAGTAAAGGTACGCTGTATTGCTAGTACACGGAGTTGTTATTAGACGTTTACACTGTTCTTTCTTGATTTGGGCAAAGTAAAAATACATTAGTGTCATCTTGTGTTTGACCTTATCAATCTTCCTCATAGTTATGGAAGGAATTTGGTCTTCTGTCTATTCCTTAGAGATTCTCTAAGTTTTATTAGACATATCTTGGGGTTGGACACCCCTTGTCCAACCTGAGTTAACAAGATGTTGGAAACATTCCTTGGATATTTTGATCAATACTTACATGCTAGCAGTACACAGTTACTGCAAATTTGTCAGCTGCGCATCCATGGTGGAAATCTCCCTTCCACCATATCCCAAATTGCTCTTTTGGATTAAGATCTAGTGACTGTTGAGGCAACAGCAGTAACTTGAACCAATTGGGATGTTTAGGAAACCAGTTTGAGATGATTTGAGCTCTGTGACATGAGACATTATTCTGGTTAAAGTAGCCGTCAGAAGATGGGTATGCTGTGGTCTTTAAGTAATGAACCATTAATCAGTCAAGGAAGCCTAACAGTAACAAGAACATATCCTCCACACCATTTAATTACCACTACCAGCCTTACCCACGGATACAAGGCAGGATGAATACATGTTTTTGTGTGAATCAAAGTTTTCTGGCAAGTTTTTATTAATTTAGATATTCATTTTTATATAGGTATCTAATTAATAGTAATACTCCAGCCTTACAAAAAGACATAAACTGAAGGCCAGGTTTTTGTTTTTTTTTTTTTTTGTTGTTTTTTTTTTTTTTGTTTTTTTTTTTTTTGGAGGAAAACTAATCAATTAGCTTAATGCCCGAGTTTAGTCATCCAGAGCTACTATCCTGCAACTTTTAGATGCATCCCTTGTCCAACACACCTGAATCAAATGGCTAAATTCCCTAATCAGCATGTCATTCAACTGTGTGCATGGCATGGCTGGTTACTGGGACTCTGCACAGCTGAATGACTGATTAGGGAATTCAGCCATTTGATTCAGGTGTATTGGAGAAAGGATGCATCTAAAAGTTGCAAGATAGTAGCTCGCAAGGACTGGATTTAGGACCTCTGTTAGCTTAATAAACTAATTGAAAAATGAGGCAATTGATTAATAAAAATTTCTTCATTGGCACTGTCTCTAAACCATACAAGATCGCTGGTCTCACTACTGTCCTCTTCACTTTTCCTTTCATTTTTGGTGATATCCTTTTATCACACCTGACACTTTTCTACACCCATTCCAACCTGCTTGAACATGCCTCGTCACCTCTTTTCCAAACTCTAAGTATTTAAAATCCTCTACCTTCTTTATTTCTACTTCCTGTAACATCACAGTTTGACTTGTGCCCCTCTCATCTACTCACATGTATTTTATCTTGCTGCAACTTATCTTCATTCCTCTCTTTTCCAGTACATACCCTGTCTCTCTAGCTTTATCTCTACATGCACCCTATTCTCACTGCAGATCACAATGTTGTCTGCAAATATAGTCCATGGAGAATCCTGTCTAACCTCATCTGTTAGTCTGTCCATCACCAAAGTAAACAAGAAGGGGCTAAGAGCAGATCCTAGATGCAGTCTCACCTCTACCTTGAACATCTCTGTAACTCCTACAGCACACCTCACTGCTGTCTCACAGTTCTCATGCATGTCCCTCACCATCCTAATGCCTCGTTTCCACTGAGGAGTATGACACAGGTTGGTACGGCTCGGTATGTGATTTTATGCTCCGGCGTATTCAGGAGAGTGTTTCCAATGCCAATTGGACTCTCACTGGGCAAGTGGGGTTAAACTCAAATGCCTAACATGGCGACATGCTATTGCAATGACAAACGTGACACACTAGTATGTCTCATGCCTTCACAAGCAGTGACATTTTCTGTTCCTCAATCAATAGACTGTGTTGTGTGACGCTAGTAGCTCCCCCCTAGTCCCATACCACTGTCTTATGGATCTACACCTGAAGGCGGCCCAGGAATGGTGGGGTGTGGATTGGTTGTATGGGTCACTTTTACAATGGAAACAGACAAAACAGTGTACTGAACTGCACTGACCCTGTGCCATACTGATTGGTGGAAACAAGGCATTACATATTTCTCCTCCACTCCAGACCTTCTCCTGCAGTACAACAGCTCTTCTCTTGGCTCCTTGTCATACGCTTTCACTAAATCTACAAGGACGCAATGAGCCTCCCTCTGGCCATCTCTGTACTTCTCCATCTGCATCCCTTAAAACAAAAATGTAGTACACATCCACTTTTTTTTTAAAATAATATTCAAATAAATATACTTATTACATACAATATTATAACATTATAGAGTAATATTAGGGGTATAACAAGTTGATAATGGCTGGTTAGTAAGTCTAATAGCCAGGCTACATTTGGATGCTAACAGAGATGCCACTCGTAACATGCCGCATTAATAAGAATAAGCTGTGGCACTCCTGTAGTTTACACATTGCCATTGTCTGCATTTTTCGCAACAGTAAATATATCCAAACGGACAGATTTTTGTTTCTTGTATGCTGGTTTTCTTTCAGTTTGCTGATTGGCAGTTTGCTACAGCTGGTAGGGGTGGGGCAGTGTTACATTACACAATGCTCCATGCAGCCAGAGACAACAGGGTTCGCTGTAGGAAGGGTATGACGGAAAATTTTTAGCTGTTTTGAAACTGTAACTCTTTTACCAGTGGCTTATGCATAGTCTGAAAGGATGATTTGCGAACATTTATGGTAAATTCAAGACAACTTTAAAGTCCAAACAAAAAATGTGAAACTGAAGAAAGTGGAGATAAACTTTAACCTAGTTTCATTCTGCTTCTTTTTACTCTTATTTGTATTACAGTCACATTCTAAAATATATATTTTTTAAAAAATAATCTACTATATTGTTTTATAGCAGAAAACTAAATTTTCAAAATTCACTTTGTCTGGTTATGCTCAGATAATTTCTTTACAGTGACAGAAAACAGAAGGAAGGTACAAATGATCTATGAAAAACTAAAACCTCAAACCGAAAAAAGCGATATTTAGAACTTTTGCAGTTAGTAATTTAATTAATCTAGAATTTATGTCTATTTAAATAGTTTATCAATAAGTAATTTATTTCTTCATTGATTGCAAGTGATGTCATTTATATAAACCATTTATTTCAATGGGTCTTTGCATGTGCACATGTATTTCAGATGGTACCGTCCACAGTAAAAGATGATCTAAAGCATCCTTTGTGTTCATTCATCTGTTTTCCTGTTGGTATGTGTGATTGTTGGGACTCTACGCCCATTGGTGTGTCTGAAAGTGTGTGAAGGAAACAGAATGAAAGGGTGCACGTGCGTACATGCACATCTTGCAGAGGTCATTATGGAGACAGATGACAGTAACAGTTGGCTCTAAACAGGAGGAGAAATAATTAGCTCTCTGAGTAAGAGGAAGCGTTATGTGTGCCTTAAAAAGAGGGAGCCTATTTTCTGGCTGAGTTCAGTGTGAAAACAGTCTGGCACTGAATTCTGGCATGGTTCAGTCTAAGTTCTGTGTAGCGATGCTAATATAGAGCCTTTTGGGAATGATGACAATGTGTCCTAGTCTCTCTGTGCAATTTCCTGTTACACATTGTTAGTAGCTTCATATACTTCCTCTCACTGTCTTCCTTAAGCTCAAATAAGTAAATTGTTCTTCTTAGTCAAAATTTTGCAACCAAACTGTTCAACAAGTGTGACAAAATTAATGGTTTTAGCTGATCAGCAACAGAATATGTTTTGCAATTAGCATACTGTAGAATGGGAATTAATGAGAAAATAAAAGCTTTGTTATGTGGCGTCTCTGTTTTGAGTCAGCACTGGTCAAAGAAAGTCTTCTCGAACTACTTGTAACACTACTTCAAAGAAATAAATTACTAGAGATGCACCATTCGATTTGTAGTGGTCATTGTGTGTGTGTATATATATATATATATATATATATATATATATATATATATATATATATATATATATATATATATATATATATATATATACATACATATATATACATACATATATATATATATATATATATATATATATATATATATATATATATATATATATATATATGTATATGTGTAAATAAATGTAAATAAATGTGTATATATATGAGTGTGCGTTTTTTCATGAAATGCATCAAAACTAAAAGTTACCACTAATTTTGTTCTACAGTAAATGGAGCACAGTAATGTGTTCACATTTATTAATGTTCATGTTTCTTTTGTCATATTGACATGCTGACATACAATCTGTGACATGCCTCAATATCTGCCACAGGCTAAAGCTAAGACTGTCTCGTGCAAACAACAGTCTACATGTCTTTAACTATATGATGAGTGAATTTTAAAGAGTGATGTTGCTTGTTGCTCTACTTTCTCCCATCTACAATGTGTTGTTTTGCAGAAATCCACCAGTCGTTAATATGTATTTAAATGTGTCTGATGTCAAAGGGCATTCTGAGTTTGAAAAGCTAAGGGGGATCATTATTCATCCTTGAGGTCATCTTCTTTCAGATGACCCTACAGCTGAATCGTGGGCCCAGCCTGTGCGGCTTGTTTTATTCATGAAGCTCATTTCTTTTCCATTCTGCATAAGTTTTCTTGCCAACACTGGTTAGCTCACTTAGGTGAGTTTGAACTCACATGAAAAATGTTTTTTCAATTGGCATTTCAGCCCTGATAGCTTCTGCTGCATCCATAAGCCTGCTGGCCTCTCCACCTCCCATTAAGCGTAATGCAGGGTGGAAATGTCTCTCTTAACTCGCTGAGCACCTCTCAAATCCCTCAGAGACCAATAGTCGAAAATGACAGATCGGAGGGCGCCTCGGCATGGCATTTAAGGCTGCTAACGAGATAAAGCGGCCGAGCTTGGCACCTCTCACCCGCTTGCTACTCCTCTGTCCTGCTTACTGTCATCTGTGCGGCTAAAGAGCTTTAGTGGTGAAGCCCGTGAAGTGGGATCCACAAGCCGCCTTGGCTTCATCCCTCCATCGCCCCCTCCTCTTACAAATCTCCCTTCTCTCCTTCTCCTTGCTTTAATTCCTCCCACCACTGGCACATAATTAAAAAGTGCTGGGCTCAGTGCCCAAGTGGCTGAAGGCTATGAGTCACTCCCCAGGCTTGGAAGAATGAGGGATAAATCACCTGGGGGAGGAGGACTGGAACTTCTCTCCTCTTACACCTAGGTTCATTTGGGGGGGACCCTATTACCAGGCCCTCCAATTACCCTGTCCCACCAGCCTGAATTTATTTGTGCTTCTCCACCACCACCATAAAATTATAACTTGGCGTAATAATTTCTTGCTTGATGCAGTCCAATCCAAGGTTAATAGCTGCCTAGCTGACTTTGAGGAGGCTGAAGGATGCCGGTGCTCTGGTGCTCTTCTCCTCCCCTCTTACTCCCCCGTCTACCTCCTCTTGTTTAGCCCGTAAAAGTAGCACAGACATAGGGGAGTGGAAGTGCCTGCAAGGAGTTATTGTCCACTGCAACCCTATTAATTGTCCCCCAAAGTGTTGTAAGTGTCATTCTCATAGGCGAAACTGTCATTAAGTCTCTGATCAAACCTTGAGACCCTCACTGTTTTACTGCGTTTTGGGCCCTGAACCACATACAATCTTGAGGGACCTCACAGAATAGATTTACATCTAATGAAAACAGCTCAGTAAAGTGGAGTTCCCATTAACAGCTCATGAATAAAAGTTTAGTTTGTGAAGCTTGTGCAGCTAAACCTCTCAGGTCAAGGAAACTCTTGGTCAAGGAGAGACTTCAGTACATTTATGTTTTTTTTTGGATTATGAAGTAAGACCGTTGAAAAATTATTGGTTTGTAATTTTTGCACTGCTAGTTATGAGAAGCTCTTTTTGATGAACAGTTAAAGTAACTCAGGCCAATAAAAAGACTGCAGCTGAATAAAATTACACGCAAGAACTATCCTGTATGCTAAATACCAAGTCATAGTAACGATGTAAGAATTAAAAAATAACCCTGCATTAAGACTTGAAAACAAACTTACATAAATCCTAGAAAGACGGGCAAAAAGGAGAAAAGCACAATATTACAATAAAATGGAACTTTAGAATAGAATTGAAATGTATGACTGTGCAGTGCCCAGAGAAACTCCTAAGAAAACCGGATAACTCGATCGCAGACTGTGGATGCTCTGATCAGGTTTTGTGCTGCTGATCACCGATAATATGGCTTGGCTGTTAATTTTTTGATTTGGTTATAAATGCTACTGGCACACGGAGGAGGCAGAGGAGCTCAATTTTATTTCATAGATTATCTGTCTCATGTTATACTGTCACCACATAGTGACAGTTATATGTAAAAAACATTTTTATAAAAGTTACATACTGCAGCTTTAAGGAGACTTTCGATGTGAAAATAGTAGAGTACACTCTGGTGGAGCTCAGAATATTACTTCCCAGCAGCATGTAGCGTAGCGGGGTTCCAACAGCGAGACCAGTCGCTCAAACCCACCCCTGTGAGAGGCTGGTCGTTTAGCCTGATGAATTAAATTATTTTTTGGGTTATTTGCTTAACCGGCCGAGTGTTGGCAACTGTGGGCTTCTTTAACTGTCGTCTAACTGCTCCAGGTGTCTTTTTTTTTTTTTTTTTTAATTATCTGTAGTGAGCCTCAATAACACACCATACTCCATCAAGTACTTGTTTTCATATTAAATTCATTGTGTTGATGTATTTTGACATGCTTACCCCCAAGGTATTTTTCCGTCGCATGTGTTGCAAGACGCAAACTTCACATCACTTACACAGACTGGGCTAAAGTTCCACACGACAACTTTAGCGGAACATGTCCGCATGCTTACATGGTGCGAAGGAAAAGGGGAGAAACACTGCACACAGGGCATCTGTAGGCTGCGAAGTATGAGGTACAGGTGATCGGGTTTTGAGATCCGCAACAAAAGATATTGCTCAGTGAACACATCGATGAACACTGATCACGTGCTTTTTCATAGGAATCGGCTGGTAATGATCGGTGACCGATCGATTGGAACACCACTATCACAGACTGTATGGGTCTCAGTTATCAGAAAAACTGAAAAAGTATGGCTTGTTTGAAAGGATAGCCTAGTCTAAAAACAATATGGCTGTCAAGCATGGTGGTAGAAGGTTGACGGTATGGGCTTGTTATGCAGCCACAGAATTGACTTTAAACTCTTCTGTTGATCAAACTGTTCAAGGGTAAATGGTAAACGGCCTGTACTTGTATAGCACTTAACCATGCACCACCACCGCCAGCAGCAGCCAAGGTGGGTGAAGTTTCTTGCCCAAAGACACAACGATTGAGATGGACAGGGCAGGGGCTTGAACCAGCAACCCACCAATAATGCCAGGACGAACTCCTGCCACCATCTCCGCCAATTCTACTATAGAATGGCTGAAAAAAGACAGTGAAGATCAATAATCCGTATCAATCAGACATGGAACACTATCCCTCCTTCTTCACTTGTTAACAGGTACTGAATACTGAAAAAAAATTGGATTTACATTTTACAGTATATTCAATAAATCCATCCAAACTAAGACTTTTCACCATTTTGGTCAAATAATACATCAACTATGGCTGCATGATTACAAAAAATCTTGCAGTGTTGATGATATTGTTAAATATAACGAAGACGATGTCAGTTGCAGACATGTTCCTATTTTCTTCTTTACTCTCTTTCTCATCTGTGCTTCCATCACTTTTGCAACTCAGTCCAACTGGCTAAATATTATATTAGCATGTACAATGAAAGATCATAACACTTATACAATATACACAATATACAATATATTATCTAACAGTTATTTCACTCCAACAGTCCTTTACAACATGAAAATTGTACTGATATTGTGATGACAATATATTTGTGAGACATTATGCAACCTTAACATCAACATTTACTTTGATGCACTTTTTTGAATTTGTTAAAAAAAAAGAAATATAGTTTAGGGGGATATTAGCCTGGTAAAAACTAGCCCTTTGTTCTACGCTTTGCTTTGTGCGGAGAGTATGTACTAGCCTGACCATTGCCTTGTGACGCAGTTCTGCTAGATTCTCATCTCCCTTCAGTACTCCGTCTGGGTTTCTCCCACTGAGCTGGATTTCAAACTGGCACATTACATATGTCACAGCCAAACCTTAGCGACTGGGTAAAATTTAAAACTTCTACAGAGTCCGCGCCTCCAGCAAGCAACCGTTTCTCAATAGTGGAGTGTCCAGACCCTCTGTACAGAGGAAAATGTAGAACAAAGGACTGGTTTTTACCAAGCCAGGTCTGAAATTCTACTGGAGCAGTCTCGCTCAATGAGAGAAAGCCCAGACCTCAAACTGACTGAAATGAGAATCGAGCAGAATTTGGTAGGAAGGCAATGGCTAGGAGCATATGTTTTCATTCATAAAACAAGACTATCCGCTAAATGTTTAACTTTCAAATCAATCAGCCTCTAGACGTCAAACTGACTGAAATGATGTGGTGAGATTTTGACAGGAACAAATATCTGCAAACCTCAATGAACTGAAGCAATGTTGTACAGAAAAATGGACCGAATTTCCTCTACAATGATGTGAGAGACTGAAAAAGTCATACAGAAAAGGATTACTTAAAACTTATAGCTACTAAAGGTTGTTCTACTAGCCACCGAGTCATTAACTGTTCTCATGACTGGATGAGTTTATGGGAGTTCTTCCATGCGAGTAACATTGCAGAGATCATAAAAGATGGAGTGAAGTGTCCCATCCAGAATGGCTTGATCTGTTAAACCCTCTGAAGTGGTGCTGAGTTTCATGTCGGTCATAGCTTTGTTGGAAAGGATTTTGTGGTATGCTTCAGGATGCATCTCCATGGTAATTATACAAGGAGGATTCTAATCTCTCTTCAAGGAGAGATCTGACGTCAGGAGCTCCTAATTAGGATGTTTATAGGAAGTTTGTAAAAATTCTACTTATTTTGTCTGCTTTAGGTTTTGGAAATATATGTAAATATGTTAGTGAAAAACAGAAGTTCTCACAGTCAGACTAGTTTCATGTACCAAGAATTTAATGCCACTAAGTTAATAACACTTAAACTACCAAGTGCCTTCAAAAAATGTTATTTCTCCCCCCAAAATCTTAGATTTTCCATATAGCTTCACAATTGTTCCATTAAAAAGCTCACAGGATGCAAGAAATGCATGTTGATCAAGATTCAGTACTTTTTATTTATTCATTATAAACAGATAACAGAGAAGTAAATGGCAAGATATGCCGACCCTTCCGTGCAAAATGTCAGAGTCTCTCTAAACCTGTGAGATTAAAACACTTTCATTTAGATATTTGGTCATTTTCTTAGCTATATGTGTTAGTAATCTATTAATAACTAAATAACTGGTTTTAATGAAATCACACAAAAAAGTATTTGTTCTTTTTAAGACAGTAATTTTTGACAAGATAGAGGGTAGAGAGAGAAGGGGAAGACATAGCAAATGGCCCGAGGCTGTGTGTTCGAATCCAGGTCAATCATGTCGATGACTAAAGTGTCTGCACATGGTACGAGTGCTCTACCAATTGAGCCTTGTCCCCCTCTAAAAAAAATGTTTAAATCGTGAAAATATATGGTGGTTTTATAAAACCTGAAGATGACAAGGTGGACAATGATATGACCTTGGTACGAGGAGAAGATGTGATGGGGGTGAATAGGAAGAGGATAAATAATTTACTTAAAACAAAGCTATTAATCTGTTTTGTTTTTTTTTTAAAGGTCAAAACACAGGTAAAACATATTTGACCTCAGTATCAAAGTCAGTGGTTTGATGCAATTGGCTGGGCTTCTTTAAACATGTGACTTTTGTCCAATAGGCATAATGAACTGAGTTCAGTTGTGCTGCATCAGATTTAGGATCAGATTTTAAGGTGTTTCATTGAATCTATTCTGTCTGTGGATTATGTAGGCATGAATTTGATCTATTGCGTGTTCCTATCTTGCTGGAAATAAGTTGTACCCATTTCTCTTGTAAACTGCCTTGGGATGAGATTTGTTGTGAATTGGTCCTATTCAAGTAATATGACATGAACAGAATTAGGTGTTGCAATTAAACATGTAGCCAAAATAGGTTATATCACTTGCATTTAAGAAACAGTAGTTAAGCAAAGGAATTTGGAAAACAATAATTTTACCTGACGGCTGGGAAAGTGATTAAGTTTAAGTTGGTTTTTTTTGGCACTCGTGGCCTTTATTGAACAGTAAATTGACAGGAAAGAGGACTACAGCCTCTGCACCTGGTGCGGTTGCTCTACCAACTGAGCCACCCAGCACCCCAAAATTTATCAAGCTCGATCGATTTGCAGCAGTTTTGTCAATTTCAAGTAAGAAAACAGAGTGCTTTTGGTGATGTCATTAACAGAGTTAGAGGGTCTTTTAAGGGGGAAGTTATCCCATATTGATAGAGGTAGACAGCAATTTCAGAGACATCATCAAAAATATGTTTATTACTCCTCTTTAAATGTAAATAATCAGAGTCACTGATGAGATTAAGGAGTTTATGCAGATCTATAATGTAAAAACGACTTTTTGGATTGACTGATGTTAGCAGAGCAACATGAGTACAATGTCACAATCGCATACACCCAATAAAGAAGATGGCTTAGAATGAGGGAATTGCATTCCAAGAAACATCTCAAATGTTTGTGAGGTTTCGATGTAAATTACCAATGATCTTATTTTATAATGTTTTCATGGTGTCACTTTGCAGAGTTACATTTATAAAACATCCTCATAAAATATCATGTTCAGATTTGTACTTTTTGTAAATCAAAAGATGAAAAGGATACTAGATGCAATACTCAGCCAGTAATTAATTTCTGTTTGTTTAACTGAATGCTGTGTGTCTGGGAAGTTATGTGCCATTGGTGCAAGTTTAGAAACTGCCCACCTGAAGAGCCTGAAGTCAACCAGAAGTAGTACAGTCATGTTTAGTTGTTGCCTGCCTGGTGCTTCAGCGTCAGGTTGGAGCGTGGGCTCAGTGTCTGAAACAATAAAAAGACATAGCCATAAAAATGGTTTTCTTAATGACAGAAATGACCAGATAAATAAAAGCTTAATCACAAAGCAGATAAAAATTTTGACGTTTAATATTAGGGTACCATTAAAGCTAAATCATTATCTGCTCTTGAGGTTTGATTACAATACACGTCCTAATACAAGTGTACATTTAAAGGCCTCATACAGAGAAGTTGTCTTCGCTAATGCACCTCATCTTTAGCCCCTTTTATTGTGGAATAAAACCAACAACTAATGAGCTTTAGCAGTTTTTTTTTTTTTGTTGCACATTGATTTTGTAACATCAGAAGCATGTGCATTACTGTCACGAATGCAGCAGTACTTCTAAAGTTTACTGGGGGGGGGAGGGAAAACATGACTCTCATTGCATCAAGCAGGACTTTTTTTTTTTTTTTTTTTTTTGAAGAAATCATAAGTGTGAGGGGAGCTTTGAGCTACACTTAGTGGGATGTGAAGCCAATGTTTTCTAGTCACTCTGAGCCCATCTCTTACCTGTGTCTCTGCCTCTGTTTCAGATCCACATCATTGACTTTGATGATGAGAATAACATCATTAATAAGAATGTCCTCCTGCACCAAGCTGGAGAGATATGGCACATTGCTGCCAGTCCTGCTGATAAGGCTGTACTTACCACCTGCTATAACAAAAGTGAGTTCTGCAGTTTCTATGTGTTACTTTTTGCTTTATTTATACTCTTACTCTTGACTTATAGTTGACTTATACTCTTGACTTATGTGACTACAGTCTTGACTTACAGTCATCTCTAATGCATGTTTGTTGCAGCCAAGTTACTCTTAGCTGTGTTAGAAGTCAAGCTAGCATCAGCTCTACAGTAAGCATGGCCTTGTCAAGAGCAAATGGATGAATTAATGTGTTTATCATCTGAGTCTTCCAGGAGACATCCCATGTCGTTAACCAAAAGTTTCTTCTTCTTAAAGCTGCTGTCACTGTGTTTCCTGTCTTGCCATGTATACTGGCATTTTGAGAAACATGCATTACATTGGTCTAAACATGAGGAAATAAAGAAGATTTAGAGGAACATGTAGTTCTTTAAAGTCTATCCATCCATCTATCCGTACAAATTCCTCTTTTTTTGTAGGTTCTTAATATAAAGTCTGAACCAGACCAAGTATATCTGGTAATATTCTTGTTTTTTTATACGTTAAGACTGGTTTTAAAATGACTGAGAACTCTGGAAATTAAAATAAATAAATAAATGAGTTTTAAAACTATTTTTCAAATCATTATTATATTCCTATCAATTCACAGCTTATTTAAACTATTTTTACTTTTTTCATTCTCGCTGAACAGTGGTATAGATGTAGTTTCCATTGTTGGTAATTATGGTTTAATTATGGTTTAAATTATGGTTTAAACACCTATCCTCTTTTTTTTTTTTTTTTTTTTTTTTTTTTTAAATAATAATGCCAAACTAAAATATTTAGATTGATAAAATAAATATATCAATTACTGCCTTCTCAAGTCTAAACATAGAGTCAGTGTGCATGCGTCATACTGAAGAAGACAGCCATGTCAAAGGGGAACATGGAGTAAAAGAAGGTGGGACACGGGGTGGGTACCTTTGGGAAGGAGAGTCGTCTTTCACTCTGTGTCAGCCGAGTTCGGCACGCTTCAGCTCACAGGGTGACAGCCACTCTGGACAGCCAAACACGCGCTGCTGCACACACCACCCACTCAGATAAAATATATTTAATCATGAGCGCGCATACACATGAGCGTCACTGTACCATTTCCATACAGCCTTTCAGCGGCAACTGAAAATGTGTGAGCGGGCTTTTCTCTGTAATGATTGCTTGCCCCATTACTCCAAAAGCAAGGTTGTCTAAAACCACTCAAGAGCATCAGCCACGTGTTTCTTTTTAATTTGACAAATAGGCTTAATGCCAGTGTTTCTTAGCCCAGAAGCTGCCTACACACTGACAATATCTACACCAAAAAGAAATTAGGCTAGTTCGCTCTCTGTCTCTGCTTGTGATTGGTTTTTACACACCAGCTTGAAACTTTTAGTCCAATTACTGCACCAGTTCTACATTTACTCCTCTGCTTCCAATTAGCAGCTCCAGCTCTGGCATGGACATGCCAAAATGATTCATTTTAGATGTGCGATTAGCAGGAAAGCATGTTCACATCACAGCACATTAGCAGCTGTCTGTCTCCATTTCTGACCTTTACATTCAGGTGTGTTTTCATCACATCAGCTTCAGGTTCAGATCTGTGTGCTTGTGTTGTCTTCCTGCAGCCAGTGACAGCAGGGTGGTGTCCTGTGCTGCAGTATGGCGGATGCCCTCCGACTGGGACTCGGGAAGCCACGAGTCACCTGATGACTCCGCCCACAACCCTCAAACTCTGGAGCTGCTCTGTCATCTAGATGACAGTGCCCATGGAAATGCTGCCTGGTAGGTCTCACTTCGAAACAGAGAAAGTCCTTTAAATCAAATTCTTCTGAGGGATCTAAGGGTGGACTATATAGACTCTCGTTCATTACGTTTTGTTAAAAATATATATGTTTGCAGATTGGCCAATCTGGCAAATATAAGTTTGTTTTTAATTTTTCAATTAAACAGGTTCGTTGTTCTTCAGTCAGTGCTTCTGAAGCTTAACCACATCATCACTTGTTTTAATCATTGTAACTAAAAAATTGTGGCATAACAATCCAAACTAATCAGTGGAACATTGAAAGAGAACATCACAAACGTCCTTCTGGGGTCATTAGATTTGGAGGTAACTAAAACAACAAATTAATTTCTAATTGGTTGTGGCACTCACTTGATCTGTGGAAAATCTTACTTTTCTTTAGTAACAAATATAAGTTCTTATTACAGTTTATCTTTCATTAAAATATCACAACTTTGCCTTTTTTAAAATAAAAGTATTGCCTTTTCTTCTTAGAGTTTGGGATGGTAATGTTTGATCTATGAATCAAAAGGGTTAGTAAAGTCCATTTAGTTGACATTTACTGTAAATTGGGGTTATTTATGCTGACTGATTTTTGGTCCTATGAAGTGTAAAGAAGTCCATCATAAACATTTTAATATATAATTGATTTAACAAATCAATGTATTACAATTAAGGGAGAAATATAGACTTTGTCAACTGTAAATTGAATTTAAAGATTATCTATTTTTAGCCATGAAGTTTTTTTTTTTCTATCACAAATTGGCAGAATTTCCTTAGTTTTTTATAAAATGTTCTAAATGATATTGGTCATAAATTGATGTTCTTCACTCTCTACAGAGATCATTTATCGTTCTAATTGTGTAGTTAGAAACTCATTCCTTTAACATGGTTTCAGTCTTTTTTTTAGATAGTGTACATACAATTTACAACCAACAGTGCTGTAAAGTTATTATTATAATCACAGAAACCCCAGGAGGCCAGATAGTTGTTGACAAGGGCATGGAAAGTGGTGATGCGGAGGGTGTTGCAGCACCCCCTTGTGGATGACAGATGATGGGTATTTTGAAAATTTGCAAACAAAAATCAACAAATAAAACAAAAAAAACCTTGACTCCCCCAAAAATCTGATTACTACAGTCAGGCAGATTGAAAAAGCTTTGGCTGATTCTCAATATGTTTTTTTTCAACTAGCAAGCAAATATAGATATTTGAAATAATCGATAAATTTAGTCCATTCTTCCTCCACCTCTGAGTTGGTTTGCTCCCTCTCTCTTTCTGTGCGCCACCGTCTGATTCGTAAAGAGAAATCGCTTCATTTCAGCGCGATCTCATCAGTCAGATTGTTTACCTTCATAGAGAAAAAAGGTCAAATTACTCAGAATCAGCTTTTTAGGTATTTTAACGGTGCTCCATCGGTCTCGCTCACTGTAAACCAAATACAATACAATGCATTGCAGAGCCTCCTGCAGCAGTGGTGCAAACACGTCCAGTTGTTCTGCTGTTATCTGTTGAATGAAACCTGCGCATCATTTATTTAAGAACAATCCCAGAGAATATTTTCAAACTAAATCAAGCAGTATATAAATACACTGTATATAAGTAGACTTATTCAATTGGCAAAAGCAGAGACAGCTTTATTTTCATAAAACTTGAGATGGCCTGCACAGAGTATGGTAATCAAACCACTTCTTAAAAAAACTAATCTGCATTCATCAATTTTTAGTAATTATCAACAAATATCAAATTTGCAATTTCTGGCTAACATATGGTTTTTCAACAATTAAACAGATTTTTAGCCTTGAACAACAGTTCTGACGTTTATCAGTCAGGCTTTTGTGAACATCACAGTACTGAAAATGCCCTTGTGAAAACCTTTAATGACCTCCGACTGAACACTGGTTGTAATAAAATTTCAATAACAGTTTTACTTGATCTGAGTGCACCAGTCGACACAGTTGATCGTGACATTTTATTATCCCAATTAGAAAGTCAGATTGGTATTTCTGGCACAGTGCTCAGCTTGCTTAAATCATATCTTTATGATAGGACCTTTTTTGTGTCCGTGGGCAACTACAAATCTAAGCTGAATAAAATTATCTGCAGAAATCCCCAAGGTTCCATCCTTGGTCCTCTCCCCCTAGCATTTACATGTTTCCACTCATTCAAATCCTACGTAACAATAAGATAGAGTATCACAATTATGCTGATGACACACAATTGTAGATTAGTCTTTCACAAGGTGATAACAGTTAGTTGCATTTAGTTACTAAATGCATTGAGCAGATTAATAGTTGGACGTGTTAAAATTTTCTTCAGCTAAATAAAGATTAAACTGAAATTTTAGTTTTTGGACCAAAAGGGCATAGGCTTAAAATCAGTGCCCACCTTCAGTCTGTTGGTTTAAAAAGCTCAAAGCAAGGAATCTAGGGGTGATCATGGATCCTGATTGGAATCTTGACAACCACATCAAATTTAGCATAAAGACAACATATTACCACCTAAAAATATTGCCAGATATTTGACTTGATTATTGCAACGCTGTTTTCACAGGACTATCAATTAGCATCAATGAGACAGCTTCAACTTCTTCAAATGCAGCTGCTAGAGTCCTTACAAAACCAAAAAGAGATCAGCATATCAGTCCAGTTCTGGGGTCCTTACACTTGCTACCTATTCCTCAAAGAACAGAGTTTAAAATCTCACTAATGGTTAACAAAGCGCTTATTAGTCAGAGCCCTGACTACATCTCCCATCCTCTTCAGTGCTATAAACCATTAAGACCTTTAAGATCATCTGAATAAAACCTGCTAACCATTCCAAGAGTCAGAACGAAAGCTTCCTGAACACTGCAGGAATGCTCCCACCTTGAGCTCTTTTAAAACAAGGTTAAAAACCTTTTTATTTGCTGTTGCCTACTCTTAACTTAGCGTTTTTTTACTTTATTTTATTTTTACATCTGTTTAATCTAAATCTGTTTTGATGTGTTTCTCTTAATGTATGTTATTAGCTTCTATGTATGAGAACTTTGAGTTGCCTTTGGTGCTATCTAAACAAAGTTGCCTTGCCTTGCACGAAAGGTAAGCGTCATTGAACACAAAAGATATTTTTATACTTTTTATCTGATGTTATCTGCAAGGAGTTTGGGGGGTAAATTGCGTGTACTCCTCCAAATTTGGGTCCTATTTAATTACATAAAGTCAGTGTGTGGGTGTGTCACCGCTGTACCCCCCTTTCTGTGACTGTCAAGTTATGTGTTGAACTGGCCCAGTTCAATAAACTTAAAACCATATATCGATGGGGTTTTTTGCAAGGTCATCACTGAACTCGAACCATTAATAAGATGCAGGAAGCAGCTCATCCTCATTTGTTTGATAGAACAGAGCTCCAAAGCAGGAGCAAAATGATGGTTAACGGCACCAAACGCAGAACCATATTAGTCACAAATAGAAGATTACTGTTGATCCAGGTTGAATAATGACACCAGGCAGCATAAATAATTTGAGTGTAGATTTTTTTTCCCTCTTATGTCTAAGATCCAACTTGTTTCAAAATCCTGAGGCCAAAGGTGTTTCTAACAAAGAGAAAGTTTTTGTTGTTTTTATTTTTTGCATGTGAGGGGAGATCTGTCCTCTTATGCTTATAACTTATGCTTATATGTCCTCTTATGCTTGTCCTCTTATCACTTTAAAGTAGTAAACCCATGCTTGCAGTTTAGGTAATCTTTGTAGAAAAAGTCCTCACTCTCCTTCTTCTGTGTCACCAATACGGTTCCACACATCTATTTGAAATATTACCATTAAAAGTTTTTTTTTGTTTGTTTTTTTTGTTTTGTTTTTTTTAAATCAAGAAATCAACCCATTTGTCAGTCATCTGGGCATAGTTCCAGGTGATACAGCAACATATGAAATGTCTTCATCTATATATGGAAGTGAATTTTTGGTTCTGAAAGTGGGACTTTAAAAAAGTGTGTTTTTAAAAAAACTTGTTTGCCTTGAAAAACAAATGAAAGGCCAATTGTAACTTATTTATGTTTTAAACCTTTTAGATTTTTAGGCTGTGAAATATGACATTTGGCCTTTTAAGTTTAGAAGAATTTAGAAGACAGATTGACAACCCTTCAGTTCTTCAGAAAGTGAACCAGCCACATACTCCATTATACTCTGAAATGTGTCTCCTCTTCATCTCAGCTGCTTTTGTGTGTGTATGTTATTATTTTTCTCTGGATCTGACTATTGACTGGCCCACATCTTGAATGTTAGTCACGGCTCGATCCTTTTGTCTTACAGTCAGAGCTGCTCGCCATAACTCACTGCCTATGAGAATGAAAATCGATGGTCATTCCGCTTTTTACGCCGCCGTTCATCGTCTGCCTCATGATTGCTATCATTTTTAGACGCGCCAATCAGTTGGCGTACTGTAGCAGGTGTCTGCGAGGTAGAGATAAAGATTGGGAGGGAAGAAGGAAAAGCAGAGAGAAAAATGCAGAGATGTAAAATGTTTGCTTTTTGCTTGTGTTTTGTTGAATTTGTTTTTTATTCGCCGCCTTTAAAGTTCTATGTCAGGGTAAAGACTTGTGCTTCTTGGGGTTAAAATTAAAAATATTTTACTTAGGCTAGGGGTCAAAGAAGTTAATTATCTGTGTATTTATGTGTGAGAGACCAGGTCAGACAATGCTGTTAGGGTAAAGATTGATGGCTGCGGGTGCCACCATCTCAGCGTCCCGAAAGCTGTAACCCCTCACAAGGGCATCACTCTGTGCACATGCTGTTTGTATGTGTGTGTTTCTGTTTTGCTGGGCTGTGAATTGGATTCTGTGAAGCCTGCACCCTATGCTGTGCACTATTGGCTTCCCTAGATGGATGGCTTTGGTGTGCCGCCCGCCTCTTCCATTTCTCTACAACATGCACACATACTCATCCTCTCTTGTTCTGATAATACTGGCAGCTTGCACCAATCTGTGCATGTTTGTCTGTAAAAAGACAAAGAGTTTGTGTTTTAGGGGGTTTTATTTTTACTTTATTTTTGCGTGCATGTTTGTCCACCTGCTCCGTGTGTGTTTGCATCCACTGTAGCGTGTCTGCCTGTTTAGCTCACACGTGCCGTCCCTCCACTCCCGCTAACAATAACCCTTTCTCCTTCCTCAAAAATCCCCTCATTGTTTGGGTGGGCAAACATTTGAGCCTGGGCTCCGTTGTGAAACGTGCACTGAATGAAAATGCTGGCAAAATTTACACCCCGAAATGAAAAATCATGTCTCTTTTTGTGTGTGGGTGTTTATACGGTCTCCATGCCAGTTTTTGCCCTCTTATTCCTCCTTGTGCTCTTAGTTTCGATTGGAAACCTTGCCAGTTGACCGAATTGATTCATGTGGAGCCATTTGAGCCAATCAGCACGCTGGGAGGGAATGGTAGAATGCAAAAAGATTTTTCTAAAGAGGGAAGAAGATGGCTATGGTACGACTGTGTGTATTTAGTCATGTGTTATCGTTTTTAAGCAAAAGGCCTTTCTCTTTGCTTGTACCTGTGTCTGGCTTCTTTTATTGTTTTCTTTTTGCAAAAACATTGCAGGTTTTTGTCTCTGTGTATGCCTTGTGATGCAAAAGAGTGTATTACAAACCGTAGGATTCTTTTTTGTGTTAACTAAACCTGATTATTTCTTATCAATATTCAATTACTGCTGTAGTGTACAGAGAACAGAGATGCTTTTTTTATGCATTTCACTGCATGCCAGCCTTTTTCCAGCATATTCACCTGTCCTGTATTGTTTTTACTTTTATTAGTGAGTATTTTAGACTTGACTTAAACTTTGTAATCTGTGAAAGTTAAATTGAGCCAAATATTATTTTATGGTTTTGTTTCCTTTGCATTTGTTACCCTATCTTGCCCTGTGTTAGACTAGCAACCTGCCCAGTCTAACAAAGGGCCTCTCAACCAATGACTGCTGGAGATACGCACCCACAACCCTGCAAGCATAAGCGGTATAGATAATGGATGGATGGATACCCAAATAAAAAGTGCAGTTCATTTTAATTCCATTAAATTCAATCCAAAACATTCTTTATTTATCCCAAGGGGAAATTATATGTTGTCATAACTCATATCATCCAAGTAACTTTAAAGAGTCGTTGTGATGGTGATGCTGTGGGCAGGAAGGATCTTTCATAGCAGTCAGTCTTGTAACAGATCTGAAGAGGCTTCTGACTGAAAACTGTTGCTGTTTGACCCCTAATGTTTTGACATGATCTCATGACTGTCATGACATGCTAACAGCTCAATATGTGGGCAGCAGAGACGATGTCCTGGATGACACCATCACTTGTTGCCAAGCAATGCTCATCTACCCGAATTACTTTTGCCATTCCTCTTTAAATCTATGTCTGGCCATAGGGTTAAAAAGAAGGGGAGAGAGTCGTTGGAGTAAGGGAAATGATCCTTGCCCATTATGATCGATGAAAGCAATAGTTTAAGCTTCATTTAGACTTGAATATACTAGAATACAATATTTCAAGTCAAATTTAACAATTTATATTTCAAATAGTCAATACATATTTAATATAATACTGTAACAATATTGATATTTTGTTAAAAGTATCTAATAAACAGTTTTTAAAGATTACAGTTTGCTGATTATAGTTTCCTGGTCATTATTATTTGAATCACACTTTAAAAGGAAAGGTCTTTCAGAGCTAACATTGTTGATAGGTGAAATACTTTATTTATTGCAAAGAGAAGTAATTGTGTTTTAGGATTACTAATAGGAAAAAAAGACTGATTGTGTCTTCCATACACTTAAAGGGCGGGTAATTATGTAAAATCGACTTTTTATTATTGATATATGTAGCATTTTTATAACAATCGAAGGTAACATAGTTACTTGATTGTGCTATAAAATAGCATTGTGTGCCTGGAAGACGCATAATAACCCTTTAAAAATTGAGTCCACTGTTGGATGGAATAATCTCCTGCATCTGTTCTCACTGCAGTAGAGCAGAGGAAAGATGTCCTGTTTTTGATTAGCATGTACTGTTGTGTACAGTCCACTATGATGAATATCTTGTGTAGCATCTTTTTGCATAAGCTCTAGACACTGTAAAGCTCAGAGCCACTCATCTTTATTAATTTGTTTAGCTCATTGGTAACATTGGTTCTGCATGGAAAATATCTTTTGTGCACAATTAGTAGGCAAGTGTTATTTTTGAGGATTATTCTTATTAATCACCAACTAAAGTGCTCTCAGTTAATCCAAAATGTTAAATCTCAAACATGAATGTTTAAGAAAGTAAAAGTGATGTTTTTGTTTTCTTAGGAGAATATCTATATGTGCACAATTATTGGGCAACTATTATTGTGCAGAATTATTACACAACTAAATAAAAAAATACCACACATTTTCCCATCTCATATTATTATTTTCATCTGTTTAAGTGAGAATTGTAGAGTTTGGTGCAGCAGCAACCACAGCCTCCCAGACACTGTTCAGAGAGGTGGACTGTTTTCCTTCACTGTAAGCCTTCCATTTAAGAACTGCTCACAAATTCTAAATTGGATTCAGGTCTGGTGAGGAAGGGGACCGTCTCATAAGTTTTTCAGTTTTAACGCCTTCACTGGCTAGCCACACAGAGGAGTACTTGTGGATGCTTGTGGAGGCGCTTTGTCCTGCATGAAAATCACTCTTTTCGAAAGATGCAGACAGCTTGAAGAAAGTGTCTTCTAAAAACCGATAGTAGGTTTGGGAGTTGATTTTGAGCCCATCTTCAACCCGAAAAGGTCCCACCAGCTCATCTTTATTATTACCAGCCCAGCCCATACCAGTACCCCACCTGCACCCTGCTGGCATCTGACTCAAAGTGGAACTTTGTTTCGGTTACTGGTCCAGCCACAGGGCCGTCCATCTGGTTTGTCAAGAGTCACTCTCATTTAATCAGTTCTTCAAACCTTTGATAAATCTGTCTTCAGATGTTACTTGGCCCAGTCTAGATGCTAATGTCTTGTTCAGTGGTGGTCGGGTTTCAGCCTTCCTTACCTTTGGCTATGTTTCTGCGCATCTTGAACTTCTAGGTACTCCAGGTAAGTTGCAGTTATGAAATATGATAAAATTGGAAAATAGTAGGTTCCTGGTAGATTCACGCTTCTTTCTTCTCAAATCCTTGGCAGTTAATTTGCGTCGTTTTTTCTCACCACATTTCTTTCGACCCTGTTGACTATTTTTAACAAAATACTTGATGGTTCTGTGATCACACCCCAATACCTAAGCAATTTCAAGAGTGCTGCATCCCTCTGAGAGACTTTTAATAATGTTTGACTTTTCAGAGTCAGTTAAATTTTTTTTGGCCCATTTGCCTAAAGAAAAGAAGCTGCTTAGTAATTATGCATACCTTGATATAGGGTGTTGACCTCCTTAGGCCACACCCTCCCTCATTACATAGATACACATCACCTGCTATGCTAAAATTCATTAAACATTCAAATTTACCCAGTTTGAAGTTAGAAAGTATGCCTGAAAATTATGATATGGTCAAAATACTCACTTGCCCAATGATTGTGTGCACAGTGCAGTTTTTCAACCAGAACAACCTTAGGTGCCTGTAGTTGTCTGAAATAACCTCTGAGTAAATTATCATAAACTTTAATAGGAGCCATAACTGTTAAGAAAAAAGACAAATTAATTACTAGAATTTCATAAAGTATAAAATTCCTGCAATAATTTGCTACCATAAAGAGTCTTCAACATTGTTCCCAAAAACCCCAACCTTCAGTTTTCCTGAATGTGCTTTTACATGAACACAATGAGCTTGTTTTTGTGTTTGGATTTGGCCTTCTCATGAAATAGAAAATCTTCTGTCTGGTAGCCTTTAAACTGTTCTGCAATAATGTAATCTTATTTTCAAGAGCTTGATTCACAAAGTCTTAGCTGAAAGAAAGGAAATGAAGAAAATAAGAGCGTAATAGCTGTCATGAATTTCATCTACATATTTGCAAAAGGATTGGTTGAGTTTTGTATTGTGCTCTTGCTGTCCCTGTTAAATCCTATCCAGACGGAGGAGAGCCACACCCGATGTGTTTGCCTTGTATGGAACACACTGGGCTTTAACTCATGCATGCAAAGCACAGCGTAAAAGGAGAACAATCTGAAGAGCAAGAGACATATAGAAAGACAAAGAGAGAGGGAAAACTGCATCCCTTTCCTTGTCTTAGATGTATGGGGTGTGAAACCCCCACAGCTTTCCTTGACAGTATTTACATACAGCTCCAGATGCTAGCTTGTTGCAAAGCTCAAGGTCAAATGCATGTAACTTACAGTGTTTAATAAGATAGAAAGGTGATATTAGACGCTGCTCTGCAGCTCTCTCTGACTCTCTGCTGTGTTGCATAAGATAATTGATACTTTGGGGAAAAATATGACGTACAAATCCCAAAGTGGTGAGTATGTTTTAATTGGTCCTATGGTGTCCTGATGAATGTGTGTTTTTGTATCAGTGTCAGGAAAACGGGAGCGATTTTTCTTATATTTAAGGTTTCTCTGTTAGAGGAACCAGCAATTGCTTGCACATAGACTCATATTCCTCACGTATTTCACACATGCCATTCAATTTTTAAGATTAGGTTGTAGGTGTTGGGTTTGTACTATTTTTAGTTCAGTGTTCACCTTCAGCATCATATTTGGTTCTTTTGATGCTCTGGGCTTGTAGCGTAAGCACTAGTTACTTATTTTATCAAAAGAAAACCCTCACAAATTTCGATCTACTTTTCGCCAGGAAAGGTTGCTCGACTTTGTATGGCTTTGGAAATTCACCCAACGATACTTCACAATCCTTTAGGTATTTTACTTTTTAAAATGTATTTTCATAATTTTCAAATAGTGCTTGTACCTGTTTTATTTTTGTGGGGTGGGGGGTTTGCCTTGCAACAGGATTATACTATCATTTTGCAACTAGCGACTTCAGTGTGTTTTATTTGGATTTCATGATAGACCACCACAAAGTGCTGCACAATTATAATGTGTAGCGAAAACAAAACAAGGCTTTCAATTTTTTTTTTCCAAATTAAAAACCTAAAAGTGTGGGTTACCTTTTATGTTCACCTGTGAGTAATGTACTCTCAGTATAAATTCAGTTGTTCTTTGAACATTAATGAAAAAACAGCCACTAACTTTATTTTAACACTGAATGTCTGTGTTCATTTTTTTATACAGTGTTACCAAAACAAACCCTTTCTTTGAAACTTACAGGTTTGATCACATCAGTTTGATTCAGATTAAGTCCTGGATTCTTAAATCCTTAATCTTTGTTTCGAAACTAATCATGACTGCTGGTTTTTGCTAATAAAATGTTTTTGAGCTTGATCTTTAAGAGGAATCTTCCTATAAATATTCCTTTGTCCTCAGAAAATGAATTGAAATAAATGTGATGCAGCCCTAAAGGCGAATGAGTTTGCATGCTGGGTGTGTTTACGTCTGTGTTTTTGCATCCAGAGTCCATGACTGTTTGCTCCTCAGGAGGGCAGTAAAAGCCGTCCCTCAGCAGCCTTGGATTTACAGCCGTAATAAACACAGCTCTTTTGCCCCTCCTCTACTTTTCCCAGTCCCTCCAGCGCTCTGCTTTGCCTCTTCTAATGGCGCTATCTATATTTGAAACTTGGATTCAGTCCAACAGCAAACTTGGTCATTTGTTTTATCTCTCTCAAACACTCTCGCCGTCTCTCAGACATAAGGATTGTTGCGACTTCTTCAGGTTGACAAATGAGTTCAAGAAAATGAAGTGTCTAATTGATGAACTCCCTAAATAAATGGCACCATTTACTAAACAACTTACAGCTCTGGTTTTATAACTGTGGCAGAATTAGATGACCAAACCTCCAAGCAATCCAGATTTACACTTCGATCCAGATTAAATAATCATTCTTCTTTTAAAATAAATAAATAAACATTATATCAAAACCGAAAACAGAAGCTTTTTTTATGACAAAAGTTACATTTGGCTCGTTTTAAGGTCTCTGACATTACCTACACGGCAGGACTTGGAGTTAAAAGAACTGCTTTCTCAGTTGGATTCTTCTCTCTTGTCACTGTTTCTGTCTTTATTTAGCTATCCAAACTAAGAGAAATGAAGAAAAGTACAGACATGATGCAGTCCCCAACAAGGGAGCAATGAAAAACTCAGCAAGTGGCCCTGTGCTCATAATATATGCTTTAAGTAGAGCACAGTGAGGACTCGCAGCTCCACGAGGCATGCAATAAAGAATCAATACTCTGCAGACGGTTGTATGCAGGGAGCGATCAAAGTAAAGTATGCGGTAAAAGCAATTTTTTTAGCTAAGATGAGGCAACCATGTGTCCCACTCTTGTGAAGCTAGATTGACAGAATTGGGCTGCACGACTTGCCAATAAGTAGTCTCTCATTTACGCAACATTGTCACTTTTATTGGCAATGAGTTTACTTCTCCTACAGTGTAATTAGTGGAGACTGCAGTAGGTGAGATGCATAATGGCCAACAACACAAATCTGATCTGGATTATTAAACTTAGGTTTGGGTAAAAGAAACCTAAAAATTTATACAGACCCATTCTATAAATTAGAATATTATTGAAAAGTCAATTTATTCCATGAACTTTATCACGAAGTGAACCATATTATATGGATTAATTACACACAGATGGATGTTTGAAAACCTTTATTTCTGTTAATTATGATGATTTTTTTGCTTACATTTAATGGAAACATGACATTTAAAATTAGAATATAACATCAGACCAATAAAATACATTTTTAATACACAAATGGCACCTTCAGATAAGTATCTTTAATACCAGCTTAAAGGCTGTCAATTTTTAAAAAGTACGTTTTAATCTGACACATGAGCCTCATCGCCACATGGCATCGCCATTTTGTCCCTTCCTGTTTCCATTTTATATGTGGAAACATCCCATTTTGTACCTATGTGATAGAACCACAGGGTATCACTTAATTTTCTGTTACAATCACGTTTTATCCATTAACTATGGAGATAAATGGTCATAAAAATGATCAAACCTCAGGTGTGATTAATTTCAGTTGTATAGTAATACCTAAAAACTTTTGTATTACATTTTGTTTTATTTTGGTTCTTATCTCCATTTGGACGGACAAGTTGACCCCTATAAAATATGACAGATTACCCCAGATCAAACCAGTATAACCAGTGTGCCAATATATGTACATGGCACTGTATCCTTTTAGATTTTATATAGGTACCATATAATTAGAGCAGTTTGACCAGTTTTGTAAATCATTGTAAAACGCTAATTTATATCAATTTGCCACTTTGTAATAATCACCATTTCTTCTTTAACATAAAAAACAACCATGTGCAATATCTCTGCGGTCCCTACCTTTACAACATATTATTCTCTTTAAATGTATGATTAACCTTGTTTTCATTTCTTTTTATCTCACGTTGTTTATATTTTCCACATTTGAAGGCATTACACTTTTTTGAGTGACAATAATATTGATGTTAAAAAACAATGTATTTCAGATCTGTCTGAAACCTAATTTGCTGCTAATAGAAGAGCCAAAATTGACTGAACTCTTTTTTTTTTTTAACATTGCTATATTTTCATTAGTTGCTTTTGCAAATGATGAAGCAGTCAACTCCCAGTTGCAAATGTTCATTAAATGCAGTCTATTTACAGTTCTTTTTGAAGGGTTTTACTGATACTTGTGTAACTTAGAAATTTATGAAATGCTAATAATAATGTATATAATGTGCATGCAGTAGACCACTGTGTGCATTGTAGGCCATCGCCTTAGTGTGGTAGATCACATCTTTCTGTTACACTGTTTGGAATACATATAAATGTATCCAAACCCTGTGCTCTTATTGACTATGACTCAGGTCATCTGAGTGTTTATAAGCTGCATGTGTCTCCTTCTGCATTTGCAGCGTGTTGTGGGAGCCCATGGGTGATGGCAAACATGTGATTTCATTGGCTGATAACCATGCGCTGCTCTGGGACCTGCAGGAGAGCTCCACACAAGCCACGGTATGAAATGTACACAAACTGCAAATCACTTTCACACACCAGATTACACAATAGCAGGTTTATTATTTGAGAACCAGGTTTTTTCTTTCTTTTTCTTGGTTTTATCTGAAACATCCTTTCTCTGACACAACAGCTGCTTACACTATACACACATGTTCATATAAAGAATCTGCAATCATCTGAGTTAGAGCTTCTGTAATGTTTTTGTCCACACTTCTGCTCTACATTGATAGTAGCAGTCTTGCTTAATAACTGAGAAATCAGTCCACCTCTGCATAGATCATCTAAAATCTGGTTAATTTCATTCTACGTTGTTTTCTTTATTTTTCATTTAAAACATTCAGAAACTGTTATATGCTGTCTGACTCTATCACATATGTGGTGAAATCATGCAATGCAACAGAAATAATTGTCCTCATAAGAAATGGTGATGTGCAGGATGCAGTCATTTGGCCTTGAACAAATAAAGTTATGAACTTTGTCTCTGTGCACAACTGTATTTATGCTGTTTTTAAAGGGGAAGTGTTATGTAAAATCAACTTTTTTTGAGCTTTACATCATGTTATAATGTTATTCTTTCATCAAAATCATACCTGGAGTGTTGCTTTGATTCTTTCATACATGTTTGAGAAATCTTTTCATCTCCTGTGGCAACCATTCAGCTGTGCAAAACACCTGGATGATCTCAGTGCCGCCTTTGAGGTGCTGCTCCTCCTCGGAGCTGGAGTTTCTAAGCTTCTGAGCTTCCATCTCACAGAACACCCCTTCCCCATGATTTCCCCACTCAACTCCTTCAGACTAGCTAGCAGCAATTAGCAAACACCTGGTGGAACTGTGCATCTGCTGAACTAATTATATAAGCTACTTCTGAGTGCAACACTGGTAAAAACGTTGTTAAAGGGTTAATAGAGGAGCACTGTTGTGATGACTACCTGAAGGTGGAGTGTTGTAAAGAGAGGACTTTAAATTTACTTTAAATTACAAAGTCAAATTTCTTTTAAGTCTTTTAAGTCTATGTTTGATATATATATATATATATATATATATATATATATATATATATATATATATATATATATATATATATATATATATGAAAAATGGGTTACTGGAACAAGACGGAATTGGGCGAGAGGTGAAAACTTGGATCTGTTGGAATGCTACTACTCAAGTAACCCTAGTCAGAGGGGTTACATGCAAAGAATGTGGGAGGAATGGTTACGTCGACATCCCCATTCAACACTAACTGCCAAACAACTAGTAGCTCAGTGTTCCAACATCCGCAAACAGCAAATGCTGTCACAACTTGAGATAGACGAGGTACAACACAAATGCTACGGCAAGGGGGAGCCAGGACGCCAGGTCAGAGGGGAGTTAGCTTCAACTCCCCACCCGGAGATTGGGTATGCAGCCCCAATAATGAACGAACCATCACAGCTGAACGAGGCAGCAACTGACCTGAGAGGTAGGATCGTGGCCCGAATGAACACCAGGCAATCCCGATGCCAATTACAACGGCTGAGTGAAGTACCATCAGAACGTCTCATTGAAGATGTGAATGCAGCATTGAGAACGATCCCTACCAACACCATAACGGAAACCAATGAGCTGGTGTACAACTCAGCATCAGTGATCCTTGAGATGCTCGGCTATAGGAGCAACCATGAGATTCAATACCCACCATGGAAAAGACGGTTAGAGGCTAAAATCAAGGTAACAAGGAGGGAAGTGAGCCAATTGTCAGAGCTCCAAAGAGGTGCAATCAAAAGACCAGTACCCAAGCGGTACAGCCAGATGCCCATACCTGAAGCGCTCGAAACTGCCAAACAAAGGCTCCAAGCCTTGGCCAGTCGCCTAAAGAGGTACACGAGAGAAAATGAAGCCAGGAGGATTAACCGGCTCTTCTCCACCCAACCAGCTAAAGTGTACTCTCAATGGCAGGGTAATAACAACAGAGCAGACCCACCAAGGCTGGAGACCCAACAGTACTGGAAAGGCATATGGGAAAGGGAGGCGACCCACAACAGCAATGCACAGTGGCTAATCTCTCTACGAGATGACCACAGCAACCTCCCTGAGCAAGCCCCAGTAACTATCACAGTGGCAGATGTCCAAGAAAGAGTCTCAGGTATGAAAAACTGGACAGCACCAGGTCCTGATATGATCCATGCCTACTGGCTAAAGAAACTCACTGCCCTCCATGAGCGACTGACAGCTCAAATGAACCAGCTGCTACAAAGTGGGACTCACCCTGAATGGTTAACTGAAGGGCGCACAATCCTGATCCAGAAGGATCCCTCAAAGGGTTCGGTCCCATCCAACTATCAGCCAATAACCTGTCTCTCTACAACATGGAAGCTCATGTCAGGCATCATAGCAGCTAAGATAAGTGGGCACATGGATAAATACATGAGTACAGCACAGAAGGGCATCGGCATAAATACCAGAGGAGCCAAACACCAACTCCTGGTAGACCAAATAGTCGCCCGAGACTGCAAAACCCGACACACCAACCTGTGCACGGCTTGGATTGATTACAAGAAAGCCTATGACTCAATGCCACACACTTGGATCATTGAATGCTTAGAGATGTACAACATCAACAGGACTCTAAGAGCCTTCATTGCAGCCTCGATGGGGATGTGGAAAACCACCCTTGAAGCCAACTACAAGCCAATTGCACAAGTGTCCATCAAATGTGGCATATACCAAGGAGACGCTCTGTCCCCACTGCTGTTCTGCATAGGTCTGAACCCCCTCAGCCAAGTCATCAACAAGACTGGCTACGGATACCGACTCAAGAACGGAGCCACCATCAGTCACCTCCTCTACATGGATGACATCAAGCTGTACGCTAAGAGCAAACGAGACATTGACTCACTGATCCACACCACCAGGATCTACAGCACTGACATTGGGATGTCATTCGGACTAGAGAAGTGTGGTCGGATGGTTACACAGAGAGGGAAGGTCATCCACACAGAAGGGGTCTCACTCCCAGAGGGAACAATAGCAGACATTGAGGACAGTTACAAGTACCTGGGAATACCACAAGCAAATGGCAGCCTCGATGAGGTCACAAGGAAAGGAGCCACAGCCAAATACCTCCAACGAGTAAGGCAAGTCCTGCGAAGCCAGCTCAATGGCAAAAATAAGATCCGTGCGATAAACAGCTATGCCTTGCCAGTAATCAGATACCCTGCAGGAATAATAAGCTGGCCAAAGGAAGAGATAAAGACCATGGATGTTAAAACTCGGAAACTACTAACCATGCATGGAGGGTTCCACCCTAAATCCAGCATCCTGAGACTATACGCGAGCCGTAAGGACGGAGGCAGAGGACTAGCGAGTGTGAGAGCCACTGTCCAGGATGAAACATCCAAGATCCATAAATACATCAAGGTCAAAGCCTCAACCGACGATGTGCTCAGCGAATGTCTCAAACAATGGGGACCAGAGGATGAGGTGCTGGAGGAACCATCATGGGAGGATAAGCCCCTACATGGGATGTACCACCGACAAATAACTGAAGTGGCTGATATCAGGAAATCCTACCAATGGCTGGAAAAAGCTGGACTCAAGGACAGCACAGAAGCACTCATCCTGGCTGCACAGGAACAGGCCCTAAACACCAGAGCAATAGAGGCACAGATCTACCACACCAGACAAGATCCAAGGTGTAGATTGTGCAAGGAGGCCCCTGAGACAGTCCAACACATAACAGCAGGGTGCAAGATGCTGGCAGGGAAAGCGTACATGGAACGTCATAACCAAGTGGCGGGCATAGTGTACAGAAACATCTGTGCAGGATATGGACTGGAAGCCCCGAGATCAAAGTGGGGCACACCCCCAAAGGTGGTGGAGAATGACCGAGCTAAGATCCTGTGGGACTTCCAGATCCAGACAGACAAAATGGTAATGGCGAACCAACCGGACATCGTGGTGGTGGATAAACAACAGAGGAAAGCCGTTGTGGTGGATGTAGCAATACCAAGCGATTGCAACATCAGGAAAAAGGAACACGAGAAACTGGAGAAATACCAGGGCCTCAGAGAGGAACTGGAGAAGGCCTGGAAGGTGAAGACCACAGTGGTGCCTGTGGTCATCGGGGCCCTCGGGGCAGTCACCCCCAAACTGGAGCAGTGGCTAAAACAGATCCCAGGAACAACGTCAGACATCTCAGTCCAGAAATGCGCAGTTCTCGGCACAGCCAAGATACTACGCAGAACCCTCAAGCTCCCAGGCCTCTGGTAGAGGACCCGAGCTCAGAGGTTGAGAAAGACCACCCGTGGAGGGTGAGATGGGAATTTTATATATATATATATATATATATATATATATATATATATATATATATATATATATATATGAAGGTAACATAGTTACTTGATTGTGCTATAAAATGTTTCTATATGGCTGGAAAACACATAATACTGCCCCTTTAAGATATGTAAGAAGAAAGACACTAAAAAAGAAATAATTCAGCTTGTATGGTGATAAAAGGCTGTTCATGAATGAAACTGATCTACAGTAAATGAACCTGAAGCCAGAGTGTACTGCAGGAAACCTCAACCAGCACCTCTAAATTGAAGTCACCTTAAGTTTCATGTGTTAGACTTCACAGTACCCAGCAAAAGATTGTTCATAGTGGTTGAACATTTTCACATGTTGTTACATTGCATATAGACTTCTTGTTTTATATAGATTTTTATTGAGTGGTGTGTAATTGTGAATTGGAAGGAAAATTATAAATAGCTTTCAAAATTGTGGCCAGTTTTTCCATTTTTATTCAGCCACTAAACAAAGCAGTGCTTGTTTAGGGCCTTATGATTTCGGCGATGCAAAAAAAGCAGACGGAATTGTAGAATTTAACAAACAAAATGGAATCCATAATAAAATATGAAATTTCACAGAATTCAGGGATTTTGGCAAGCAGAACAAACTATACAGTAGTTTCTGTTGTATTTTTGTCCACTTCAGCTCCTGTGCCAGTTGTGACCTGGTTAGCCGGGGCTTGACTCAGCTCGGCTCTCCTCTCCATACAGACAGAATAAACTGGTCAGCCATAGCAAAAAAAACAACAACTCACTGAAGCACTGACGTCCTCAAAAAGCAAAAAAACACCCCCCCCCCTCCTCGAAGCTTAGCACAAGGTTCAGGGCTAGTAAGCTTTGACTCGGGAGAACAACTTTTCTATACCTTTTGTCAGCACATGGTTGACCGGAGGCGCGAGAATACATGCGATGACCACTTACAGTGAAGAGTCACATCAGAAACATGGATAAGGTGCAAGCTAGCGGGAGCCAGTCACGCCTGCTAACTCTAGAACATTTAAATAAATTTAATGCAAGGCAAGGTTGAAGGTTTTGTTGCTCCGTGTGCCAAATAATTAGATATTTCTTTAGGGGAAAAAAAGAAAAAACATCACTCATTTATTGTAGAACAATGCAACTGGAGGGCTGCTGGAACATGCGAGCCAAACACAAAACACTAACACTGACATGTCATATGGAGATGGAAATGGTGGAGATGTCAATGGAGATGTCTGGGACAGAGTTAAAATGAAAATATAATGATCATTATAAAAGTGTGCGCAGGTTTTTACTGTTTGTATGATTTTTTTTTTAAATTATTTTTTTTATTTTATTTTATTTTTTTTTGATGTGGCAAATATTTAGGTGTTCAATTCAATTCTAAAGCATTTTTAAACATGCACATAATCTTTGTGTTCTTTAATACAATAATGGGGGAATGTTTTTAAACACCTTGTAAATGTTTTCAGTGTTCTGCTGAACCACAGCATAGTTACATTTGTGAAGCCTGAATAATAATAAATGTGGAGCTTTGGCTACTGATTCACACAATAATTACACACTTTTAGGGTTAATAAATATGGTTAAAATGGAAAAAGTGGAATTCAGAAAAATTACAAGAAGTGGAATTTGGGAAAAAAAATAAAACGGAATTCGGAAAATAATAAAATGGATTTCATAGGGTTCTATTTGTTGGACTGCCTTTTACTGCAATAAAAAACGCAAGTCTTTCAGATCTATTTGGCACATCTAGAAACTAAAATTTATATCTAATCTTTACAAAATAGCTCCAGCTTAATCAAACTGGAAGGAGAGCATCTGTGAACATGAATATTAATTTAGGTCTGGGCTTTGACTGGGCCACTCTAATGCATGAATATTTGTTTAAAAAAAAAATATATATATATATTGTAGCACCAGGTACATGCTGTTCTTGTGCTGGATTGTGAACCTCTGCCCCAGTCTTTCACCTTCTGACAAGTTTTGTTCCAAAACCTGTTTTAGCCAAATCGTTAAGTTTTGATCTCATCTGAGCAGATCCTCTTCTTTCACATGTTTGCTGTGCTCCCTTCATGGATTGGGTAAACTGCAAACAAATTGTCCTATGGCCTTATTAGCAATTATACCATTATAACAATGGCATACTCAGGTTTTCCATGAAGGCAAGATATATGCAGCTAACAAGTAATAGTTGGCCTTTGAATAGACCTTCCTACCTCAGCTATGATTCTCTGTTTTTCCTTTTGATTTAAAGTTTCCCTCATTGTTGCTTCTCTTAGTTGTAATTTGCTCTTTCAATTCTCAGATGAGGGACTAAACGGTGAATCATGACATGGCCAAAGCTAGATATTGTTTTATAGTTTAAGCTATAAACTTCTCCACAACTCTATCTGTTATTTGTTTGATGTGTTCATTGGTCTTCATGATTTTGTTTGTTCCTCAAACAAACCTCTGAGGCCTTCACAGAAAAGCCGTATTTACACTGAGAATAATATAGTAATATAGTCCACCTGTGGACTATATTACCTTATTGAGTAACATCGAAAGACAATCAGCTGAATTTTATTTTGAGGTATCAAAGTTTGGGGGGGGGGTAATTATAAATGAATGCCACACTTATCAGATTTTTATTTGTGAAAATAGTTGAAAACCATGTATAATTTTCCTGCTTTTTCACAATTACAACCTGCTTTATGTCAACAAAAACATAAAATCCAAATAAAATATGTAGAAACTTCTATTTGAATTATTTCTCAGTTTAACAAAATGTACAGAAGTTAAAGTTAGTGAATAATTTTGCAATGTACTGTATGTTTTGTTAAAAATGAGCAAAAAAATAATGATGTGGGCCAAATGCTAAATTGAGGGCTGTAGAAAGTAATTTGAGATTAAAATAAAGAGAGGGACAAACTTGAAATATTGCTCTCTGCTGCCTGTCAGAGTTGCCCCTGGCTAGGAGAAATACACATTAATGACTCTTAATACACAGGAAAAAAACATGTAACTAAATTGAGTGTAAATACTTGTGGTCAATTTGCCTGTGGTTGTGTCCTTCGTAATGCAAGGTGAAGAGGCTCTTCACTGTAAATTCACCGTCTCCAACTTGCCAGCTTTGCACTTAGAAGGGCCATTATGTGTATTCAAAGCCACAAAATAATGGCGTGTGTCATGTGTGAATGCATTTGGGGAAGAACTAATCGAGTTGTGATGTGTCAGCTGGCTTTTGTGGGTGTGTGTGTTTGTGTGCGTGGTGATCCATTAGAAGCCAGATGTGATGAGGAATATGAAGTGCATGACTCATTAGTGGTTTATGTAGATTCACATAAAGGGCAGCAAGCTTACACACAAGTACAAATCAGTCTTGGAGTCTAAAAGTCTGTTGGAGTTCTTCTTATTGCTGTTCAGATAAATGGAAGGCCATGACCTCTCACTCTGTCAGAATATTTGCCAGGGCTATTTATGCTATTTATTTATGAGTTTTGGGTCATTTCATTATTAAAAAAGAAAAGCAAAAAAGCTTGATATCTTACATCACCTGCTCTTCAGTTTGTGTCCCAAAACTGGAAAAAAGTTGGGGTTTTTTTCTTAAATGTATCTGGTGTCAAAATCTGCATGTAGTTTTTTATAAAAAATACAGATTAGAAAAAAATGATGAATGCATTTTTTTTTTAAAAAAAACTGGAATCTAATTAGATACATTTGTGTTTACATTGATTCCAATGATGGTAATTCTTACCATGAACACTAGTTTGTTTGAACAATGAACTGCTTCTGTCACAAATAAAAAGTATGATTTAATTCTGTTTTATTATTAGAAATGCTATTAGGCTCCAAACAGAGAGCATTTATTTCACCATTAACAATTTTTAGAATATAAATTTGATGACAAAGCATCCCAATTGGAAATGTTTCATAATTATTTCCCTTATAGCTACCCCTTTACCATCATCATGTCTATTACTGACCACCAGGAGGGAGCAGTAACATCTGTAAAAGCATCTTGAGTGATTTTAAATAGAACAAAGTGCTCCAACAGCTTAATCAACAAATAACAAAATTCTGGTTAACTTGACTTGTTGTCTTAAGACCATGTAACCTGTCGTCTGCTTGTCCAAGCATGTGCTCGCTATCGCTCCTGAGTGTCCTTTAATATTCTGGAGTGTCTTACATGTCAGAAGTCCTGGTAAGAAACCGAAAGTGAAGAACAATCATAACATATTTGAATTCTCAACATAAGACAGGACTCATCACTGCAGCCAAAAACAACGTGTTACATGCAATAAAAACTGGTTACATTTACATGTCCAGCAATGCTTTGTCAGTTTTTAATGTTAAAGTATTCCTTCACTTCAACAGGGTCTTTTACTATGTTTACATATGTAAAATATTAATATTTGATTATTTATTTTTGATCTTATTATACAGTCCCTTGCATAATCCCTAACAGTTTTCACATTGTGTAATGGTGAAGCCAAAAACTTCAACTTTTTTTTAATGGGGTATTTGGTGCTAGACCAACACAAAGTAGTAGTAGAAGAAAGAGTATTCTTGTTTTCTAAAAAAGCTTTTAGAAATTAAAATCTCAAAAGTGTGGTGTGCATTTGTATTCAGGTATCAGTCCCCCCTAAGGTCAGTCCTTGGTAGAAGCACCATTTGCTGCATAACAACTGAATCTCTTTTGTATGATGTCTCCACCAGCTTCACACATCTAGAGACTCGGATTTCTGCCCATTCAGCTTTGCGAAATAGGTCAAGCTCAATCAGGTTGCAGAGAGAGTGTTTGTGAAGATTGTTATATCTTGCCACAAATTCTCAAATTTATTTAGATTTGGACTTTGACTTGGCCATATTTCCACATGAGCATGCTTCTAAACTATTCCATTGTAGTTCCTGCTGTTTGTTTTTTGTTATTGTCCTGCTAGAATGTGTTTCTCCTTCCTATTCTCCCACGAAGCCCAGATTTGTAATGTAGTTCTATTTGTCCTGCCAGTCAGTTTAGCTGGACAGACATGTCCGAGTAGATATTGAACTGTGTTATACTTTAACTTTTTAATGTTTACCTAATGTTGTGCAACCCTAGTTTTAACTGTAAAAATAATTAATGCCTGACTGGGTTTATTATGTTACCATAATAATTATATTTATATGTTACAATATAATTATGTATGTATTATTATTTATGTAGCACTGCGAGGTATAACATTATTGTAAACAGAAAAGAAAGTGATGTGTGTTTTTTTTGTTTTTTTCAAATAGCAATCTGAAAATTATGGACTGCACTTGTATTCAGCCTCATCTATTCAGATACCCTTAAGTAAAGTCTAGTGCAATAAATTGCCTTCAAAAAAAGCCTTATTAGTAAATATAGTCAATCTGTGTATAATTTCATCTTATCATCATCTCATACAGCTGTTCTATAGTGGTCTAGGAGAACGTTAGAGAATGTTAATGAACAAAAAGACAAAAGAACACATCAGATAAGTCAGGTGGATAGTTGTGAAGAAGTTTAAGCAGAGTTAGAACATCTTGCAACCTCTGGAGGAGTTACAAAGATCCATAGCTCAAGTGAGACAAACTGTCAACAGGCCAACTGTTAGTCATGGACTACAAAAAATCTGTCCTCTATGTGAGAATTTCAATTAAAAAAAAAACAACAACATTGTTTAAAGAAAACCATAAGAAGTCTTTTCCACTTTGTCAGAAGCCATGTAGTGGACACAGCAAACATGTGGAAGAAGGTCTGGTCAAGAGAAGCCTGGAACTAATTGTTGTTTTGTTGACATGGAAAATGAGACATGAAGCACTGCACATCAACCTAAACACGCCATCCTCATCCTCAAACATAGTGGTGGCTGCTTCATGCTGTGGGCATGCTTTTTTTCAGCAGACGCAGGGAAACTGGTCAGGTTTGGTAGGAAGATAGATGAAGCTAAATACTGAACATTGATGGAAGAAAACATGTTTCTCCAGAAGGTCTGCAACTGTAAATATATAGTCAAAGCTACAATAGAAATGATTTAGCTCAGGTAATATTAATGTTCCCAGTCAAAGTCCAGTCCTAAACCCAATGGAAAACTGGTATCAAGAATTGAAAATGTATCTCCACCGACACTCACTAATCTATCTGAGTCAACTTTAGCTATTTTGCAAAGAATGGGCAAAAATTTCAGTCTCTTTCTGTGTACAGCTGGTAGAGGCATACCCCAAAAGACTTAGAGCTGTAATTGCAATAAAATGTGTTTAAACATAGCACTGGCTCGAGGGAGTTGAGCACAAATGTGCACTGCACCTTTCAGGGGAACTTGTGTATTATTTTCCTTCTATCCTACAATTATTAGTGACTTTGAGTTGTGCTGGCAAAAGATATCGAAGTAAAATACGTCAAACTATGTGGCTATATTGTGACAAAATGTGAAAAAGTTTGTAATAGTTTGCAAGGCACCGTGGATGTGAATCCAGCATGTGAACGAGTGGAACACAGCTGATCCATGACTGAAACAGACACTGAACAGAACAATTACTATTCCTGCTTTGAGGTAAACAGGGATACGTGGGCATAAATGTGAATGGAAGAAATATGATGACAAGGAGGGAGGATGAAGAAAAAAGGTACCTATAAAGGATCCTGCTGATTGCAAAAATAAAGATAAGGAGTGAGAAAGACTGAGCTGGGATAAGGAAATAGTGTGGACTTGATGAGGAGAAGGGGAATATAAAAAAGGAGGGAGAGCTAGGCAGCCAAGACGAATTCCTCCACTGCTGATGAGAATGCTAATCTTCTTACCTCCCTCCCTTCCTTCTTCCTTTTTTTTTTCATCCCACTCTCCTCTCCTCTTCAGTCTGTCAGAGGGTGATGTGTTCATCTCTAGTCATGTCCAGCGCAGCACGGACGTGTGTGCGTGTCTCTTTCTCTCTCGCTCTGTCTTTTCTAGGCCTGGCCTGGATTAGTGGCTCTATGAGTTGGATGTGGGTGTGTGTATGCATTTATAAGAGAGGATTGTGGGTTTAGGCATGCCACTGTGCATTGTTTCTGTGCTCATGTGTGTTTGCAGCACTCATCAGTTAGATTCGCTGGTGGAATTGAGGACACCTACACACCTTGTCCCGCACATCTGCTCTCACACAAACTAATGTACACACACTAAACCATCAGAGTGTGAAGGAAGCATGACTGCATGGTGATTTGATAGAAAGCTCTGCATTAGAGCTGCTTGCCTCCTAAATGAATGTGTCCCCTAGTGTTGTGTGTACTGCCTTGTTAGGGCCCCTAATTTGGTTAGCGCACTAATAAAGCTGGGAAGCTGGGATGCACGAAGCTCCAGCTTTGCTGTTGTGCCATTCGTGCAGCAGGATTCCTGCAGAAGTTTTCTTACTGATGTTAAAGAAAGCTTGTGTTCTTTAAGGAGGGGAGGGAAGCTCCTAGTTCTCTGTAGGATACAGGCTCTGTCTTTCTTTAAGTTACTTTGTGCAAAGACATTGCACAAAGATATTTAGAAAGATATGTTAGATAATCCTTTTACACCTTAAAACCACATTTATGGATGATGTTATTGCTGAAAGCAAACCTAAAGCAGGTTTGTCCTTTGAGTTGGACCCTTGGTAATTACTGGACTATCTTGACAGCATTTATTGCCTTCTTTTTAAATGGTTAAATCATCTTTTACAAAAAAGGTAGTTAGTATTTGCAAACAAACCTAATTGAAAGTTAAATAAGGAGAGAAGTCTTTTAGGCCACCAATGAATAGTACTGAAATTATGAAATCCTGAAGATAAAAATAAATATTAAGTTTAGGTTTGAAAGCATCTCTGGGATTTACAGACCTTTTAATAGAGCTCCATGTTGTTTTTTTCTGCTCTTTTTGAAATATGTAGGAATTTCTTTAATACAGACCCGTGGAATAAATAAAATGTACTATACTTTGATAAATGTCCTAACTGTACTTTCAGAATTTCGGTTGATAAGGTTGCAATGCAGATTACACGTTACACATTTTTCATTAAAGCAAAGGTAACTCAAAGAAGTGAGAGCATGCTATTCCTGCACTGGACTTACAATGAGGCGATTTAGGTATTTTCCTTTAAAACAAAGTATAGAGTATTTTTTTTCTTTTTTTTTTTTTTTTTTAGTTTCAGTTACAAATCTTTTTTATTCCCATCCATCCATTCATCGATTGCTCTGCCTATTCTTTTATCCAATCATTCATTGTTCCTTCTAGACGCCCATCTATTTTTCCATCCATCCAGCCAGCAAGCAAGTTTTATATTTTAAGCCTGACCACTGAACAAATATCTTCTATAAATACCTGATGAACTTTTATATTTATGCTTGACAGAGAATTCAGAAAATTTAAATCTGGAGCAGTATGCAATTTTATTGTTTTATCTTGAAACCCTTCAGTCCAACTTAACAACTGACAAATATGTACTATTTCCTGTTTTCTGCTCCTCTACCTAAACCATTCTTCTTCCTTTTAATCCTTCTTGCTTTATTCCCCTCCTTCTCTCCCTTCTCCTGCTCCATGGGCATCTCACCGTCTCCCCTTTCTGTCCTCCCTAGCTGAAATAATGAGAATGTACCAGGGAACAGTGTGGTGACGGACCGATCGATGATCTTTGCTCCAGCAGGCAGAGATGGGAGAGAAAGAGGGAGGGCTGGAGAAATGGGAGAGGGAGAAAGATGAGGATAAAAACCTGCAGATAGTCAGGGAGCAGAGAAAAATGGAGTAGTGTGGTTCTGCTTTTTGGAATTGTTAGATGCGTCACAAGTTTTAGGGAAAGATATAATCCAAAGCCAGCCTGCTGTATTAATTGGATTCCATTCTTCAAGGAAAGCCCTATGAAGCGATTTACTTTGTAACTCGAAGGGCTTGAAGCATTTTGGCTTTGATTAAATTCACCATCATTGTTTTCATTTGAAATCTATCTGAAAAAATATCCAGGGACAAGCATGTCGTCTTGTTTGAGAAGCCTTAAATACTCCAGTTTAATCAGCCTGCACTGTACTCCTTAATTTTTACACTGTGACTTTTGAAAAATAAATAGCATAACAATACATTCCAGTGATCCTACGCAGCTTTGATTCAGCATTTAACACTAATCAGTCTTAAATGTTCTCAGAGCACAGCAGATCTTTTCCAAACTAAATAATTGTGTGTGTGTGTGTGTGTGTGTGTGTGTGTGTGTGTGTGTGTGTGTGTGTGTGTGTGTGTAAATTACATCCAGGAAAGCAAAAAATTAACTCAATCACATTAATTCTAACAAATTTAGAGGAAACTTTCTTGATAAATGAAAATTTCCTGCACCTCTACCTACCACATATCTTTATTCTCTGAAAGAGCAATGGAGAGCCACTGGAGGTCTGATAAAAGGTAACTAAATCATTTCTAAGTCACAAAGAATAAAATCAGTCTCTTGACTGCTAACATCAAACATTTTGTCTCTTTCAAAACCAATACCATCTCTGCAGTTGAGCACAATTGCAGTAGCAAAAGCCTTTCTGAGCATTTTTGAGACTTGAACTTGGATATAGGCCACAGAATGGGGGAAAAAACTTAACCTGAGTAAGAGACTTTTCCAGAGTGTACAGGCTTACCTTGAAAAGAACCAAAAGAATGTGACCAAGAAAACACACAAAAAAAACTACCTGGATGTCCTCAAGTATCCAGTCTGTACTTTCAAAAAGTTTTTGCCTTAATAATAGCAATGTGTTGCTCTTTTTGTTTCCTTGCATTGACTCTCTTAACAGCCAACTTTTTGTTTCTTGTAACAAGAGCAGTGTGTATTAGTGATCAGCGTTAGTGATCATTAAAAGGGTTTTAAACTGTGATCGTGTCTACCTAGATACCAGAGACGATATTTTGCTTTTGAGTAGCATAAGCCAAAGAATGAAACACAGCCTCCAAAAGTAAAGCCTAAAATAGCTCTATAGGAATATATTTTAATCTTGATTAAGGCCCCCAGATAAAGCTCTGTCATGTGATTATTATTCTGATTGAATGCACTGTTCTTGCTGAACCCGTCTCAGGTATTTAAATGAAACTCCCATGTACGCTCTGACAAGTTAATAAAGGTCTTCCGGTGTGCCGCAGGTCTCCAGCACTGCCACCCTTGAAGGTAAAGGTCAGCTTAAGTTCACCTCTGGCAAATGGAGCCCCCACCACAACTGCAGTCAGCTCGCCACGGCAAATGACACAACCATTCGAGGCTGGGATCTTCGCACTATGAGGTGAGCTCCAGAACCAGAGGCTGGTCTGAAAATATAAAATTCCTATAAAGTCTTATACATTACATTTGGTTCTGTTACTTTATTTCAAATACTCAATTATTTACTGTTTGAGGGAAAGACAGCATACTCTATTTTATTTTAAAAATCTGTCTCATACGGTTTCCTTGCATCGACTGATTCTCTAGAAAGTTTATGGAATTTGCTCCATTTACCAAATGAAACATCAGAGTTTGGTGGTGTGACCCTGATGTTGAAAATCTCAGAGCATAACATTTTTAATTCCTTGCCACTCGGTGTTAAGGCAGGTTTTCTTACATAGGAACTGTCTACTTGCACCTGACTTAAAGCCAGTTGGATGTTTGAGCGGGATACTTTTAAATCTGACAGAAATGAGTCATTTAAGTGTCGTGTAAGTTAAACTCTCAAAGCTTAATGGGTTCAGTGGGTATTTACATGGCTTTACAAGATATTTTAGCGCTGCACACAGAAAAATGTGTTTAATTATACTCATCATGTTGAACATGTTTGGAATAACTTTCTCTTCAATTCATCAAAATTGCTTATGCTAACAAAAGTGTTTAATTCTACCTCTCTAGGCTTTGTTTGATATTTTTCCCACTTTAAGCCACAAATTAGTGATAACTCAAGAACTATTTCAGTCAATTTGCTGTAAACTAGTTTATAGCACTTTATCACTTCATATGTTTTCTAAATACAAGATGAAATGATATTTAAGTTGGCCAGAGGTTCAAAGGAAAACAGCGAAAAATATCAAACAATACAATCAGTGCTGAAATCACAATTCACAACCAAGTTAAAAAATATATACAAAACTATTACAGAGACACAATAAATAAGCACATATCAGACTTGGATAAATTTGTTATTTAGCTATAGTAATACTTTAAAAAGTAAGAATGAAAGCAGCAATGTTGACCAAAATAGTAGTTTTAAAGAAATGCTTATTTTCTGCATGTTACAAAGTTTAGCAGTGTGATTGCCTGTGGGGGAAAAAAAGCTCTTTCTGGCTTTCAGGATTCTTCAGTGTTATTCCAACTTTTTAGTTTCTGTTACAATACCCTTCATAGTTATTGACACAACTGGTAAAGACTTATAATAAGCTTATCAATAACTAAAAAAAATAAACTGCAGTAACATGAAAAACAGAAAAATCCAGCCTTTAATTTGATTACATTTCAAAATGTCAAATCCAGAAATAAATGTTAGGAGCTTTAAATTTCCCTGGTGTGAGAATATAACATGACCTGTGGCTGCTCGATTATGGAAATAAATTATACTCAAAATTATTTTGTTCTGTACTGAAATCATGATTGTTTGAAACCATTACTCATTGAGTTTGGAAGACAAATATATCTGTTGCAATTTATTAACGATGCATTGCCTTGAGAAGTTCCTGGCTTGACTTTTTTATGCCTAATATTTTCAGCAACAAAGAGAGAGACCACATCTATTCATTTTGTTTAGACATTCAGTTTAAGCTCTGTTGACCTCTGCCATCTAGTTCATTGTTTTTCTTAGCGTCACATTCAACTTGCATGATGTTAATAAATCTTTATTATTTAAGCTATTTTAAGGCTGCTAACCATATTCGTTCAGATGAGATTTGGAAAATTAACCATAACGGACTACTTTTTTTTGTGTCTGCAACATTTGGCTTGAAGAGTCATGACATTTTTATGCATTTTCTTTACAAACAGAGATTTGTATATATGTTTTTGCAGCTGTGTTGTTTTAAGATGATACAATTCGCAATCTGTTTTAGAGAATGAAACAGTTTTCAATGAAAGGTTGTGGCTGGACAGATTTTTCTAATGTTCTATAAATACTTGTTAAAGTGCCCATGAATGTCGTTTAGATATCGTTTGACAGTTTGCTGTTAACACTTCTCTTCAGAAGCAAAAAAATTCTCTTTTTTTTATCTGATCAGTGAATGAACATCCCTTCATAAGCCCTAACATGTTACAGTGATAACAACTCTCTTTGGTGTTGAAGCTGTTACTGGAAAAAGACTGATATTCTCAGTATAACTGTAGTTTTTAAAATAAAGTCAGAGGAAATCCAAAAAGATCTGTGAAGCTTATAAAAAAAAAAAATCTTAAAGACTGTCTTTTAGTTTTGTGTTTTCAGTTTATGTATTTGTGTATGATACGCTTGTTGCTCATCTTGACCAGAACTCACTGGAAGAAGAAATATTGAATCTCATTGAGACATTCCTCATTAAATTAAAATAAAAAAAGAGAGGAAGAGGCATGTTGGCTGTTTGTTCTAGGCTCCCAGTTTACAGGAAGACTGACTCTCTGAAAGCAAAATTGCTTTGATTTGTTCTTTTGAAGAGTCCAGTCCTGTTTGGCATGCAGTATGCGAGATTTAGAGATGTTGATCATCTTTTCGAACTAACTGTGTTAATAGAAGATGCTCTTGAACTCACTGCACTTCCTTTTAGTTGGATGTTATTTTTACAGAAACCTCATCCCAAAAAGAATAATAAATTTCTGTAAGTATGTTCAAGACTGATTCCTTATGTCATTCCAATTTTTAATCCATCTGCTTTGACTTATCTGCTTTCATATGTGTGGATAACTGTTGCTGACATCCATACATCCATCTTCGATACCCATTTATCTTTGCAGCAGTGCAAGGGGGGCTGGTGCCTATCTCCAGTTGTCATCGGGTGAGAATCACAAATATTTAAACTGAAACAATGTTGAGTGTTTAATACTTATTCTACCTGCAAGTTATAGTACATATAAACAATAGTTAATTTCATTTTTTAAAATAAAAAACAAAAAATAATTGCCAGTGTTTTGGCTTGAAAATAGCATCCTAAATTTGTACCAAAAGAGTAATACCATGGCATTTTTATGTATGTTCTTTCATACATTGATGCTCTGGTTGTAGACACTGAAATTTTTAGGGGATATTGAAATGGCAGAAACACTTTCACATCTAATTGTGACAGTTTGCGTAAAGTCCATTGTTCACGAGCAGAAGAAAGTGCTTTTTTCACCTCTGTGCGTAATGAAGTGGGAGTGGTGGAACAGTAATGTCCCTGCTTGACATGGAGCATGTGTAGTACCACACATTAACCTTGTAACTGCAGGTTATCAGCACCACACCTCACAACCCCTCGTTGTGCGCCTGCATTGCAAGTGTATGCTTTGTTTGTGTGCTCTGCGTTTCTTAGCTACTTGATGAGGGAGGTCAGCATGTGTGTACGTGTGGGCTGTGCTAGAAGAATAATAATCACCTCGCTATTGATCGCCGTGATAACAGCAAAGTGCCAAAGAGATTGAGAGGGGAGCTTCGTGGGGGTGGGGTGCGGGTGTTCGAGAAAGTGAGAATGTATTTACAAGATGCGTATCACAGGGCCAGATAAGATAGTTGAATCATTGATTTCACTCCCCGTCAGTCCCATAGCAAATTAAAGAGTTCCTACACACTTCGTTTTGGCCACTGTCCTCCTGCTGATTTGACCATTTGCACAAGGGGAAGGAATAGGTAAGGTTTAATGCTTGTTAGACCCTAGACCTATATTTGGGATTATAAAGTACTAACAAACATTTATTTGCATCTTTTACCAGTACAGCATGTAACTTCTGCTTCCCCCTTTTTCTAGCAGCACAGTTATTGTAAGAAAGTGCATATTTTTTCAAGTCAAAGATATTAAAAATCAGAATTAAAAATCTTATTGACCTCAACAAATGTAAATATTAAAGAGAATAAATCATATTTTGGTGAAACAAGTAAACAAGAAGGCACAACCATATTTGGATGATGATGTAGGTATGTTTGTGACAGAGAAAAAGGTTGTAGGTAGCACTTTTGCTGTAAAGATCATCTATGCAGGAATGTGGGTGGTAAACACTGGTAGAAAGGCCAAATTTTCCTAACCCACCAAACCTGGATTTGAGGGAAACAGCAACCGAAAGTTAAGCAAGAGGACACAATATATTTCCTGCTTTGGCTACAACTGCGAGCTCTAACAGAGACAACAGTAAGACCACCAAGATAACTGCAGTTGTTGCTTCTGAGCATTAATTTGATCACATTTGGAAATGCTTTCTTTTTCCCATAAGAAGCTGTTGTAGAGTTGTTTTTTCTCTGTGTCTAAGCCAAATGAAGCAGAGAGCATTTGATTTGAGATGCTGTCTTAATATTTTTGATTTACCTTCTGACCACTAGCATTAGCTTAAGGAGAACAGGACAACTACAGGGATGTTACAGATGGTATCCCCAGAATAACATTTAGACGGCTACGTAGCTGTAAAGTTAGCATGTGCAATTAGATAAAGACTTAACGAGGATTGCTTGTTTGGAGGCATTGCCAGGAGACGGCCTTTTTTGTCTAAACAGAATAGGGAGCATGACTGAGGTTTGCAAAGTTGCATTTGAATTAACCACTGATCAGACTGAAGCTTATATGTTTTTGCCATAGTGGCCAGCAGTATATTTGCAGAAAAACTAAAAAAAAAAAAAAAAAAAAAAAAAAAAAAAGCTGAGTTCATTGACAGGGCATCTGAGGGCTGTTTCACAAAACTAAGATTCCAGATTAAACCGGATTTTCAGGGTATCCTGGTTGAATTAATCCTGGACTCAGTTTCACAAAAGCAGTAGCAGATAAGTTACCATGGCGATTTATCCTGTGCAGCTATTCCTGCTCCAGACCAGGCTAACAGCCAGGGTTAGTTAATCCTGGTGGTTTATCTGTTCAGTCACCAGTCGCGCCGATCAGAAACCAATGTTTTTTTGTCAGTTATTTTGTTTTCTTTTCTGTCTGTTTTGATCATTTCCATCAGCTTGCATTAAAATACCACTGATTCATTTTGGCATTCAGTCAAGTACTATTATTATTTTAACATTATGTAGTAGAATATACCACTATCAACTTTATAATTATCCATTGACACTGTTCGATTTTGTTTCTGAAGACTGCTGTTGTTCTAAGTTTGACAGAAAGGCCTCGAATAGACTATTGCTGTGTTGAGGAGATTGGAGAATTGACTGATAAAGAAAGGTGTTGTCAATCAAGTCATATCAGTAACTCCAAACGTATGTCGTCCTTTACAATGGCGTGCCCATTTTTGAATGACATTGTAAATGATGAAGCATTTACATTGAGAAGGCCTTTCAGAGGGGAAAGAGTGTTTTTGCCCATAAAATACGCACATCTTCATAACCTTCCCGACCACAGAAGAATAAACTACATCAAGGAGGGATTCCACAACATTGAAGGTAAAATTAATTTTCTACACAACACAAAGGAAACTAGAGAACAGGTGGAATATTTTTCTTTTGTTTTTTGATACAGGATCCCTTAATGTTATTGGTGCTCTGGTCTGCTCACACACATTTAGATAAAACGTCCCTCTGATGCACGTGAAGGTGATTTTGTTAACAGAAAATCCTTTCATAGTATCAACGTTCAGGTCAGAGTGAGGTATGGTTAGGCCTACTGTCAGCTACTTACATTTATTATGTGCATTAAATCACCTTAACATGTCGTATTGCTTCAGATGATCTGTGACATTGACTGCATCTTGAGCAACATCGGGGTAAAGTGTCCTGGCTCGGTCCATGACTCCCTCTGCCAGACACATAAACCTTTTTTTTTAACAGATAAAATTAGTACAAGAATGAAATATGTGAGCAGGTACAAGTCATTTGTACATTCTACTCAACATTTTATCCAGATACTTATAAGTCTGCAAATTGTTCTTATGTTTAATCTTGACCTGTTGCTAGGTCCTCTTTAGTCCAGTCATGTTTGTTCTGTGTAAATATTGATAAGATGTTTAACAAAAAAAAAAAAGAGTGAAATGAATTAATCCGCTGTCAGATTCACATGTTACAGTATTGACTTCCACTGTTCATTTTTAATTTTAAAGTTGTTCATTTGAGCAAATGACAGGTAACTCCTTGAACGGTATGATTATGATATATTATAGTTAAGAGTAGTGGATAGGAAATGTATATTTTAGGCGAATTACACATTCACTCAATTCTCTATTGTTTGCCATGCTCTTTGTCGCTTCTTTATAATAGCAGCAGTATTTCCTGTCTTTAGTATGATATGCTTCAATTCCTCATAAGCCTCCATAAAAAGATGTTGCTTGTTTGGTGTGAAATATGGCACATGTAATTTATGCATTGTAGTATCAATGAATCTGTCATGGAACTTGTGATCTGTTGAAGAAAGCTGTGGATGCCGATTTACCTGAATTACTTAAATCTGGCTTGACATAGTTGGACCTCCTGAGCCTGGTTTTGCCTTCGTGAAACAGATAAAGCCAGGATGCACTGATCACATTAAGTCAAGCCTAGTTTTATCTTTTGTCCTGGATTTATGAATTCTGCTTTTGTAAAACACCCCTCTGATGTCACTCAAAAACAAACAAAAAACAGCAGTAACAAGCAGACAGTGGAAGTAATCAGGGACAAGTTGAAAAACTGGTCCAAACAATTTTAGCTAAGGTCTTCTAAATGAAAAAGGTAAACCTTTTTTTCTTCCTTTCACTTATTTTTTATAATAAATCTGAAATTTAGAAATTTAGCATATATTGGTGGAAAATACTTGAAATTTCCTCAAAAGAAGAACTGTTTAAAAAGTTAAAACCAAGAAATCCCCAAATATTTGAGTAGCTTTAGGTAATGTTTGGGTTCTGAATAAAAGGTCGGTGATTTCTGTGGTTTCCTTGCCATTTGTTTGTGAGAAAGATTAACTGATTAAATCTCTGTCGCTGTTTGACTCCCTTAGTCCAAGGTTTTAGACAAATACAGGTTGCAACCAAGGGCACCACATTATATATGTGTGTTCATGCATGCACACTGATGCACAAGTGTGAAGTGGTTGCAAGAGTAAAGCTTGCAAGTGTGAATGAGTAGCGAGACGCGTTTGCCTGTCTGAGTGAGTGACCTGCTTGTGACAAGTGTTTGCTCTTTGCTGTAGGTACCTCTCTGTATCTCTGTGTGCATTTGGTTTCAGCATCCTGGTTGTCAGTGTGGGAGTCTGCGTGGCTTTGCGTGTGTGTTTTGTGCCCAGTTGGCGTGGCAGCTGCATGATGGCAGGCTCTCAGCACACTCCAGTGCCTCCTCAGATGACCTTTGAGGTGTTCCTTCACACCTGCAAATTCAAAAAAAAAAAAAAAAGAAAGAAAAAGAAAACTAGATATAGGAGAATATACACACCTCTACACTTCGACACACACCGACCTGTGGCTTGTCACTGATTTTGCCAACCCAAATCCAGCTTCCATGTTCAGAAACGGGCACAGTGAGTGCAACCCAGCCATATGAGATGCCCTATCTAAGTTATCTAACACCCTGGAGATGAACACAGTCTCCCAGACACACAAAAAACAAAGATAACGCTTCTTATAAAACATATATAGATTCTGTTCTACTTTGTACTGATGTAATATGCAACATTATGTAAATTATGAACTACTCTGCTCCAATACTGGGGACAGAAAGTGGTGTTTAATAGAAAGCCGTGACACATTTTCACTTCTTTTCTGCATGATGCCTCAGTGTACTCTTGCTTTTACATTATTCAGGGGACTGCTCCCAGTTGTAAAGAGCTGCAGTTTAGATTTTTTTTTTTTTTTCTGGTAAAACATTTTTATTAATGCAGTTTTTAAATGTGTTACTTCAGTTAAGCCAGAATAACATTGTATTATTAAAAGTTCTTGTGATTCGGGCAAATTATAATGTCATAAATGACAGGTTTAATGTAACAAAGCAAATAATGCAAAAGTAAAAAACAAATGAAAGTGTTGAAAATCTGCCAAGTTTGTGACTAATGCTTTACATTTATACTTGGTGTTATGAAGGTTGAATCTTGATAAATCGTTACTTTTGAGCTTAAATTATTTTGTCCGTTCAAACTTTGTCTGCTGCTACTTTTTTGTTATCTTAAGTGTACTGAAAGTAAATTAATTTTTCCTTGCAGAGAATTGTTTGTCTTAATGATTTAAGGAAAGGCATAATTCTCTGATTTATTGATGCTATTTTAATGCCCCATTAGTTTTGATCAAAAGGTGATGCATTATGGACTCCTTATTCTAGTTTAATAAGATGAGGATGATCCTCCCAAACTACAATCCTAAAGATATCCACAAACAAGACTATTTTTACCTTCTGTTTTACATATTTTTTTAAGTAACTTAAATTGTCTCAGTGGAGAAAAGGTTGGAAAACAAATTGAGCCAGTGATTATTAATAATGCATTTCTTTGTCTTTCTGTGCTTGTGCAACAGACAGAGAAATTTGTAGCTGGCATGCAGTTTCACTGCATTTTCCCAAATTCTCTCTTAGACCCTCAGTTTGCAGTGAGGAGGTGAAGCAGTCACACAGACACACACTGAGCTGTATAATGGCTGTCGGGCCTGCAGCCTTGTCATACACTGCAGCCAGATGCATACTGAACAGCAGAGCAATGTTACAGAGCAGTATGGATTTTACTCCTATCCTCTGCTGTGCATTTATGTGTGTGTAAGTAAGAGACAGTAAGCCTATTGAGCAGAAAAGAGGGTGAAATGATTGATGGATGTGCTGTTTGTTCCTTCACAGCCCGGGTTAAACTCCTACTTCTGTTGGTGGAAAGACAAGAAGTTAACATGAATACTTGTCATCCAGACAGAAAACGCAGTCGTCTATTTTAAGATACTGTATTATTCAAGCAAGTTTTCTTTTAAAAGTCTCATATGCCAAAATGTAAACAAGGTCATTATGCTCCAGACATGAGCTATTTGTGTTGAAACTGTAGATTTCCATATGCCACTGTTGATTTGAGGGCAACCTTTTGAACCCAGCTGATGTCAAACTGATCATCTGTGACCTTTTCATGTCCCTGCTCCCTCTCAGAAGACACAAATGAGACACCAAACTGCTACTCTCGCAGCAGTTTGGTCAAGACTTCATCCAAAACCTTAAAATGAGCAAATGAAATTAAAGGAAATACTTTTGGATTTGCATACACATCTTTGTTGTGTTGTCAGTATTTTTCCTTCCTTCACAGAGCTTTTACTGTTATTAAAGTGGAAAATTAGGCATTTTTGAAAGACAGTAGTTGATCCTTGATGAGAAGGAGAAAAAGGAATTATCTGTTTTGTAAATAGCAGCAGGTTTGTTTCACTGTTAGTACTACATTTCTGTCACTTTTTTGAAGAACAACTAAAAAACATCTTATAAAGTGGCATTTTGTGCCAAAAAAGATGGAATTCTGCATGAATCAGGTAACCATGGGCACATTGTTGTTGGAACAGTGCTGATGTGCACATACATGGTACTGTTTTTGGGCCAGTTCCTCCAAAGTGTTGCCTCAGTTTTTAACTCATCTGTGAACATTCATAAACTCCAGTCCAGTAAGTGGCCATATTGGTCCTTGTGGGGTGGTTTATTTGACTGGGAATGTTTACCATGCCTTCATGCAGCCTGACTGTCAACCACTAGAGGATACAACGTTATTATGTACTCTATCATTTTGTTTGTCTAATAAGAAAAGTTACAGGAAAATGAAATGGTGGTTGTTGGTTATTGGTGGTTAATTTGAATGTGACGAAATATATGACAAGACATGCACAATAATAGATATTAACACTATGTGGTTTGATTAATTTGGATTTGGATCTATTTTGAATCCAATTTAGCCAATTTCATTCAAAATTGCTGGTGTAAACGGAGGGAAAAATACTTTGTTAGTGATTGAAAGCTCAATATGTCCATGTGCACTGTGATTACTGTTTCCATGGATACCTTACCACATGTCATACTGATTCCACAAAGTTACATGAGAGGCATTGCCACCCACAGCACACCTCAAAGCATTCCTCTATTCTAATTTCAAACTGGTTAATCTTCATAAAAAATACAAAAAATGTAAAAAAAATTACAAGCAGAACTAAGCTTGTGCTTTTTCCCTCTTTATCTAAGTAGTTAATGATTGTCTGTTGTTGTCCTTGAAAGAAAAAAAAATGGCTGCAATCTTGTGAGATAATTAGGCAGACACGAGATTTGCAGATTGCACTAGGTAAATTTGCAGTTAATCTGAACATCTTAAAGGAACTCCACCCATTTATCATTTTGCATACAGACATTACAAATCAATCAAAAATCATACAGAATACTAGTTGCAAGGAAACTAAGCAAAGACAATTTTGATTTTCTTGGAAATTTACACTGATAAATTTTTCATAAAATTTTACTCCAAGTGCTTATAAAGGACTTTGCAAAGATTTTAAGATGTCCCCAATTCCTTTATTTTTGCCTTTGAAGCAGCCAGACTTTATATTTGTAATGTTTTGAAATGGATCAAGTTCTGTGGGTATTTTGAAAATCTCCTTTCCACCTTTTTTATGTGACAATGACAGCTGAATGTGGAATTTAGACAATGGTGGAAATAAAGACATTAATAAAGACCTGACTAAAGAATCTTTGCGATTCATCATCCTTTAGTTGTTCATCGGCTATTTGCCATACTTTCAGCATGTAAGTTTGTTAGAGAACAGTATTGACCAAGCAGCATCATGAAGACCAAATACCACACCAGATGGGTCAGGGATAAAGTTGTGTGTAAGTTTAAATCATGGTTAAATTATGAAAGAGAATCCTAACCTCTTAAGGTCTCAAACAACTTTGTTTGATTTGTTATTTGTAAATGGAGAGAGTACAGCCCAAGACATGCCTGTACCCCTAAAATGACAGGTAAGGTAAAGAGGGCATTAAAAGAACTGACCAATGGACTCATAGTAATTGTGGAAGAGCTGCAGAGAATCTGTTGACAGAACAACTATTAGTGAAGCGCTCAACAAATCTTGAATTTATAGAAGAGAGGCAAGAAGAAAGCAATACAAAGCCTGATTTGCAGGACAAAGTAAACAACTGGATTAGATGAGATCAAAAATAAACATTTTGGCCTATAGAAAACAAACACTAAACACCATCTTGAACACACCCCATGGTTAAACACGGTGGTTGCAGTCTCATGCTGTGGGAACACGTTTGATAAATTAAGGACAGGGAAAATAGAGTTGATGAGTAGATGGAGCTACATCTAGGGAAGTGCTGGAAGAAAACCTAGAGGATGCAAAAGACAGAGGTTCCACTTTCTGCTGGTGAATGACACTAAACATACATCCATTGCTACAATGGAATGGTTAAGTTGGGGCAAACTCATGTGTTAGCATGGCCGAGTTAATGTCCATATCTAAATCTAACTGAGCATTTGTGACATTCCCTGAAATGGTGCAGGTGTAGCCACAGCTTGTGTTAGTCCATCTTATAAAATCCCAATATTAAGTGTGCCACTGTAAGTGACTTGGTAAAGAAGCTAAAGAAAACATTGCTCTGTACATGGTAAGGTTACAAGAACTGGACTGAAAATGAGCAAAAAAGCTGCCACTGTTCAAAGAGTTCAAATTCTGTGGGTTCTGTTGTTAAGAGCATGGTCAAAGACCAAGTCTGGCTTCTTGTTTGCAAAATTTAATAGAATGAGGAGCGATCTAAGACTTTTGTACAACATATGCTGCTTGATGTATTGATCCCTTTTTTAACATATGGGACTCTCCCTACCTTACCTTCCCTCTTTCAACCTCCCTGCCCACCTTTGTCGTTTCCATCCGTCTTTCTCTGCTGGTTCCATCTCAGAGCCAGGCTTTAATTTTGATCAGCGATGAAATGATTGCCCACCTCTTTCAATTCTTCTTTCTCATGCCACCCCCCCCATAGTTGTCATAGAAACAGAGCAGTGTGTGTGTGTGTGTGTGTGTGTGTGTGTGTGTGTGTGTGTGTGTTAGAGAGAGAAAGAGAGAGTGAGAGATTTTGTGTGCTACCACAAGCATCTGTGTTCCAGTCGATTCCCTCAGCGGAGAGATTTATCACCCAGACTAAGTTAGGAGGTTGTGTATGATGGCCAAATGTGTGCTTCCCTGTCTGCTTTTGTAGTTTCCTGTGTGCACACCTTTATCACCTTCTCTATTTACACACAGAAACAGTATGTGAGGATGTGTGTTTTCCCTATTTTAATGCTATTTTTTTTTTTATCTGCTTGCGCCCAACTGTGTGTGTAATAGGTCCCCTGTCCCCTCATCAGCCCCCCATCACACACTCTCTAGCTGGCTGGATGACTTTAGATTGAGTGTTTGGTGGCTTAGGCCGACCACAACTCTAATCCTCTGCACTCAAACAAACGTAAACACACACTTGCACACACATACGAGGTCCCAGGTCTCTCCACTATTAGCCAGGGCTGAGGGAGTTTATGCGTGTGTCTGTATGAGTGTGTGTGAGCGTGCATGTTTGTAGGGGGATTGCTCAGAGACACAAGAAGGGGGAACGAGCGAAACTAACCCAATTTCCTGCTCCATTTCCTTTTCACGCGGCGGCTGCGTCCCATTCCACAGCGGGCCGAGCTGAACACCAGCCACCCTACAGCCCGAGGTCACGCCTTTTACCTCTGAGCCACACGCCAGAGAGTAGGGGGTGGGGGTTTGGGGTTCAGTTTAAATAAATCATGCGGCCCCAGCTCAATATTACACACAAAATTGCTATTTTGAGTGAAATTGAAGTTCACTAAAAGTTTCAAGTCTACTCAGATCAGAATGCTGCTATTTGATAGGAACAGCTTTAAAATTTTTAGATGTCTCATGTTTCTTCTCTTCAATGGCACTTCCATCTTTAAGGCCATGTAAATAAATAAATATATTCCCTAAAAAAACTTTACTGTACAGTAGAACCTAGATATACGCTGTATAAAACTCACTATCTGTCTGACATTAAATTTTAAAAAAACATGTGTCCTGTTTTAGGTCAATTAGGAATACAAAAATTGTTTTGATTTGCTACATCTTAGAATAATGAACAGAGGATTTTTTTGGGGGGGGTTTACTTTTAAACTTTTACATTTGAACACACATTTCCTAAGTATGTTTAGGATGTCTTTCCAGAATGTATTAAAATAATTTGTTGAAATTTTGGCCTGTTCCTCCAGATAGAGGTTCTGGAACTGAGTTTGGTTTTTAGGACAACCTGCTTACACACAGCATTTCAAATCTACCCACAAATGTTCTATGGGACTGAGATCAGGACTTTGTGATGGAAGCTCCACCACGTGATTTTGTTGAACTTAAGCCAGAGTGTAACTAACTTGGTGCCATGTATGGGATCATTGTCCATTTGGAGGATCCATTTGGCTCAAACTTGAACTTCCTGACTGATACCTTAGGATATTACTCCAGTATTTCCACATATGTTCTTTCCATCTATTTTGCTGCCCTCATCCAGCAAATTATCCACAGAACATGATTCTGCCACCCACATACTTCGCAGTGTGGATGATGTTCTAAGGTTCACAAACTTCCTCCTTTTTCCTCAAAATATAACAGGGGTCATCAAGGCCAAACACTGTCATTTTAGTTTCATTACACCACAGTACATTTCATCAAAAGTTAAGTTTTTTTTTCCTTTCATTTGTAAACTGTGATCTACCTTTTTTTTTATGTTGTGGCCTTTAGCCCATGTAGGTACAGGACTTATTTCACTGTGGGTAATGATACTCTCTTTCCAGCTTCAACCAGCATCTTCACGAATTCTTTTGCTTTAGTTCAGAGGTTGATACACATATTTCACACCAAAACACGTACTTCAAAACCCAGAAGCTGTCTCCTTTGTGAGCAGTGTGATAGTTGTTTGAACAGATGAATAGGACACCTTCAGGTGTCTGGAAACTGTATCCAAAGATGCAGAGAACAAAATTTACAGAGGTCCACTGTTCTCTTTCTGATATCTTCACTGATTTCTTTAGATTTTCCTGTGATGTCACTTAAGGAAGCAGTGCATTTGAATTTTTACCTTAACATACAGTCACAGGTATGCCTCTAATTGATTCAAATAATCAAGGTCTCAAAAATCATGTCATTAATATCTAAATTTATTTTGACTTTTTTTAAAGCATTAAAAAATTAGTGTATGAGAACTTTGACATTTGAAGACAGTGATAAAATGTATCTATTCTAGTTCTGGCATTTAGTAAATAGAAATAAATTTAGCATTTCTAACTGACCTTAAACAGGAACAATCTTGTTTAATTTAATGTAAGACAGGGAAACTATACCAACCTGATATTACAGAAATGCGTATATTAAGCACAATCTTTTTTGATTGTGACAAAATGGCAAGACATTTTAAATTGAGATTTTAATCCCACAGGGGTGGAGGTTTTAAATTGTGATAAACAACAACAATTTATGGGAAAGTTGTTCTTTTTTTTTATTTTTTGCGTTTGCTGTACACCTCCTAATTTCTTGTCGTGCCACAGGCACACTTTATTAGAGGCACCTTGAAAACCAACTTTGCAATTCTATAAAGCTGGTTTTCAGCTTCGTAAATCAACCCAAATAGACTAGTCACAATGTCTATTTGGAGACAGGAAGAAACCCCCCCAACATCAACAAAAAACAGCAAGTTCCTACACACATCAAATTCTCTGCCAATTTTCAAAGCATAATCTTATCTCACATGATGTACAAATTTATCTGTATCAACCACTGTAGGTAACATCTGTTAGACATTAAAGAAAGTTTCAATCCTAATCTCTATGCATAAACCCTGACTGTTCCCTTTTGCAGAAAATGATCTACAAAGATGAAAAACAATCCATTCCAGCATCAGAAACATTGTAAACGTTAATTTTCTGCCATCCAGACTAATTTTGCAGAAAAGATACTATGTCTGGTTTGTGATTTGAAAATCTCTAAAAAAAAAAAAAAAAAAAAAATTAAAGCAAGTGATGTGTCAATGAACATAAATATACAGACACAATAAGGATTAGTTTGGAGGGTATGATGCACCTTGCATTTGTTCAATCTTCATAAATGATTTTATGTCTTCAGAGGTTGGGATTGTAATTAAGCGATATCATTAACGTTAGTTTGTAATCTTCACCTTCAAACCAGAACGGGTAATCAGTCTCTGCTTTAGATTCGGATGAATTCTGCTGATGTGAAAGTAAGAAGTAAAGATGATGTAACTTGTACACCACTGCTGGTTTCTTTAACTTTTTGTTTTGTTTTTGTGAGGGCATTGATTGATTGAGAGGCAGTGCTTTTCACTGTCTAGTTCTCTAAACAAATCCTGCTTTGTGATACAAGCTCCAGGTAAAACAGGACTGTTGCAGGGAAGAGTCAACAAGCAGGTTGTGTCCAACTGAGCAAAACCCTTGAAGGTGCACTTGCTGCAGATTTTAAATCTGTAAAAAACACTTAATTTTAAAGCAGTTTATGTATAAAAAATATATTTTCTTTACAACCATATGGAATGGCATTCCTGCATTGTAGTTGTACTGTTTTCTCATTTGCGATGATGTCTGCTGATGTTGAGAAGGAATGCACTGAGTCTATCCCAACTCAGTCACTATTTTAAATGGCAGTTCTGCTATGTTGTTGTCAAATCCTGCTCTTATTTTCAAACAATAATCTGCCCTTCAGACTTTTTTTTACCGTGCCTTGGTACCTTTTGTGAAGCTAAGCAAGTGGCAACTCAGGACAAGACAAACAGATCCAGTTAACATCAGATTATATATATAGAAATGAATATGGTCATTTTCAATAGAAAATGTCAGAGAAAAGCAGATTAAGGAGGGTAGCCATCTGCCTCCAACTGTGGAAAGTAATGAGAAATGGCAAATGACAATGATTTGGCAGGTTGATGGGGCCAGTTTAACAAAACTGTTCAGGCCAGTCTTAAATTTGGGAAGTGGAAATTAAACCGACCAGAAAGGTGCCTGGAAGCTGAAGCTCTTGCCTGCCATTTTTACTTTGTGTACTTGTCTTGTGCTCAAGGCAAGTAAGTGTAGAGGGAAAATCTTTTTAGATTCTACTGTCACCATACTTGGTGTCACTAATTTTACATGCGAACTGGCCTGAGTCTGACCACAGAACTTTTTTAGTTTTTTATTTTTATTTTCTGTGCCACAATCTGAGCAACTGCCATTTTCAAGTTTTCATTCTTTTCCAAAATTCCTCCACAGCGAATTAAAACATAAATTGCCAATTACCGCAAATGTTTCATGGCAGCTGCAAAAGGTGGCCCAACCAGTTTTTAGATTTAGAAGTCAATTACTTATGCACATTGCACGAGGATGGGTTAGGCAGTTAAATTAAACGTCCATATAAATGATATAACTATTTTAAAACTACTTTTGATGTATCCATATGCCTAAATATTTGAAACATATTCATGAAAAAAAAAAAAAAAAAAAAAAAGCAAAAGCCAAAGAAGACTGTAGGGGCCAACTCTTTGTATGTACAGAGACTTTTTCAAGTCTGTACATACTGTAACTTTATCCATTTTATGTGACTTTAGTTGTACATTGGTTCATAGTCTTTGTTGTCTCCTGAAGCCTTTTTTTCTGAATATCAGGAGAAAGCAAGAACAGCAAAAAACTGTTGGTCAGAGAAAAGAACAAACTGCTAGCTAATTAGTTCTGGAACTCTGCCTTCACCATAAAGGCAGCATGAGTGTGTAGAAAAATCGCTGCTTGTTTTCTTTAATACCATTTCCTCTGCAGGCTAGCCTTGAACAGCAAAGCTCTGCATGGTTTTGCTCAGCAGAGTGGAAAGCCTCAGTGTTATGGCCCAGTTGGGTGCCAGCAGTAGCTAGCCAGCCAGCTAGTCACCCTGCTGATTGCGTTAGGCAATTAACATGCTAATTAAAAATCTCATTAAAATAAGGGAGGTATAAGAGAATGACCTGAGGCAGACCGCTGGGCTTCATTTAGGTCAGGAAGACTCAGGGGTTTTCAGGGACTGTGTGTGTATTTAAATATGAGTGTGCTCATGCTAGCTGTGCTCTTCGACCATTGCTTCACTGTTTGCCCGCTTGATAGAATACGTCAGATAACGAGGAAAATTCAACTGGAAGCACACATTGTTCTTTGGGCTTAGAGAGAGATCATGTCTGGGACTTAGTTTGCTCAAACAACTGAACATGAGATTTATACTGATGAGCATTTGAAAAAAAAAAATAAAAATAAAATCCTCCTTATGTTTTTTTTTTTTTTTTTTTTTTTTTTTTTCTTTTGATAGGCATCCCTCTAAACACAATGTGTGGCTGAGCTGCACACAACTTATTTGTGTCTGGGCACAAGCCATTAGGGTTGACATTAATTAATCTTCTTTTTTGTTGATATTTTCATTGTCTTTTTTATTATTATTGGACTATTTTAAATAATTTTATTTGCAAAAACAGTCTGTGTTGGATCCCACAAAATAAAATTATGACAAAGTTTCGCACTTATAGTGTGAAGTATAGAAAATGCCCCCTCCAACATGACAAAAGAATGAAGCTATAATCTATTTATATTCATCAGTTACAGTTTACTGACTATGCATTATTTAGGAATTTGTATTGTTTGAATTTTATTTATTTAGGTATTAATTAACTTAGTCTTTTTCACATTACCAAAGGCAGGCTGCATATCAGTGAAATATACAAACATAGCAAAACATAGCAGAGAGAGAGACACCTTCTAACACCAGAGTACATTTAGAAGCTGAAACTCACAGCAGTTTATTCCTGGCTCACCAGCGGGTCCTGGGTTTGTCTCCGTAGTGTCTCATGGATGGCACTGTGCACTTCTGGTTTATAACAAAAATTACAGAGCGTCTGAACCTTAATTTATTTTCACCTAACTTCAAAACTTTAGAGCATTTTAAAAGCCACAATGGTTTAAAGTATTGAAGGTAGCTCTTTGTAAGAACACTTTTGTTAAGAATCAGAAGAAAACAAAAAGATGAAACGATAAAAATGATGTGCCAATGAAAGAAACAGATTTTTATTCACAAATTTACCGGTTATAGCAACAAATTGCAGCTGCCTTAAATGTCATTCATCTTCACCAGAGCAGGTCATATAAACTTATAACCCCATTACATTAAAAGTTTGGATCGTTTGGGGAAATACAAAAATAACTACGAATTCCTGGTTACGTTCACATTTATTACAGATAAAGTTAAGGACTATTGTGTTTTGTCTTATCAGATGTGTTTGAATTATTAAAAATCCGCAGCAGCTGTTGCTTTTCTAAGGTCATTGCTTGTGCCTTTACACTGTGGAATTGTTTTAATATTTTTTTCTTTAGATCAGCAAATGGACATAACTACTTTTATATTGGTGTTCACAATGATGCTGATCACTAATCATGCTGATCAAATCACTGATATGTTTGATAAGCAGCACATTGCTGCTACTTACTTTTATTCTGTAAAAATCATATAGAAACAGAAAGGGTGCATTTAGCTTTCCCACATGCACCTTCTCCAAACTGCATTTAAATTTGCTTAATAACTAGCCTGGCCATTCCCTTCCTACGCTATTCCGCTCGCTTCAAATCTCACTTACAGTTTAGTCTGGGCTTTCACTTTCTGGCCATTGACTTGTATTCCTCCGGCAGAATTTCAACCGGGCCAATCAGCGAACAGAAGGAGAAGTTGTGAACAATGACGTCGATTTTCTGCGCTGTTTTAGAGTTGTAGTCAGTCTGTAGTTTTAGCAATGGCACCAGAAGAAGTGAACACAGCCATTCAGTCCGTGTTGGCCACACTTCCAAATATTGAATTCACATCAGCAGCCAGTTCGGCCCGGCACTTCTCTCTTCGCAGTGGAGGATGGTTGTTTACAGCGCAGACCATTTCCAGTAAGCTTCAGAGCATTCAATTGGCACATGTCACTGTACAATCTGTTCCGGTAGCATAATCCGTACCATCAGCTAATTTGTGCTAAAAGAAGTACTTCCAGGGAGGATATTTTTATTTTATTTTATTTTTATTTTTTTTTTTTTTGCATGTCGTAATCGTAAAAATAGTATATGATTTAAAAGAGGGACAAGAAATAAAGATAAAGACAATTTAATCGCATTTTGCTAGACTGTTTCTGAAAAAAAAAAGTCAAGTAAATGTATGTGGCCATGTACAATAATCAAATGTAAGGAAAGCTAGAGTAATAAATAAGTGTTTCCCATGAACACATGGGATATAGTGTTGTACAGTCCAATAACACATTTAGTTAATCTCATAAAAGATGTGATTGATATAAAAATAAAGGTCTTTCTTTGTCTGTGATGAGTCCACCAGAGGGTGCATGGACGGTGTAAATATCTTACAGTCCAATGTGTCCGATACACAATTTTCTACTGAATTATAGTCTCTGAACTAAATTATGGCAGTTATTATTAAGAGAATTATAGCATTGTCTAGGAAAATTGGTCATCTTATAACAAGTAGTATTTTAATTAATATAAATAAATATGTAACACTTTGTTGATGTACATTTTAAGAATAATCCAGGAATATTTCTTCAGCGCATGCGCAAATGAGCCAGTGGTCCAGATTGTGCTTCCGGACCAAATCATAAAGTGACGGCGCATTACATGCGTCATGGAAAGATGTTAGCGATTGGGTAAAATTTAAAACCTCAACAGAGTACACACCTCCAATCGTTTCTCAGTACCCAAGAGGCCAGACCCTCTGTACAAAGCGAAGTGTAGTCCAAGGGGCTACCAATAATACCAGACTTAATAACCATTAGTGTTGAATCTGTTGTTATTTATACTCTGTTGGTTAGATTTGAAAAATTTTAGGACTGAATAAAAAATAGACAAAGAGAGTGATCTTTCTTTTTGCAAGTTCTGTGTATGCCTGAATATTTCTGGATTTGAATTTGAAAGGGTGCTAAGAAGCTCCAGCTCTCGGTGTTTTAAGCAAGTAAATTTCTGATTGCCACCAACTTATAATTGTGTGCATCCACATAAATAAAATGCAATCAATTCAATTTCTTCATCACAGCAATCACATAGCACAAAAAAACTTAATGTTCTATATGACTACTTCTTCAGCTTTTAGAAAATGTAAAAAGCTGTAAACACTTGAAGTATTAACACTTTAGGAAAGTAACAGATTTGCTAAGAAATAGTTGTGAGAAATCAGGATTGAGCTGCCCAACATCCCCAACTGACCTTTCACCTTTAAATGTGTTAAAATAACTACTTGTTTATTGATCCAGAGGCTTCTCTCCATTTAGAAGTATTATTATTTTTTGTTTACTTTGACTTACTCTGTGCAGTCTGTTATGGTGCAAGCATAAGACCTTCAGTACATTTGTTTGCTGAAAACAAATTCCTGCTACGTCTGGGAATGATCTTGAGGGGTGTCAAGTTTTTGTGCAATAAGTTTAAAGAGATTAAATTACAGAGGGGAGGTGATGCACTGAAAAAATGTATGTTGTGAGTACAGATTTTAGGATTATTAGTTGTTCATGTGCACTGGTTGCAGCTCTTCAAACCAAGATTATATGTGGAGACGCTATAGATTGTGGAAAAGGAGACAAAAAAGGTATATTCAGAGAAAGAAGATCTGAGAAACTTATAGGAGATAAAAGTAGGTGCTCAGAGAGATAAATAGAACCCCATTTAGCACATCTTTTTCTTTTTCATGTCACTGTTAGCTTCACTGTGTCTGGAACTCAAGGCTGTTCACTTATGAGGCTTGCCTTCACAATTTTCCTCTGCCCAGCATTAGTTTCATTTTTGCGTCTGGCCTTCACTGAACAGACAGACACAGAAAAGCTTTGATTAACCTTAGGAATGCTCTCACTTGTTTGTTGTTGTCTTATATGGTCTTCTCTCTCTCTATCCCAGTTCCTTTTTGTACTCCACTTCTTTATCTTTTTTCTCCAGGCTTTCCATCTTCTCCCTCATTTCTAATCACTTATCTTTTTGATCTTCTTCTTATCCAGTCAGATCTACTGTATAGAGAACGCCCATGGTCAGCTGGTGCGTGACCTGGACTTTAATCCCAACCGGCAGTACTACCTGGCAAGTTGTGGAGATGACTGCAAAGTCAAGTTCTGGGATGTCCGTAATGTCCAGGAGCCCGTGAAAACCTTGGAGGAGCACTCGCACTGGTGGGTGGACCACAGAGGGGAATAAAGGGTGGGGGAGGTCATTGAATGGGAGATAACGAGTTCTCATATTGGGAACTAGTTGCTGAAAAGTTGCTCTGTAAGTCAACCATGCACACTGGCAAATTCATTACTTTCTTAATCAAAGAGTTGGACTTTAACTGTATATGTTCCTAATCCTCAGTCTTTTCACAAATTATTATGGATTCTTCTCTTTTGTCTCCTCCTTACATAAAATTCAAAGACTTGCACAAATATTATTTGTTTAATGGTGACACGTTTCACTTTTATATGCATTTCTTAAAGTGGGGCCCAGGTCATTTGTCCATTCCTATTTCCATATACCTCAAGGAAATGGGGTTTAATGTCTCCAATAAATATTATCTTCCATCTTACCCACTCAACAATAAACTAAGCATGCAATATTTTAGTTTAAAAATACGGTTGTCTGATATTTTGTAGGACAGCGATGTGTGGATCAATGTTAAAAGGGAGTTTGCATGTTTGGCTTAGTAAAAGAAAGAAGGGCATCCAGTTTGCAAAAGCTTCTTGGACTTAGTAAAAAAAAAAAAAAAAAAAGTTTATTCTCAACAATTTCATTCAGTTTATTCATATAGCGCTAATTCACAACAAATGTTGTCTCAAGGTACTTTAAAACAAGTCATTTCAATTCAATAACACATTGAATTCCAATTGATTTTAGTTAACAAAAGGTGCATTAAGATCGGTGTGCTATTCAAATTAGTTAAGAAGTTTTCTGTCTAAGGAAACCCAGCAGATTACATTGAGTCATTGACTTACATCATTCACTTCTCCTGGATGAGAATGTAGCAACACTACAGCAATCATTCATACTGAGCATGCATGTAGTGACAGTGAAGAGAAAAAACTCCCGTTTAACAAGAAGAAACCTCCAGCATAACCTGACTCAGTACTAGCGGCCAACTGCCACGACCGACTGGAGGTTTCAGAAGACAGACCAGATACACAAAAAAGAAACAAAAGAGCTGAGGAGTACTTTCTATGTTAATGAAAAGTAAAAAGTTAATAACAGGAGAAGGAGAACATTTAGTTGTTGCTAGCATTATCTCAGCCGATGCTACCTTCCAGGAAGGTATCACAGCCAAACAGAATGCCTGAACAAATGTAACTTCTATGGAAAGAAAATAAAATCTGAGAGAAAACATAAAGTTAACACTTGAAATAACAGTAAATAATGCAAACTGGAGAGTAGTAGAAGAAAAAAAGTAGCAGAGTGAGGGAAAGTGGTCAGTTTGTCTTCAGCAGCCTAAGCCTATAGCAGCATGACTACAGAGCGAGCCCAGGATAACCTAACCCCTTAAAATGAGGCATGAGTGACACAGAGTAATTACAGGATTTGGGGATCTCTTCCTATGAAAAAGCTTGTTGTGTTTGGCCAAGTTTAATAAATTAAACAAAAGCAGAGTTGGGTGCAGTAAAGTCTGCTTTTAAAATAAAAGTCAGTGAATAAACTCGATCCTGTTTGCTAAGAAACAGGCTGCTCCACTTGAGAAGAGGCTGGCTACTAAGAAGCGGAGCTGTTATGTCCGAGGGTGCTCAAAAACGGATGGAAGTTTCCACTTACTCCCGAAGGATGAGAGAATCAGAGAAAAGTGGCTGAAGTTCATTCAGTGCACTTTACTGAAGAGTTTCCCAAATATGGTTGTAGCTACTCAGAGTGAAGTCAACTAGGTAGAGCCACATATCATTACCGTACCCAATCCTTTTACTGAGGTGGGAAATCTGGCCTGCCAAAACAACCCCCTACAAAAAGGTGACATTTTTTAAAATGAAATTCTTTGGAGAATTGACATATTCAGCAATATCAACTACATATTAGTTTATACAGTGATGTCACCACCCTGTTAATATGCATGAAAACTCACATTGGAAACTGCCACAGTCTTCCTTATCTCCATTCTTTGGGGTACAGCCAGTCAGCGCCAAGGAAAATGAATCCCGCTCCTGGATTGGCTTCTACCAATAGCATGTCAAAAAGGTATTTCAGATTCCCAAGCCACATTTTCTATGATTTCAGTTATACTCTTCGAAAAAATCCTCAAATAGGCGAATTTTTCACACATAATTTGAAGTTACATTCCAAAGAAAAAACGCGATAAGGTAAATCAGCAAATACTGAATCGTGAATAGGACAGGGTTCACTGTACGTTTATTTGATGAAACGTTATCTATTTAAGGAAGTCGACTTTAACTGCATTGATTAGCTTTGTAGCAATCCCTCTTACAGAGCAACACCGTGGCAACAGTATGGAGGAACAGCTCTATTTTAACAGAAAGGAACCTCCAGCAGAACCTCTGAATATTACCAGCTATGTGCCACAGCTGACATGGGGTTTCAGAGAATAGAACGCAGATATAAAACACACAGAACTGCTGCTCCAGGAGTACTTTCTACATCCCTAAAGTATGGATAGACAAGTTTAACAAAAAGAACATCATCCTGTTTTCACCTTGTGATGCAGTTCATAAAAATGTACCTAAAACAGGTTATGGTTGTATTTTTTTATGTAAGTGTTGTTCTCTGCCATCTATTTTTAACTTTAGTTTATAAAACGTTCCCTTTAAAACTGTATTAATTCTAAAAATAGATAGCGCTTACTCTTCTGGTAAATGTAACTTTTTAGGAAAAAAATGTCTCCATTAGAAGCAGAAAGAAGACCGACAGTTTGGAGGACTGATACTCATTCACGTTCAGCAAAGCACACCCACAGTAACAATAAATATGATAACTCATTTGCTGGACTTGTGATTGGTTTCCTGTTTCATTAATTGCTCCATCTAATAGTTAATGAAATGCCCTGACTACTCCTGATGTAATAAAAGGCAGTAATAAACTCATTACTAATTAAATCCGCCGCCACTCGTTTGGTTATTGAGGACTGGAGGTGAGTCCAGCCCCAGGTTGTCTTCTACTGAGGCTTCAGGCGTCGCTCTAAGCTGAACAGCCAACTGCAGATGTGTCAGTGTAGGAGACACGCTCCGTCTCTTCTGTGAGCTGAATAGATGATCAGCGTGAGCCAAACTGGGATCCTGCTGCAGCACACACACACATACAAACACACACACACACACACACAGTGGAGCATCCACACACTTTGTCTACGCGCACACACCCGCACAGGAGCAGACGTTATCTCCAAAAGAGAGGCAGGCTCGGCAAACATATCCATAACTGTAGATTGTAGCAGATGGGATGTCCTCTGATGGGAGATAGGTGACATGTGTGTGTGTTCACTATCATCTAATCTGTGTTTTTGCAGAGCTCTCTTTTTATCTGTGTGGCCACATGCGTTTGTGTGCCTTTCCCCCCACATTTCTATAAAGCATATTCTCATTTGTATTCGCCTGTATGAGCACCCATCTTCTTCTGTGCGCTGCGTTTATGTGTGGGTGTTTGTCGTGCGCACTCATTTGTCGGAGCGCAGCCAGGATATGGCCTCGGGGCTGCTGGGGGTATTAGGGACTATTTTTTAGCAGGGAAGCGGATTAGCAGAGCGCAGGGAACGGTGTGGCCGAGGCTGATTTTTCTGTCAACAGCCTCAGTTATCCCTCAATCCCTCCCTGTGAGGGAACTGGGACCGCACTCTGAGCTGCGCCTCGGGCTCAAAAAGGCACACAAACACACAAAGATGGAGTGCACAAAAAAAAGAAGAAAAAAGGAAGCAACTCAGGGAACGAAGGGACAAAATAGAGAGCGTTATGGAAGGGAGCTGAGGAAACCGAGAAAGAAATAAAGTAAGGATTATGGAGTTTTTCATTATGATCATCAGAACATGTGAACTGAGCTCAAATATAGACTGCAAGCTTCCAAATCTTCATTACTGGCATCTAAATACTCAAACAGAGCTATTTTAACGCCTGCGTGAGAGCACTGTATTTTCTGCACGATGTGTGTGGGTGGCTGAGAGTGTGCTTGTGTGGTCTGCTCACACATACAGTCAACAAACTATCACAGCATTCAGAGCTTGCTGCAGGGCTCTTCACCCACACACGACTTTTTTCACAATCATTTTCATCATATGCATAAATGAAAAAAAAAAAAAAAAAAAAGTGTTCCCCACATTTCTGCACAGTGTAACTCTGAATGAATAATGTGTGTCCCAGGGTGTGGAGCGTCCGCTACAACCACAGCCATGACCAGCTGGTGTTGACAGCCAGCAGCGACAGCCGTCTTATCCTCTCCAATATGGTGTCCATCTCCTCAGAGCCATTTGGACACTTGGTGGACGATGAGGAGCTCAGCGAGGGGGAGGACAACCACCAGGAGGACAAGTAAGAGCAAGTCTGGGAGTTTTAACAACTCTTTAGCAGCAGCACCTTACCAGAGTAGTCTGGTTTAAGATGGTTGATGGTGGGTTTTTAGCAGGAAGGAACATGGGATTTAATTTTTAATAAGATTATTAAAGTAAACGTAAGGAGCAGAAATGAAAGAAGTTGAGTGACATCAACCAATTAATAACATCTGACACCCAAATTAGCCTTTTAAAAGAGGCCATAACGATCTGTTCCTTTATTGGTAGACTGTTGATGTGTTAGATGCCACTATCAGATTTAAAACTTACGAAATCACATTATGTTTAAGGAGTACGCAAATACCATCATTTTTACAACTTTTCCTTTTCAGTTGTGTTCAGGCTTATAGCTCACAATAGTTATATAAATATTAATGTCCAAAACCAAGAAATATGTAAAAATGCATGAAAGGAAAAAAGAGAGCATGAAGGAGTGGGAGAATGCTACCAAAAATATGCAATTTTTTTTTTCATAATGCCTTATTTGTGCATCAATGTATAACACAATGGCTACTCAAGACAAAGGTAGTGATAGTTAAGTCTTCAGCTCCAATTTGAGTTCATGAAGTCTAGATGCAGTAGCTTTAAGACTTAACAAACCCTTCATGTTAAGCCGGTGATTCACCAGCGTCAAGTGACCATTTCTGACAAAATCTGTGATTTGAACCACTTAAGATGTGGCAGTATTTTGGTAGATGTTCAGTGTTCACAAACACATATGAGAGTCTCTGGCAGGACTTTTGAAATGCATAGGGCAACATACTCGTGTTCTACAGATTTGTAACTATTTAATAGTGGGTATTGTAGTGACCTCTAACATTTGCTGTACTTTAAAACAATGTAAATAAGAATTGTGTACATACAACAAATTACAGCTGCTGCTGTTATGGTTACAGCTTTTGAAGAGGGCAGTGATATGCCTGACAGTAATGATTGAGATGATTTTGAGATAAACAGGACTTTGAGACCAACTGTAGGAATTTAGAGTGCTACTGTACTTCTGATTTCAGTGTTTCTCTTGACTAAAGCTTTACAGTAACTTCCTGCAGTTTGAATTATGTATTTTGCTCCCTTTCCAGTGCTACAATGATATGTTTGATATTTGGAAAAAAAAAAAAAAACAAAAAAAAAAAAACAGCAATGTGTTTTTTGCAGAATGCAAAACATTTTCTGCCATGAGGTTTGGACAGTCACTCTGCTCAAAAAATATAATAAACCACCTCAGATTAGGTCACCTCACTAATCCCCCCTGATTAGAAAGTCTTATATGAATAATATCTTTAATGAACAATAACTTAAGAAGATAAATAGCTTAAATTGGTCAGAATTAGTTATGTCTTTTTTGTATTTTTGTCAATCTTTGACCTTCATCTTATGAGTCTCTCACTTTAATAAAGTTTATTCGAGTCCTGTTTCTCCTTGGATTTTTGTTTTGGTGACACCCCAAGATCATCACTGGTCCCCATTTAGCCCTCTTTCAAATCTTCATGCTCAGCACCCTTAAGGAGGTACTTGACATAAACATTAATATTCAAGCACTGATACCATTAAATATTTTGAACATGACACACTCAATTAAAACTCACTTAAAGGTTAAACACAGCGGGTCTGACACACAATAATAGATATCGTTATTAATTCAAACTCTTGTTTGTTTTGCTTGGCTTCCACCTCTGTGCCACAATCCGCTCAGATGCAGCACAAAGTGTGCCATGGTGTGAAGTCATGCAGCCGATAGATTTACAGAGACCTGTTGAGGAAATGTGTGCCATGGAAACAAATTTAAATCCTAAATGATTCAGTTTCTATCTGTCACCTAAAGTCTCTGTTCCAAGACCAACATAACTACTGCAGGCTTTGGTCATAAGGTTTTCTGACATGTATGACATCAGCACAATACGTTGCATGTGCACAGACAATTTTTTTTCATCACAAATGCAACATTTGTCACTCTGTACAGCCCTGCAGTTTTCAAGATTTTTTTTAATAGTAATATATTTGCCAGGTTAGAGGAGAAGCATGTCGGTCAATATGTGCGACGATTTTAGGTTTTTCATCGGACGATATTAATTTACGTTAGTAATGTCCGACCTTCCGACATGTTTTCGCAAACACTGGATATTGCAAATTTTGCTCTGGTTTCTAGTGTTGTTACTTTGATGTTTGAGGCAACTGGCCCTCCTATATTTCCCTGACAATTGTTTTACTAGAATACTTACTCATATAATGGGGAACCCTGCAGTGATTGTGCAAAACCCACTTTCCTCCACATTACCAGTACCTGTTTTATTCATGAGGGTTTAACTACTTTTCAAGTGAAAGAGTGTTTGATGGGTGAGGAGAAATCCAACTTCCCCTATCTGTTAACTTCCATAAAACTCCACCATGTTTCTTACAAAGATGACCTCTAGATGGCCAATAGCAAACTGCTATTTCTGTGTTTCTAATAAGTGACTGTACATCAATTTGACACATTCTCATTTAAAAGGTCTTTTTTTGATGAGAAAACAACTGGTTCCTTGATTACTATGACAGATTTTCTGATAGTGCCATTACTGATGTGGTATCATCATCCATATATGGTAATGCCTTCCTGTTTTAGTAGGCATGACTTAAGGGTTTTTTGTTTGTGTTTAATGAAATGAATAATAAGAATGATTCTGATTTATTTAATTTTTATTCCAATTATCAAGATTTTGTTGCTATAAAAAAATTATTTTTTTGGTTGACCATTTTGGTGTGTCCTTATTTTGTCACATTGACTTTTTGCCAGGAGATTAATTTAAGGTTTCACAAATTTTGTTTCAATAAAAAGCCATTAGGTTGTTAATGTTTTAACAAAGTAAAAATTATTTTATTTAAATAATTTTGCTCCTATTTCAACATATAAGTATGAAACACTTTTAAACTGTCACAGTTTAAAAGTTTACTGTTTACAGTTCTTACTGTAAACAGTTGCCTGTCAATAAATAGAAAATAAATAGCAAAACAACAGGTACTGGTCAAAGAGAATTTTGTAAATTATTATTGGTTGATCAATTACAACAACCACTGCAGTTAAGATTTTTAAGATATTTTTTTGTATAATTAATAGAAAATAATGAGAAGAATTCATTATTTTTAGGCAAGTAAGAAGCTTGTCGCTGAAGTTGGGTCATACAAGTCAATAATCTTAAACCCATCAGCAAATTGGGGTTATTAAAAAACTATTTCCAAACAATTTTAAGTTCATCGTTCTCAAGTAAAAAAAGATTATTCACAACTGGAAAATATTTAGGACAGCCGCCTGTCTTCCAAGAGCAGGATTTATTTATACATTTACCTCAAGGTCAGACCGTGCAATACTCAAAGAACTGTCCAAGACACTCAAGATCTCCATCTCAGATCCTAATGGCCTCACTTACCATGTTAAATATTAGTCTTTGACAGTAAAATTGAACAAGACTAAAAAAATTATGGGTCATTTGAAAAAGGCAGGAGAAATATATCTACTCCAAAAACAAGAAGACAAATTAATTTGCTAAGTTGAATCTAAATAAACCACTGAACATCTGGGAAAAAAATGTCTTCTGGACATATCTGATAAAATAATCGCTATAATGCCTGGTGGCATGTTTGAAGAAGCACAATCACAGCATGTTGGCACCAAAACCTCATGCCAACTGTCAAGCACAATGACAGAGGGGTAATGATTTCTTTCGGCACCTTCCAGATGACTATCAGCTTTCCTTTATACCAACAAGTGAAATATGAGGTTGCCTGTCTACACATCTGGAAATCTACAACAAAACAACTTAAAAAAAAAAAAAAAAAAAATTGAGATGTTACAATGGTCCAGTCAAAGTTCCAGATCTCAACCTGACTGAAAGCCTGGTCTGGAACTTGAGGGGGCTAGCAGATGTTTGGAAACCACAGTGAACTGAAACAATAAGAAGAGGCCCAAAATTTCCTCTACAATATGGGAGACTGATTAAGTCATGTCGACTTCATTACTGCTGTCTATTGCTGTCAGATGTGCTTTTACAAGGTACTGATTCATACGGTGTACTAAGTTTCTCACACGATGATACTGCATTTTGATTTAGTTTTTGATTGATTTCTATTGATTTTAGGATAGACAACACTGATGAGTTTTTGAACTAACTGTAAAGAAAAAGGAATATCTCAATAAGAACTCTCAATAATGGACAAACATAAACTGAAGATTAATCTTTTATAACCAGTTATTGGTGTCCTAAATATCTTCATCAAAGCTTCTTCTAAAATACCAAAAATAAATCTGATTTGTTTCTTCTCAGTATTTTTTTTGTTTCAAGATAGCAGTTTTTGTCTGGTTTTTCTTTAACCTCTCTCTAATGCTGCGCTAAGGCTCAGAAGGGGAGTCATAGCACAAACACAAGTCTTCATCATATTGCGCAAGAGTTTAAAAAACATTTCTTCTGCTTGTCCCGTCTTCATTTGTGTAAAGGGTCTGATGGTACAAACTGAAATGCTGAAGACTGTATAGAAATATGCAGTGTATACTTGAACTTTAGTCTTTGATTATGGTGCTCCCAGGATTAAAGCTGACATCCTGAACCCTCTGTCTCACAACACTTTGAAACTCCCAGTGATAAAAAGGAAAACATTAAAAATGTGTTACTGTCAAAACACTTCTAGTCTCTTTTTCTATGTGTGTAGAGTTAACAGTTGATTTGAAAAAGTAAGGAAAATCCTCTGTAATTGTTACTGTTCACTGCTGTCCAAATCTGCCACAGTCCGACATCCATTATGGTCCCCCTCTCAGCCATAACTACCAGCTCTTACACTCAATGGCCAACACTCAGCCACAATTATCGACTCTTCTTCCTAATCACCAGCACTCAGCTTTACTTTTAACCCTTTCTCCACAGCTGTTGACCCACCTTCCATATGTCCTACTCAATAGTACCTGAACACAGCATTCAGTCCTCCTCCAGTGGCCAGAACATCTGGGGTGAAGATCATTTAAAAGCGAAGCCAAGAAAACAACATGTAGATTTTTGTGGGATTCAATGAGAGATGTTAATTAAAATTTCTTCACAATCAAGTCTGTTGAAAGATGAGAAAAATCCCTTTTCTTCATCATATATTTGAATTCTTCTTAATTTTTTATAAAAAAAAAAAAAAAAAAAAAAAAAAAAAAACACAGACTCACGAGACTAAGGACCTGGAAATATGTGATGTAATCCCAGACAGATGCTTTTGCAGTTCTTTACGTGTTATGATCTAATTCTCTCTTTGCCTGTTTTCTAAGGAAGCAACAGTTTTCCAAAAATGGTCAAAGGTGCACCATTTTTTTTTTTCAGTTTGGCAAATATGTGTAAAACATCGTCACTGGGCTTCTACAGAAGGGATTCCCAAAGTCCAGACTCCAGTCCAAGTCCAGACTAAACATATCCATTTCTAGCCCACACCTTTTTTTTAGGGCATGGACACCTGAGGCTCTCTTGACACCCATGTGAGGGAAACCTGAGTACAGCGCAGCGTGGTGCCAAAACGCTCATCTGTAACAATTATAATATTCAAAGCAAAGTGTTGAGTTCTTAAAGCAGAATAACTCTTTCTGTAAGTTTTGTCCAAATTATTGACTCACATTAAACCAGAGAGGAAGCAAACTAACATTAGCCTAGCACCTCAGCAAACATCTCCCTGTGCAAAGATCCTCAAAGCAAGATGCAAGTTTGCTGATGATTTTTTAAAATATATATTTATATGTTTCATGTTAGATAGTCCTTAACTAATAAATGAAGTTACACGTGTTTCAGGGAAAGTGTTCTAGCAGCTTTCTAATCTCCAGCTAACCCTGTGTTAGAGCAGAGAAAACTGTCCAGAAACTCCAGGGAGACGGAACATGGCTGCTGTCAAAACAAGAACACAAAAAACATCCTGACCATGATTATTGTTGAGCGACCAAAGATAGAGCACAATAACCGTGCTGTTGCAGAACATGTGATACTAATGAAATGCAATCTGAAATTTACATTTGTTAAATCTATGTGAAGAGCTTTTACTTTGATCTTTTTTTTTTTTTCAACAATAATTTTTCTTTCTTTATTGTAAATAAAAGTTTTGTGCTACTGTTTTATTACATAAATACTAATAGATAACTGACAGGTAAATTTTTAAAAACCTATAAAAATAATAATTAATTCCAATAAACTTCTTTCTGCTAAAATTTTGAGACTGTATACATTAACTATATTGTTATGATACTTTTTTAAATGATGTTTACACTGTGAAACATTAAAGCTCTGCAAAAAAAAAAAAAATGGAGAAAAAGCAGGGTCCTAAATTTAGGAAGCTCTACGAGTACATGGACAACAGTGTCTTGCTACACTTTAGGTTCAATTTATTGTTTTTTTGTCTTTCCTTTTGTATGTGTAAAGAAAGGCACTTCATTTATTAAGGCATCAAAAGTAAATAAGATTACCAAGTTAAATTGAAAATATCTTACAAAATAAGTCCCTGTTACACTTTACCATAAAGAGTAAGCAGCTTTTGGATCACAATTAATTGTATTCATAAAGTGTCAATTCTTTTTCTTGTAAATTTTAAGTAAAGCTAATAGAAGGAATTTGCTCATTAAGTGCTCTGGATCTTTGACCTTATTTAGAAATCACACAAAGTCTGAAAACAAGAGGTCTACAGGGCATGGGGGAAGAGGATTATCTTTAAAAAAAAAAAAAAAAAAAAAACCCCTCATGATTTTAATAACATATTTTTATCAGAGTTTTATCCAGGTGAGTCGTTCTAATTGGATAAAAACCAAAAACAAAAACAGCCATGTGTCTGATATTTAATCAAACTTTCATTCAGTCTGCTTGTCCAAGATTGGTTTCTTTCTATTGCACCTTAAAATAATTCGCAATCAAGAGTTTTCACTTAAAGGCTCCTAAATGTGTGACCCCTGCCATGTGATGTTTGGCAGTTTGTCGGTGGTTAAACTGTTCAGTCACATTATCCCTAAAAGCTCTCAATCCCTGGTGTAACTGAGACCAAGCCCAGTGTTTGTTAGGATCACTCAAGGGCTCCCACTTGTGCTCTCTCTTTCTGTTCTTTCCCACTAAATGTATACAAGTGACACATTTAAGAGCAATTTTATTTTAGGCTGCCGTCCAGAGGGAGCAGCAACTGTCAGAGTAAAAACGTAAATTCGTAAAATAAATCCAAATGTTTAAATCATTGTTTTCCCCTCAGGAACACTTACAGCCTGGGGGTTTGAGAAGAATTTGAGCTGGCAGTGAAGCTGGATCATATTCTTGAATTGTTATTTATTGTCTCAGTATTGTAGCAGCAGTAAAAATCTGTTAGTTGGCCATGTTGTTGGTTGGCAGTTTTAAGCAGATTTTTTTTTTTTTTATTCATACATAAATACCCAAATTTAATGTATGATGGTTTGATTTAACTTCTGAAAGTTATGTTGAAATAAAGTGAATAAAATAAAGTGAATCTGCTGCTCCTTGGTAATGGTGCTGTTGAGACTGGATGTTATGGATGCCATTTAACACTCAAGACATTTTCACAAACTAATCTGCAAAATTTTGTTTTGACAGATAATAAATCATGAAGCATTCCTCCTCAGTGTCTTAGATATTTCTGTAATGTGTTTTTGTACTGCAGAAATAAGGAGCCTCTGAAAGACAGCGTGGTGTCCACCTACGAGGAACATGAGGACAGCGTATACGCAGCAGAGTGGTCGTCGGCTGACCCATGGCTGTTTGCATCACTTAGCTATGATGGACGGCTGGTCATCAACAGGGTCCCCCGAGCTCTTAAATATCGAATCTTGCTGTGAGAAAGAAGGGAGCTCACAAGTGTGTCAGTATCTAAATATTTGTCCGATGCACTGTAAATATCTAAGTATGTATGTTTCAATCACTGTAAATAAGGAAGCATGTTGCTAATCACCATTAAAGTAAAATCTCTGAATCAAAGTGTACCTCTTCTATTAAGCTTATAAAGTTTTATTTATTGACCAAAACTGTGCTATCTTTAAACCATGGATGTCCGCCTCCAGTCCTCATCCTGCCTGTTTTAGATGTGTCTCTGCTCCAACACAGCTGATTCAAATGATCCAACAGAACCTAACATTTGAACAAGGGTTGCCAAATTTAATATACTTCATAATCACTTCTTTAAATGTCTCCATCTGAGAAGTTTAATTAAAATACAAACAAACACTTTGTATACCCTCAAAGTCTACCATGGTTGCTAATTACCATAAATTGTTTAGGGAGAGAGATCATTTCCAAAACAAAGATACCATCTGGTAGAGGAGTCATGGAGGGAAGACCTTCATGAAACTCTACTAATACTCCTTTTAAATTACTGCAATGTATCTGGTTGATCAGAAGTTATATAACTCCAGAAAAACACAATACATATAGTTTTGCCATACCCGAAACCTGCAATAAATGTGAGAGGAACAAAAGAACACTTTTACTTAGTGTTTTTCAATGTACTGAAATATAATAAAATTCTGATAAATAAAATTTTGCAGATTAAAGTACTCTTAGTTTCAGAATTGTTTATACTAGGTTTATATATAAAAAAATTAAATTGATTTTTATAGATTTGTACATATTTTATTGGTTAAAGCAGTAATGAATCCTAAATAGATGGTTGACTGAATTATTTACAACTCTTCCATTGGAGAACATTAATTATACAATAAAGCAAATACAAACAAAAAGAAAATCATTCGGTTTGTGACTATTTAATTCACCATGTAATAAGAACAGACTTAACACATGATGGAAATGCCAGGAAATCATCAATAACGCATAATTTTTAAAATTTTTGTTGGGTTTTTTTTCCCTTTAACATAAAAGGTAATTCATTAACCTGATGCCCCATCAATAACTGAATTAAACTGGGAGTCATGGGGGAATTTGGTTTACTTTGTTCATTCAAGACAGATAATTAAGTTATTATTGCTATGTTTTTATGTTATGGAAATACTTTAAAAAATTGGAAAAAGTAATGGGGGATAATAGCCTTGGGGAACTCCACAAGCAACAGGGAATGCTCAAAGACATATGTATCTAGTGCAACTGGCATTTAGTTAATATTAGAAACATCATGTACACAGGTGTTCACTTAGGTATGGATTCAGCAGCCTATCTTGGGCTGTGGTTGCCACTAAATACATCTTGCATGAATTATTACCTTGTGCTTTTCAGTGACGTTGTTATATATGCATATATTGCTGGTCGCTGTGGTTTCTCTGTTCTCTGTTTTTCTCTCTTTCTGCAGGTGTAGAAGCAGATTCTTAGTGTTTTCTTGAATTCTCCATATTCTTCTTTCTCTCTTCTGTTCATATCTCCCTCTGTCCCTTTTAGTGTTTTACCCCACCTCTCTTCCTTTCTTTTTCTCTTTTTCCCTTTCTTTTCCATCTTTGTGACAATTTGACAGTGCCTTGCAAAAGTATTCATATGCCTTGAACTTTTCCATATTTTGTCACATTACAACCACAAATATATTTTATTGGAATTTTATGTGAAAGACCAACACAAAGTAGTATGCAATTGTGAAGTAGAAAGAAAATTACACGATCCACATTTTTTACAAATAAAAATCAAAAGTGTGGTGTGCAAAGGTATTCAGCCCCCTTTTCTCTGAGTGCAACCAATTTCCTTCAGAAGTTGCCTGATGATTGCTAATGACTAAATAGAGTCCATCTGTGTGTAATTTAATCTCAGTACAAATACAGCTGCTCTGTGACGGCCTGAGAGGTTGGTTAAGAGAATATTGGGGAGCAAACAGCATCATGAAGTCCAAGGAAAACACAGTCAGGCCAGGGATAAAGTTGTGGAGAAGTTTAAAGCAGGCTTAGGCTATAAAAAGATTTCCCAAGATTTGAACATCTCACGGAGCACTATTCAATCCATCATCCGGAAATGGAAAGAGTATGGCACAACTGTAAACCTACCAAGACAAGGCAGTCCAGCTAAACTTACAGGCTGAACAAGGAGAGCACTGATCAGAGATGCAGCCAAGAGGCCCATAGTGACTCTGGACGAAATGCAGAGCTCTACAGCTCAGGTGGGGGAATCTGTCCACAGAACAACTATTAGTCGTACACTGTGGTCTTTATGGAAGCGTGGCAAGAAGAAAGCCTTTGTAAAAGAAAACCATGAGAAGTCCAGTTTGCCAGAAGCCCTGTTGAGGACACAGCAAACGTGGAAGAAGGTGCTTTGGTCAGACAAGACCAAAATGCAACTTTTTGGACAAAATGCAAAACGCTATGTGTGGTGGAGAACTAATACTGCACATCACTCTGAACACACCATCCTCATTGCCAAATATGGTGGTAGCAGCATCGTGCTCTGGGGGTGCATCTCTTCAGCAGGGACAGGGAAGATGGATGGAGCCAAATCCAGAACAATCTTGGAAGAAAATCTGTTGAAGTCTATAAATGACTTGAGACTGGGTCGGAGGTTCACGTTCCAGCAGGACAACGACCCTAAACATAAAGCCAGGGCTACAATGGAGTGATTTAAAACAAAACATATTCATGTGTTAGAATGGCCCAGTCAAAGTCCAGAGCTAAACCCAATCAAGAATCTGTAGCAATATCTGAAAACTGCTGTTCACAAACGCAGTCCAGCTAATATAAATGAGCTTGAGCTGTTTTGCAAACTAAACAAAGAAAGACATTGTGTAGCCGGTTCAGTGAGTTCTTTTGAATCAAAGCTGTTCTGTGTCCACTGTCACACGGCACTTATGACATTTTTTCAGTTTTAATGTGTGTTGGAGCTGGCAGTAGTTCAGTGATCAATAACATACTGCCCAGATTATATGTGGAAATATAGTTTGAGTAGATTTGCTTCTGGTGAGAAATAGCTTCAACTTCTTTTTGTTTTGAACATCTGAACAGTTGTTCAATCTGCTTGTCAGTGCTTTTTTTCCACCTATTGGGCAGGTGCATGTAACTGTTTGTCAAATGCTAAGATATAAAAAACTGCATGAATAATGTTGGAATGTGAAAAAAATAACTTGAAAACCAGACATGTATCTTGGTTTACATATTTGAGTTTTTGTCAGACAAAAAAAAAAAAAGTTACAGGACATTCTGGGCCAACAGTGTTAGAGAGGAAGAAGGCCTCTGGCTGAAAACAATAAGCAAGATTTCAGCTTTATTTGTATATGTTGCTCACACACAAGGCAGACCCTCCAACACTGAACATCGGCATCTTTTTATGAGGTTTTTAGGTCAGCCAGTCAACGTCCATTATACTCTCAGAAACTTTAAATATTAGACCTAAATATCCAAGTTTGGCTTAAACAAAAGCATAAAGTCAAGACTGGTTAGACTGTTTGATCAACACTTAAACTTTTCAGCTACACTGACATCAACAGGCATATGTAGATGGCTTTGCACCTTTCTCTTCTAAACCACATTTGCACTTTCTTTAGAGAAAAAAATGTTGGTCTTTTCTGTCTTTTTAATTCTACTTTGCATTAGCAGAAATGGTGATTGATTAAAGTTTTAAGCTGAGAAAATATGAAAACATTTATACAAGTGTTGGAACACTGTGACCTCAGCTCACAAGAAAAGACATCAGCGTGATTCTTTGTAGTGAAATCCAAGATTTATGTGCTCTTGTAATCACTTTAACTTACTGCCAGTAATGAATCACCTAAATGTGGATAATGGTGAATCCTCTGCTATCATCTTTTGCATTTCTTGAGTATTTGAAATTGCTTTTGAGTCAGTTTTATCAGAGTATATTGGTTGTATGTCCCACAGTTCTCACAGTTAAGTGAAACTATAGATTGTCCCTCATAATGTAAGCATGTTTTTCCTTAATGAGGATTCAATGGCTCTTAGTGACTTTTTGGCTCAAACTTTGTGAAACTTCATGGGACATAAATCCGTTTGTCTGACTTAAAGCTATTATGTGTGGCTAAAAAGCTGTTGGCAATGGTGGTTTCACTACATGAACCGGAGAGAAGATATCAAATGGTGATTCTGAATTTGACAAGACTAAATTCAGCTACTATACATTGCACCAGTTCTTCAAAAAAATTGTCTCAGGAAACATTATCACCAAGCAATCTGGTCTAATTCAAATTTTATTACATGCAATCTGTATATCAATTCTTTTTCCTTTTTTCTTGTACATGCCTGCATTTCTCTGATTCAGGTTTGAATAGTTCCTCACAGATATTATCAACTCAAGCTCCAGAGTAACTGAAAACTTCCACTTAAAAAAATTACAGCATTTAGTCAATAATTGCTCTGTAACAGGGAAACTAAATGGAACAATATTAAAAATATTAAACTTTATGGGTAAGAAGCATAATTTAGAAAAAACTGAATATTCTTTTGTGTCCTTCTCAATCCGCCACAGTGAGAGTTGACAGTCTCACTCCCACATAATCAAAACAATGAGTTAAATAATAAATATTCAGTGAGCATTTAGTGTTGAAATAAATGGAAATGTATTTAAATTATTAAACAAATTTTTCAGCTTTAACTGGTCCAAAAGTCAGTTTTAAACGAGTAATGTACTTCAGCATCTTCACCTAATGAGCAGCACTCATACATGTCAGTTTCCTGGGGCAAAAAAGTGTTAAAGGTGTGGTATTATGTGCTCTCCAGGTGCGTAGAACCATTTTATAGCACAATCAAGTCACTATGTTACCTTCAGTTGTTATCAAAAATGCTGTACAAATCAAACATAATTTAAAAGAAATTTGACTCCGCAGTTTGATGCTTTGTGATTAGCCTTTATCTCTGTAAGAAGCGCCTGTTCTTTCCGACACTCCCCCTTCAGCATGTCATCACAACAACGTATCTCCATTATGCGGTTTACAACCATTCTTAGGGACTTTGGACTAAAAAGTAGATTGTATGATCAGCTCAGCAGACGCGCAGTTCCAACAGGCGTTTGCTAATTGCTGCTGCCACTAGTCGGATGGAGTTGAGTGGGGAAGGCGGGGGGAGGGGTGCTCTGTGAGGCACAAGCTCAGCTGGAGACAGCAGCTCTGAGGAGGAGCTTTGTGAAAATAGGCGGTGCTTTGTGAGGGCAAGCATTTTGGCACACCCGAATGGCTGCCATGGGAGATTCAAGGATTTCAAACATGCATGAAAGAATCAAATCAACACTCTTGGTATGTTTTTGTTGAGGGAATAATATTATAACATAATATGGAAATCAGAAAAGTCGATTTTACATAATACAACCCCCTTCACCCCCCAAATGTGTTTCACGAGTTTCAGTTCCTAAATCATTCCTACTTATTGTGATTGCTTCGATATATTTTCAGCAGTCTTTAATATTCTAATTTCATGAAGATTTCTTGTCAACCCACAGACTGTACAGTTAAAAATATTCCCATGATTAATGAAATTAAATTGCTATGATACTATTTTCTTTTTTAATTTTGAAAATTTACTTGTATAATACAGATGCAGAAATGCTTTGTTGTAAAAACAGAATGAAAAACATTGAAGTTAACCTTTTGTAGTGAGGCTATGCCTCTGGGATTAATTTACAATGTGTGCTTTACATATTTTTAGTTTGTGTGTTAGATACACACAAACTGTAGTGTATCAAAAGTCAAAAGGAGATATTCAGTTCTAAAAAAGTGACATTTATCCTGTTCAATTCTGGGGAAAAAAAACTGTTTGAAGGAAAGAAATAAAAAAAGCTGCAATAACCCAGTTGGATAAATATCCACACCTTTAAACTAATATTTGCTGATGCATATTTTATATGCATTAGCATGTATTTATATCTTTATGTAGGGGTCTGTCAGCAACCCACACGCTGAATATTTGCCACCTCTACTTTACAAAAGTTTTCCACATCTATCATATAGTGAGGAGATCTCTTTCCCCAGCCCTCTTCAGGTCACCCCACAGATTTTGTAGCAGATTTACCTCTGGACTTACAAACCTTTAATTTTCTTCTCATAAAGTTGCTTGTTGATTTGTGTGTGCTTGGACTCACTTTGACATTATAAAGTAAAGTCCTTCTCCAACCTCAGCTTTCTTGCAGACAACTAATGGTCTGGTGCCAAAGCTGACAGATGTTTGAAAATATGAGACTTCCTTTCAACGTAACAAAAAACAAAAAAAATGCATTCTAATGCCTTTTTAATATTGTTCTCTAATGAATGTTTGTTTTTCATTTATATTTCACATTATATTGTGAAAAATTGAAATAATTGCTTAAAGTCTTATGTTTTTGAATAAAACCTGGTATTTTAACAGCATAGACTATTGAGACCCACTATATATCAGTTTTTTGGAGTTTGTTGCTACAAAAATCAATCTGAGTTTCACTTTACCAAGACAGTCTAAATCCCACGCAAATTTAGAGTTTAGTAAATTCAACAAGTAAAGCATAAATTGCAAGATTATGTCAGTTACATTTATTTTATGAGAATTGCTGGAGGTACCATTGAAAACAATTATTTTCCTCATTTTTCCCCCTGCTGAATAATTGTACTCAAATTAAAGGTTTGATTTTCCGAAGATTTTGATGTGAGATGAATTTGTGTCAGGCTTTCTACACATCTTTATCATTGCTGCCAATAGGTGTGGAGGATGTTGGGCATCACCGTAACACCAAGCAGTGTCTCAGTCTTGATTTTATAACAAATACAGCCACACAACTCTAAAAGGCTTCAGGGAGAGGCAGCTTAATTCATTACTCAGATCTCAAAATTGCTGTTGATTTTGTGTCTATTGATTTTTGAATTAACTTTCAAATAGTTTTATTGATTTTACTGGGAGTGCTTCTGTCCAATACAGACTTAAATGCTGTTGTAAATTCAAACTTAACGGAGCTATGATGCACATTTACAGACAGGTGATAGAAATGATGGGTGTTTTTTTTTCACCTTTTCATGATATGTTATTATTCTGTCTGTTTGGCACCATCCGTATCTCTACATTTTCACTCATCTTCCTCCTGCCATCCACGTGCCCTCCTCCTTTGAGTCTGTAGGTGCCGTGGCTGGTCGATAGTGGCAGTCGGAGCCTCTGTGATAGCGAACATCATCGACAGGCCTCTTAATTGCAGCTTGACTTCAGGGATCACACTTTCACATGCTCTCACACACAAGAGGAGGGAGGGGCACGGACACTTTATTATCTTCAGTTCTGTGGCTGAATCCTGAATCTGTTTCTCTGACTAAACACAGAGCCTCCTCACAGCAGTCAGACATTTGAGTGGAGATGTAGTAATCCCTTATTTTTACCCATCAATAAACATGTTGTCTTTAATGTATACTAGAGTGTGAAAAAACCTGAGAGAGAGCAGTATCTGAATCTTTCAGCACATGCATAAAGTGTGTTTAAAGGGGAGTCAGATTTTTCCTGTTCTTCATAAAGAACTTCCAGCAGCTGATGTGAGCTCAGCTTTGTGACCAATCGTCAATCCGTCTGCTAATAACAGCCGAGTTTTTGTATTTGAATCAATGAGAGCACCTCTTTAGCATGCCTGAAAGCCTTTCCCGGGACAAATTACATTAACTATGATGCATCGATTGTCAATGGGGAGATTTGGGTACATTATTAAAGGCAGTTCAAATATTCTTCCAGGGCACCAATAGAACTGGAAACTAAATCCTGGCATCCACATATGAGGTTTAAATTAGTCTTTTCTAAATTGTTGCTTAGTCTTCCAATGTCTTATTGGAGGATTTTAATCAATATAGTTCGTTGGCAAAAGTATTCACATCCCTTTAACCAAACAGAATAATGAAGACCAAAAAACACAGCAGACTGGTCAGGGATGAACTGGTGGGGCAGTTTAAAGCAGAGTTAGGTTGTAAAACAAAACACGTGGAAGAAGGTGCGGTAATCGGATATGGCTAAAACAGACCTTTTTGCATGCAAAATGTTATGTCTAGAGAAAAACTAACAGGGAACAGCATGCTTAACACATCATTACCAATGTGGGAATGCCTTTCTTCAGCTGGGAGACTGAAGCTTTTCAGGACTGATGGCAGAATGGATGCAGCTAAATAAATGGTAATCCTGGGAGAAAACCTGTTTGAAGCTGCAAAAGATTTGAGATTCAAGAGATGAACATTACTAAAAATCCAGGTGAATAAATTAAAAAAAGAAAACATGAAGACAAATCTTACCCAAGTTTCAGACAGGAAAATTCAGCATCTCATTGGAGTTTCTTTTAATTTTTCCAAAGTTTTTGTATTGCCCAAATGTTTTTCATATTAGCAACAGAAGGCCTAGTTTGAACAACTTTTAAATGATGAGAATAGGACAAAAACAGGAAACTCAGTAAGAGCTTGGTCCCACCTATAGGAAGTTCTGCTTTTCACATGTTGCTAAGCTGCTGAGCTAGAATCCAGCATACAAAAACACTTGAGATATCTGTTTAATATATTATGTCATGGGTTCATCCAAAATGAGACAAACATCCTGCAGTCTATGACCTTTGACCTGCTCAAGAAAAAGAGGAAATGTTGAGGATGTGCCCTTACTTGCATTAAAAACTACTTTCTGATGCAGAGAAAATGAACAACACTACAAATTACAGTATTTCTCCCTAAACATTTTGGGCTAAACTGAGAAAAAGGCCACAGAAACATGAAATTGATTTGCAATATCTGATATATATCTGCATTAACTTCTGTTCTCTGTGTCTTTCTGTAAATATTTTTATTGGCTCTGGGACATGACACCCACCATATGAATCATATCACTAAGAAGTGAGTCTCTGTGTAGCATCTTGAATGGAGGTAATTGCACCTGAGGGTCACCCGGGTGTCGTTCTCAGAGGGTGGAGGCGGAATTGGATTCAGCGGCTGTGGAAATGAAATAGAAAAAAATTAGATTTCATTTAATTATTTATTCATGTCGGCTAAGCAATATGGAGCCACCTGGGGTGTGTGTATGTTTGTGTGGGAGTGGGAGGGGGGCTTCAGGTGATTATTACCTTTGAGAGTTTGACTCATTTGCATGGAGGGGAGTTTATATGACCCCCTTGAAATGAAAATTATTCACAAACACGCTGCTCTCTGCAGATAGAGGAGAAATAAAGACAAAGAAGAGAAAGTGACTGATAGTAAGAAGAGAATCTCATGGGAGAAGAGGAGCTGCAAATGTATATTTAGGATTGTGTGAAGGAGAGGGGAGACAGGGTAAATGATGAGTTAATGACTTTCAGAATTATGCAAATCCATCTTTTTATGTCCATTCTTAAGTAGGTGTATGTTTTTATAAGAATACAGTGATTTCAGAGCTGGAAGAGACTCCAAAGATGAAAATTTACAGTACCAGAAACCTGTGGAAAACTAAAAGTAAACAAAGCATTTGAAGCAGGCAGGGATTTACTGTACAGGGAAATTGGCCTGGCATAAAATCAGTTAACTGTTAACCTAGTTGCACCCTAGCTGCAGAGCACTCTTTGTTTGAGTGTTCTCAGGCTCTTAGCTCCAGAGCAGAGGAAGCCCGGATGAAACACGGTCCCATCACGTTTGATGTTGGCTTGGCGCGTGCGAGGATGACTACTTAACACTGACAAGCAGCCTGTAGTCGGGGGAAAATCTTCTGTGCTCCGTAAGCTACTTATTTACTACCCCATCGCTTTTGGAGGAGATAAACTACTTTAGAATGGGAGAGAACATGAAGCCATGCTTGATGTTACAGGAGGAGCCTTTGCCTGTTTTGGGGTTATATTTGGGAAGGAAGATGAGCAGCCTTTACCAAAGCTGTGATATGTTCTTTCCGTGTGATCTCTAAGCCATGTCAAGTCTCTCTACCTACAATGCACACAGGCATGAGAGAAGTTGGACACCCCAGTAAGTAGTTATTAATTTATTTATGTATAAAAATATAAAAATAATATTGTGGCTTTACATTTTAGCTGCTCAACAATAAACATGCAATTTTAAAATGAACCAAACATAGTAGTCTGACTTTAGTACAAAACAGATTTGTAGATCCAAAGCATAAAATGTTCCCACAAAGCTGCGTCTTTAACAGAAAGCATTCAGTTTTATTTTTGAGGATCAATTGTTTTCTATGGAAGCCGAGAGCGGTCGTACTTGCATGTTTATTTTACCGATGGTTAACTCAAGATAACGAGTTATTTATGTCGTTATAACGACATAACAAATACCGTTTTCTCGAGATAACAAGATAATTATGTCATTATCACGAAATAATGATGGTCGTTTTCTCGAGATAATGAGTTAATATCCCGATGGTTTAATCACACGACCAACGACATGGTGTCATAATGGTTTACCTATCACTTATTCACAGAATTATTCAGAGAATTATACATGCATGCCATGACTTACACTTATAAGTCCTCTCCTGCTGGTGTGACATGTATTTGGATAATGGAATCAGGTTTAACACACACACCAATCATCTTGTGATCTTGAGAAAACCATCGGGATAACTTGTTATCTTGAAAAAAACCATCAGAAAAAAGTTTATGTGTGACACGTCCGCTCTCGACTTCCATAGTTTTCTATTTTCTTGGTGTAGAAAAAATTTTAGACTCCTTTTAGCAACAAGAACAGAACATGGGCTACTGTTTCTTGAACAATACTTGCTGTGAGTTTAATGAATGCACTGCATGAAATAAGGGTGCATCCAGGTCTACTTTTGAGTACTGAATGTTTGTGATCCAATTTACTATGAAATTAAAATAAAAACACCAACCGTAAAGATAAATACTTTGTGTCGCACTTGACATGTTCCTTTTTTTTTTTTTTTTTTTTTTTTTTTTTTTTTTTTTTTTTTTTTTTAAGATTTTAATTTGTTGGTGAAAACCTTGCCCTAAAAGTCAGTTTCAACCTTCTGAGCTGGGGGACCAAATCTGCACCATTCTTGAATTGCAGTTGTGGGCCAAACAAAATCATTCTGGTGGCCACAAATGACTGGCGGGCCTCATTTTGGACACACCTGTCCCTCCTATTTGTGGTTTATGAGCAAGTTCTCACATATTTGACTTATTTTAAGTTTATCCACATCAACATGCAAGGATTAAGACCTCAGTTTAATGTTGCCCATTCCTTACAAATATTTTAGTTTTTTATGAACTGATCCTGCCCTTTGTAGATTTACTGGAATGTTGTGTGATTTCTTTGATATTCTGTCTTCCACTGTGTTTGTTAATGTTTGGATGGATGGTAACAAAACATTTCTCAGTTACAGGCTAAAAAAAAAAGTAATGCGTAAGGGATTTATTTGATGAAAAGTCTACTAGGACCTGGAGCTTAATAACCCCATACAATGACATCAATACCACTGTGCTTCACATTTGACATCCATTTAAAAAAAAAAAAAAAAAAAAAAAAAAAAAAAAAAAAAAAAAAAAAAAAAAAAAAGGCTATCCTTCCAGGTTTTGGGATCCATATAATTCAGACTTCACTCCTCAAATCCTGCTCTTTGCCTGTAAGTTACCTGTCAAACGTCCCTCTTGCTCTGATGTTGGGATTTTTCTGGCACCCTTAAACCTAAACATTTTCAGTCTTCAACAGTGGGCTTTCTTCCATTCATAGGATTGTTGGATTTTTCAACGATTATCTTTTGATTTGCTCTTGGACTAAATTTGCAAAAAAAAAAATTTTGGACAGACTTGGCATTTGCTTTCATTGTTCTCCATTTTTACATCCTTTCATCCTTCCCAGCCTCTGGCCTCAACTGGGTAGGTCCTGAGCACCTCACAGCTCTTTGGAGCTCATTAAAGCATCTAAGGAATAAATATGTCAAGCTCCTTCAAAATGAAGCTAAGTTTTATTATTTGTAGCCAGTGTGATTCATCTTAAATCAGCACTTGGTATTCTTACTGTATTCTTGTTGCTAATTTTTATTTGACAATCTAAGCTTTTCTTGTCAGTTTCTTCCTCTTGCTATGTTTTATTCTTTTAGATTTTGGCAACATCTACTGCAGAGCATGAGCCTTTGTAAAATTATCCACTGTTTGTCTCCGCAACCATCCAATCTTGCTGAATGCATGAGAAAGAAAGCCTAGTGAACAAGACTCTATCACGATATGTCTATCTTCTTTCTCTGGCTTTATTGTTCCTCAGTTATGGAACAAGCACAGAGTGTATCAGTGTTATTTATGAGCCTTTGCTACCACAACACACTTATAATTACCTCTCAAAAGCTATAATTGTGCTCATTTCTCACATCCAGCTCAGACGCCCACCCCCCATTGACCTCCTACTGTCTCAGTAGAGAGTTTGAGAGCCAATTGCCACAGAGAGACATTGGGGCACAGGTTGTTTGTTGGGATGCGGTATGTGACAACGAGTTTGGAGAAGTAATTTAGAGCTGCTTGATCAAACTATGTTGTGGTTTTGGTGATCTAATATTCCTACTTGCAGAAAATGTCAGCATTTTGTGTCTCAGGGTTTTGGAGTCTGATCGGCCAGTGATTGAAGTAACTGCGGAGTCCGTCACCGGCATCCCAGCAATACAGACTGACAGTCTGTATGTGTTTGATCATTGGTGCATTGCTGGGGGACAGAGTAGGAGCAGGGGCCGTAGCGACTCTCCAACCTTTTTGTCAATCATCAGCCAGAGAACGGCTCACCATGAAATCCATTAAAACCAATTTAGCCAGAACTGCACAGCTCGGAGCTGCTCTCCAATCCATGGTGAATTAATGATGGACTTTCAAAACTTTGGAGCTTTGAGTTGATGGCTGCATATTATTTTCAGGTTTTGAGGTGTCATTAATTATTATATACTAAAAGGGGCTCACTGTCAGGGGCCATTTCTTATTCTTGTATAAATCTTTTTCACTTTTTTCTGTTTCGTTCATGTTGTTTTGATGCTTCTTAAGTGCAATTTTGTTGATTGGTAAAAATAGACTTAATACTTAACTCTTTGATTTCTGTTACATTGGAGGTTCCCATGATGTATAGCTGAAAACAGATAATTACATAATCTATAAAACATACTTCTATTTGCTCGAATTATCTTTTAAACTATATGACTTGAGGCAAACACTGTAAGTATCATTCCACAACTTTCTCATGACAGTTTACTGGAATTTAGCCCATATTTCATGACAGAACTGTTATGATTTAGATTTGCCGACTACTTTGTTTCCACACATCTTCTCAGCTATTCCCACAAATTTGTGATGCCCATTCCAAAACATTGACTATTTTATCCTCAAGCCTCTTTGTAACTAATTTGGCAGTATGCTTAGAGTCATTGTTCATTTGAAAGACCCATTGTTCCTCAAACCTTAACTTCCTGGCAGATGTCTTGAGCTGTTGCTTCAGTATTCCTACAAAAAATTATTTCATTATGAGGCCATCTATGTTGTTAAGTGCACCAAACCTTCTGCATCAAAACATCCCCACAGCATAATGCTACTGTTGCTGTACTTCACAGTTCTTCCCTTATTCTCCTTTTAACAGTGGTCCTTATGGCCAAACACTTTGATTTAAATTTCATCATATCAAAGGACATGTCTAAAAAATATATGTTTTTGTCCTTGGGAGCATTTCCAAACTGTAAGTTGGCTTTTTATTTTGCTTTTGGAGCAATGGCTTCTTTATCTTGAAGTGGTATTTCAGCCCATATTGGCTTAGCACTCATTTCATTGTGGATAATGACACTTACCAGCTTCGACCAGTAACTTAACCAAGTCTTTCACTTTTGTTCTGAGGTTGATACATAGATTTTGCACCAAAATAGGTTCATCTTAAGAATACAGGACATTAGTCCTTCCTGGGAGTTTGACCAGAATAATGGCAGAACATTCCAAGCGTTTTTTATTCTTGCTTAGAACTATTTAAACAGATGAACGTGGTACCTTCAGGCACCTGCAAATTGTGCACAAGGATTAAACAAACTTGGCCCCAATTCTCTGGGCTGACTTTGTTAGATCTTTTTCCTTGATGGAATTCAAGGACATGGTGTATTTAAGGTGTTTCCTTAAAATTGATCCACAGAAAGACTGCACAATACATCACAAGTATGTCATCATTGCAATATCAATGTGTGCAACATTCATATCACAAAGGACTGCTTGAAGTGCAATAATGATTGGCTAATATATTCCAAGTGATCTGAACCTACAGTTCACATGCTAATGTATTATTTAGTCATTTGGACAGTCTCACGGCAGCAGATGCTCCTACCAGACGCAAATGACATTGCCCAAAACTCTAAAGGTCAAAGAGTGATAGAAGCACAGATGAGAAAGAGAGGAAAGAAGAAAATAGGCATCCTCCAATTTTTACAGACCACTGATGATCCATGAAATGTGGTCTTAAAGTCTAAACTTGTGAAAGAAACATTAAAACACTGCATTTTCTTTTGGTACCAATGTTATTGAGGATTTTCTGATACAATATATTTTGGAAATCTCTGTGAAATGTTTAAGAACTTCCTGTTTAAAAAGTATGGAGTTGTCTTAGCTGAATAAAGCCACCATTAGCCACTGAAAGCAGTTTGAAGTTTGAAACAGACGAGGTGAGAATTACTGCCTCCAAGTATGTAGGCATGGTTGGCAGCTGGAAAGTGGTGATCTGGCTAGTCCTGACTGTGAGGCAAGCTAAGAGTTTTTGTCCACAATTTGGTAAGGACGCGGAAAAAAAGAACATTATTTCACAGCTTGCCTGGGAATGTTTTCTGGAAGACGTAACTGGTAGGAGGGAGGGAATCTGGATGAATGGTATTTCTGTTTAAATATTTGTTGCACATTTTACTCCTTTTTCACTGTTTGTGCTCTAATTACTGACTAATCAAAAAAAAAAAAAAATAAAAATAAAAATAAAAATTCCATCAAATTATCAATGAGATACATGGTCAGAGAACTCATATATTCACAGACTTCTGTATTTCAAGTTAAAAGACAAAATAACTGTTTTGTCATGACAATGTGTTTAAAATATTTACATTCCCTTCATCCATCTATCTATCTATCTATCTATCTATCTATCTATCTATCTATCTATCTATCTATCTATCTATCTATCTATACATACTGTGAATGGAGGACAATTCTTCTTTCATTGGTGACAGAAAGTTAAACATTTACTCACAGATGCAACATGTGTGCCAAAGCTGACGTGCAAACCAAAAAACAAAAGTCCTGAATGATTGTCTTCTGTATTTTAACCACCAGACCTAATTTCTACCACAGGTTAGGTGGCTCATTGAAACTTGAAACCTCTTTTTTCTTACATAAGGTGGTTACAAAAGTATTGAACTTTTCCTCATAGTTTCATTTTACATTTATGTTGATTTATCTCATAGTTCAGTAATCTAGCGATCCATTCTTATTTTATGTTCTTGTATGAACTGTGTCCCTGCATGTGTAGTTACAACTTATTGTTTTATAAAAAAATTCTTTAGGAAAATTTTTCATTTGATAATTTCTGATTCAGTTCTCTACATTTGTAAATCTCTAATGGTTGTGAATCGATTTTTATGGTCACCAGAAGCTAAGAGACTGAAATCTGAAAACAACCTGTGTTCTGTAGGTGTCTTTTTGCCTCATATGTGAGTGTTTCCCTGCAGTTTTCCTGTCCTCCCCTGACCCCTTGCTGTTCTTCTGTCATGCTCGCTCGCTCATCCACTGATTCTTCACCCCTCTCCTCCTTGCTCATTCGCTCACATCAGCCTTGTCATCCAGCGCAGAGCGCTCGGACACTTATGGGAGCTGCCTGACCCAGATCTGTCTCCTCCTTTGCCCAGCTGACCACACACACATTCAGCCACAGATGCACTTGACATTTGGGTCGCTGACAAGACATCAGGTGAGGACAGAAGAGCCCAGGTGACAAGGAGAAGCAGTGAACCTTTGCTGTGATATTGCCCTAGTGAACCCCTGAACACAACACACACATACATATCGGCCACATAAGCACATCTCCACTCTGAATTAGCCTGTCAAGTGAGCAGGAATAGAGGTGGTTGAATCTCAGCTCTGAAAACTATCGAGTGACTTCATTTTCAGGTGCTGCTCTCCCACAACTTTGATCAAGGGAGCTGTCTTTGGAGGCATGCTATTCCTTGGCACACTGATATACAGCGAAATCCTTAAAAAGTGGAAACTACTGAGTTTATGAAAGGGATCACTAACTGAGACTACTAAAAAGCCAGAAGGGGTTTTATCCTTGCTAAAACTATTTACTGATCTGTTAATAGAGAAAGAAGATGGCATTTCAGTGTGAAAGTTATGTGTTTCTCAGTAGTACTTCAGTCTCAAAACAATGGATTTGATTCCAGTGTAATCTGACGTTTGTGTCTTTCTGGTCAAATCAGCAGCTCCTAAGATGAAAGTCTATCCGTTGTGCAAATCTTCACCAAAAATATTTGCAAAGAAATGTGTGCATTAAAAGTTTTCCTTACTCTGCAGCAGTAATTCTCAAATTCTGGACTTGGATCTGGGGCTGCACAGTGGGGTAGTTGGTAGCACCGTCACCTTGCAGCAAGAAGGAAGAAGGTCTTGGGTTCGAATCCCAGCCTGGGGTCTTTCTGCATGCATGAGTTCTCTCTGGGTACTCTGCCTTCCTCCTGTTAGGTTAATTGAATCGTCTTTTTTTTTTGAAAAATAATATAAATATAATTGAATACCTTATAATTGCCCTTAGGTAGGCGAAGGGGGTGTGTATTGTTGTTTGTCCTGTGTTGCACTGTGATGGACTGGCGACCTGTCCAGGGTATACCCTGCCTCTTGCCCAATGAGCTCTGGAGAAAGGCACCAGTTTCACTGTGACTCTGAACAAGGCGGGTATAAACAATGGATGGATGGAAGGACTCAGATCTTCACCCCAACCAAACGACAGGTCAATCCGGTCCACACTTTTTTTTTTTGTTAAGGTACATACAGCTGAGGCTCAGCTGACGGCTGTGTTGGAGAGACCTGAGCACAGTGTAGCTCAAGTAACACTAGTCCTTAATGATGCTGTACAAAGCAAACCACTTAGTCTGTAAAACAGGACAACAGCTCTTTCTATAAATTTTGTCAGTTCATGTTTTATAATTATTTATTGTTTTTCTTTCATTTCCTTATTTCCTCTTTTTTCTTTCTTCTTTTTTAATAATAAATAAATTAATAAATAACTGATAAACTGAAACCTCAAAAAACATTTTTGACTTTGGAGAGTGGACTAAATAAGCAGATTATAACCAAGCACAAGTAGATACATAGCACTACACAAATAGTACAATGGAACTGCTAGCCTGTTACAGACGCAGCAAATTTAAAAAGATGGTTTGTTAGAACCTTTAGACCGAACTGTAAGTAGGATCGTACCCATACGTACAGTGGGGTACTAATTATAAATCTCTCTTTTTAATAGAATGTCCTGAAGCTGTCCGATGAAACACAGAAACAAACATAGACTATTTTAAAATTTCTGTTTGGTCACGTTTTAATCACCATTTATTTAATTCCCTGTCGTTTAATATTATGAATTTCTCCACATAGTACAGTTACTTAAAAATAAAAGTTTTAGTAGCTCTCCTTTTTCAAGCTCTGAGGTACTTTCGCTCATGTTTCCGAGAATTGGTGAAAAAAGGTTTATTGAAATCATGGTAGTAAATTCTGGCCGGCAGACTAACTTGCAGCTGGTGAACACGTCAATCTTAGTCAATCAACAGCCCACGAACAGCACCCCATGCAACCCATTAAAACCAATTTAGCCAGAGCGCCACAGCTCAGAGGTCCATGAACAGTCAACCCATGGTGAATTAATGATGGATTTTCAAAACTTTGGTGGTTTGACTTGATTGCTGGGTATTATTTCCAGCACCTACAGTGTCATTCATGATTACATACTGAAAAGGGAGCTCAGCAAGAGATCATTTTTGCGGATTCTATCCGGTCTGGGTTTTTCTTTCCATTTTAGTCTTTATAAAATAATTCAGCTGCTGCTGTAAGTTAGGGAGGAAAATGACTGACCAAGGAGTGGTTCTTCCAATGAGTTCCCTTTTGACATTTTTCTGCATCAAAAACAAATGATTCTCAACAACTGTGGGAATTTAAGTTACATAAGCGTCCCTTCTCTGACAAACTTACCAAACACTTATTTTCCAAAGAGATCAAGCAGGTATTGTCTGGTTTTCTGTAAAGTAGCTTGAAATTGTTCCCAGTTTGTGACTTGTTATTTTATGCTATTTGTCAGCAAGTAGTGCATGATTATAGAGTGGAGGGGAAATTTTGCATTTTTGTAACATTGTAAAAATTAAAATCTGAAAAGGGTGGCATGCTTTTATAGTTTCCTTTCAACAATAACTTTCTACTTGGCAAACAGGTTTTTAGGCTGCAGCATAAATTATTTTTTCTATTACATAATCCTCCTACCTGAGCAGGCAGTGGATCGCTGTAGTTCCCCCAGAGTTACCATGGGCCTTCTGGTTGCTTCCCTGAGTAATGCTCTGCTTGCTCAGACTGTGGATGGCTATGTCTTGATAGGTGTAGACCTCTCCATGACTTTAACCCGGACTTGTCTGCTGTGTTCATTGCAAAATTGAACATTCAATATTGGTACTCAAATGTTTATTGTTATTCTGTTTCTGTCATTTTAATCCAACTGATTAGCCCTTTGGAGGCCTGAAAACCCACAAAACTCACCAAATTTTGAACTTATGTCAGGGGGCAGTGATGATTTCGGTGTGTTAGTTCACAGCACCTCATAAATGGAAGAGCCTTAGGTTTTATGTAGAATGTTTGTTACACTTTATGTTTTACAGAGAATTGGTGCACATGTTTCTACATCCTGCTTTCATTCCTGATTATATGAGATAAAATGTGCTCATAAAACTAGGGTCTAAGAAAGCCAGACTAAGTAAAAGTCAGAAGTTTTCAGAGCTCAAGTCAAAGTCAAGTCTGAAGTTATTGTTTTTCAACTTAAGTGTGACTTAAGTCCAAATCTAAAACTTGAATAAACACTTCTGTGGGAGTCTCAAAATTATGAAAAATCTTTTTCAAGAATTTTCATCAACAGGTGTGGCCATGGTTTGACATCAAACTTCAACATCTCATAATAAAACAACTTCATAATGTTTTTAACTTGCTGGCAAAAGTCTACCTCACACCAAGCTTGCAAAAATTGATGCAGATTTGATCCCAAGCAAAACTAAATGGTCATATTCTGACACCACCAAAGTCCTCTCACCTGACAACAGAACATCAAGTTTTACTTGCCAACATCGATCTTTAACTCTCTTCACTGCATCAGGTACAGACTATGTCATCTTATAGACAATAGGTTGATGTAATTCTGATTTCTAATGGTGTAATTCTCCAAAGAACAATATCCAATTTTAACTCAACATTTTGCTTCTTCAAAATCAGGTGAATAATAGTTATGTAATTTTCAAGGCTCACAAAGAGTACCACCTGCTGACAATGCACACTTTTTAAGATTCAATGTGTGAAAGCAATGAGGTGGAGGTGCTTAAAGACCTCAGTAACTTGCTATAAAGTTCAGAGTGCCACCAAAGTGTAAGGGTCATTTATCACTCCTTAAAGCTTTAATGAGCTTGTGATTTCTCCTCCTGTACTCTTTGACTATTAAAATAAAGTTACATTTCTGCACTTGCAAATCATAACGTAAAGGATAAAATGATGTCTGGAACGACAAAAATAAAGACCCCAGCTGTAATTATCCTTAATCAACATAACAATTGATTAATCTTAGCCTCCAGTGTGCATTTATCCGCAACATTTAGCTCCCTTTCTTTTTGCTGTTGCAGCCACGTGACTGTGCATATTTAACCCTGACTGTGTGTAATGAATATTTGATGGAATATGTGATCAAACTAAATTTAAATGTGTTTCCATTCCATGCATGCTCTGTATGTTTTTACACAGGGGGATCTTGTGTGATGAAATCTTGGGAATCTGGATATCTGCCGGCCTTCATGCCATCACACCCGAGCACTGAGTCTATCCGCTGGTCTGCTCAGTGGTGAATTAGCATCACATTCAAGCCACCGGGAACCTCATTCATAGCTGTGACAATCTATTCTCAGAGGTGCATGCTCCTTTATCCGCTGTGGCCTGTGTGTGCGTGTGTTATTGTGTGTCTGCCTGCTATAATAAGCCTCTGTCTCTGCTCCCTCCCGCCAGCCTTCCAGTTCCACTTCTCCGAGAGATGCGGGTGGAGGAGGAAGTGACCTATATAGGCTGCATCTCTCTCTCGCTCTCTCTCTCTCTCCAGTCTGCACCAGCTTCCTGCATCTCAACCATGTGTGTGTGAGAGAAAGAGAAAGTTGGAAGAGCGCATGAATAATTCAGCGGATGCCTGAACACGACCGCCTTCAATAAAACCATCCCCCTTAATGAGTCTTAATGACAGCCACGGTGTTGAGACAATCAAAGAGTGTGTGTGTGTGTGTGTGTGTGCATGTGTGTGAAGGCAGTGTGTGGGTGGGTATAGCATGGGGGAACATTGATGCCTGAATAACGGTGCGCATGTGTTGCAGTTCATGTGTTTGCGCAGCTACAGAGCCGCACGCTGCCTTTGCCCCAGGCTCTGTCAAGGTTGCCCTGGGTAATACTACCTGAGACTTTGAAAAGAACATGAAAGCCGACTGCTCAGCAGGGGAGGTGAGAGGAGAAGCTTGCTGGGGTGGAGCAGTTGAGGAGAAGAGTAGCAGCAGCATCCTCATCTCCCTTTGGCTCTATGGGGTGTGTGTGTGGGTTTGAACTCCAGAATTACTTCATCCTTCCTCTCCCTCATGGTGTTTACAGCATCAGGTTTTCTTTACTTGTCCATTTTTGACCACCATATGCTGACTAGAGCCTTCTCTTACATTTGCAGTTGTTTTTTTGCAGTAAAACATATTACACATAAATTACTTGCTTGAGCACGTATTTGGCAGTCTTACAACTTAAAGGATTCAAAAATATACAACTCTGTCACCTTTGTTTAGGACTGCCAAGGTATGAAAATACCCAATTACGCGTTACATCACAGAGTAATTGTACATCTTTATGTTGATAGCATCCATGATCAGAACTGAAAAACCATTTGGACCACTGGTGAAACCTCTTAATGGAAAAAGAAGTCCAGTTGCCTTCTATTTAAGCAATATATTCCATATATTTATCCCTAATCACTTTTACATTAAACTATTTCACATTTATAAACTTCTGAGGGAGGAAGTCTATCTATTCATTTGCTCTTTTTACTTTGCTATTACCAATATTAACTTCCAAAAGAAAGGCTAGTGTTTGTGGACTCGAGACTGCAACTTTTGACTCAAGCAACCACTTAAGTCATGAAGACTTAATACTTCAGAGTTGACTTAGATTCATGCTTTAAAGACCTGAGACCCATATCAGTCAGATGCTAAGAAAGATTAATTAGTACTTATACTATGACGCTCACATACAAAGAATTGTAATGCTTGGTTCAGATGAATGCCACTTCCTATTTGATTCATTTAGAAATTCAACATTAACTGGTGGTAATTCATTTACTACTAGTTGTCTTTGAACGTAGTTGCATAATTATATTTTTAGTAGGGTACAATGCCTTATTAACTTTCCTAAAAATTTACAGCAGTTAATCATTGTTTTTCATGTTAAATTGATTGAAAGCGAAAGATGATACATATTCATAAGATAAATTAGGCATAAGGATGATTTGAATTCATTACCTAACAATCCAGTGTAGGTAAAGCAGATTAGCGGGTATGCACTCCGTGAGAGAATGTTAATTTCAGTCATTAGAGACTTTGAGACTTGAGGTGAAAGACCTGAGATTTGACTTGGAAAAAATGACTTGGTAACATCTCTGGAGTTTTCCTACAAGTACTTGTACAGATTGAGGTCCTAGTTAGAGATTTGCTTGTCATGGGTCTGTAGTCTGTGATTTACTCTGAGTTTTTAAATCTATGTTTAAGTTCTTGCTTTCTTTTTTTAGAGCAAGTGCAGATCTAAGGTGATCTAAGGTTGATTTAAGTTGCCTTGGTTTTCCATAAAACACAATTTTCAACCTTTAGAAAAACATTGATTGTGGAAGAGACACTTCTTCAGCTTCCAGTCTCCATGTTTCATCTGGACTGCTTAGCAGGCTTAGCTCAGATGGCTCAGATATCCACAGCTTAAACACTGGTCAATAAATAATAGGATGCTCAAAGGAAAGTGCTGAGTCTATAAAGCAGTAAAACACTTTTTCTGTTTTGCACACAACTAACTGGAAATGCACAGAAATGTGTCATGAGGCAAATTATCAACAAGTTATATCAAAACACAGAGTAAACATGCTAACATTGGCCTCGGGCTTCAGAAAAGCACTCCAGGTGAAAACACTGTCAGCAGGATTAAGAGATGAGTTTAGTGAAGGTTGTAACTTTATGTTGAGTCACATTATGCCTTTAAAAACAAACAATAAAGCTATGCACATTTTACTTGATGCTGTCAGGACATTATTGCTTTCCTTTTTGAGTTAACCCCATAATAGCTTTCCCTATTGAGTTTACCCAATACTGGAGCAGAGATATTTAGATTGACCTGCAGTATCTCCAGTTGGAATAAAACATCTATTGCTATCATGAATACAGGGATATTGCAACATCCAGAGCATCATTATTCAGTTAACTGCTACACAATCATAACATTAATATAAACCTTCTAATACTAATGACATTAATTATGTTATTTTGTTACATAGTACTTGTCAAACTGTTTCATCAGATCACGAACAATGTAGATTTTGTAGTTTTCTGAGACACGTATTTTGGAGGGAATCCCCTAAAAATGTGTCAAAATCAGTAAAACAGTGCCTCATTGGCCTGTTAATGGAAGCAAACTGATAACTGTTTCCACCAAACTTTACTGCTGGAATTAGCTTCATCGCACACTGCAATGTGTGCAAAGAGGCTTTATACATGCTTTTAGAGGAAAAGATTCACATTTATGTAAATGTGTCCAATTCTCAAAGATCACCATTGTTTGTGACACTATGTAGAAAGACAGATTTAAAGTATCAATAAGTGATAAACTGCAAATATTTTGTGTGTGTGTGTGTGTGTGTGTGTGTGTGTGTGTGTGTGTGTGTGTGTGTGTGTGTGTGTGTGTGTGTGTGTATGAGTGTTTTAACTTTCTAATTACTAAATTGGACATACTGCTTAAAGAATGATCTGTGGGTGAGAAACTGGTGTGAAATGAAAAGACATGCTCAACCTACTGAAACAAGGTACTATGAACAGAGATGTAAAGACAAGGTGAGAATTAAGTTCAACTCAGTACAGTGTTTTTGTGTAGCAGCAATTCACAATAAATGTAATCTCAGGACTTCTTACAAAAAACGTCAATTCTATTCAATCAGGGACATTCCAAGTCAATCACATACATTCCAAATTAATGCTAGTTATGAAACAATGCGGTCAAGTTCAGTTTATTATTAAAACAAATGAAAAAGTTCTCTGTCCAAGGAAACCCTGCAGTTTGTATCGAGTCACTGACTTGCAGCAGACTCTTCTCCTGAACAGCCCTAAATTTGTCAGTGGACAGTCATTTGCATTTGGTTGCTGACTTTACAGCAATTCCTCATACTGAGCATGCATGCTCCAATGGCTGAAAGGAAAAGTCCCCTTTATCGGGAAGAAACTTCAGCAAATAGCTTTGTCTAGGAGAGAGACAGGGTTAAACACTGAAAGATAGGGCCAGGTGTATCATCAGTTTAAGGAGAACATTAAAGTGGACCTATTATGCAAAATTCCCTTTTAGCATATTTTTGTACTTCAACTTGGGTCTCTTCTTCTTCTAGAAACAGTCCAAGTGCAAAAAAAGAAAAAAAAAAAATCCACACAGCCGTTGTTTGGCAATATGTAAATGTTTTGCAAGTGTCTGCAAAACAACCTGTTTCAAAAGCCTCTGAATTGTTGCATCAGAATTCCGTTACCTAGCAACCTCAAGCCAATCACAGCACTTCACCTGGCAACCCAAGTGGAACTCCACCCAGATCATTACAAGAAGACCATCACGTCTGTTCCACTTTTTTAAACACTGTACAATGGCTGCTGGAAAATATAAATGTTTTTATTTTGTTGGCTAATATACAACATGTGTCCATGCATATTCTCCCAGTCACAGAGAACAGATCTGATCACAACTGTCGGTGCTTTCCCGATTTGTTGCCAAAGTCTCCAATAACCCAGAGAAAAGTGGCTAGATTTTTCGCTCGTCGCTTTTTTGATTAAAAAAAAAAAAAAAAAAAAAAAAAAAAAAAAAAAAAAAAAAAAAAAAAAAAAAAAAAAAAAAAACAAAGTCGCTAGAGGGGTCTGAAAAGTCGCTAACTATAGCGACAAAGTCGCTAAGTTGGCAACAGTGCAAAGATGTACGGTTGTACCACTGTGCATCTGCCTGTAGCCGATGTAAACACTGAGTTGTGCGGGCGTGGCTCGCAGGTGCTTATTTGCATAATAGCGAGGTAGCCCTAAAACCGCTTTTTCTGAAAGGAGCTGAAAATAGGCAGAACTGACCAGGTGAAAGGTCACCTGAATAATTTTTTGTATTAAATGTAATGAACATGTTTTAAATATCCCCCAGACCTATCCTAACTTGTTCAAGGAAGTATAGTAAGTCACCTTTAAGTTGTTGGCAGCAATAGCTTAGTCAATGCCCCACCCAAGAAGGTGTTACAACTAAAAGGAACGCCAGACCAGATGTTGCTTCTATGACAAAAACAGAGTGAGAACATAAAGTTAAAAGCTAAAATAGCAGCATAGAGTGCACAACTGGAGCGTAGTATAAGAATGTAGGAGAGAGAAGAAAAGTGGCAGTTGTTTCCTACCGCCACCTAAGACTTTAGATGCATAAGTACAGAGCTAGCAAAGGATAACTTCAGCTGTTCTAACTACAGGCTTTATCAAAAAGGGTGGTTTTAATTGTAGTTTTGAACGTAGACGCAGTTTTTGCCTCATGGACTAAAACCTGGAGCTGTTTCCACAGGAGAGGAACCTAGTAACTAAAAGGTCTACCTCCCATTCTCTAGAAACCCTAGTAACCACTTGTAAACCTTTAGTCTGAGAGCAAAGTGCTCTGTTAGAAACATCTGGAATAATCAAGTCTCTAATGTATGATGGAGCTTGATTATTAAGGGCTTTATATGTGAGAATGGGAATTTTATATTCTATTGTAGATTCAACTGGAAGCCAACGAAGGGAGGGTAAAATACAAGAAGTTTTATCTCTGTTTTTAATTTTTATCATAAAACTAAAAAGAAAATAGAAAGTGCTATGGTACTCCAATCCTGTCCTATTTTGACTAAATATGCATCTGACATTTTATTAGGACCCCAGGAAGTGTGAGATTCTTGTACAAAAAGAACCAGAATATTACCATTAGAGGAACCACATCATCCGCTTCCAACTGAATTCAGTGTTATTTCTATCACTGTAAAAGTGACAAACACACCGAGGATGTCTGAGTAAATCTCGTCCAAAAGCAGAAAAACAGTTATCTCACCACATGGAATCTTAAAAAGATCACTTTAATTTGACTTGATGGCAGAATGAAAACACATCTCTTGGCTGTGGTATTTTACAGTATAGCTTATCTCAAGGTCTGTCTACATACTTGTTAAATCAAACGAGTATTGTCATCTATGTTTTGTTCTTATTGGTTCTTGAAGTCACCTCAGTCAGCTGCCACTTAACTTTTTATTCAAGACTAAACAGACAATTTGCAGATGTGTTATTTTTCTTTAAATGTAGGTTTTACACCTCTCACCCACAGTTTGATATGAGGTGTTTTTATAAATACACTTAAAATCATTTGCATATTACACATAATTTCCAACAGTGGCGAAGACAAAACAGGTTTCTGGTGTGTTTTGACATCAGAAACTGAAATGTTGGATTTTAACAAGTATGGATGGATGGATAAATTTACTTTATATTTTTCAGCATCCAGAATTACTTCTATCCTGACTTGCTAACTTTATTACACTGTAATAATAATCTCACATTTTTTTGCCCTGACACAACTATTGATGGTGTGGAGTGTGGAATGTTTATGAATATTTTTCCAACAAGTAAGAGATACAAACGTTCCCTGTCTGATTCAAAACTATGTGCCCTGAAACAATCCTGCCAATCAAATCTACAGACAAATTCTCAACCTCGGGGCATATATCACTGCCAGCATCAGCAAAGCAAAAATATGAATTTAGGAGTTAGTTTAGGATATGAAAACATATTTAACAATGTTAACAGCAAAGAAAGAACCGGAAAGCTGAGAGAAATATTTAAACCCCCATCACAGGGTTGTTATTGATTTTATCATTAAAGATATGAAACAGAAGAAATCCAAGCTATCAAAATCCAGATTACTTGGTATTCTTTGCTCAACCAGCTGCTCTGTGTCTTTTCCAGAAAGGCAAAGCAGCAGTCTGATATGAAATCAGCTGTGATCCTGAACTCATTTCCTCCTAAAATATCACTTGCAGCCCTCTGACCCTGTGTTTTGTGTCTCTCCATCCTTAGCGTCCTACAGCAGATGCTGATTCACCATCCATTGTACCGCACAAAGCCACAGATGACCCTGTTGACATCAACCCGGCTGCAGATAGAAGGAAACACAGCTGGCACACTCGTGTCGCTGCCCAGACAGCTGTCCCACCGGAGGAGGGGAGTCCCCCCCGCTAGCAATGATGGATGACTTGAACAAGTTTCACCATCTATGCAGACCCAACAACTTCTGGACCTTTTGGTTATACAGCAAGACAAGTAACACATGCCTATTAACACAATATGCTTCTTTAAGACCTATGCACCACTGAAGTCTGCAGCAGGAAAAAAATGAACGTCTGAAAGAAATAAAGAAAGCAAAATGCACTGAATAAATAGATGAATAAAGTAAAATATTACCATCCAGATGTAGAAAGTTTTTTGTGGGAATTTTTCTATAGGTTCTTGATTCAGAAGCAACTTAGAGCAAAGAAAATATATTAAAATCTCTCGTCCTCCCTGTTTATCTGTGTTTAAATACTATGAATGCATAGCTTCTCTAAAGTCTGTTTCTCCTCCCCAGAAAGCTTTCTAAACCAACTTGCTGCTAAGTAGATGAAGACTTGTGCTTTCTGGTCCTCTTCAGGGACTGAACTTGTGATCATAATTTGGCCACCTGAAGAGGTGCTCTAAATTTCAGGTAAATGCATGCATTGCCCACAAGCACAATGGATACCTTTAGTTTTGGATGAATCAGCTCATCGTGTCTTTCTGATCCATCTAAAACCCTTTACTTGAGTGCACACAGATATCCCCATGCAGCCATGGTGTGGATCTGATTTTTATTCCCAGACTGGAAACATGACTTTCCAAAGATGATACAGCCCTAATCACCCTTCTTGTTCTTTGTTTTATCTTCATAGATGTAGGTTTAATTATCTGTTTCAAAACAACTAATGTCTGTAGGTTACAGAAGCAACGAGTTGCGAGAATCTTTACATATTAATGGGTTTTTATCTAAACCATTGTAGTACTGGCTGTATGTTTAGGGACATTGTACTACTGGAAGGTAAAACCTCCACTCAACTGTTCTGCAGCCTTGAACAGGTCTTCTTCCAGGATTGCTCCATTTATTTATTGAACTCCATTCATCTTGTCATAAACTTGGATTAGCTTTCCTCTTCTCCTAAAGAAAAGCATCTCCAACACATGATGCTGCCACTACCATGTGTCTCAGTGGGGATGGTGTGTTCAGAGTGATGTGAAATGTTGCTTTCCACTACTCGTAGTGTTTTGCATTTTGGCAGAAAAGTTTAGTCTAGGTCTTATTTGACCAGAGCACCTACTTCCACATACTTGTTGTGTCCTCTATACATCTGATATCTTTCTTCTTGCTACTTTTCCATAAAGGCCTGATTTGTGGGGAGGACATCTAATAGTTGTCCTGTTGATATATTTTCCCACCTGATCTGTGGGTCTCCAGAGCTCCTCCAGAATTATCATAGGCCTCCCTGATTAATTGTCCGAACTGAAGAGGATGACCACATCTGGGTTTATTCAGCTGTGCCATACTCTCTCCATTTTCGGGGGGGGGGGGGGGGGGGGGGAGGCAGGTCCCTCTATCCAGCAGCCACTGGGTGAGAACATACAACCTCCATGCAGCAAGACTCCAAGGATTTGAACCCAGGACCTCTGCTGCAAGGCAACAGTGCTACCAACTGCAACTATAACATATAAACTTCAAATAAAAAAACATTGATGTTTTTAATGGGTATGAATATTTTTTAAGGGGTTATTTGACAGCGCCTCTGCTGCTCTGATTGTTTTCATTCAGTGCAACCTAACAGATAAAGGACAAGCAGCATTTAGGCAGCATCAACTATTTAACAAGTTTCAGTGTTTTGATATTGGTGTTGTTACAGTTATCGGGATACACTATTACATCATATCTTGAGTTCCCTCAAAAAATATGCTTGCCATGAATTTTAGTGAATGGGGAATGAAATTTTTGATCTACGTGTATTGTAATGTTTGCTGAAGCTGCACCATTAAACTATAGCACAGTATGTGTTTTCTGTAGCTTGTAGCTGATCCTTTATTGCAAATTCAGCAGCCATGATGAGAAATAGAGATGCAACTTTGCCTAAGCTGAGTCTGTTTCACATTTCTGCTTAGAATGTTGTTCTCCTGATTTTATTAGTTGTGTGTGTTGGATTTTTAAAAAAAATTCACATGCATATTGTTGTTCATAGCTTTCAGATTTAATTCTGTCGGAAATTTGAATCTCTCGTTTGAACGATTCAGTGCAGAAGTTGCCTATTTTAAGAAAAAAGCCTATGGATCTCCTGGTCCCTCCAAAGCCCTTCATAAAAATTCCAGCAGACAAAAATTACACCTAAACTTCATCTGGAAAAGCTTTTGCAAACAGGAATGGATTTAGTGACGCCTTTTCTTCTTCAGTTTTAAAAGTAAAACTTGGACATAAGGGGTGGTCATGAATCAGTTCTCTGAGACACAAGCAAGCCTAACAACAAGCTCATGCCCAGGTCCTTTCCTTTAAGAATGTAAAGTCTTGTGGTGGACTCTGCCTGAGATATTGGCAATCTCATCTGTGTTAACCTCAACTGAAAATAAGTTTCATCTTCCACCAGGAGTGAATAAATAGAAATATCATGATTCACCACAGCACGCAGTGCTTCCTATTGCACAAAGTGATATCTCGCTCTACACTGTATTCCAGTGCTGTAAAATTCCATTAGGCCGCTAAAATGACTTGTCCTGCTGCAAAAGGCGGTGTCCATTTGCAGATTCTATCATCGACCGGGAGCTAACCTCAGTTTTCTTCACTTCCACACAAGCCTTGTTCCGCACTCGCTGTTCGGTTCAACTGAGGCCACATAATGATGTGCGATGTACGGATGTTCCAGCAGGCTTCTTCAGAGGAGCAGATGGCTGTAAAGAAGCAGCCTAATGGTGCAAACACCCATTAAACACATAGGAAGCAGCTACGGTCTGAATCACAGTAATGACCTATAGATACCGCTCCTGTTGCTGTGTGCAATTGGAGCGAGTGCACACATATCAGGACAAATGGTGGGTCACCATTAATACTCATGGCTTCACCTTGTCTTGGGAAATCAGATGTACTTTCTTTTAATCAACGCTGCAGCTATTTGTGCCACTCTGAACAACTATCAGGCTCATTTTAACCCAAACAATTGCCATTAAAGGGCTTTTAATCTAATTATGGTAATGCTCCAGTCTCATGATCTTTTGTTCGCGCTGACCTCAGCAGGGACTTACATATTGTCAAAATGTGACTCATTATGAGCCTGACTTTTGACAATGTATTCTAAAGGGTAATTGTGTGGAGTTCCAGTGATGTTGCCCAAAGGGTATATGGAGCATTGTGGAGATATTATCATCACTGCGCAGCTTATGGGATCATACGCTGCACCTTAAATGGATTAACCTTTTTTCCTCCATGACAACATATCACTCCACATCGCTGCATCATCTGTTTTGGCTCCCACCTTCCTCACAATCTCCTCTACTTATTCTGCATCTCATCTTATCTCACCTTCTTTTTCTTTCCTGGATCTTCCATATTCTCCCCTCACCCTTCAGTTTGGCTGATAAAGGTTGTAGCCTGTCCGTGGTAGTCTTCCTAGCGCACCGTCCTCATGCAGTGACCAGTTGTGAGCTAAAACAAAAAGAAATCAAATGCAAGATCAGAAGAAATAAAGTGGGGAATATATTCATACATAAAAGTTAATAATTTTCCAGGAATAACCATAAAATAATGACTGGCACACATACAAAGTCTTGGACTTTTACACTATTTGCACTTTTCAAAATGTGTGACAGTGTAGCTCATTTTGTAAAGATGTTGTGTTAATAATAGGAAAGTACTTGAGTGCGATCCCTGCTCATCCTGCTACTTTTCTTAAGTTTCGATCTCAGCCAAAAGGGGTCTATGTTTAGACTTCTAATTGTCTGAAACAAATTTGAAGAAACTTCATTTTTAGACCAAATGTATACCTATTTTAACCTGGACAGCTATGAACCATGCAGACATTTTTTTAGATGTACAATTTAAAAGGCCAACTTCCTTTAGATAAATATGTTCTGAAGTAGGAAAAACATACTGAAGACTAAATGAGGAACATACCAATAATGATAGTAAAAAGGTGTGATCTATTTCTCAGTGAACCCAAGTGCACTTTTTGGAACCATCACAGAGCATCTAACCAGAAGAAAAAGAATAATTTATACAGTTGGAGTGAAATGAGTTGATACAAAGCAGGTATGTCATTGCAGAACTGATAACAGATATGAGAAGAACAAAATGAAATACCAATTAAGCAATTTATATAATATTAAAGACAAAAACTATCAAGACCAAATATGTCTCGCCAAACAAACCCCCCAAAAATAAACACTCCAGAAAGAGAGAGATCATATGGGAGATGTGGTGTTCACCTGATTTTGAACAAAGCTCATTCAGAGAGAGTTTCAATGAATCATAATGAGGTTGATTGAAGGGAAAGCTAATGGCAGAGGCACATAACACACAATAGCTGGTGTAAATGGGATTCAGCATCCTCCATATTCACAAACACACACACTCACACGCATGAATTTAAGACTGTGTCTGTCGCAGTCACTGCAGGATACTGCAGTACAGCTGGGAGGGGTAGGATTTTGGATTTAATTGTTTTATGGGAGAGTGACACGGCATGATAAAAGCCATTCTTGCGCACACACACACACACACACACACACACACACACACACACACACACACACTACACCCCCTCTAGCATGGTACTGAGTGTGACAGTCTATTACAGAGACTGGGAAGGGCCCTGAGGTACACATATGGGAAGGAGATAACACATAGCCGTGGCAGTGGAGGGCTGTTCATGCTGCCGGCAAGTGCACATGTGTGATGACGGGCGTGTGTGCACTCAGAGGTGTTAATCCTGTGTTAATCAATGACTGTTGTGCTGATGCTGATGCTGGCAGCAGCGCAGAGTCTATGTGTTTCTCTCTCTCCTGGTATTTCTGCACCTTGCTCTGTCTGTGCTTCCTCTCTGTAAATAGGATGAGGGGGAAAAAAGGAGTAGGAGTGAGCAAGGTGAAACTCAGACATGGAATTAAGGATGTGTTATTACTACTGGGACAAGATTCAGAGGCTGCATGCCATCACCAGTCTGCACTCACTTGCTGGCTTCAGATTAAAAGGAATCTGTTACTCCTATTTAAGTATTTTCACTTTGACTTTTATTTAATTTATTAATGAAAATCTGCTCCTGCATTTTAGCCCTGCAAAGCATTCCAAATGATGTTGCAAAGAAGAAAATTTGTGATTAATATCAAAGTAAAAATATTTTGCATATTTCAAAACAGGTCATTGTTATCATGATTTGATTCAAAATCAGTATCACTGAAAGAAAATACTGCATAGAATGTCTAATTTTGACCACAAATGTGTGAGAAAATAGTTAAATGAATTAAAAACAATGTTCTTGAAAGAAAGATCTGAGAGAATTTGCATATTTTTTTTGTCTAAAGTGTAAAATGTCATAAAAACATTCAAGGACCTCGATGTGTAGAGAAAGAGGAAAGGCTAAGCCAAAATAGCCTTGATGTTCAAGGCCTTATATGGCACTGCAGCCTTCATCAATGACTGACTGAACCACATGGACAAGGAAGGTTTTACTTTGGAAAACTTTAGACAAGTCTGATGATGTGGAGTTACATTCAGAAATGTTACTCTACTATGCAAAATGAGGTCTTCTATTAACTAAAGCCCTTATCAGCTCATTGCTTCATTCTGTGATCTAAATGTGTTTATCTCTACATGTGATCAATTGAAAGGCTCCAACATGGATCGGGCTGTAAATTGTCCCACCAATATGATGCTCCCTGATCCACCTCACGAGGTAGTCATAACCACTATGACCTGTAAGGGGTAATGAGGGATTGCAGAACAACTTTGATATATTACAAATGAAAACAGCAAAAGCAGCAACATAGTATATGGGTTAGGGCTGCACCTAACAATTATTTTTGTATTTCTATCGATTATTCTGATGATTAATCGATTAATCAGATAACAAAATTGGCACATTCCGCAGATTTTTAATTTTTTTTTTAATTTGACCTCTTATGCTTTTTTATACAATATTAGAAATACATTAAAAGAGGCAAATAAGCAAATAATTAAATTCCTTTTTTAAATAAGAAAATAAACATTTTATTGCCTAAAATGCAATAATATAGCTTTCCTTTACTGAATTTGAACTAGGTGAAGCTAAAACCGCCACTTTAGGAGTTTTGGGTCGAACATAATTACAGACAAAGGTTTTTTTTTTTTTTTGTCTTAAAGGCAAAATGTTTATAAGTTATGTACAGTTTGGGTGTGTTGTTTTTTTTGTTTTGTTTTTTTTTTTTTACAGCAAATGGGCATTTTTGGTCTGTATACTCCAGTTATCGATTAATCAATTACTAAATTAGTTCACAATTATTTCAATAATCGATTCATCACGATTAATCGTGGCAGCCCTAATATGGGTGTGCTCAGAGTCGAGACATGTATCATCCTCCAGTGTCCATCTGATGTGAGAAATATGTTGATCAGCATAATCTAATGAAGATAACATGCTGGTGATGATGTGTAGTAACATTTCTTGTTGTGATAGCATGAAATGCATTTGGGGAGCATGCATGAGAATGCAGACACAAAGTTCAGCCTCTGGGAAAAATCCTCCACATGTGAAGACTGCGAGCTGTAAGACACATCCCTTTCATTCTGCAATCCCAGCAACATGATCTGAAGGGTTATATGGCCTGTGATCTCACAGTATTGCATGTATGATGTGTAAGAACAAACTGGTTGTTTACTAGTTATGTCTTTATTCCAGAACTCTGATCTGAAATTGGCTTTTGTCTTGAGGTGGTGTCAATATCTCTGTGTTCAGAACCATCTGGAATGGACCATCACATAGTCCAAACATGAATTGTTGTCAGATGGATTAGTATTCCAGATTGTTTTTTTTAGAAGAAATTGGTGGTGGGTGCCATTAAGACCAATAAGAAAAAGAAGCATCCAGACCGTTGTAACCAGTAGCAATTCTAAAAACAAGACTCCTGGACTAGAGGTTGAATTTCTTACCAGTACTTGATTTGATTTGATTATGATTCAGAAGGGTTTGAAGCAAATCTATCATTGACCTAACATTGTGCTACCCCCCACCTACCCACATGTATACTTACACTGCCACCAACAACCCCCCTCAGTGCATCACTAATCATGAAAAGTCTAAGATGTTTTAGTTGAGCAGAAAAGAAGAAGCTTGTTCATATTAACACCTGTGTGCCTGTTGCTTTGCGCTTCAACTGGGTTAATGGTTTGATTTTTTTTTTTTTTTTTTTTTTTACTGAAACATATTAGGCTCAGCTGATTTGGTTACTAGTTGGCAGACTCACCAGAAACTCACTTAGATGATTTGATCAAATAGGCTTGTTGACCCAGCTTACCAGACTCACTGGAAACACTATCACCTCAGATGATTAAGTTCACTGGCTTGATTCACTGTTTTTAGGATGTTCCCTTATGGATTATTTATCTCTTAGGGACCACAAAAATCCTGCTTTGATTGCTGGTAAGAAATCAATTTATTATTCATTTATTTTTTTCTTAATTTTTTTTTCTCTGAGTTGAGAGTTTACAGTTATGTGTCCACCATAAACTGTCTATTCTTTTCTGAATTCTGTCTTTGATGTGCCTGAAAATTATGTTATAAAATTACAGTAAAGATAATGAAGTTTTGAGGTTTGCTAGTTCTGTTTCCATATTTGCATCTCAACACTTAAAATTAAAATTGATTTAATCTGTCTGACTTTTTTCAGTCTAGAATTGATATCACTAAGAAGAGCAAGAAAAGAGGCACTTCCAAACTGTATGTGGAAATTATGGCATGGACTTAACTCAAAAAAACGAACAAGATGACTGTTTAGGATAACTGTTTCATGCACCTCTGAAGGAGACTGATTGCAGCTACTGAATTCTGCCTAAACAATGACAAGAGATGGTTTAACAACAGGAAATTCTTGCAGAGATTTCAAAGGAGTCCATCTTCATTTCTAAACATGCAGAATACAAGCAACTTAATGACAATCAGTGACTACTAGATATTACATTTTTAACCAATGAATGAGCTTAACTTAGAGCTGCAAAGAAAAGATCAGATGGTGCTCAAGATAATCAGTTCAGTTAAAGCTTTTCAATGAAAATAAACTTTAGTCCCAGAAACTGCAGAAAAAAGATGTGACAAACTTCACTGGTTTCACTTCTCAAGGTAACGAACTAAAGGGAAATTGTTTCTGGAACTTGACAGTGAGAACCACATAGAGCAGATTGAAATGTTGAGTCAAACTTTGCTTTACTAAATACAATTGCTACATTCATCACCTATTCAGCCGGGAAAGATGCTGAAATTATTTTATTGGATCAAAAACTGCAACATTGTTTCATCTGAATTTGTCTGCAGTGGAGAGTGAGATGTTAACGTTGAAGTACACGGCTCAGTGGACAGTTTTTGGAACTTGTACCTCCAAAGTAAAGTATCCAAACATGACATAATTTGATTCCTCCTTGCCTGCATTATTCTGCTGTTCTTCAAACAGGCCTCCGGTTAGTTACCAGCTGCTACTGTCCGGACCATGGAACCATGGCTGACACCATTCTGTGCCATTTATCATATGAAAGTCAAAAATTAAATGGTCATTTCAGAAGTAGTTCACAACCAAAACTAGTGTGGGCACACCTTTACTCTGTTAAGATAGTGTAACATGTAAGCTAAAAAAGGTGTATAATGCACCTGATGGTTGCAGTTTTATTTGTTAAATCTGTGTCCTGATGATGAGCTTTGTGAAGTCAAACATTACTATATGTTTATATTGTATACATATATTCTTTCTTATCTCTTTGATATTGCATCGGTTGAGATACACATTGAAGCTCATTAATAGTCTAAACTAGCTCCACAAAAATGTGACTCAAGCAAGTTTTAGCCATGTTCGTCTTTGAATAACCTTGAGCCTCCTAATGCAATCTGTAGTCCAGTCCACCACAAAGCCTAGGTGACATAGATTTTGTCATCTGTACACGCCCACTTGGTCCCAATAGAGAACACTGTGGACATGTTGATAGTGTAAGCCGGCAGAGACAATAATAACCTCAGTCAGAGGGTGTTTCCAAACAAGGACCACATTAAAAAATGAAGAGTCAGAACATAAGTAGAAGAAGAAAAACAACAACAAAACATATTTTAAAGAAATATAATAAGGAGAGAGATGTTGTTTTCCCAGTGTGAATTACAGTATTTTTCTACAAGGGACAACAAATCTGAAAACTGCATTGATAGTCTGAGAAAAAATAACTTTATTGTTTATTTTCTTCCTCACCTCTCCTGAGTAGACAGTGTATAAACTAGCACATTAACGTCCCTTAAAAGCCTTTGGTAAAAATGTATATCTCTGAGTGGAACATGGTTGTTAACCTGAGTAAAAACCAACAAGCATAGGAGTGTGTGTTTGTATACAAGGTCCAAGTGGCTTGCATACATTTATGTGGCAAGGTATGTCAAGCCCTTAATAAGGTAAGGTAAGGTAGGGTTGAAAAACATCTTAGATGTTACACTCACAATTCTTACAGTAAACCACAAATTCAACATGGAATACACAAGTGTGGCTGAGGAAGAAGAGGATACAGATTGGACTGGCCTGCCAACAGAGAATACTGGGGAACTTGGAGACCAAAAATGATCAATGACGATCCCACCCTGTTGGTTACCTCAAGATGTGACTGCAGGAAGAACAGGGGAAAAAAATTAACTCCTGAAACCTCTGTGTTTCAATACATCTGTAAGAATCTATTTAAAAGCTGTTCTAGTTTTTTTGACAGTCTTATGTTCTGCTTGCAATTCACCAAATTAGCTGGTTGTCTGTAGGTATCAGAGAAAGGAAATGCACCAACGAACAGGTTTGCATTTACTTTTTTCAGTCATCATCGTAGTTGATTTCTTCAGGTTTGAACTTCCAAACTTCTAAAACGTATGTTAAAATAAGAATCACTTAAGTCATTACTTAAACATTAGTCAAAAGATTTTATTCATTTTAGTATTAAAAAATATATTGAGAATATTCAAAATTTGTGAGAAATATTTTTTACAGACATCATTCAAAAGGACAAATTTAACAACACATACCCTTTTGCTGATTATAACATAGTATGGCTGTAATGAGACTTGATCAACATTCTACTGACATTCTGCAGCTCTAATGCATCCAGCCCAACCCACCTTTGGTTGCAGCTGATCAATTTCAGAGCCATTACAGTGAATGTGTTCCACAGCTCCCAGCAGCTCTGAGCTTATACAGTGCAGGCCTCTTGCTGGTCTCACACCAAATGAACTTAGAGAACAATCTAAGGATCAATCCCATCACTTAGCCAATTAGACAATGGGGAGACAGATGCCCATTACTGAAGAACCAGTCAATAGTCGGAGCCAGAGGCAGAGGCGGGCTGTCTGGTCTTGGGAGGAGGTGGGGGTTGGGGGTTGGGGGGTTGTCTACAACTAATGGAGGAGAAAGGGGGTGGGGCCAAGCAGGCGTTTTGATGGACGGCTCAGACAGGCAGCTATTGGCAGCTGTAGTTGACACTGAGGGCTGAGATGTTATAAACATGACAGAGAGAGGGTTGTAGGGTTGGACAGACAGACTGTTGGATCAATGACAGAGAAGCCACTGGTTGATTATCTTCACATTACTTTGACAGGTCTCCTTTCACACTTTAGACAGTTTAAGTGGCTGGTGCAGAATAGATCGAAAAGTTGGCCAAGAATAATTTTTTTCATTGTCTTGAATCACTCAGAGGCTTTTGTTTCACAAAGTTTCTGTCATGGCAAATATAATGACTGTTTATTAGTGCGTCCATTACTCTTAAACACTGATTCTGAAACACAGGGTTCAAATTGATTAATTCATAAACAACCTTCATAAACGACATGAAATGTTCCATAAAACCGTCAACTTATGAGGAAAATGTGTCTAATTACATTCATAAAATAGTTGATTATGAAAGTTATAATATTTTTTCCTAAATGTTGAGGTTGTTTGTATTAAATATAGTCATTTTCTTCATTGGAAAGACAAACAACCTGCTTGTAAAGCTGCACAGATCATTGATCAAACTGTGTCAATAATCATTCAGTTAGTATTTTGTTCATTATTTCAATAACGTGGCTATATAATGGATCAAATGTATTGTTAGTGGAATACAAGCAGTTTCTCTCTTATTTGCTAAAGGAAATACCTAATAATATATGGAGATTTGCTCATGTAGAGTCAGTTAAGAACAAATGCAATCTCAAAGTCATTTACAAGGCAAAAAGATCTAATTAATGTTCAATTTTTCTAAAAACAAAACAAAACAAAGCAACAAAACCCCCTACATTTTATCCAAATGCAACTGTAATAATAATTCAGTTATAAGTCAGAAATTCAATAATAATTCAATAAGACAGATTAAAATCCACTGTATGCAGGTCAATTTGGTCCATATTATACCACAGTACCTCCAAATTCAGTTAATCAGCCCTGTTGACTGCCTCAAGATCACTTAGCAGCAATCTTTCATTTTAGGTTAGCATCTTGAGCACATAGTAAATATTTCAGCCAGTATCTCTGTCCACCAAAGAGACACAGCTAAACACACAGTCACTGAGCCAGAGGCACTTTTGTGAGAAAGAAAAGCAGAGAGTACACATAGTTAATGGCATAAACATCAAGGATAGTGTATATATATTCACAAAAGAGACAAAGGTAAACATATTCCTGAGCCAGGATTACATTTCAGTAAAATAAAAAAGAAATTAAATGAATGAATCAATGACTGTAATAATTACAAATGATTAATAAATGGAGAGAAGAGCAAGGAAATAGTAGACACTGTGTATCTCCCACCAGCATAAACCTATAGCACTATAGATATAGCAGCATTATTGCTTGATGCAGCTGCATTTTCATGGATGCTGTGGCTGTTCCACTTACTCCACCTATTCAGTGTGAACCATTTCATAACGTTTTGCTGCTTGTCTTTCTTTGTGTGGCATCTTGCTGAATCATTTGAGTTCACAACACATTACCTAAAATCAATACATTTGAACATATTTTAGCTTATAATGTTAATTTTTAATTAATTTTTAGTTAATTTAGTTAATTTTTTTCTCCTTCTTATTTTGAAAATAATTCACAGTGATGAGTTATTGTTGGCGTTAAAAATGTTTTTATTGTCATATTGTCATTACTGTAATTTCTGTAAATTAAATAAATGTCAATTTGGTTCTTGGTTGAAGAAGTTTTTGGGGAAACAGGGGAAACAGAGTTACTCTGGAACAACAATTGCAATCTGAACTGACCCAGAACTGACATGATCATCATGATAGGAAAAGAAAAAGAAACAAAAAGACCTTCCTGAGCAGATCTATTAAAGTCAATCAAACCCGGTTTTATTGTTGAATAAAAAACTTTTTAAGAGGGTTATCCCATTTTTAAGCTTTTCAGTTTCAATTTAGATGAGGCAGAAATTAAACAATATAAAAAATGTAAACAACAACAAAAAAAGGTTTCATTATAAACGAACTGTATTGTAGAATCTATAAACTTCCTAAAGAGAGTCACGGCTTGTTGGACATGTACATAATTATGGCAGCACAAGCAAAGAAATGTGCTTAAGTTTAGTAAAACTTTGTCCACATGTTCTGATAAAGGGACCACATACTTTATCTGCAATAAAGACACCTCTATACCCACGCAGCTGGGAAAATAAGTTGTTTTTGTCAGTAATGTATTTCTGATGCTACAAATGAAATAAAATGCACACAAGATATCAGTGAAAACTTAAATAATTTATATATACAAATAAATTACCATAAACTGGACAATAAAGTGTATATAATAAACTAAATGCAAATTGGTAGGCAATCTAAGATTAAGTGCTTTGCCCAAGGATGCAATGACATATATATAGAGATGTAAGAACCTGGAATTAAATGCAAAACTATTACCCTTTCCAATGAGGAAAGCAAAGTAAAATGACACAGAGAATAAATAAAAACTGAATGGTTGAGAAAGAGCTGAAAAAGACAGTAAAAGCCAAGAAGATGGCTAAAATCTGTCAGTATTTAGAAAGCAATCCTATCCCCTATCAGTGCAAATTGTTATTGTTGTTGATTTAATTCTTATTTGTGACATGAAAAGGGTTTCTCAGCACTGAGGAGTTGGACAATAAGCGTCTTCTCATGGGTACAAGCATAGAGCTCTCTTAAGACCTCGTAACCTTATTTTTTGCAGAATATGTCTATAGCATCAGCTAAAACCTATTTCTAAACTTCTGAATATTCCAGTTAGCGCTTTTGGGGCCATAATTCAGAAATGAAAGGAACATTATATTACAAGCCAACATTTCATGAGCAGGTGCTGCTTTGTAACAATCCATTCCCAGGGAGCTTTAGAACAACCTGAAATTTACAGGTCCAGGTTTTTTATAAGAACAAAAATTATAATGGAGTCTATGAACTCCCATTCCACAGAACTCTGAAACCAACTTTATCTGAAACCTAAAGAAAGTTTCACATAAAGAATATAAATAGGCTGAAATGGCCCATTCAATCACCTGACATGAATCCAACAAAAAAGAATGGGTGTGGAAGAATGGTTTCAGATCACACCTGTGCAATGCATGGAGACAGTTTCTTCATGTGGGACACAGCTTGAAGCTGTCATTACCTGCAAAGGCTTTTCAACTGGCTAATAAATAAATCTTAGTAAGCTTAAAACTTTCTCTCCTTGTCATTCCACTTTATTGCACATAACTTAAGTTATACAATTTTTGTGCTGATGTCTTTGTAGGTGTGGATTGGTTGTGTTGTTACCTGCCTCTAGTGTAAACTTCCTGTCAGTCACCCCATGAGAAAAGATATTTACTGAGTAAAACTTTGACATGTTTCCCATTTCAACTTTCATGTTGGTTTCATTCACTGTTTTACACGTAAGAATTAAGCATCACAGTTATTCAGAAATCACATTTATTGCTGAACTTTATGCTGGCTGATACTCAGAGTGGTATATTCTCCAGTTTTGTTGTGAACTGAAATATGGATTAGAAAATGGTTTTTATGCTTGACTTTTTAAGGATATTCAGGGTTGCCTAACAATATAATTATAATACATCCATCTATACATTATCTATACCTATTCATCCTTGCTTGTCTGTGGGGATAATTACATTCTGGATTTTAACTTAGTGAATAGCTGAAAAAAATGTTTGAAAAAAATGTTTATGTACAGAATGTACATTTATATATTTTCAGTACTTTTCACATCTACAATGTTCCAGTTTTTAGGTAACAGATTTTGTGCTGAATAGCTGAGCTGCTTGTTGATTGTGTTACTCCACTGGTACGGCACTGTGAAGGTGTCTCTGCCTCTGTCTCTCTCTAGCCGCAGGGTAAGATGCCCTCAGGGGTGAGAAATCCACTTGGGATTACCGTTGACATCTTCTCTTTCTCTCTGCTTCCCTCCCTGCCACCACATGACATCCATTCCTCCCACTTTTATCCTTCACAGCTCCCAGAGAGAGACTGGCAAAACACTTTGTGAGTGTGTTTGTGCCAGCCAAATACAAGGTGTGCCCCTATTCTGTCTAATTCATGACAATTGTGTTGCTGCATCACCTGTATGTTTATGGGGTTACAGCACAACTTCAGACACAGCATCACAACCAAAATGATGGATAGATACTGTAATGGACTCACCTCACAATAGCAATTGTACAATGTTCACAGAGCTGTCACATTATTTTAATATGGCCTCATCTAATCTACTCTGGATGTTTTTAAATCAACAGTTTTCTCTCAATTAAAAAAAAAGATCTCTGTATTTTTCGGCATATTCTTTGTGGACACATAAAACATCCTTTGGATAGTGTTAAAAAGGTAACTTACAGAAAGAAACTCTGTATGCAGGTGGATGCACCTGTCACCTGCATCCAATCAGTTTCAGTTTAAGAGCATGAATAGGACTCATCAGAGGTGCCAGATTGTCAAACTTGGTTGTGGTAATCCAGTCCCTGTCTTAAGGAGGTTGCTGTATTTGAAAATACAGTAGTTGAATGCAGATGTTTACATACACTGTCTGTCTTAAATCAACTAAGACTTAAGTTTTCTTGATTTAGATAAGAAAACATTGCTCAAATTAACTCAACTTGCTAAATGTCAGATTTTTTTTACTTTATTCAAATTCAAAAGTTTACATACATTTACTTTGGTTAAATTGCCTTTAAACTCCAGGAATAGAGTCTTCCAGAAATGTTCAGAGTATTTTGCTGGAATACTCTGGAAAACGCCCATTCCTCCTGACAATGCTGGTGTAACTGAAATAGGATTTTAAAGCAACCTTCTGGCACATACATTTTCAGCTCTGCCCACAAAGTTTCTATGGGTCTTAAATTGGGTCTTTGTCATGGCCTTTCCAAAACATGGACTTTGTTGTACTTAAACCACTTTGTAACTGATTCGGCAATTTGTTCAGTGGTGGATTTGGAAGACCTATTTTGCCCAAACATTAACTTCTTGGCAGATGTTTTGAGATTTCACTCAAGACATTTATTTCCTCATTATACCTTTTCTTTTTTGAAATGCAGGAAAGCACTTAAGTACTTACACAGGTTCATGCTTCCACCTCCACAGAAGGGATGGTGTTCACAGGCTTGAAATCCCCACTTTTTCCTCAGAATGTAGTTATGTTCAATATGGCCAAACACTTCAATTTCTCTTTCTCCACACCACAGGGAATGTCTTTAAAACTAAAGGACTTCATAATCTGGCTGTACGCTTTATTTAGAGTGATTTTTTTTATTGCTGAGTGGCCTTTCAGCCCTTGCCAGTTACAGGACTTGGTTCAATGTGGATAATGACCGTCTCTTACCACCTTCGACCTGCATCTTTAAAAGGTCTTTTGCTTTTGTGTTAGGGCTAATGATCTCCTTTCCAACTGAAACACATTCATCTCTGGAACACAGAATCCATCTCCTTCCAGAACATGAATGATCAGTAATATGGCTGAACATTCATGAAGTGTTTAAACTTGTGTATAATAGTTTGAATAGATAAATGGGGCACCTTTAGGCATCTAAGTTGTATTCAAGAATGAACAAGACTCAGGGTCCACAATTCTCTTCGCAATTTCTCCAGAGTTTCTTGATATGCCGAGAAACATGCGCTTTTATGTTATATGCCACAGCATAAGAAGACAAAACAGTGGCAACAGAATGGCTGGCAAAACGTGCCATAACCCGAAGTTCAACCTCAGAGAGGTCAATGTCAACCTGAGAATTTGCCGTCCAACAAAGAATGTTCCCGGTGATGCAGAAAGCCCAAAAATAACCCACAGACAGAAAAGCCAATAAAACTAACCAGTCAAGAACTGAAAGCAGGACTGCAAAAGCGTGTATATAGATCAGAATTTGGAAAGTTTAACCTTGACCTATACTGGCTCATACACAAAAGAGAATCTAGCTAGAGTTCAGTTTGCACAAACAGGAATAAAACTGATTTTATCAGGACTTTCTTCAACTATGACTTGAAACTTTGAGTTTTATTACACAGATATGCATATTTAACTAATTTGTAGAGACCTAAACAATACCATCTTTGCTACTGAGCAGTTTTTATGCAGGTTATACACACTCTATTGGTATTACTATTATTTATTATTCAGGCACCCTGGATAAGAATTTAATGGACAAAATTTTGAAAAATCAACACATTTTACTAAAGAAAACAAGGGCACTGCTGAAACTTATAAGAGGAAAGAAGCCACAGCCGGTTTCCAGGTGTTGACATAGCACTCAAAGTATTTATGAGTGTAACTACTGCCAGCAGGGAGCGATCTTTTTCAAAACTGGGTCTGGTTAAAAATAGTTTCACTGTGAGCCAAAACAGTCTGAATCACCTGTTTGTGATAGCTGTGAAAAGTGATGCTCCTGTTCTCTGCAACCTGGATTTCACAAGACTGAATCAGGACTTCTCTGTATGAATAATTCTGTAGGAATAACCTCTAAACACGTGTTTACTGGATATTTTGTTGCTGTTGCATAATGTGGCTACTGCTAGTGACTATTTCTGCTGTTTTGTATGTTATTTTACACATAAAAAGACTAATCAATTTTAAAACCTAATCTTTTGAGTATATTTCTCCTGTCAAGACAGGCCTTGAACGAGCATGTTTGTCCAACCTGCTCCACCCCTGTGCCCCATCGCATTCCCTCAAGTCAGCTGACTAGATGCTGCTAATGGGTCCTAAATCACATAGTTCTAGAAGCTCTGAAGGTCAGGTAAAAAAAAATATTTTGAAGCAACATTTTTTTTTAAGTTAGACTAAAATGTATTTTTCTCATGACCTTGTAACAGCTTTCTATTTGTGCAATGCCTTTCAGAACTAGTCATACCTCCTGAACTTTTTCACTTTTTGTCACATTAAAACAACAAACTTCAATGCATTTTATTACATTGAACTATCATAGAGTACCGCAAAGTAGTGCATAATTGTGAAGTGGAAGGAACATGTTCATTAGGATCCAGCTCTTTCAATAAACTCTGACCAGCTTCCAAGTCTCTGCTGATGAAAAGCATCTCCACAACATGATGCTACCACAAATGTGTTCCATGGTGGGGATGGTGTGTTCCAGGTGATGTGCAGTGTTAGTTTTCTGCCACAGATAGAGCAGGCCAGAGAGTTACATTTTGTTCTCATCAAAACAGAGCACCTTCTTCCACATATTTGCTGTGTACTCTACATTGCTTGTTGTAAACTAAAAACAGGACCTCTTTTTTCGCTTTCTCTTAAGAACGTCTTTCTTCCAAGAATCACTTTTCTCGTGACAGTCTTTGATAAATGCCATATTTCTAAGGTGGAGCTAGGCAAAAGATTCTCCCACGTGAGCTGTGGAACTCTGCAGCTCCTCCAAAGTTACTTTGGGCCTTTGGCTTCTCTGGTAAATGCTCTCCTTGCGCAGTTTGTCAGTTAAGGTGAATACAATCTTTTTCCTGAAGTATCTACTCTGTTTCTTGGTCTTCATGATGTTATTTGTTTACTACTGTTTTCTAACAAGCAGACCTTCACAGAAAAGCTGTATTTACATCAAGATCAAGTTAGACACAGACTGACTCTCATTAGTAATTAGATAACTTCTGAGGATGGCTGGATGCATAGGGAAATCCAAATGCATATTGCATTTTTCTTTGTAAAAAACAACAGAAAAAAGTGACAAAATATGAAAAAGTTCAATAAAGGCGAAATACCGTTGCAAAGTACAGTTTGTATCAGAGTGTTTGCACTTGAGGATTCAAGTCAGAAGTTCATATGTAATAGTATTTACAGTTAAAATCTGTGTGGTGTCTGATTATTTTTCCTAAACAATAACCTCCTTTACACCAACATCATGCCCCTCCTTTTGTTCATTCCAGCTGCTGTGGGGAGGTTCAACCGAATGGAGGAAGGTAGGGAAACTGCTTATCAGAGGCAGGCTGAGCTGGTGACATGGCCCATAAGGAGCAGCACGGAGCCCCACAAGTTATTACCCCTGCTACCCAGGCCCATTTTGTCTTCATCAATTCTTAAACTCATAAGACTCCCAGCCTCTCTCCTTCTCCAAATTGTACCATCTATCAAGTGTGGCACTACTTTGCTGCCGCTCGCTTCCTTCCTTCAGTTCTTCTGCTCTGTGGTTTCCTCTCTTGTCGTTCTCACTGCAGAGCGAGGCAGTGCCACTGCAGATTGTCAAATTATCCTCAGGCGTGAGCTTTTTTTTATAGGTGGTAATGACTACAGCAGCATGCATGTTTTCTTTCCTTTTTTGCCCTTTCAATCTCTTACCCTACAACTTGTCTTATCCCAAGAATCTGTTCCTGTCTTGATCCTCTTCTCCATCTTTCTCTATCTTTAACATCTTTCCTCCACCCTCTGTATCACCATCTCTCTCCTCAGTCTGTCTTTCTTTTATCTCTTCCATCTTTCTGCTGGTTTCTCGCCGCAGCCAACCGACCAGTCCTCTTTCTTCCTTCCTCAGCCCCATCTCTTTCCCTCCATCGCTCTAATTATGTGTGGAGACAAAGGCGTCTGATTCTCCCTCCTCCCACTCAGAGCTGTCAGGCCTGGTGTAGGAGAGAGTTAATTTCACACTTACTGCATGCTTTAATTAAATAGGGGTGAGGTGAAGGGATGGGAGATTGAGGGGGGGAGAAGAAAGAAAACAGGGGATATGGTAACACAAAGGGTGGATTCTGTATGAGTTGTGAACATGAGTCATGTTTGTCGTGAATGCCTACAGGTATGTGCATGAAGCCCTGAGCCAGGTGTGTATGTGTGTGTTATTTATATTTTTAGCTGTGGAGGTGTGCGCCTCAGCACGAAGAGTTTGCATCTTTCTTCCTAAGGTGGATGACAGAGTCTAAGCTTCTTCAACAACAGCATCAGGTTGTATTTTTAGCCAAGACCTTTAATGAAGAATCAATTTTATTGTATAAGGAATCACTGGACTCATACATACTTTGAGTACACTTGTTTATGAGTGCACTTCAGAAAAACAGGCAAAAAATATACACAGGTGAAATAAAAAAAACTCTTCTTCTGATAACCCTTGTTAAGTTATGGAGATGTGGCTGATGGTGTCAGCACTCTCCATTATCCCATCATCCCAACAGTAAGCTGTGAACTCATTTACAGAACACCATATTCCTCTCTGAAAGCCGCTTATTCAAGTCTTCTGGTGTTATGGATAGTACAAACAGCACTACTGTTTGTAATATCAGGATGAGACTAAAAACTGGGAAATCTTGAGACCTGTTACAGTATTACACTGACCCTAAACAAACAAAGCTACTACTAAAGAGTTTTCATCCATCCATCCATCCATCCATCCATCAATCACTGGGCATTTTAATCAAAGTGTATTGATGTTGTAGAATGGCCCAGTCAAAGTTCAGACCTAAATCCACTTGAGAATCTGTGGCAAGACATGATTTCGGATTTGCATTTGTACAATGTTTTAAACTCCGCTCTGCATTCCTTTCTTGTCGATTTGTTACAAGGTTTGCAACTTATGGCTCGGGTGTGGCATATGACTCTTCAAGCCCTTCACAGTGGCTCCTAATGTGTTTGGCTAATATAATAATGAACTGAGCAGTGTTTTGATATATACAAGTAATATGAAAGGTGTTCATGTTTTATCTGAAATGAATTTCCACAACAAAAATATACTGGAAAATTTTGTTTTTATCGTTTAGTTTTTTTGTCTTTAGATTCCAAAAATGCATTATTTTCTTCCTTAGGTCCTCTTAATATGAAGCATCCTATTCAAGAAAATATTTCCTTTTCTTATTCTAAAAGATGGTGATTAACTTTAGAGTAAAAATTGAGTTGCACTGAATTGTATGATACAAAAATGTGTGATCTTAAAGATATCGATAGCAGATTTGTGTTGAATAGGTAGGTCTGTTATGAGGACATTCCAGAACAACACATGAGCAAAATGTCACCACTGAAGAGATGCAGACAAATGCAGACACCAACTGCAGCATTACACCCCCATACCTTACCTATACCACAAACCCTGCAGCCGGCAGATATTAGAATAAGCCCAAGGAGAGGCATGCTGATTCCAATTAGCAGTCTGTTGTTTCACACTGTGGGCGATGGAGCTTGTTATTCCAAGCATGGAGAGAGTCTGAGGAGCCACTGCTCTGCGGCTCCCACCGTGCAATCAGCCTCTATGACTCTTTCATACCCAGCAAGCACTGATTGCTACATTCATCTGGCGCTATTCGCACTCTGTGAGGTGCTGCAGAGGTACATTTGTTACGAACTGTCGCGGACACCCATGGAACAAGGTACGAAAAAGCCTGGCATGAGGGCAGAAATCCTGCTGTCACTGAGAGCTATATGGTCATAATGATCCCGGCATAGAAAGGGTTAGAAGCAAAAAAATAATCACTGTTCCTCTGTGCAATCATAATTTAGAGTATGAGTACTAATGCTATATCATAGGCACTAATTATATGGCTTGATTAAAACATGGGAATTACAATGGTGGATTCAATTGCTGGCTGATGATGGAGACACTTTGTTTTTGCTCTTTGACTTTGTGCGTTGGGGGTTGTGGAGAAGAATCCAGGTACTGCAACTAAAATAGCTTGATTGTGGGCTTGTCAAAAAATTGTTTTTGGCTGGGGCTGATTGATCTGGGAAGGGGAATTATTTAAACAAAGCCACACATCTTTAGGTCTCGACTGTTAGTAATTGTTGCTGTGTTTCCTTGATGTCTGTGCAGGAATGTTTGACTTATGTATTTTATAGAATAACAAAAATGATATATGAATATTTCACACTCAATAGATCATCAGTCCCTAAGTGTAAAGTTCCACATTAATTTAAATGCCACCAGATAAACTAGTTTATGTCAAACTGATGCTAGCATGCACACACCATTCAGAACATGAGTTAATCAAAGTTGACATACATACTGTACTTCAAATATATAACAGAACTTGATTTTCCACAAAATCTACTTAATTTCCCCATGTTTAGACCCACATAATGTGCATTTACCAAAAATACCAGTGTACACGGCAAGATAAGAACAGGTGTGAGAGAAGTTTAGAGCTGCAACTGAGAAAAATCTAATAGACCTTCTGAAATCCTGGAAAACCATTGCTGAAGACCACTTTGAAAGATTGAGTGAAAGTCTGGGTGCTTTAAAGTAATATACAAAGAAACATGAGGTGGTTTGCACCATAACGATATAGTACAGTAACCAATTATAAAACAAGCAATAAAATTTACATTTTGTCAAAAGCTATTGTCAAAATCATCAAGCAAATATATATCAAATATATTGATCAATGTTCTAGTTATTATTAATCAAAGAAAACTCTAAACAAATGAGGTTTTTAGTCTTGATGTAAAAGTAAGAACAAAGAAAGAAGAGTGTTTTGGCTGCTTTGCAGTTTGCTGGAAGTTTGTTCCAGATTAGTGAAGCATAGAAGCTGAATGCTGCTTCTCTATGTTAGTTTCTGGTTCTGGGTATGGAGAGTAGACCAGAACCAGAAGACCTGATTGGTCTGGAAGGTTGACACAATGATAACAGGTCTTTAATGTATTTTGGTGCTAAGTCATCCAGTGATTTATATAAACTAACAGAGAGCCAGTGTGAGGACTTTAGAACTGGGGTGATGTGCTCTATTTTCCTGGTTTCATTGAGCAGCAACATTCTGGATCAGCTGCAGCTCTCTGATTGACTTTTTAGGCAGACCTGGGAAGACAGTAATCATTGTGACTAAAGATAAATGCATGGATAAGTTTCTCTAGATCTTGTTGGGACGTTAGCCCTTTAATCCTAGAAATCTTCTTCAGGCAATAGAAGGCCGACTTTGGACACTGCAAAAACACAAAAACTTACCAAATATTTTTGGTCCAGTTTCTAGTGCAAATATCTTAGTGCACTTGAAATAAGACAAAACTAACTTACTGCTAACTTTTCAGAAAGAAATAGGAGCTTGTTTTAAGTCAATAATTCCTTAATATTAATGAAAAAGTACTAGTTATAAGTGAAATATCTTCTCATGGAACAAGATATTTCTCCCATTTTCTGCAATTTATGTCAGCTGGAGTGACAGACCCAACTGGAGGTGGTCCCAATTTTTAAGAAAGGGGACTGGAGAATTTTAGAGAGACTGGAGACTGGAGATGGATGGATAATTATTCCAATTACTGGGAACTCACACTTCTCAGCCTCCCTGTGAAAGCTTACTGCAGTTTGTTTGAGAGGAGCCCAAGACTGGCAGTCGAACCTCTGATCCAGAAAGAGTAACATTGCCATCATCCTGACTGTGCAACAGTGGCATAGTCATGGAGAGGAGAGTGTTTGGTTTGGGAACCTCAGGATCTCAACTTTGTTTTTTTGTTTTTTTGCAGAAGATGGGGTTCTGTTGGCCTGTTGAGGCCATGATCTCCAGTTAGCACACCTTGAGTGTGAAGTGGACAGGATGAGGGTCAGCTCCTCTAAATCTGAGGCCATGGTTCTCATCTGGAAAAAGGTAGATTGGCCCCTCCAGGTTGGGGGTCAGTCTCTGCCTCAAGCAGAGGAGTCTAAGTATCTTGATGTCTTGTTCGTAAGTGATGGTTGGATGAAACAGTAGATAGACAGACAGATTGAGACTTCATCTGCCGTAATGCAGGTGCTGCTATGGTCTGTTGTGGTGTAGAAAGAGCTGAGCCAAAAGCAAAGCTTTGTATTTACAGGTCTATCTATATTCCAACACTCGCCTGTGATCATGAAATATGAATTATGACCAAAAGAATGAGATCCTGGATACAAGCGGCAGAAATGAGCTTCTTCCAGGGGTTGGCTAGGACTTCATTGAAAAGAATCACTTGATGTTGTTACGGCATCTAATCAGGATGCCTCCTGGGCGCCTTCCTTTGGAGGTTTTCTGGGCATGTCCCACTGGAAGAAGACCCCCGAGAATATCCAGAACTTACTGGAGTGAGCATATATCCCATCTAGCCCGGGAACACCTTGGGATCCCTCTGAAAGAGTTAGAGGAGATTGCTGGATGGACGGATGGATGGATGGATGGATGGGTCAGAGTAAAGGGGTCTCAATACAAATGCCCAAAACATTTGGCAGTTTTCTTTTTGTAAAAAATAAAATTTAAACTACTCTATATATTTCTGTCTGATATTAGAGGGTTTGCAAGTGTCATGTGGGCTATGAGAGAAGAGAGTTGTCAGTTGTTGCAGTTGTTGTGCTCGCCCCTCCTTACTCGTTGAGTCTTTGGGTCAGAAGAATCCAATAGGTTCTGGACAGAAAGTAAGTGGCAGGAACAAAGGAAGGTAAGTACAATGTAGAATAAATGGAAGGAAAGGTAGAATGGTCTGATGGAAGTAGGAGGGAGAGATGCAGTAATGGATAGGGAAGTGCAGAAGTGCTAAAGGCATGAAGAGACAAGAGATAAACTGATGGATGGAAAATGACAAGGGGATAGATGGGTGACAGGAGGAATGGCAAAATAGGATGAGTTGTTGATGGGATGGACAGGTGGTAGACGGAATGAGTGAAGTGTTTAAGGCAGAGATGCACAAGTAGTTGATAGATAATGGAACTACAGGAGGATACAGAGTGGGAGGTAAACCGTCATATTTAACATTCCAGCCTGCTAACAATAATCTGGAAAGCAAGAATAAATACTTACATATGTACTCCATGTAGAATTTACCCATCATGTGTGTACAAGCCCCTTTAAGATTCAGAAATCCCAGACTGGAATGCAATCTTTGTTGTCTAACATACAAATGTAACAGAGAACTGAGTAAGAGGATGCAGCGCAAAAGGAGGTCTAGATCAGGCAGAAAAGGAGTGTCAGAGTAGATGGAGGTTATTTCCAGAGCTTTAATGCACCCTGAACGCCACAGGACATTACCAATGTGAGTGGGTTCACCCAAATTCACCCCCCCACCCCCTCAGGATGACAAGAGCAAAGTACCCCTGGAAGACCCCACGGCTCATTGAAAGGGGTCAGAAGAGATGCTGTGCTCCATTAAGCAAGCCGCTGATGATGGATGAATGGAGGGGGGGGGGACTGTTGCCTTCTTAAGCGCACTGGGAATGGGGTGCCACCAGGGACTTTTCTTGAAACCATGAATGTGGTAATGGGTGGTAATAGGAAGAGACACAGGTAGAGCAAAGGTGACTACACTTTTTTAGGTCAGCATTCCCACATGCTTTGTGTTGATGTAATAGTTGCAGAAGGTTGAGTATGAGAGCATACAGAATGGTTTATTTATTTATTAAAAAATTACATTTCAAAGCAGTTCTGAGGTCTTATTTTGGGTGGGATTTACCTCTTAACATTGAAGAGAAATGTAGAGAAAAAAATTTGGAATTAAAATAAAATGCACTGATAGCAATAAAACATGTTTTTCTGTTGTATTAGCAAAAGCTTTTGAACAACACAATGTCTCTTGTCATCAGAGCAATTTTTGTGGTATAGTGATTGCTGTGGTTAACAGTGAGACTCAAACGTTATGTCTCTGGAAACACAAACAGGAAGAAGTTTGTCGGCTGGCAATAGGCAATAAATGTAACAATACATCCAGGGTACAATGCCACACACTTTGTACCTAGTACTCCTTGTGGTCTGTTGCTTCTACAGGGAAATTAAAACTTGTATGTTCAGAAAAACTGCAATTTATAAAGACAACTGAAATCCAGAACCAAATTTATATCAAACATTTACGATAAGAATTTTGTATCTTTTATGTTTCTATTTTAGACTAGGTAACAAATTCATTTATAGTATATATGCTCCTAATTTTTTTATTATTATTAGTGTCCCGTGGAAGCAAGTGGACAACCAATGCAAAGAATGGCCGTTCATCAGCTCCCAGCTGAGCAGGGATTGTACAGATTGTATAGATTTTTCATTCTTGCAAATTATTCTTCTTCTCTGGTAAAACACATTGGATGGTAGAACCAGAAAGTGCTGGAAAAAAATTGATAAGGCAGTCTGATAGAAAAACCTGACTGCTACTAAAAAATTCCTACTCTTTAATACCTCGAGGGCGCCATTGTGAAGGACAGTGCGTTTTGGCTAATAACTCCTAAACCATAGCTCAGGGGTGTCCAAAGTGTGGGCCGGGGGCCATTTGTGGCCCAAGGGCTGATTTTGTGCGGCCCCTTTCTGCAGTTCAAGAATGATACAACTCTGACGGGTCCAGCACAGGTGATTGATGCAGATGGAGACTTTTATTTGTAATCAGGGTAAAATTACTAACAACGTAATCCTCTTACAAAAGAAAATGTTAAATACGACACAAAAGATTCATCTTTTTATAACCAAGCTTTAATAGTAAGTAGAACCACGTTTATCCAGAGACTTTTACTGAAAAGCTGACTTTGCTACACCCAAATCAGCTTTTATTTAATTTATTAAACTTGTTTAAATATAGTAGTGTTTTGAAAGAAAGTGACCCAAATGTTGTTCTTATAACTGAGAATAAATTTGTTAAATTAAACCCAAAAGGATTTTGGCCTTTCTTTTAATACAGAAAATGTGCAAAATCTTTTACAATTTGTTATCTATGATGATCATCGTCATTGAAAGGTTGATTTTATTTATCTATTTTTTTTTATTTTCCTGGTCTGCCACTACTTTTGACCCAAAAAATTTGGCCCACGAGAAAAAAACGTTTGGACACCCCTGCCATAGGTACTTCCCCTAAAACATTCAGCTTAATCCTTGGGTGATTCTTTTTTCACTTTTACGTTGGCCACGCCCACTTCCTCCTAACGAGAATGGCAAAACTTAGTTTTCATTACTCCTCCTACATTATAACACTGGATCGGCGTGAAACTTGGTACATAGTATCTATGGACAAAGCCAGTAAAACTATATATATATATATATATATATATATATATATATATATATATATATATATATATATATATATATATATATACACGTTGTTATAAAAAAAAAAAAAAATTCCCTTCTCACCCTCCACGGGTGGTCTTTCTCAACCTCTGAGCTCGGGTCCTCTACCAGAGGCCTGGGAGCTTGAGGGTTCTGCGTAGTATCTTGGGTGTGCCGAGAACTGTGCATTTCTGGACTGAGATGTCTGACGTTGTTCCTGGGATCTGTTTTAGCCACTGCTCCAGTTTGGGGGTGACTGCCCCGAGGGCCCCGATGACCACAGGCACCACTGTGGTCTTCACCTTCCAGGCCTTCTCCAGTTCCTCTCTGAGGCCCTGGTATTTCTCCAGTTTCTCGTGTTCCTTTTTCCTGATGTTGCAATCGCTTGGTATTGCTACATCCACCACAACGGCTTTCCTCTGTTGTTTATCCACCACCACGATGTCCGGTTGGTTCGCCATTACCATTTTGTCTGTCTGGATCTGGAAGTCCCACAGGAGCTTAGCTCGGTCATTCTCCACCACCTTTGGGGTGTGCCCCACTTTGATCTCGGGGCTTCCAGTCCATATCCTGCACAGATGTTTCTGTACACTATGCCCGCCACTTGGTTATGACGTTCCATGTACGCTTTCCCTGCCAGCATCTTGCACCCTGCTGTTATGTGTTGGACTGTCTCAGGGGCCTCCTTGCACAATCTACACCTTGGATCTTGTCTGGTGTGGTAGATCTGTGCCTCTATCGCTCTGGTGTTTAGAGCCTGTTCCTGTGCAGCCAGGATGAGTGCCTCTGTGCTGTCCTTGAGTCCAGCTTTTTCCAGCCATTGGTAGGATTTCCTGATATCAGCCACTTCAGTTATTTGTCGGTGGTACATCCCATGTAGGGGCTTATCCTCCCATGATGGTTCCTCCAGCACCTCATCCTCTGGTCCCCATTGTTTGAGACATTCGCTGAGCACATCGTCGGTTGAGGCTTTGACCTTGATGTATTTATGGATCTTGGATGTTTCATCCTGGACAGTGGCTCTCACACTCGCTAGTCCTCTGCCTCCGTCCTTACGGCTCGCGTATAGTCTCAGGATGCTGGATTTAGGGTGGAACCCTCCATGCATGGTTAGTAGTTACCGAGTTTTAACATCCATGGTCTTTATCTCTTCCTTTGGCCAGCTTATTATTCCTGCAGGGTATCTGATTACTGGCAAGGCATAGCTGTTTATCGCACGGATCTTGTTCTTGCCATTGAGCTGGCTTCTCAGGACTTGCCTTACTCGTTGGAGGTATTTGGCTGTGGCTCCTTTCCTTGTGACCTCATCGAGGCTGCCATTTGCTTGTGGTATTCCCAGGTACTTGTAACTGTCCTCAATGGCTGCTATCGTTCCCTCTGGGAGTGAGACCCCTTCTGTGTGGATGACCTTCCCTCTCTGTGTAACCATCCGACCACACTTCTCTAGTCCAAATGACATCCCAATGTCAGTGCTGTAGATCCTGGTGGTGTGGATCAGTGAGTCGATGTCTCGTTTGCTCTTAGCGTACAGCTTGATGTCATCCATGTAGAGGAGGTGACTGATGGTGGCTCCGTTCTTGAGTCGGTATCCGTAGCCAGTCTTGTTGATGACTTGGCTGAGGGGGTTCAGACCTATGCAGAACAGCAGTGGGGACAGAGCGTCTCCTTGGTATATGCCACATTTGATGGACACTTGTGCAATTGGCTTGTAGTTGGCTTCAAGGGTGGTTTTCCACATCTCCATCGAGGCTGCAATGAAGGCTCTTAGAGTCCTGTTGATGTTGTACATCTCTAAGCATTCAATGATCCAAGTGTGTGGCATTGAGTCATAGGCTTTCTTGTAATCAATCCAAGCCATGCACAGGTTGGTGTGTCGGGTTTTGCAGTCTCGGGCGACTGTTTGGTCTACCAGGAGTTGGTGTTTGGCTCCTCTGGTATTTATGCCGATTCCCTTCTGTGCTGTACTCATGTATTTATCCATGTGCCCACTTATCTTAGCTGCTATGATGCCTGACATGAGCTTCCATGTTGTAGAGAGACAGGTTATTGGTCGATAGTTGGATGGGACCGAACCCTTTGAGGGATCCTTCTGGATCAGGATTGTGCGCCCTTCAGTTAACCATTCAGGGTGAGTCCCACTTTGTAGCAGCTGGTTCATTTGAGCTGCCAGTCGCTCATGGAGGGCAGTGAGTTTCTTTAGCCAGTAGGCATGGATCATGTCAGGACCTGGTGCTGTCCAGTTTTTCATACCTGAGACTCTTTCTTGGACATCTGCCACTGTGATAGTTACTGGGGCTTGCTCAGGGAGGTTGCTGTGGTCATCTCGTAGAGAGATTAGCCACTGTGCATTGCTGTTGTGGGTCGCCTCCCTTTCCCATATGCCTTTCCAGTACTGTTGGGTCTCCAGCCTTGGTGGGTCTGCTCTGTTGTTATTACCCTGCCATTGAGAGTACACTTTAGCTGGTTGGGTGGAGAAGAGCCGGTTAATCCTCCTGGCTTCATTTTCTCTCGTGTACCTCTTTAGGCGACTGGCCAAGGCTTGGAGCCTTTGTTTGGCAGTTTCGAGCGCTTCAGGTATGGGCATCTGGCTGTACCGCTTGGGTACTGGTCTTTTGATTGCACCTCTTTGGAGCTCTGACAATTGGCTCACTTCCCTCCTTATTACCTTGATTTTAGCCTCTAACCGTCTTTTCCATGGTGGGTATTGAATCTCATGGTTGCTCCTATAGCCGAGCATCTCAAGGATCACTGATGCTGAGTTGTACACCAGCTCATTGGTTTCCGTTATGGTGTTGGTAGGGATCGTTCTCAATGCTGCATTCACATCTTCAATGAGACTTTCTGATGGTACTTCACTCAGCCGTTGTAATTGGCATCGGGATTGCCTGGTGTTCATTCAGGCCATGATCCTACCTCTCAGGTCAGTTGCTGCCTCGTTCAGCTTTGATGGTTCGTTCATTATTGGGGCTGCATACCCAATCTCCGGGTGGGGAGTTGAAGCTAACTCCCCTCTGACCTGGCGTCCTGGCTCCCCCTTGCCGTAGCATTTGTGTTGTACCTCGTCCATCTCAAGTTGTGACAGCATTTGCTGTTTGCGGATGTTGGAACACTGAGCTACTAGTTGTTTGGCAGTTAGTGTTGAATGGGGATGTCGACGTAACCATTCATCCCGCATTCTTTGCATGTAACCCCTCTGACTAGGGTTACTTGAGTAGTAGCATTCCAACAGATCCAAGTTTTCACCTCTCGCCCAATTCCGTCTTTGAAAGGAAAGGAAAGGAGCCACAGCCAAATACCTCCAACGAGTAAGGCAAGTCCTGAGAAGCCAGCTCAATGGCAAGAACAAGATCCGTGCGATAAACAGCTATGCCTTGCCAGTAATCAGATACCCTGCAGGAATAATAAGCTGGCCAAAGGAAGAGATAAAGACCATGGATGTTAAAACTCGGTAACTACTAACCATGCATGGAGGGTTCCACCCTAAATCCAGCATCCTGAGACTATACGCGAGCCGTAAGGACGGAGGCAGAGGACTAGCGAGTGTGAGAGCCACTGTCCAGGATGAAACATCCAAGATCCATAAATACATCAAGGTCAAAGCCTCAACCGACGATGTGCTCAGCGAATGTCTCAAACAATGGGGACCAGAGGATGAGGTGCTGGAGGAACCATCATGGGAGGATAAGCCCCTACATGGGATGTACCACCGACAAATAACTGAAGTGGCTGATATCAGGAAATCCTACCAATGGCTGGAAAAAGCTGGACTCAAGGACAGCACAGAGGCACTCATCCTGGCTGCACAGGAACAGGCTCTAAACACCAGAGCGATAGAGGCACAGATCTACCACACCAGACAAGATCCAAGGTGTAGATTGTGCAAGGAGGCCCCTGAGACAGTCCAACACATAACAGCAGGGTGCAAGATGCTGGCAGGGAAAGCGTACATGGAACGTCATAACCAAGTGGCGGGCATAGTGTACAGAAACATCTGTGCAGGATATGGACTGGAAGCCCCGAGATCAAAGTGGGGCACACCCCAAAGGTGGTGGAGAATGACCGAGCTAAGCTCCTGTGGGACTTCCAGATCCAGACAGACAAAATGGTAATGGCGAACCAACCGGACATCGTGGTGGTGGATAAACAACAGAGGAAAGCCGTTGTGGTGGATGTAGCAATACCAAGCGATTGCAACATCAGGAAAAAGGAACACGAGAAACTGGAGAAATACCAGGGCCTCAGAGAGGAACTGGAGAAGGCCTGGAAGGTGAAGACCACAGTGGTGCCTGTGGTCATCGGGGCCCTCGGGGCAGTCACCCCCAAACTGGAGCAGTGGCTAAAACAGATCCCAGGAACAACGTCAGACATCTCAGTCCAGAAATGCACAGTTCTCGGCACACCCAAGATACTACGCAGAACCCTCAAGCTCCCAGGCCTCTGGTAGAGGACCCGAGCTCAGAGGTTGAGAAAGACCACCCGTGGAGGGTGAGAAGGGAATTTTTATATATATATATGTAAAAATTGGAAATTTTTTGAAAATTGTTCAAGCGACGCAACAATGAATCTTTTAGCACGTGTTCGTACAGCAGTGCACTGTGTACTGTGAACAGTGTGTACTGAACAAAATGCACTTAACCACCATAGTTCATGATTACAGAACAAGCATTAAGATCCTGATAGGGGATGAGACTTTGTCACAGTGTATTGAGTTCTATACAGTCTTGGTCATAGGGGGCGCTTTAGAGTCCAAAAATTTATATCTGAATAACGGCTTGACAGATTTACACCAAACTTGGTACAGATGTTCAAGATCACACCGTGAGGTCATATCTTGAACATTAATATGAATTGGGTGTGGCTTATATACTATCTTACATGAGACCTTTGAACTCAGTGAAATCAAACGTTAACTTCAGGGAAATCACGGATCATCTACAGATTTGCGGCCATAACATATGGAGGAAGGTTTGCTAAATTTGACCACTAGATGGCACTGTTATAACAAGAAATACGTTTTAGTAATTCCCTGCAAATTCCCAACTTGGTTGATGTGGGAAGAAACCAGGCAACACCAGGCTGACAGGACGAGGGGAGGAGATTGTGTGAAAGGGCGGGGCCAGGGGCGGACTTACTGGGTCAGGCTTGGAACCTGTTGATAACTGCTTGCAGTTAGAGTTAATGCTTTTCTTACAGTTATTATTGGCTTAAATATGCCATTCATATACACAAATACATCCTTTATAGACAACAATGTATCTTTTAACATTTTCTTTAAATAATGAAGCCCAGAAAATATTGTTAATCCTTCTTTCAATTTCAACGAACCATATAAGCTTTTAATGCATTCAGACTTAGCTTTGTACATTTCCCCAGCATAAAAAACAGATGCATTTTATCATCTATATAATAATAATATATAGATATATAAAAAGCTATATATCTTTTTGAAAAGGAATAAGCTGATAAAGCTGACAAGTAACCAATGTTTACAGGTAAAACAGTTTTTATGTGTTTAATCTAAAAATGCACATTCCAGTGAATCATTTGCACATTTTCTCTTATGAGAATCATACAGACCAAGCAGCCTTGATTAAATTTTACAAACTAAGTTAATAAACTGAACTTGGACATTGTTATAAGAGGGGTGAAAAAAATTTATGATCCCTTCGGGGGCATGACAGAAAATAACTGAGAACCACTGCTTTACGGACACCCCCAGATGCTTTTTTATACATTTCAAATATTTCCAATAATTTTTCCAATATTTTTTCTGTGAAAGATACATTTCTTTGCCAAACCAATTACAAGTTTTTTTTTATCTTGAGATTTAAGTAAGAAGCCAATCTAAGCAGCAGCAGTCTGCATGAAATTCAATGAGGTTAAAATATAAGAAACACAAAATAAACTCACTGACAAACTACCATGAAGAAAAAGTTTGGCTTTAAGCCCAGATTTTAACTTCATTCAATTTATTACTTCTCAACCAGATTTTGGGCCTCCTCCAACTTTCCATAAATATAAAATTTTATTTGATATTTTTTCCTCCTGTTTGAGATCATCCATCAGTATGATGAAACATCTCAAAGGAGATCTAGATACCGTGTCACTCTAAATGATGACATTTATCTGTACTATGCTCACCACAAGATAGCGCTGCTAATTTGTTGAGCCACTGGCAAAGTCAGAAGGTGATTCTTTCCTCCTGTCGTTTTGGGAAAAATGTATTCAGGATCTGGAAGAGTAGAAAATACTGCAATAATTAGCATGAGATGTGTGACTGTAGTAGACAGGTAGTGTTACCACTTGTGTGACGATGCCGCGGCTACAGAGCTGACATTAAGGCCGTGAGGACACAGGAGAGCATGTGTGCTTGGGGCCTTTGAGAGTGTTCGAGAGAGTGTGTGTTTGTGTGTGTGGCAATTATCTGAAAGACTGAGGGATTGAAAGAGGGATGGAGAAAGAGGAGCAGTGTGGGAGGAGGCAGCTATGTGAGCTCCTAAGAGAGACTGGGAGGGCGAAGGGTCATTATTGACTGAATGAATTTTTAAAGAGGGCCCTCGTCAGGGGGTGGGAAGGGCAGTATGCTTCTGTATGTGACTGTGTCGAGTCATACCAAATGCTTTTCTACAACACAAACCCTTCTATTCTCTTCTTCCGATGTACCAGACTATTCAACACCTCCAGCCTGATTTAGACCTGCTTGTTGCTCTATATAGACTCCATAGTTTCCACACTCACCGGTAAAGCCTCATTGATTGCCCTTTCACACCCGTTCACAATCAATGCTGGACTTGGTTTCAGGAGGACAGCCTCTGGGAAAAAGAGGGAGCGAGTATGCAGTGGAAAAGGAGTGCATAAAAAGTGAGTTCTCCTCTTTAGGAAGTAGAGAAAAGAACCGCGAGGTGGGTTACTTGAGGCCACCACCTCCAAGCTCCTTGGATGCAGGGAGTAAGACCAGCCTCCAGCTTGTTTTGCAGGGAGAAAGATATAGCGAGTTGGGAGGAGGATGGTTGTTCCAGAGGGTTTAGAAATGCTCTGCATGCTCGCTGACCCTGGCAGATAGCAAGCAAAGAGGGAGGGGGACATTCAATCATACTAATGAGCAAAGGGAGGAAGGAGAGAGGAGATGAAGCAATGGATGAAAGAGGAAGCAGTAAAGCAGGGGGAAAAAGGGTGATGGTGGTGGTGGGGTGATTCAGTTGTGCCAACCAAACACCCTGCTCCTCTTGCCCTCCACCACCTCCTCACCCTTACAACATCAACACACACTATCTGTGTTTCTGTACCCAAGAGCAGCAACACTCATTAGTGCCAGACAGAGCTACTGTTGGATGAAGCTGAAGCATCGGCTCAAAGCAGCATCTCCCGGCCCCCCTCCTGCTCGTCTCAGCACTCTCTCCATCTTCACTCCATCCCTCTTAGCCAATTTGGCCCTCTGTTGTTCCCTCCCCTTTCCTCTCTTTATTCATTCTCTGTTTGCTTTTCTTTTATCTTCTGTCCATTTGATTGTAGACATCCCTCTTTCTCGACTTCTTTTTGCTCTCCGTTATCTGCCTGTTCATCCCTCCCTCTCCTTCCCCTTGCCTTTTTCGCTCATCCGTTTGATTCCCTCCAATCCTTGCTTGTCTCCGCTCCCGTGTTGGAGGGGTGATTTGGAGGATTAGGCCGGTGGCAGGGTTGTTGCTGTGTCAGTCTAACAGGCAGGGATCTGGACCACAGCTCAGTCCAAATCCCTTCTTCCACGCCTGCCTGCCTGGCCACCGAATTAGGGGCTTCCACCCTCGTCCATCTTTCATCTTGCTCATCCTTTTTCTTTTTCAAGGCTCATCTTCGCCTCCTCTGGTATGTTTTTCATCCAAGCTTTTCTCTTTGTGACACCTTCTGGTGTCTGTAGCATGTTATAAATTGATTATTGATGCAATTTCCATCCCATTATTTGTGGAACAATTCTTAGAAAAATTGTATAGTAAGCTTTCTTTCAGTCAGTATAGCTTGATACCTCAATCAGTGAATCTATCAGAGAATGCAACTTGTTTACTTTTAATCTGAAATCAGTCAAACCCACAGAATGTTAAAACATCCTTGGATACAGTTTAGTTACTCTGATATTGTTGGTCAATTCTGTCTTTGTATGCCAAGAATACACCTTAAAATATTTTTCACTAGTTTAAATAAAATGCTACTTTTTCTCATAACCCAATCCTTCTCAAAATATCAGTGGGATAAATGGTCTTTTTTAATTGCAGTTCTAAGCAAGTATGAAAATCCTGTTGGACAAGTGAGTTCTTCCCTCAGCAGCCTTAAGGGAGCTAAAAAAGCTCAGCTTCACTCCTCTAGAAAATAAGAGGTCATAAAATTGAGATGCGCTGCTTGCTAAACTTTTCACATCCCTTGAACTTTTTCACATTAGAACCACAAGCTTCAGTGCACATTCTGAGAATTTTACTACAATAGACCAACAACAGATAGTGTGTAGCAATAAAGTAAAATTAAAGTGATGAATGGTTTGAAAGTGAAAAAACAAGGTATGCATATAGATTCTTCCCCCTTCTTTCTCATACCCCTCAATAAGAGCCTGTGCAACCAGTCGGGCAATACATGCTAGGTAAAGGCAGCATTGATCAGAAGCGATTCAGTTTATTTATATAGCACCAATTCACAGCATGTTTTATTTTAAGACACTTTGCAAACGAAAAGAGTACATTTAAACCAATCATACAGATAGATTTCAAGTCAATTTCACTCATTCTAAATTGATCCAAGTTATCAAACAATGCAGTTAAGATTAGTTCATTATTAAAATTGATTAAAAAGTTTTATATCTAAGGAAACCCTACAGATTGCATCAAGTTATTGACTTGCAGTATTCATTCCTCCTAGATAAGCATGTGGTGACAGCGGACAATTGCTTGCATCATGTCGTTGACTTTACAGCAATCACTCATAGCATACATGACAGTGGAAAGAAAAAGGTTTCTTCCCTTAACAAAAAGAAACCTCCAAGAGGGCAAAAGAAAGCAGAGACCATGGTAACTCTTGAGGAAACTGTGGAGATCCAGAACTCAGGTGGGAAAATCTTTTAACTGTTAACTGTTATTTATGGACTCAACAAATCTGACCTTTATGCCAGAGACAAAATTAAGGAAATGTTGAAAGGAAGATATAAACATTTGCAGTTTGCAACAAGCCATGTAGGGAACACAAAAAACTTGTGGAACAAAATGCTCTAATTAAATGAGACCAAAATGCACTTAACCTTGAGCATGCCCATGAAACAAAAAGCTGACAGCATCATGTTGTGTGGATGCTTTTCTTCAGCAAGGACAGGGGAGATGGTCATGAATGGTTGTAGCTAAATACAGACCAATCTTGGAAGAAAACCTGTTATAGGCTACAAAGCACTCCAGTGTTGACGAGGTTCACCTTCAAGCAGGACAAAAGCTCTAAACATACAACCAGAGCTGCAATGGAAAAGCATAATGGTTGTGAGATGGGGTACACCTTGAACAGTTTACAGCAATGCCTTACAACAATTCATGCATTCATGGCAGGGAATATTTAGTGATCAATCAATTTAACCTCCCTCACTTATTTGAAGCAAAGAGACATTTATTTTCCAGTTAAGTTTAAAGACATGTAAGACCACCAGTCTGCATTCATACTCAATTATAGAGCTCTACTGGCCAATGGATTGCGATAGTCCCTTTAACAGTTGTGAGATCATTATAATCAATTAAAAGCTGCATTTCAAAAATTTATTTTTTGATTACTTCCAAAAGAGTCCTACATGTTGGTCCAATTAGTTGTTTTGAACTAAAAAGTCTGAATCCTTGTGTTGCTGCGTGACAGAAGATGAGAATAAAACTAAGGCTGACTGGATTCATGTTGCAACATACAGGTCACATGAAAGTTCGACATCTAACAATAAAGGTACTGTCTAGGATCATCTCACCAACTTGTTTCAAAATTGCTAAAGGGCTAAATATGCTATATTATTTGTATTATTTGTATGATATTTGTTTAGAACTGATACATTTTTTTGTTTTGTGTGGTTGAAATCCTTAAACTTTTCTTTTATTGAGAAGACTGATTCAGGTTATCCTTTTTTTTAGTTTTTGCAAAATGTAGAAAGTTCTTTTCACAGTTTTCAAATTTGTTCCTTGTGTACCATAAGAGATTCTACCTCCTTTTTTGTCTTTGACATCTTTTAAAATATATTTCTTCATTCCTTTTATAGTTGCTCTCCTTGTTGGAGGAACCTGCAAGTCAAATAGACATTAATAATTAATTCTAAGGATTATTTTGGGTTTTTTTCCCCCCTCATAAAGGAAAACATTATGTGATTTTTGTTGTTTTTGTTGTCATTGAACTCTGTCATATTTAGTTTAGAATTTGTGAGTTAAAAATAGTTGTGAGTTAGAAATAGTTAAATGAATGGGTTCTGTTTAATCCACTGTCTTTAAATGTGTTGCAGTGTGTGTTTGACTGTGGCTCAGCAGTGGAGATAGTCACTCTGCCATTTCACGGTGCTCTGTCTCTGTCTTTGCCTCGTGGCCTCAGCGGGCCAGACCCAGGGGACAGGAGTAGGTTACACTGTCTGAAGGACACCAGGACACTGGAAAACTGGAGACAGAAACCAGAACAGACAGAGAATAACTGTTTTAGCTGCTGTGTATCCAAACTAGTTTGAGCACATGCATGCATCTGCAAACAAGAACCAGGTGAATTAGTGTAACTTCCACTTTGAACTGAAAACGTGATGCATTCTGAAAAAATGCATTTCTAAGCTCAAACCTTTAGTCAAAAACTCACTCCCTGAAGAGTGAAATAACATGAAACACAGGAATCAATCAAGGCCCTTCTAGATAGGAACTGAACTTCACTCTGCATTCAGTTATTACTGTACTAACAGCAGTGGTTATCTTTATATTTAATAATTCAGATTTTTAGGTTCTTGTTAGATTTAGAGCTCTGTGATGGACTGGCTGGCTGACCAGGGTCTACTATCTCGCTCACCCAATAACTGCTAGAGATAGGCACCAACCTTGTCCCTGCAAGGATGAACAGGTAAACAGGATGGATGGATGTTTACACATTGGGTGGTTTGAAAAAACTGTATATGAATTGTTTTATCACATGGTTTTCAGTTAGTTGAAGAATGATGAATGATGCAATTGATTCTTCAGAGCTCTGCTGGAGCTGACTGAGAAAAGAGTTGCGGAAAATGACATGGTCAGCTTGTTCACCCAACATCAGGAAGAACTTGATAAAACTTTTTATCTGATTTTAAGGAAAATGGACATTTAAGAAATAGAGCTTGAAAAATCCACATTATGAGCTTCTTTTTTTTTTTTTTTTTTTTTTTTTAATAGCAGAGAATGTTTTTATTTGTTTATAAGAATCCATTTCTGAATTACAGAATTCAGTACATTCCATCCATACAGGGACAAGTGTTTGCTACTTTTTATTGTTGGTAAGACACCAGCAATATTCTGGTATTAAATGTATAGTATGATAAAGAGCTTCAGGTGTTTTTTTTGTACCATTCTTCATGAAACCACACCAAGTTTATGGTCATCTTTCAGTGGTTTCTAAGCCCTCCAAAACACCTAGCTAGAGACAAGTCAGGACTGCAGGCAGGCCAGTCCAGTAGCCGTACCCTTTTCCTCTAGCCACAAATTTGGAATGTGTACTGTGCACAATGTGTGTTTTTCATTTTCTTCTTGATAAGGGCATCTCTAGAAATGACTTTCTAAAACTTTCACTACTTTTTTTTGTTGTGAGTAATTACATTACAGAAAAAAAATATCATCTTGTAGTTGTTTTTTTCAGTGTTTGTATTTCCATTTGGTTCATTTGTTGCTGAGATATTCCACTGAAAAGCAAAAACAAAAAACAAAAAAAACACATTAAGTATTTTTGTACTTTCCATTAAATGTCAGATTAAAAACTGTTTGCAGTTCATAAGAATCGTGTTGTTTTCTCTAAAACTTATTCACAATTCCATTGTTTTGTTTTTTTTTTAAATGTATTTTATTTGAAATGATTTCTTCTCAAAGTCATGATTATATTGCTTGCACAACAGTGGGTCAGAAAGATGTGTATGCACATGTGCTCCACGGACACAAAAATGATGTGTGCTGAAGAATCACTCATATGTGTCACAGCCTTTACTGCTGCATCCCCAACAGGCGATTGTTAAAGGGCACATGGAGTGAACCTGGCATTTATTCTCACGTCTGGTAGCCCTGCTGGATATACAGAAGGAGTCCTTGGATCAGAGAGCGCATAGCTTGTCAAAAGACCTAAAAGATGATGTTGACTTTTCTCAAACACACACTGGACTACTCACAGTCATATTCATACATGCAGACAGAGCATGCATACACCACTAGCTGAGAGTGCAGGTTTGGGAATGCCCGGCACTTGCACATACAGATGTCCACAGGCTCACCTGCAAACACACAGAGCACAAAGTCAACAGCTTGTGTGCCAGTGTTCGTTAGACAAAAGTTAGCTGTAGAAAAAAAAGAAAGGACATATACACACACAGTTCTCGCACCCCGCGTGCCAACAGTTGTTTGATCAGAAATGTTTCATTGCTCACCAATGACGGAAACTGCACTCGGTGCACTTGTGTCCCAGCAGAAAGTCAAACAATGAGCACAGGAACAGCTCAAAGCCCACAGGCTGGATGGGAGAGAGTGCTGACAGTGACAGAAAAAGCCCAGTCTGCTATGGGACCTCATGCACAGAACATGCTGTGAGAAGCATGAAATGTACATCACACATGACTGGTCTATCTGAACCACAAAACTGTGAAGTTTTCAAAGGTTTGTCCCATTGATTCATTCCATACATTGCATAGTTCTTACAGTGCAACCCTGGACATATACTCATTTATTAATTATATGTGTCCTCACTGACAATACACACAGGATAAACTGTGTTTACTCTTTGACTTAATAATAGTATGTTTGTATCTTTTTCCTCCTTATCCCAACTTCACAACATAAAAAACATAAGATCTTAGAAAAAGAAGATGCAATGATTAACTGCTATTTTGTACCATTTGTTGGCTAAATAAATTCAATTGGTAAACTTTTGATGCTAGAATCAAATCTGGTTCTGAGTTCACAATTGATTTATTTAGCTTTGGATTGCTTGAAATAATTTTCTTAGCATCATTCAATGACAAAGTATTTTAAACACAGCTGGGCTACTAGAACAAAGCAACAAGGAAATAAAGTGGATAAAATATTTTAGGTATGGCTTTGTAGCTCTTTGTATTATGCCTTGCTTGAGTATTTATACTCCTTATGCCTTTTCACATTTTTACTCAGTGGAAGGACAAACAAACATGGTTTCAATTTTTTTTTTTATTGCTTAACATCTGAAGAGTGCAGCTTGCATTTCTGTTTAGCCACCTTTACTCCAGTTGCTCCAGTGGCTCCATCTGTGTGTAATTCAAACTCTGAACAAGTGTTTAAAGGCTTTAAAGGCTTCAATGGTTTGTTAAACAACATTAGTAAAGAAACACAAATTATGCTGTGGATGTTTAAAATAATATCTTATAGATCCCTATTCAATACATCAACCAAATTGCAAAATTACGAAGACTTGGCCATCCATTTAAACAGATTGGCTGGGCAATGACAGCATTAATTAAAGAGGCAGTAGACCACTGGAGGAGCTGCAGACATCCACAGCTCAGGGGGAAGAATCTGTTGGCAGGAGTACTATTAGTCATGCTCTTCACAAATCTGGCCTTTATGAAAGAGGCCATTGTTAAAGGAAAGACATTATATGTTCCATTTGCAGTTTGCCAAAAGGCAAGAAAGGGCAACCTGAACCACATGTGTGTTTTGTTCAGAGGAGAAAAAAAATAAAACTTTTTTGTGCCACAAGCAAAATACTATTTATGGCACAGAACTATCACTGTACATCTCCCACACAATGGGCGACGTATAGAAGTGGGAGTGTCATGTAAATTTGAAAACCATTTATCATTTTCCATCTACTTTACAACTATGCACTACTTTGTATTGGTCTAAGACATAAAATCAGATTAAAATGCATTAAAGTTTGTGACTGGAATGTGACATAATCTAAAATGGCTTTTATGTAAGGCACTGTGACATCTGCAGGTATCTATCCCTCCAGTTCAGACTGAAAATTAATTTTCTGTTGCAAATACACACACAGTCACAGAAACCTGCTCAAAAATAATATGTCATGCATGTAAAAAACTGTGGCATATGCAGATCTTTGGACTGATTTCAGTCATATTCAGACAAGAAGTGTCTGAACATGAGTGAAGATTCAATATGCTAAGCATTCAAAACGTCGTGAATACACTCCTTGCTCAAGGATACATACTCATACAAATAATAAATATATGCATGGACACACACTTCTAAAGTTATGTTCATTCACCTGTGTGCTTATACAATACATAAGCTACGTTTACATGTTGGCGCAAACTGATGCACTTCATTATACAGAATGCTTCGGTTGATAACAGAGCTATCATTCCTGTCCACTGATCTTTAAAAAGACTTGCACAGTCAGAATACAGATCATTCTGCACTGGTGGTAAAGGTTGTTAAAGGACGGAACAGCATGGTTGTTATTCTGCTTTATACTGCAAATGTAAACCCTAATCCTTACGCCAGCACCCCACCCACCTTCAGTCTAACAACCCTCACCTTTTATATTACTCTGGCTGCAGGTGTCTCACCTTCTGTACAGGGAATGCTGGGTCATGTAAAAGCATTAAAGGCTTTAACTATCTAGGACAGCTATGCTGAAATGTAAAATCACCATCAGAATATTGCTGTTGCTGTGCAGACTTTTTAACAACTAACAAAAATAGTAGAAATCCAGAAATTTCAATGCAATGAGTGGTTAGGGTTTTGCTGCATTTCTTTAAAAAATTTAACATTTATGCAAAACTATTTAGCTACAAATCAGTTAGGATAGTGAGTTAAACTACATGGATTCAGCCAGATAAACTCTCAGTTGTACACAGGGATGTAAAAAAATACAGATGCAGAACATCATTAAACATTCACTCTGTTTTGGTTCAAAACTGTAATAATGTCAAAGTTTCCTTCTGTGTTAAACACTAGCAGAATGCTTTGCTTATATATATATATATATATATATATATATATAAAAGACACAAGTAATGTTTTTTTCTTTCATGTCATATATTATTCTGTTCTTCAAAGAGAAAGGCAACAGTTTATTTATTTAGTCTGGAAGAGATATTAAATAATCCAACAAACACTTCTTTTGGATGAGAAAGTTCAATAGGAAATATTGGCCTCCAAATTGCAGTGGCATGATATTTTATGCCTGTCTTGAACCCTATCCTATTTGTCTTGTTATATGCAGACATTTCAGTGGTTTTCATTCAGATTTTATGCGATAGACTATAGGTCACCAACCTTTTCCTTTCTAATGAATAATTTTTCCCCTTGCTCTTACAAAATATAATTTGTCTAAAGCCACAAAACCTTCTTCACTCTTGAAAAAAAGGCAAAACAAAATGGTATAAAAACATACAAAACACAGTCTTCTTTTATTGTGAAATTAAACAACTCTAACGAACTCTGTTATGAGATTTTAGGAAATTAAAAAAACCACCACACTTGAACACGAGGAAAATAAATCCCTCTCTTCTGTAGAAGAAGGCCAGTTAAATCATTTTTGATACACTTAAAAACACACAGTTTGCAGCTAAATGACAGAAAAAAACCTTGTTCAACTGGTGTTGTTCTGTCATGAAAATTCTTTACAGCTCTTTCATGAAAACACACAAATGACCAGCAAAACCAGTCTTTGGGATTACCTTGAAATATAAAAATGCTGCTTATTCATACATCAAGTTTATTTGTTTTTGTTATTAAAAGCCATATGTGGATCTGGAGCCCCAGGTTGCAGACCTTGATGATAACCAAGAACAAAGTGGCTCAAAAATATGAAGGAGAAGCAAAATGATTAATGATTTTCATTTTTAAAAGTAATATTGTAAGAAGTCTTGTTTACAGTTTGCCAAAAGCCAGGAGGACACAGGAAACATGTCAAACATGGGTAGTCTGGCCAGACAACAGAACTTTTCAGCTTATATGCGAAATATGGATTGTGAGGGGGAAAATAACATTGCACATCACCTCAAAAACAACTCCATCCTGAAACAAAGTGGTGGCTGTATGATGTGTGTGGTGATGAGTTTCTTTATTAGGGTCAGAGAATCTGGTCACAGTTGATTCAAAGATGAATTTTCTTTCAGTCCTGAAAGAAAATATGTTAGAGGATGGATAAGACTTGATTGAGGTTCACTTTTTAGCAGGACAACAACCCTAACACACAGTTAAAGCTACAATAGAACCAAAGATGGTTCTACAGAGTTTTGACTATGAAGGTGAGAATAAATATTCCACACTTCAGATTTAATGTATACATATTTTTGCAAGGTAGTGCTACAAGACACACTTTTTCTTCCACCTGGAAGTTTGATACAACTATGTTGGTACATGACATAGAGTCCCAATAAAAAACACCAAAGATGTCACCGGTGATAAAGTGAAAAAAATGTGGGTTATGAATACCTTTGCTAAGTAATATTTGAAGTTTGCCACACAGTTCTCTAGTGAGATGTTTGTGGTCTGTTTCCTCTTTATGTGGCCTTGACAAGCCTCCTTATTCTGGATTTTAACTCTTTTCCTGCTCCTGAAGCCAAAGACATTAAGAATAATGATTAAAATGTTGCCATTTATTAGGGAAACCCCTTCAAGAAGCTAATAGGTTATCATTTGATGTCACTTCCTTTTAAAACAGCAGACTTATTGATTGATTAGCATGGCTAAAGCTTTTTCCTTCAACAAAAAATATTTTTCACTCCACCTTTTTTCACACCTGCTTGTTGTAGTCTGGAATCTTGGAATCAAATACTTACATTTGTGATTTTCTCTGATAGTGCAGCTCATAACACTTTGTTTGAAGTATGCCTCACTTCATCTTCTTTGATGCTTCACTGTGAAACGGGAGTCACACCTAAAAAAAGCTTTTGTTTGTTGCGCTTCCTGCATCGTATACCCTCTCTGTAAGTTTGATCAAATTTATTTTCCCTCTTTCTGTGGAAAAATCAGCAGGTGGACACTTTCTGATCTTGACTGATTCTCATTATGTTCATGAGACATTCCTCTGTAGGCCTCTTCTTGTTCAATTTGTTGCAGCAAATGCTTTCTTCTTTCTGTTTTTGACTGTAAAAACACAAAAGGCTGCAACCAAAGTGTTTCCAGTTTTGCATCAAACGCAGCTCAAACAGCAGCAAGCCTCTTCGTAGCAGCATGGTTTATTCACACAGAAGAACTGCTGCCATCTGTGACATTCTGTTTGATGATTTGCAGTGAAGTACTGCAGCCTGCATGGCGGATCAAAACAGTGAACCCCACAAGACACACACTGGGCTGGCATTCTTTGTCTGTATCTCGGGAAGTCAGACTTCTTTGGTGCTGCAGAGAACAAAAATCACTGCCCTCACTTTATACTTTAACCTTACAACACAAGAATGAATGCTGGGAGTTACTAAAATATAAAATAGCATTGGTAAAATATAAAGCTTTGTTAGTGTATTTTGAAGGGCATTTATAATCATTTTATGACTTTTCCTTTTCATTTGTATTCAAACTTGTACCTCATGACAGCTATTGCAACTTCTATGAAGCAAAATTTAAACATTATGAAAGTGTGGAAGAATAAAAAGGTGGGCAGAATGTAGCTAAACAGCTGAAATTTGCAAAAGAATGATGACTTTATGTTTGGAATATTAAACTCTATGCATCACACAGTGGTGACCTATGAGGAAAGTAGTGATCACAAAGTCCCTAGCTCGAATTTAAGTTTATAAAGTGAAGATTTATATAATGATTTATTGTAGTGAAGTGGAGAAAGTCAGGAGTAAAGTTGTCCAAGAGTAATAGTTTGGAGATCTTACAGTATTGCGCCCTATGAAAGGATTTAAAAGCCCAGTCTGTCTATAATTCATTACTGTGATAAATGCCTGCTGGTGAAAAAACCCCCAGCGGGTTAAAACACTAAAATTCTGGCAGTCTTCAATTCCAAGTTGAAATTTTGGTTCCAGTTCTCACCAGCTTTGTCACTTTGTTGTGCACAGGGGTGCATCGATATGTTTTTCTCAAAAACTCTCACTAGATTACCTTGCTTTATATTAGTGAGCCATGCAGTGAATATGCAACTCTCACATTTCTCCACATAATCAGCTCCTTTTCTACTTGTGAGTTTAACTACAGTAATCTCATGGTCAAAATGTTATTTTCAGGACATGTCTGCCACATCATTGAACCTCTGTGGGTCTATAGTTAGTTTCCCCACAACATGTTGTTTAGAATTAAAATGTGACTAAAATGTGACTTCAAACTAATGTACTAACTTACTCCATTGCTACCCACAGATGCATGATGGATGGAAGGGGAATTGAAATACTTACATACAACCGACTATACTCAGTCCAACTATAGTGGTCAGAAGGTTGTAGATTCGATTCCAGCTTCTTCCTGTCACACATTGGCATGTCCCTGAGCAAGGCACTTAGCCACAAGTTTCCTACGGATCTGCGTATTGGTGTATAAATGTGTGCTCATTTGTGAGTGCAAATGGGTGAATGTGGCTCTAATGAAAAGCACTTTGAATGGTCACTGTGATTGGAAAAGTATTATATAAGTTCAGTACATTTACAACCAAATTGCAGTCAAGCTTTACCTTTATTTTACCAGGATAAAATCCCATTGAGATCAAAAACCTCTTTTTCAAGGGAGTCCTGGCCAAGAGGCAGCAACAAATACAACACAAGAAGTTGCACTGTTAAAAGAAAATGACCAGCTACAAAAAAACAGATACATTTCATTGAATCAGCCTCAAGAACTTTTAGTTTGGATGTAAAAGCTCTAAATGAGATACATTTAGTCAATCTCAAAGTTTCTTTTAGCAAATTCCAAGATAAGTGAGCAGAGTGAACAAAACCCTTCTTATCCAATTCAGTCCGAGCAAAAGGGACAGAAAGTAGGAGCAAGTTGTGTGACCAAAATTTATGAGTCAACATTTCTCAGAGCCTCTCTGAGACAAGTACACCCTCTCTTTAATTTTCTCAAACAGTTGTGGTTGCAGGTGAAGTTAGTTATGTCTAAGAATGCACAAAAATTAGTTGGACAGAGTGTTTTTAATTCAGTTTGAGTTGCAAATATCAGTAGATTTTTCATACTAATAAAGGACACAAAAAAGTAAAATCTGATGTAAAAAAAAAAACATTTTCTTATTAGATAAAAATTATACTTTCAAATGCCTAAGGTCACTTCTGTGGTCTTTTTGTTGACTCAGCTGAATCTGGTTGTCCTAGCTGTGATCATCCTGCATCCTCTTCCCTAAGCTTTGGGTTGTTCCTTGCCCTTAATCCAAGGTTTGAATTGCTTCATAATAAACAAACTTTGTTCATAAAAAGTCTTTTGCTGACACAGCTTAATTTCTATTGTTTTTTTTAATGGGGAGGTCTCCAACCTCCCTTCCTGTGGATGCGTTAAAGGAGCACGCCCATGTTTTCTGCATAGGTTATCCTTGTTGACAAAATGCTTGCTATATCAGTGTTCTCTGTTGCCAATAAGCAGCCACAGATTAATTTACTGTAACATATTTCTGTTAAAAAGATCCTTTGTGTTAAGAAAACAATCTGTAGTCCATTTACAGCCCTAGAGAGTGACAAGCTTTAAGGTGATTTAAACGCCATTTAATTATTGATATGTAGGGTCATGCCTTCCGCTTTTCAGGAAATGACTCATAGGGCACTTTTTCTGTTACAAAGGTGTGTTTTAAAATTATTTATATGCTTTGATTCTTTCAAGTTTTAAAGTATGTTGGTATTTGTTCTTTAACCAGGTAATTTTTATATTAATTGGGTGAAGAGATGAGTGTTATTTCTAGCCCAAATAATTATTGTCTGCTGTTCTGTTCACAGATAGAAATGGTTGGGTTTTTTTTTTCTCAGTGTGCAGTGTGTTTTTAGTAGATCACAAAAATACACATTACTTCTTTATGAACATGCAGACAGTCAGAACCATCATCTACAGATTGCAAGCTGCAGAGTTCTGCCAAATGATGAGGTCCTGAGAGGCAGTGGCTGTGACCTTGGCTGCCCGACTGTGCGTCTGACTCCAGCTGGGCGTCCATTAGAGGGCTCCACAACAGACGCTGGCATCTGCTGAGAGCCAAGGGTCGGATGATGTAGACACACACATACACTTCCATATACACCACGAATGCTCACCAAAAAAGACACAAAGTAGAGCTTAAATAAAAACCACAAACAAAATGATGGTGGACTGTAATGTGGAAAACAGTACACACATTTTAGTTCTAAGGTTTTTTTTTTATGTTTCAATACAAAAATTGTTCCCTGCAAGGCCATGAAATTAGGTCAACATGACATATTAGTGACATATACATTTATATAATTCATTCAACAAAATCTAAGCCAATTTCCAGAAGCAAGGTGAAAAAACATCTGTCCATTGTTTGACTGAGCAACTTGTAGAACCATCTTCAGAAGCAATAAATGAATGGCTGTCATGCTCTCACATTGCTGTGGAAGAACTTCATCCAACGTGTCTTTGCAAAATTGCTTCAGTTCATGGAAGTCTGAAAAGATTTGGATATGCAGGACCCTCTGAAACATTTAAGCATTTCAGTCTAGTTAACATTTTGACATTTTATTGGGCTATTGCAAAACCTTGACTCCTAGTTTCTTCAGCCATTCCAATCCAGTCTAAAAGAGTAAAATAATAGGCCAATCTTGACCTACAAGCTGGGCTTTTTCTTGGACACACTACAAATAAAGGACTGTGTAATGAGAATCACTGGCCAGATGCCTGAACAAGCTATCGAAATAACTCAAAAGTAAGTGTACTCTCTAAAAACACATGATATTTTTTGGAGACCCATTAAGATGTAAGATGTTGTTTTTGAATAATGTTTGCAATTGGTACCACATGAAAATTTCCGAACAAGCATAAGAAAATTACTTTGTCCTGCTGAAGTATGAGGACACACTTCTTGTCTTTGGACTGAGGACCGACAGATCAGTCCCATTTCTTGGGTTATCCCTAACCCAACCCCTCCCCCTACCCTTTGGCACTTAATTCACGAAGTAATTTAATAACGTTTCAACAGTTTGTCAGCTATTCTACCAGAGAAAACAAGACATTGGATTTGTTTTACACAAATGCCAAGGATTCATATATTTCCCAAGCAAGACCTCCTCTGGGTAAATCAGATCACAACCTTGTTTTTCTCTGCACAGAATATAAACCCTTTGTTCAGAGACTACCTTTAACAAAAATGACTGTGAGAAAGTGGTCACAGGAAGCTGAAGATGCCCTACAGGGTTGTTTTGATGCTACCGATTGGATTTCTCTTTGCAAGCCACATGGAGAGGGCATTAATGCCATGACTGAGTGTGTGTATATAAACTTCTGTGTGGACAACACCATCCCTACCAGAACAGTGAGATGCTTCCCTAATAACAAACCCTGGATCACCAGTGAGCCAAAGGAACTGTTAAACAGGAAAAAAAGAGCCTTTAGGGAGTGAGACAGAGAGTTATTGAAGAGTATACAAAAACAACAAAATTTGTCATTGGAAAACAGAGTCTCTTCAGTCAGAGGGTTCTTCAGACTGGTTGTAAAATTGGCTGCTACAGGAGATCTTTCCTGCCCACAGTCATCACAGTCTATAATAATTCCTTAATTAAATGAGTTACATCAACATTTAATTTCCCTTTGGGATAAAGTATTTTTGAACTGAATTTGAATTTAATTGAATTGGATTGAATAAATAAAATATAATTTATCTTTATATGAGAAAAGGATAATCTTAGTAAATACAAAATTAAATTTTCGAATGATGATTTCATTTATTATGGGGAAAAACCTATCCAAACAAACTTAGCGCCATATAAAAATACCCTTTAAACCCAATAACTTGTTGTGATACCATTGATAGCAACAACTGCATTAAGAACTGGCTGAAGAAAAATTTTGGCCGACTCTTCTTTGCATAACCAAGGCACTTTGGAGGGGTTTTACTGCATGAACTGGTTGTTTAATGTGATATCACATGTCATTTGGGTTTGGGTGCCTAAATAAAATGGTCATTATAAAACTGATTTTTGTATTTGCTTCAGTTATCTTTGATATTAAACTTTGTTTGAGAAGCTGAAACATTTCAAGGGAGAAAGCAAAATCAGAAGACATATAAGGAGGAGAATGCTTTTTCACTGCACTGTATGTCTTGCGTTTCATTGATTATTGTCAAAGCTTTGTGAAACACATAATGTCTGCTTCGTGTTAAATGTTGCCAAAGGTTCAGTTATTTTTGTGAGCCTACACAATAGCAGCAACAACCCACATGTCAACATGCATCGCATCTCAAGGGTCCGTTCTAATTAGTCTAGAAGGAGCACACTTTCTGTTGCTTTGATATGATGCCAAGTGGCATTGGGTTGAAGACCTTAAACATTGATGGATTTGTTCGTTTCAGATATCCAGTTTTAAATAAATTGTTAAACAAATGCCAGTAACAAAAGATAATAGTTTAGATAGTAAAACCATATCTTCAGTCTCTAACATTAATTTTCAGGCAATGCCCACAGTTGGCTGGCCTTTTGTCTTCCCTCTGACAAACGCAAGAGGAGGGCTAATTTTACCCTGCCTGCTGTCTGCAGTGGAATCACTGAGCCACAACACTGCTATGCTGCAGACACCACCTCACAGCACGCCATCCGTCTCTCCCGCTCTGTCTCTCCTTGTAAACCGGTCAACTTCAGCTCCACAACCATCATTAAAGCGTTCTGGCTGATCACACGCTTTAATTGGACCATATCACCAGCACGGGCAAAATGGCGCCTTGTTAGCACAGCTGCGGAGTGCAGCAAATGCACAAACAAATAAGCAAACAAATGAGGATATAACACTGCAGAAGCATGCTTGGAACCAAGCCTGACACTGACCTGCAAGGCACAGGAATGGATATGCAGACATGTAGGAAAATAATGTAGAAGGATAAGGGGATTTCTTGTCTGCTGCAGTTATTTCAGTGAGTTTAAATGGCTCAGAGGGGAAATGGTACTTTCCTGAGACAGTTTACTGTGTATTTCATCAGCCAATTCTAATATATATGACATTTTATGGGATATTAGAAATGAATGAGTAACCAGTATTCATTAATACAATTTGTTGGCCCTTTGGGACTCCTGATACAACCAATAATTCAGTGCTTCTACCACTATTTTCCCTTTTAGGCTTGAGCATTAGGGTTTCAGGTGTATTTTCTTTTTTGTGCACACATCCTGCAAAAATATTCCACAATAGTTTCATTATTCCTCTCCCATTCCTCAGTGGTGTTTAATTTCAAGGTGGCAGCCCGCGCATCGTGATGTTTTCCATTTAGTGCCGAGGGACTCGAAGAATTCAGTGGGTCGTTTCACTTTCACGCATTGCTGAAGAAAAAGCAAGGACCATCTGACAATAGTTGCTGCAAGTCACCTTGGCAGTGTTTCTTTCCTAACGAGGTGACACAAAATTCAAGGTTGTGAATGCAGCACAGTCACCACAGAATCAGGCATTTTACATATAATCATTGGCAGCAGTGCCCAAGCTGTTCACTCGATGATCCTATCTGAGGATGTCGTTAAAGGCAAAATATTATTTTTAAGAGATGAAAAACCTAAGAATGTTGAAGCCAAATTTCTCAATCAGATGTTCCATTGTTTTTGAAGAAAATAAGTGATTTAAAAAAACGCACTTTCCTGATACTTAAACAGCTTATTGTGTCACTCAAAACTGGAATTCAATTTCCATATATGAATGATGATGTCATTGGCTATGGTTGTAAACATAGGAAGGTCTGTTTTCTTAACAAAAAGAAATACATTTTTAGCAGGAATATCTCAAATGGATGTGTGACTGCTTATTGGCAACAAAAATAAAAGGACATGATAAGCCTGGAGTGTCCAACTCCATTTCTCAAGAGCTACCCTCCTGCAATTTTTAGATACATCCCTGCTCCAACACACCTCAAGTCAAGTTAAGTCAAGTCAAGTCAAGTCAAGTTTATTTGTATAGCACATTTCAGCAGCAAGGCAGTTCAAATTGCATAATATTGTAAAAACATCAACCAAGTATGCATCAAAATCATCAAAATCATCAAACAAGTATACAGCAAAATTATCAAAATCATTATGCATCAAAATCATTGAGTAAATATCAATGCATCAGAATCATAAAGATCGCCAATCAAATATACATGAAAATCATCAAAATCATTGATCAGTGCATAAAAATCATGAGGCTCATCAAGCAAATATAATTTGAAAATATTGATCAGTGTTCCACTTGCTACTAATCAAAGGCAGCTCTAAACAGGTGGGTTTTTAGCCTCGATTTAAAGGAACTCAGTGTTTCAGCTGTTTTGCAGTTTTCTGGGAGTTTATTCCAGATTTGTGGTGTGTAAAAAGTTAAAGTTGCTTCTCCATGTTTGGTTCTGGTTCTGGGGATGCAGATTAGGCTAGACCCAGAAGACCTGAGTGGTCTGGAAGTTTGATACAATGACAACAAGGTCTTTAATGTATTTTGGTGCTAAGCCGTTCAGTGATTTATAAACTAACAGAAAAATTTTAAAGTCTATTCTCTGAGCTACAGGGAGCCAGTGTAAGGACTTTAGAACTGGGGTGATGTGCTCTATTTTCTTGGTCTTAGTGAGAACATGAGCAGCAGCGTAGCTGCAGCTGTCTGATTGATTTTTTAGGCAGACCTGTGAAGACACTATTGCAATAATCAATGCGACTAAAGATTAACGATGAATTTCTCTAAATCTTGTTGAGACATTAGTACTTTAAATGTCACCACTCTTCAGCAACGTTTGGTTGCACAGTTGGCTCCCTTGTGTAAGCTGTTTTTCAGTCATACTTTTGTACAAGTTTCTCAAGTTTGAACATTGGAATGAATATAAATATCTAACTAAAACATTGTAAAAGTTATGATATATGCCCTGTTAGCTGTTATCATTTTTGGTAGTTGTAGCCACTATTAACCAGGTTCTTGCTGAGCTTTAAACAGCTTTCCATCAGCTTCAGATTTCACTATGTCATTTGAAGTTGCTCCTAAATCCAAAGAAGACCAATTTTATGATTATCTCAAAAGCTTGTTCGCTAAACTTAGAGCATCAAAACATTTGGACCTCAGAAGGAAAAACAATTGAGAAAATGCTAGGTTACAAATATTTGGGCATATGGACAGATGACAAATGGTCTTGTTCACCTTATGTAGAACATAAGCTGAACATCTGTTAAAAAAGATCAAAGCCGGCTTTTTATATCAACAAAAATCCTGTCTGAAGTAGGATGTGAGAAAAAAGCTTGTGCAAACAACTTTCCTGAATGTGTTGGGCTATCGAAACATTAACTACATGAATGCATCTTCAACAGCTTTCCGTTGTCTGGATACAACATTTCACAGTGTTTTGCATTTCATCCAAATGTTGCCTCAGGACACACCACTGTGCATTGCTCTCATGGCTTTCACTAAAACAAAGGACGCAACAACACTAGCTTGTATTCATTTATAAGACTGCCATGGAAGCAATGCTGCTTTGTCTCATGTCTCCTGTCAGCAGTGAACAGAATACCTGCTAAACACATGAACTTCTCTTCAATGTGCCCAAAATCTGGTCAGAACTTGGCAGAAAAACAAACAGAAAAAAAACTCTCTTACACTGCACCTTGGTCCTTTAATAATCTGAAAAAGACATTAAAACTCCAATAATTTATTCCCATGAATGAATTTACAACTTTTCTTAAAAACTGTTTTAATGAAGAGTGTAAATGCTATTCTTAAACCCTTTTAAAATTACTTTATGATGTTTTAATCCTGCACTCTACTTTTGGTAGTTTTTCATTATTTGAACTTAAGTGAATTTTATGATATTTTTATTATCTTTATCATTTTGTGTACTGTACACTGGTATACCTCTTGACTACGTCTCCCTCGAAAAAGAGATTTTATCTCAAGGGACCCCCTGGTAAAATAATGGCTAAATAAAAAATAAATAAAGTTTCATTTGACATTTCTTAAGGCGAAGGGAGCATTTTTGAAGCTTTTGACAAATAAATGGAGTAATCTTTCCATTATGTTCTTCTATGGCTTATGATGTTAGAGACAAAAGGGCACCTGAAAAATTGTATGAACAGTCTCAAAACCCAGCTCATCATTGTAATTTGTCCTTACATACTCACACACAAACTGACAAGTTTGTTCTTCAGATAACAGAAATCTATGTAGTATTTGGTGGAGTAGTTCTCCCAGTCAAGATGTCAGATGTGTTTGAGGTTTGTAAAACTTCACTGAAAGACTGGTCTAAGAAAGATTGGTCTATTCACAAGGACCCCCACCACCACCACCACCCTGTACCTGCACCATCGGTACTGTGAGATTTATGACTTTGAAAGACAGGTTTCGTATCAGCCATGACCTCAAAATCTGATGTGGCAATCATGTGTATAAAACCGGTGATAGCTGTGGTAGTAAACTGTTTATTTGTGCTTCTGAGAGTTTGTGTCCCATTAAATCCATCACAGAAAATCCCCATTAGTGCAAGGGTTGGAACAGTGTTTGAATGCATAAGATGCATTAAGTTCATTGTCAATAACTTGTAGAGGTGTGACGATACATCTTGCTCACAAGGCAAAACAATACAGTTTTAAGGTCACTGGAATAACATAAAAATAGATGTTAGCAATTGTTGTTTTTGGCAGTTATTTTAGTTTTAGTCTTTTTGATGATAAGGCTTCTTATTTTTAGTCATTTCTAAACGGGATAGTTTTAGTTCAGTTCTAGTCGACAAAAACTCTATAAAGTTTTAGTCAATTTTTAGTTGGTTTTAGTGGGGGAGGGGGGAAGAAAAAAAAAAATATTGGTATTTACAAATTACATTGACTAATTAGTGATAACAGTGGAATTAATTACTCCAAAAAAGCCAAAAACACACACAGAAAGGTCTGGGTCAGATCTGGAATCAGGATGGTATTGCTGGCTGAGTGCTGCCAGGGCAACTGGTATTTCAACTGGAGCTGGGCCAGTTCCGGCAATGATGGCGCCGACTACAATATGGCATACCAGAAGTGGCCCGATAATGATTTGGTGTATGTGGGCCGAATCTGTACAATACTATAATCACTGTACAAGAATGCATTTTTTTATATGTATTATTTTGTTAGTGAAATTTATGTATTCCGGATGTTTTTCCACGTGAACGCTGAATATCAAGGGATCCACAAATAATGCCGCATCATACCTGCTTCACCCTTCGAGTCAGAAGGGGGAGCTAATGGATCCACTACGCTAGTTTAAATAAAACTGAGAATATTCGCTTCTCATCACTGCAGCAATGAGGCATTCGTGATAATTTCCGCAGCCGTCAGCTCACCGGACACATGGTGTGTCTTTTATAATAGCATTTAATCATTGAGCCTTATCTGAACCACTTTTGGTTTGGCAGGAAGAGTTTAGACCGCTGTGATTTACAGACGTTAGCATTATTTAGCCCCCGAACACAACCGGAAGTGATCTATGCACACAGTTGGCTTCCGGTTTAGGTAATTCAGATTTGTTTTCAGATATGTTTTTAACATAGCGTCGCACTGTTTTTGTTGGTGAAACCTGGCAAATGTTGGGAGTTTAATCAAGTCAGACATGATCAGGAAAGTGAAAACTGCTTGTTTGGTTTTAACTGAAATTCACATTCATTGGGGCTGAGAAATAGACGGAAATGGCGGTCTTGTATCACTCGTGATAAGAGGCTGTAATTCTCGCCGACATGTATTTTCCTGTAGTTTGGCTATTTTGGCGTCAAGTGCCTTGTATTTCCACACTATTTAGTGCTTTCTCAGAGAGGAGCTTATGAATTGGTGCTGGTGTTTTGTCCTTTGGCTCTTTGTAAATGAAGGTGCCCGCAGACCTCCAAAGGATTAGGAACCAGAACCTGGCCACCTCTTTGCTGAGCTTGGCCGCTATCTGCATCGTCTGATGAAAGCATCCAAAACTGGGAAGATAGCAGATGCTTTGACTGGGATTTCAAAAATTCATAGTGAACAGGTAAATTAATTATATTACGTGTTCATACATTAAAGTTTTCTTACATTGCACAGATCATGTGATTCAGATGAGCTTTTAAGGTTATTGTTGGTGTTTGCTTAGTGTTTGCAGGTTGTCTTGTTACATTAAATATGTTGAATTTTATTTGTGGATTTATTGTGTTTTAACTGCTTTACAATCAGTTTTGTTCAGTAAACCTAACCTAACAGAAAATACACTTTTATTTTGATCTAACCAGGAGTTCCATGACATCCGCACCAGACAAGTCGCTGTTTCCAATCACCTTACCTGTACATCTGCTTGAGGACGTCTGTGAATTTTTTTACAACCTGGACAGTGAGTGTTGTTAAATAATAATTTATGTATTACATGAACAGTGAATCAAAATTTCTAACATGCTTAATAATTTCTCCTTGTTCAAACCTCTTAAATCATGCAAACTGGATGACTGGTCTGTTTTCTCCCACCTCACTGCAAAGGATGGGATTTGTTTTGTTGAAAGTGATGTCTTAGAGCTTAGAGTCTGTCTGTGATCAGGAGAGATGATTTGTCCATAATAACTGAAAAACCTTTGTTAGGAAAGGGCATAAAGAATGAAATGAAGCTATTATAGAAATCATGGATTAGTTTTTGACTATATCTTTTATTCATTCTAGATTCTAGGATGAATCAGAGCTTGGAGATGTTGCAGTGACCCTTAATATCATCACCGGTGACCATGACACAAATCCACTTCACTACCATCCTGTGAAAGCCTCTGTGGACATTGAAAGTGACATCATATTCTGCTTTTTCCTTCCTGCTGATGTTTGGGTAATCAGTTCACTACACTTTATCCATCCCAAAACACTTAAAAACACTTATGAATTCAAGATTTTATATGGTCTAGAACAGGGGTGTCAGTTTTTTCACTTAATGTATTTGAGGCATTCAGTTCCCACAAACTTTAAGTTTTGTGTTATATGCTGTGTGTACTACAAAGAGAATATTTTTGAGTTAAGGCAATGAAAACAAACTAATAATTCATTTTAGCTTGTCATTTTTTTATTATTTTGTGTCATTTGCATATGTACAGCACTTTGATGACATTTGGTTATTTTAAAGTATTTTTATAAAGACTGAGTTTTTTTTAACATAAGATGATGTGGTCGTGTACTTATTTTACTGAGATTGATAAATTATATGGCACGTCTGTATTGCATGGCTTTATTAAGGTGCACACCTGGCTGACATTTGCTTCTAGTGATGAAAATGCCTTAATATTTCTTTTTAACAACTTTTAACCGCCAAATAATAAGGACAATTCCGTATTTTACGATATGGGTCCCCACATGTTCTATACATAATTGAACTAACATAGCATAATTTCAGCATGAAGTTAGCGCCCATGTGCGTCAGGAGTTATGTTAAAAGCTTTAAGCTTACCATGAACTTTATCACAAGCTGATAGTCAGGTAACAGTGTATGCATATCAGTAGTAACTTACCTTTGAGAAACATAAATCCAACATCAGGGGATGTTTCAGGAGACTTTTACAACTTGGACCAAAGAAATTCCATCTTCAGTGTTAAAATAATTGCCAGGGATTTGTTATGCTGCAATGGACTGGTGACCTGCCTAGGGCGTGCCCTGCCCCTTGCCCAATGACTGCTGGAGATAGCACTAGCCCACTGATGACCCTGCAAGGATAAGCAGGTATAGCTAATGGGATGGATGGATGATTTGCTATGTTATTATTATTATTATTTTTTTTTTTTACCCTCTTTTTGTTCTTGTATTTGGTAGTGGTGGTGCTATTACAACAGTACTTCTTAGATATTCAGATGTTCTCAGATAGTTTTGCACACACCCTTCACTCTCCACAACACACAGCGACCTGAGCTCCTGTGAAACCCCTCCCACTGCAGTATACGTCATGATGTTTTATCATATGTGTGGTTGAGAATAGTATAGTAAACACTGTGATCATAGCAGAGAAGAACGACTACTACGAGTTCACAAGTTTGGAGCAGGAAATAATGACTGATGAGCTGTAACATCTCATTTTATTTTCAATATTGTCAGGGGAAAAAAAGAACAGAAGGTGTCAGTGGGACGTTTGCCAGCTGCATCGGACCAGAACTGAGCAGGGGGAGTGTAGTGTTATTCTAACAGTATGTACTTCCTCATGGCCTCAGACAATTGCTCCTCAAAACTAACCATGTTGCTCTTGGCTGAAAAACCAACTTCTGGAAGTTGAGTAGTTGGGACTGTTTTCCACATAAACAAACACACCCACAAAATTCTAACGAATCACACAATAGTTCTGCATGCAGAAGGGGCGAAAAGTTTGCCCGGGGGCTGTGACAAGAAGGGGCGGACAACATGAGGCTGAGAACAAAATGACACAATTTTCATTGTGCAACTGCGACAATAAGAACTGATTTTGGCAGTTCAGTTTGACCATGCAAAGCACTTTTGCCTACCAGATTTATCAAGCCCAGTGTGGGTTATCCTCCTCTCTATCTTTGACTGCTTGTTTTGTATGACCTACATATATTTCAGTATTATATTACTGCCTCCTAAATGGTCCTACCAGACTGTTTAAATATTGTTCTTTATTACTGACTTAGCTTTATTAATTTTTTTTTAAGCACTTATTGCATTACAGCTGTTGGAAACTAGTCCTTGATTTGTCAGAACACTTTAATTCCCTCAACACCAACATGCAAAAAAGTGTCCATCTTTTATGTCCTTGTCTACTCTTGAACTTACTGGCACCACGCTTTTGCATTTCTTATTCCACTCACCTTGCAGTAGTAAAAATGCACATTTTTAGTATGTTCAAGTTCGGCTTTTTTCTGCCTTCAACCACTGACGTATTGTTGGAGAAACAAATACCTTTAAAAACTATGGTCTGTGAAGGGCATTGCATATATAATTGTATTCATTAGTTTATTTTTTATCCAAGTGTCTACACAGCCTTTGATAAAATTTGTGTCCACATTATGGCTTGTCAGCTGTTAATATTTGTGTTAATTGGTGTTGACAGGTCAAGTTAGGGAGTCTGTTGCAGAGTCTGCTCATCTCACCCCATCTCAGGCTGGGACCGACCCTGCTGCTGATCCTCTGGTGTGAGCTGTTTGGCGCCCTGGGCAAACAAAATTTGACCTCCCTCCCATGCCACATTAAATTTCCTCTGAAAATTCCTTTTCGTACCTCTTGTTAATAACATCGAAGTGTGATGAGGCACAGGTTTAAGGGGTGTTTAACTGAAGCAGAGAATGAAGGCGGTGTGATCACTTGTACACAATGTCAAAAGTGTCAGGAAATACATATAATCTATATGATATTGGTAAATATTGCTTACTGACCAAAATTTTGCTATCAGTGCGTCTCTGTTTAATAGGCTGTAAACCATTCTTGAGAAGTAGCCTAATGCAATAGAGTAATTACAGCAGGCTGACATAACTTTCCCAACTAATGTGAAGTGATTAAGCACTGTTATACTGACATAGTAAATGGCTAAAAACTAAGACAAAAACAAACGAGCCAACATATACTTCCAACTGTAATATTTTCTGCTGAAAACCAAATATGTCATCCTAAGCAGCTAAACCTAAACAAATGTTAGTGTCTTATATTGCTAATTATGGCAAGGATATCTTTCAGCAGGCTACATCAGTGGCATGCACAGACATTTTGGGGGGCAGGTGCCAAAGTTGAAAAAACAGCACCTTGTGCAACACACAGAACCACCGGCTGCCTTAGTAATGTGAGGTTTATTACAAGCACAGCTTGAACTACATATATACGCTACTTACAAAATTAAAGGAAACACTAAAATAACACATCCTAGATCCCAATTAATTAAATATTCTCATTGAAAAACTTTAATATTAACACAGTGGAATTGATTGAGAAGAAAATAACACAAAAATTATCAATGTAAACCAAAATTATTACACCATGGAGATCTGGAATTGCATTTATACTCAATATGAAAGTGGAAAATAACATGACAGGCTGATTCAACATCAGTGACTATTCCTCAAGACAAGTCTAAATGAGGCTCAGTAGAATGTGTGGCCTCCATGTGCCTATATAACGCCTCGACAATGCCTGGGCATGCTCCTGGTGAGACGGCAGATGTTCTCCTGAGGGATCTCTTCCCAGATCCTGGATTAGAGCATCAGTTAGCTCCTGAACAGTCTGTGGTGGGATGTGGTATTGGTGGATTGACCGAAACATGATGTCCCAGATGTGCTCAATTGGATTAAGGTCTGGGAAACGGGCAGGCCAGTCCATAACATCAATGCCCTCATCATGCAGGAACTGCTGACACACTTCAGCCACATGAGACCGAGAATTGTCATGCACTAGAAGGAACCCAGGGCCCACTGCACCAGCATATGGTCTCACAATGGGTCTGAGGATCTCATCCCGGTACCTTATGGCAGTCAGGGCACCTCTGGCTAGCACATGGAGGGCTGTGCGGCCATCCAAAGAAATGCCTCCTCACACCATGACTGACCCACCACCAAACTGGTCATACTGGAGGATGTTGCAGGCAGCATAACGTCCTCCACGGTGTCTCCAGACTCTGTCACGTCTGTCACATGTGCTCAGTGTGAACCTGCTTTCATCCATGAAGAGCACAGGGTGCCAATGGTGACTCTGCCAATTTTGGTGATCCCCAGCAAATGCCAATCATCCTGCACGGTGTTGGGCTGTAAGCACAGGCCCTATATGTGGACATTGGGCCCTCATACCACCCTCATGGAGTCTGTTTCTGACAGTTTCAGTGGAAACATGCACATTAGTGGCCTGCTGGAGTTCATTTTGTAGGGCCCTGGCAGTGGACCTCCTGTTTGTCCTTGCACAAAGGACAAGGTAGCGGTCCTGCTGCTGGGTTGTAGCCTTCCTTTGGCTCTCTCCATGTCTCTTGGTGTACTGGCCTAGCTCCTGGAACCTATTCCATGATCTGGACACTCTGCTGAGAGACACAGCAAATCTTCTTGCCACCGCTCACATTGATGTTCCATCTTGGATTAGCTGCACTACTTGAGCAACTTCAGTGGGCTGTAAAACCCGCCTCATGATGTCTCTATGCGTGACAGCACTGACAAAATGAAAAGGTGACTAAAAGTTCAACCAGAAAGGACGAGAACAGAGAAATGATCTGTGGTCACCACCTGCAGAATCACTCTTTTATAGGGGTTGTCTTGTCTTACCTCTCATTTCCACCTGTTGTATGTTCCATTTGCACAGCAGCAGGTGAAATTGATTCAGAATAAGTGTTACTACCTAACTGGTGACATTGATTCCACAAAGGTGTGACTGATTTGGAGTTACATTGTTTTGTTTAGGTGTTCCTTTATTTTTTTGATATATAGGCTACGAGTCCTGAAAACTGATGTCTGCTGATATTTACATATTAGAAAACTCTGGTCATCATATCCAAACTTTTACACACAGAAATACAAAATGCAACTTAATCTCCATGCCCTCACTTTTATGGAACAGAACTTTTATTAAAGGTATTTTTAGTCGCATATGAATATGTTACCCAGATAATTTGGTATCTAAATGAAATATTTAATTAACAGAACTTGTCTACTGTATTTGCAATAAAAAAAGACGAGTCAAAAAGAACTCATTAGGGAGTGTTATAGCAAATGTAATAACTACATCTATGCAATTGATTTGAGTTTCTTTCTTACTTTTTTTTTATTTAATCTAAGACCTACATGTTAAACATTTTCCTGGCTGCATTCTGGGAGCTCATGCTGCTCTAGACAAGAAGCTGCCTTGTTGCCCATATCAGAAACCGCTAATAATTCAGCAGAGGCCTGTGATGGACAGAGTGATGCGTTTGTGTGTTGAGTGAACATAAATCTGAAGATTATTCTGTTTTGGTGTTAAAGCTTAAATGAGTAAATGGAATAGGTAGAAGATGGCAAAAGGTTTGATTCTGATAATTATAGACAGCAGGTTTGGCCCAGTCTCACCTTCTGCTTCACTGTCCCACTTGGATGTTGGATTAGGTCACCAGGAGGGGGTGGGTGTAGATAAATGGCATCTACCTTGCTCCACTCCTCCCTCTTCTTGCTCTCTCTTGCTCTACCCATTTTGAGAAGGTCATAGAGTCAGAAAAAGGGAGGGGGCACTCTTCTCCTTTCTCACTTTGTCCTAAATAATTTGTCCTGTTTAGTGTACTTCACATAGAGAGCACTACAGCAGCTCTCTGGATGTAACCTTTCCAAACAGCATAGTTCTCAACCACCAAGTGTGCTCAAAGGATGATTACAGTTTTTTTTTTTTTTTTTTTTTTTTTTTTTTTTTTTTTTTTTTTTTTTTTTTTACAAGATATGACAGTAGCTGGTCTTCAAAATATATCATACTTAATTAAAACAAACAAACAAACAAACAAAAAAGAGTGCATTTAAAACTTTGGAGAAAATCCTAAAAAGGAATATAAACTTGAAAACAGCTAAAGCTAAACTCATGATATAAAATGTTCTCTCTTAAAAGAAAAAATACCAGTGTGTGCATGTTTTTAATGGCGGTAATAAAAATATTGATCAAATACAGATGCAGTTTTTATGCTTGTAGATTTAGCATTTTACTTGCATTTATAGTTTTGGACAAAAAGCCTGAAAAGAACACAAATGTACACAATTAAGTTTAGTGATAATAGTTACAAACAAACAACAAACTGTTTATAGTTTGTAATTGTTGCATTTCTTCCCTTCTTTCCTTCCATGTGCCCTTCTTTAAAGGTGCAGTATGCAACTTTAATAAAAATGTTGTTTTTTTTTCTTCACATATTTGTTCACTATGTCAGGACAGTATAATATGAGTCAGATAATCTGTGAAAAAAAAATCAAGCCCCTCTGCCTTCTCCCTGTGGTCCTATAACCATCTGTAGAAATGCACCACTCCTAGTCAGAAACAACCAATCAGTGGGTGCAGTGGGTACACACAGGCGTGATTGACAATGCTAAGACGCTCTTCCTGGCTCTGATTGGTTGTTTCTGACTGACATTGTGACTATTTGAACAAATCTGTAAAAAACATATTGTTTAAAAAAAGTTACATACTGCAGCTTTAATTCTGTCTTCCTTCCTCTCCATCTACTTGTCCACCATCTGGTTTGGCCACTCTGGGATCCTCAGTCTACCTCCATGCCAGTACCCTATAACCAGTTGGGCTGAATACAATAACACAATTTCTCTAAAAACCCAATTAACCCTCTCCAAACACATTTATTCAATTCCAGAGATATCTCTTACTACTGCAAAGAAACTTAAGACCTCATTAATATTAAGCTTTTACAATAAACCTTTTAAAACTACCTGGCAGTTTCTTTTTTTCTGCCTGGCAGTTTCTAGTATGTTTATGCAATTGTATCACTAGAAACAGACTTTTAACAGTAGAACAATACCATAATAAATTTTAGAAAGACAGAATGTATCTGGTATATTTGGAGAATCATGATCTCATCCCGTCATAGTCCTGTTACACTCTTCCTCCAGGGTTTCTGAACAGAACCTCAAATTGTTTCCTTTTTGACCATCTGTGTGTTAAGTCTGTTGATCTGAAAGACAGTAACTGTGATGGGCTTTGAATGCAGAAACATTGCATAAAGGTGAACAAGATGACCTGTAAATGTTTGCATAGGGTAACGTGTGAGTGTGGGTTCTAGAAAGAATAAATAGCTTTGCCCTGGTTTTGGTTACTGGCACCATCTTAAAACTGCACATGTATGCCCACTCATTCTCCCATACACACACACACACGCACAAACAGCATGACTCTGATCCATTTGCCACCAAGCTGCTTCTGTGTTTTGCTTGGCTGTCCTTCAGCAAGTGTGTGTTTTTGTGTATTTGAGAAGATTTGTTTGTTTCTGACCCTGTGTGTTTTTGCATGTACTCCAGCGTTACCCAGGTTTCCTACATTTTCTGTTTCAGAATTCATTAAAAATAATTTTATGATTCATCTGTTTAAAATCAGGAAAACAAAGCATTTTGTTTTCTTTTTTTAAAGTGAAACCACCCTTAAACATTTGTGTTCAGACCATTGGCTCCTGGAAATCAGAACCACACCCTTGCAAGCACATCATGTGCACCTTTTACCTTGCATAGTTTAACTTCTCTACATCGCAGGTCTTTAGCAACAGCCAGTTAAGACATGTTTGCTTTAACTAATACATTGTCCAACATCTTACTAAAGTTTCAATACCACAATAAACTTTTCAAATTTTGCCACATTACAACCATAAATCTCCAAATATTTGATCAGGATTTATTTAATAGACAGAAATGATGTAGTACATAACTGTGATTTGAAGGTAAAGGACACATAGTTTTCACATTTGTTTACCAATAAAAATGTGAAAAGTGTGCCTTTGTAGTCAACCTGTCTAAACTGATCATTTGTAGAAGTCCCCTTCCCTGGAGTTATAGCTGCAGGTCTTTTGTGTATGTCTCTGAGCCTTGCAGCTCTAGAGGCTGGAATGTTTGTCCATACTTTTTGCAAAAAAACTTAAGATCAGTCAGATTGAATGAAGACAACAGTGAATATCAATTTTTAACTGCTGCTGAGAAATGTCCAATGAATTTAAAATTTAACTTTGACCTATGCTTTGACCTAATCCATCTCATTGTACACCACAAAAACACAAAATCTTACCAAGTATTGGTCTAGTTTCTAGTGAAAATATCTTAGTACACTTGTAAGTTAGCTTTGTCTTATTTCAAGTAACTTTTCAGTAAGAAATATGAGCTTGTTTTAAGTAAATAATTGCTTACTACCGGTACCAAAGACCAAACATCCAAAGGACCTCAGCAGCCACAGGCCAGTAGCCCTGATGTCTCACCTGATGAAGACCCTTGAGAGGTTGGTCCTCAAACATCTACGCCCCCTGGTGACTTCTTCATCGGATCTGCTGCAATTTGCTTACCAGCCTGGCATCAAGGTGGGTGATGCTCTCATCTACCTCCTACACCAAGCTCTGACCCAGCTGGAGAAACCTGGAAGCTCTGTTTTCTGTCATAGTTGGCCTCATCACAGGCAAGGACGACTCAGAGTACAGACAGTGGACTCAGGACTTTGTGGACTGGTGCCAAAGGAACATCTATCAATGCTGCTAAAACCAAGAAGCTGGTGGTGGATTTTTGCAGGTGCAGACCCACCTCACTGACACCGGTGAACATCCAGAGAGTGGACATTGAGATCGTGGACCCTTATAGGTACCTTGGTGTTCACCTGAACAATAAACTAGACTGAACTCATAACACTGATGCACTTTGCAGGAAGGGTCAGAGCAGACTCTACTTGTTGAGGAGGATGAGGTCTTTTGGAGTGCAGAGGGCACTTAGTGCAGAGGAAGCGGTTAGATAAGCTCATCAGGAAGGCCAGTCTTTGCTAGGATGCCCCCTGGACCTAGTGCAGGTGGTGAGAGACAGAAGGACTCTGGCTAAAATAACATCACTGATGGACAAAGTCTCCCACCCCATGCATGAAGCTGTTGCTGAGCTGGAGAGTTTCTTCAGTAACAGACTGCTGCATCCTAGGTGCACAAAGGAGTGTTATATGAGATCCTTCCTCCCAGCAGCTGTTAGACTCTATAACCATTATTGCTCCCAACAAACTCAATAACTGTTTATATCCATGCTAGTATCTGTATGACTCTACAATTTTTTTTGGTCACTAACTGTGAGTGGTTTGTATTTTTAATGCTCAGAGACATGCACATCTTGTACATTTCTAATTAACCAACTCAGTTGCACATTCCTCTGGAATATTTTTTACCACTACACAGTATTCATGTTGAAATTTTGCCTTACTGTACAGTATTTTTTTAATTCTTTATTCTGTTTTTAAACATATTTTATGTTCTTTGAGTCTGTTTTTCTGTTATTGCCTGTCAGTGCCACTTTACTATTGTTGCACAGAAATTTCCCCATCGTGGGACAATAAAGTATATTTCTATTTCTATTCTATTCTTAATATTGATGAAAAAGTACGAATTATAAGTGAAATAATCTGCCAGTGGAACAAGACATTTTTCCTATATTATAAGTTAAACTGTCTTGTTCCACTGACAAGACAGTTTATAACTTGTACTTTTTCATCAATATTAAGGAATTATTGACTTCAAACAACCTTCTATATTGTGCTGAAAAGTTACTTGTAAGTTAGTTTTGTTTTATTTCAAGAATACCAAGATATTTACACTAGAAACTAGACCAAAATACTTGGTAAGATGTTGTGATTTTGCAGAGTAGCTCTGCATGTTTAGGGTCAATTCCCTGCTCTAAATTGAACCTCAGCCCCAGTCACAAGCCTTTTGCAGCTTCTAAGAGGTTTTCTTTTAGAAATGCCCTTTATATGGCAACACCTATGTGTTCCCTGTAACTCTGCAGGACAGCACTGGAGAGGCAGGGAGATGTTGGTGTCCTCTTATGAGGTGGAACAAAACAGGCCTGAGACGAGGTTTAATTAAAAAAAAAAAAAAAATTGTCAAAAAGAACTTACATTTAGCAGTTGAACATTTAACGTGGCATTGGGTGGATGAAAAACACAGATTGACCTGTTAATAACTACCAAAAAGACACATGATTTGTCGAATACATTCTTAAAACTGGAGGGAAATATCCTGTATAAGACACATTTAGCATTTTTCCACCTGCATAGTTCTGCAGAAATGTGCTCTCACAAGCACATCCAGAAACATCCGCACACCGATGCCATTCTGTACAACACACAGACATTACTGCAAATGTCACCTTACAAAAAAGATATTTCCCTAAACAACAGCAATGTGACCACTTGCACTTCCATTGCTTTTTCTCTTTTTGACTCTCAAGCAAAATTCTCCTGAATCTGCTCTAATTCCCTGACGAGTTTTGTGTTTCTTCCTGTGTCACAGCTCCTCTTGGTCTAATCTCAAAGCCTCCAACGAACTGCTGGAGTCTCTGTTTCCGACCCTGAAGGGCTGGTAAACCGCTGAGCGCTTGATAGGATGTGGTTTGAGAGAGTTGGAGGGGAAATAAAATGGAATGACATATCTCTTCAGACCGTTCTGAGAGGCGGTCACAGTAATCGTACCGCTGTGTACTTTGCAGACCAGGTCAAGCCATAATACTGACCTCATAGTGTCTCTGTGCAGCTAAAGGGGGTATAAAGGTAGCAAAAATGGTAGTAGATTGGCTTTAGTTACACTAAAAACATATTGTGACCAGGAAATAAAACAAAACTTATGTTTTTCTTAACACCAAGGTGAAAAGTGCCACAATTTAATACATTAATAAGTCATTAAATTTTCATAATGCTATTAATCAGTGCACAAAATTTCAGATTAGAAGAACAAAGAAGGTAGAGACATACCTCAAAGACGTTGCTGAAACTGTAACAAAAATGATTCCTCAAAGTATTAAATCATCAGCCTGAATACGGTGTATTTTTCAGAACTGTATTTGTTAAAAAATAAAAAAATAAAAATAAAAAATAAACTATGTATCATTTTCTATATGATTCACAATCATGTGCAACTTTCCATTGGTCTATCACATAGACTCCCCATAAATTAGATTCAAAATTATGGTTGTAATTTGACAAGATGTAAAAAAATTCAAGGGATGGAATACTTTTCCAAGGCACAGTGTTATGGTAATGTCCTGTTTGAACATTACAGGTCTAAATCAGATTTTTTTTGTACTTTATAGAAAAAAACCCTCAATAAACTAGTGCATAATTTGTTCGTTTTACCATGGCAACACATTTTCAAAGGTGTTTCTATTTCAACCCTTTGTTTTAGGTGTTGCATTGAATGGGAACTAGCCATAGCTCACCAGGATATATAAAACTACAGACTATAATGTCAAAAATACAGTTGGAATTTTAAAATAAAATTCTCTGCACCATAACAATGTAGCATTACCTAGTTTTTTTTATTTTTCTTTTAATCATGAGAGTGTAGGAAAATACATAATTGTGTCTCTTGTGGTTCAGCCTATACTTTTTTTATTCCAGTCTTCTGTAAATGCAAATAGTATACACCTGCACACAGAAAAATCAGATGAGAGAGAGTGTGTGTGTGTCAGCATGTGGAAGCTTCTGACTCGTTTGTCCCTACAGCCGTCTGGCACCCCGGCATATGACCTGACCATGGCTGTTGCCAAGATACTGATTCTCCTGTATGTCCATGTGTGGGTATAGATGCCTACACTGTTCCCAATACTGATATTACAATTTACTACTGCAAAGCCCTAAATGCCTATCACACTTTCTGTCAACCTCCCTCCCGCAAAACCACACACATACAAATAACTTGCTTAAAAACACACAAACACTTTATATGAGCATCTATGTAATTGGAATGATTAGTCATGGTTTGTGGAGGAAGACTACATAGTGCAAAAATATCCTCTAAAACGGTTTTTGAAAAAATGCATTTTTGCCTCTTAAACTTAGCCTCTTCAAACTGAATAACTGACATGTTAATCTAGACAGGTCAAATAAATTTTAAAAAGAACTATTTGAACTGTGGGGGAGGCAGTTCACTTATGGGGAAGTTTTACTGCCATAAGTCTCGAGCGTATATTTTCAATTTGAAAGCAGAACTTCATCTCTTTGCTGTCAAAGCTTGTAATGCTTGCACTCAAAACTTCTGCTTTCTCTCAAATATTCTGTTCTCTCACAGATTTTCCTCCTCGTGTGCAAACTTCTCTCTCTTCACGGATCAACTCTGCGCTTGCAAACCTCTCTGCTCGCTTGCAAATTTTTTTCTGCTCTCTTGCGTCTAAAGGAATTCTATTGCCTAGCAACTATTCCAGGTTTTGAGAGCAGAAGTGTTGAGTGCAAGAATTACAAGTTTTGAGAGCAAAGAGATGAAGTCCTGCTTTCAAATTGAAAATGTACGCTCTCGACTTATAGCAGTAAAATGCCCCCATAGTCACTTGGCAGAAAATCTCATTGCGTGCATAATATCAAAGCAACAGAGTTTAGATACTGGAGTTTATTATGAAATATTAGTGAATAATGGTTTATTCAGTTGCAACATGAAACTTTTTTTTTTTTTTTTAATTTTGCTTTTGCAGTTGAGTCAAGACAAATAAAAGTGACATTATATAAAGAAAAAATAGGAAATCATATTAAATATTCAGTCTTTCAAAAAAAGTCACTATTGTGTATTTTCTATCTCTTGAAAAGAAAGTAACCTAATTGCAAACAAACATAAAAACCAAGCATAAACCCTGTTTTACATGTTGACCTGAACAATGAACCTAATAATTAAAATTAACTAACTTGTATTAAATCTTTAACTCCTGTAATCAGTGTTGAAAGCCAGCTTGTAAGTTTAGCTTATTTGTGTACATGATTTAATATTATCCCTGTAGCAGTTAACAGCATTTTCCAAGATTGTCTATTGTTTATTGAATCTCGCCATTGTGTAAGTATTTACAGTAAGAAAACCTCAGACCACGGAGTTCTATTTCTATTTCTACTGCTAAAGGGAACATTAGATTTATTAACAAGGAAAATTTGCTCGCTTGCAATGCTTTATAGCAATCTGTTCATGTTAGCTGGGATATCATAATAATGACAACAGGATGTCTCTCATACTGAACAATGTCTTTCAGACTCTTGAATGACTTCAATTTGTTTCAGGAAAAAACAAACAAACAAAAACACTTGACCCATGTTAAATAAATGTAACCCAAAATCAGTTATTTGTGAATTGTGGTAAATTAAGTAGAGATGGTTACTTTGAAAATAGGACACACAATGCTGTAAAGAATGTAAAGATGTAAAGTACATTAGCAAAATTAGACAATACAGATCCATTCAATAAATTAGAACATTATTGAAAAGCCCATTTATTTCAGGAACTTTATCACTAAGTAAAACACTTTATATAGAATAACTACACACGGATGGATGCTTGAAAGCCTTTATTTCTGTTAATTATGATGATTTTCCACTTATCGCTAATGCAAACATGACATTTAAAATTAGAATATTACATCAGACCAATAAAAAAAAATATATATATAAAAAAAATATATATATATATATATATATATATATATATATATATATATATATATATATATATATATATATATATATATATATATTATTATTTTGTTTTTTATTTATTTATTTATTTATTTTTTTAAACAGAAATGTTGGCTTAATGAAAAGTATGTCTAATTCCTGCTTAAAGGTTATTGTCAAAAGGTGCTTTTTAATCTGACAAACGAGACTCATCAGGACACGTAATCTAATTTATTGAATATGACTGTAATTGGGTATATCCTCAGACACTAGATGGCAGCAAATTGCTTCAAGTATGATTTTTAGTACGTGTTGAATATTACTCTGTTGGCATTAGACTGGCTTAAAATTGAAAGTGATCGAGGGCGTATTTACAGGGTTTTGTTTTGTTTTGTTTTTTTAAATTTACTTCTCATATTTTATTCTCACACTGGTAAACAAGCATAACTGCAGTGAGTCATGTTTTGTTTATTTTGAATTCAATAATCTTCCTTGCACACCTTTGAACATCTTTACTTTTTAGCGTTTACAACAAAGCTTTTACATACAGATTTAGTTCACTGTTTCCTGGTAGTCTTGCAAATCTTGTGTCTGAGTGAGGACAATAAAAGCCTCTAAACCCTGGTGCACTTTATAGTAAAGGTATGGAGCATTTGTGTAGCTGTGGACTACAGTTTTACAAGAACATGGTTCTTCAACCTATGTTTTTTTTTTTTTTTTGCATTAAATGTATTAAATTGTGTAGGCTGAAGGATAATGATTTGAATTCATACAGTGACTCCAGTGAAAATATTAATTTTAGTCAGTGGTTTGAGACTTGACTTGGATTTGGAACAACTGGCTTCTGGTTCCTTTTTATTTTTTCAGCAAATCAAACATAGCACTGTTCTTTGTCAAAGAATATGAGATCTTAAAATAATACATCAATCTTCAAATAATATATGAGCACATATTTTATAAGAGCAAGCAATACAGTTTGGCTAGCTGGTTTTTATATAACTTAATGAGTCCCAGATTGGAAGAAGAGCAGCAGGTGATCATGTTTTTACTTTCTGGACCTTTTCCTTACTTCTCAAGCATTTGTAAACTATGTACTTAAGTTATATTTTACATTAACTGTTTAAAAAGATTACTAAAGATTAAAGACAGATGAGAAACGCAATGATGATAAAATAAAAAGGTTGCTAACCAACTTAAAATTAGCTGAACTGACAATATAACATAGATTTTCATAATGTGCTAAAAAATTATAAAATGTGGCAGAGAAGTGGACTTTAGTATAAATTTTACTGCAACAGAGATGTAGCAAAAGTTACATTTCTATCCTGAAGCCTTAAAGTCAACTCTAAAACAAACCCCCACAAACAGCAGGAATCCTGCCTCCACCTACGCAAATGCACAAACAGAAAACCAGTAAGTAAAAAAAAGAACCATGAGTTTTCCAATAAACTTAAGTGTCAAAGGTTCCCACTCAGACACACTTGACATTTGAATACATTTACTGAAAACCACTACTTCTTCCACCACACTCATTGCAATTTGCTGCCCCACCCAGTGCGCTCATAAAGATGAATATGTTGTTTCTGAGGCCAAATGAGAGTACATAATCTCTTATGTGTACTGAACCTCAAACTCAGTGTTCAGATGAAAAAAAAAGTAATGAAGAATTTACTGAAAAAAGGTTCTTTGCACACTTCTCAAATAGAAAATTGTTTGGTTCTTTGGAGCTTAGAAGTCACTCTCTTTTTTCCATTTAGTCCTTTTCATATAACTTTCTGACTTCCAGAAGTCTGAAAAGGCTTGTTTTCCTTAGGTTTTTTTTTTTTCACATGTTCTACTCTCTAAAATCCAATTATTGTATCCAGACCAAAATCATGTAACACTGTAGTGGAATTAAATCCATTTCTGTACATGCACAAGAACTCTGGTATTTCCCTTAGATATTAAAAAAAAGTATAAAATGACATACATTTCCAGTGAGATGTTACACACATTTCATTATTGGCATCAATCTGATCATTTTGAGCTTTTACTAATTCATGTGAACTTTTCCTTGATATATGCTCAACTATATACGCTGTACATACATTCAATTGAAGCTGTGATGCTGAAGATGTACTTTTTAAGGTCTGACTTCTGGTTAGTGATGATTTACTGCAGCTAGTTGTTATGCTTGGCCTGCTTAAAATAATTAGATTGCACTTATTGGATTGGCCAATTCAGAAAACCCAAGGAAGACAGAAGGAAATCATTCTAAGAAGGAGATTTGTAGATTTACTTTGGTTGCCGGAAGATATTTATTGGAATCATTTTTAAACAACTTCATTTTCCGAGATCATGTGTTCAAACACGTGTATGTATGTACTAGTATTCTGATGTGTCACCTCTTTTCCAAGGTGTGGAAACAGACCTAAACTATTAGCCTCAAATGAAAGAAAACTGATTCTAAGCTTCAGGAAGAATTCGGGAACCACCAGGTCTTATGCTGGATTCATTCTTAGAATACTGAATGTCTCTGTCCAGAGAAAGTCAGTTTCAAGCTTAATTGAAATGTCCATCTGCCCATCATGGGCAAACCATATAACCTCTGGAGGTCAAATAAGACAACATGATAAGAAACATGTTTTCAAAAGCCATGGTGAGGATTTTGAACATAAGAACACTCGTCAACTGCAGGATACATGTAAATCTTTTATTGTAATCAAAGCCTCCCCAGAATTTAATGATAAAAACGTTGAGGTCATTCATGTCAGTTGTGATTAGTGTTCAGCTGAGCTCCTTTTATTGTTTTACCTATTCATCTGCACCGTTTTAAACAGTCTTAAAACATTTATGTAATGCATTTTACTATCCATGACAGACTGAACAGAAAAGGCACTTAGATCATGCAGTAGAAAAAGCAAAGTCAGTTTTATGTCAGCCAGTGATGAAGGTAAACAAGCGGTGAAATATAAGTAAAAACATGCTTCATTTTGCTGTGTTATCCACAGAGGAGCAACTCACAGCTGAATAATGCTATCTGTCACAATGATTTATGTTGTTACCATGTGTGTATGAACACGCCTGTGCTTGACCCATTGTTCATATTTGTAGATGTGTGCTGATTCCACCGTGTGTGTGTTTGTGTGTGTGATGAGAGAGAGAGAGACTGTGTCAGAGGAAATGAAGTGACCTGCTGCAAGCGACCACGTTCTGACAGAGTGCCTTGTCAGATGTCTGGGGACAGTCGGCCAATCGGATCTCTTGTCTGTCTGTGGGGCTAAATGAACACAAACAACAGCCATGTGAGAGCAGACATGCAGTAACGATAAAACTACAAAGAACACACGAGAGCTGTGCGCCCATAGGACACACTGTGACTAATGTGCACACACTCATATGCACAGCATTGAATCAGTTCCCTGACATGAGTCGATCTACGCTGTGTGTGTGTATGTGTGTGTGTTTTTCTGTGAACATCAAATACATTCCTCAGACAGGTATTTGGTAACCCATGCCTGAAGTAATATACATATTCAAGTCATCCCCATTAACATTTGGAAAAACTGGGTCTGGGTCGTTTACACACAAGCATGTTGCAGGTAGGCGGAATCTGCAGATTTTTTAAATGCCACATCAGCTGGCATATACACCGGATGTCCCACTCAGAACTAGCAGTGAGAGCGCTAACGCCTACCTCAACCATATGGCTGATACAAAAAAATGGAAGAATTCTGATGAATTAATGACTAAAGTCAGTCATTCTGTAGGAAACTGCATTTATTTTTCTGTTGCATGTTTGTCTTGTCAAACAGTTAAAGTTGACATTTCTTCCCTCAATTTAAAGGATAAAGTTCTCTCTCACTGCTTATCACAACTTCTAGCCATGGTGTTTGCTAGTTATGCTAAAATGAGCTGAACCACACTTTGGATTAGTGCCCAGCACCAATAGTTACTGAGAGGACACTAAAAATGTCTTCCAATAGCCATTACACCTTTAAAACATGTTATATTTTCTGATTCTTTCAAATTAATGCTTGTGATGTGTAAAAAAAAAAAAAAAAAAAAAAAAAAAAGTTGATGAAATGCATCCATGCATTTCAAAATAATAAAGTGGAAGTGATGTTGATTGAGAAGTAATTATGACAAATTTAAATATAGGACAACTGGATGCCCTCACATGTTTCATGAAGGTGTGCTTCCTCTTCCCAAAAAGGCTTCCTTGGTTGAAATTATGGGGAGGGAGCTTTGGGCTTTGTAGTTAGAATCAGGAATAGATTACTATAAGGTCCTTACGGTACGATAACGTTTAGTAAAAGAACCATGGTTTATAATATGGTTGCTTTTATGTAAAAAATAAGAAACTATAAGTATTATAGCTTCAGCTTCAGCCATAGGATACTACTGCTATATAAGTATTATAGCATTATATAGTATCTTACTGTTGCTAAAAGATAAAATATAATTATTCTTAAGGCTCCCACATACTTTATCCAAAGTGCCAAAATTGGCTCTCATTGACGTAGACGGGTGACGAAAATTGCTTCATTTTGTTCGCAGAGAGGCATCCGCCTGCTGAACTCAATACCTGGCCCAGGTCAAACTATTTCGACAGGGCTCTGTGTGAAGTGTTGTGTGATTGGCCAGAAGTCTGTTGCCATGTTTCATGCTGAAATGCGCTCAGAAAGCAATGTTGAGATTTTTCTTAAACTAGTCTGCTTCCACCATCTGGCTTTGGTATTTCCAGGTGACATGAATACTTTCTGAGGAACGTTTAATTGACATGGTAAGGAATTATGTACATTTGTATGATTCTTCACTAAATACCTACAAAGATTGTCAAATGGCGAAAAACTCCTGGATGGAAATTGCAACGTTGATGAGGAAGCTGTCTGCAGAAATGGGTGGTGCTCTCTCTTGTGATCGTTTCATAAAAGCAAAATAGAGGATCCAGGGATGGAGTGGGAACCCAGGCAGGTGTCCCCCTCCAGGTGGTCTGCCCTTCCCCTGAGACCAATTTGTCAAGGGGAACCCTTCCAGGGTATTGAGGCCCTGGTCAACATGGCCTTAGGATTATAGGAGTACTCAAACACTTCCACCACATCAAGATATTAAATTATATGGAAGAGAATCAAATTGAAAGAAGTCAGCTGAGGCTGTGTTGGCCCTTTACTAGGATCCCTCCTAAGCAGCCTCCTTGTAGGACCTTTGATGGAAGAACTATATCTCCCTTCTGGCCTGGGAATGGCTTGGGATCCACCAGAATGAGCCAAAGAGTGTTGGTGGCGAAAGGGATGTCTGGGTTTTCCTCCTCTCACCCCCCCCCACACATTTTTCAGTCTTTCTTTTAACTTTGCAAAATAAAGTAATAACATGGGATATTTTAGTAATAAAAGTAAATGTTCTTACTACACAGATTATTATAGCTTTTTTCACTCTGTTCTTTATTGCAGTAATACAAGTATAATCAACAGGTATTTGATGCTTAATTAGACTATCAGTCCATCTCCTTGGGTAACCAGCTCGTCACCAGCTAGCTGTATGAAACTTGTAGTTTGCCAGTGGAAGTTTTAAAACATTTCTTAAAAGTAATAGATAATGGATGAACATGTTTAGTTTCCACCCTATGACTGGTTATGTTTTTAAATATTTCCAGACTGCTAAATTGTTCATTCTACTAAATCAGGGGAGAAGTCTAGTGGTCTTTCATTTTCAAGCACCAGGCAACCAATGGGGAAAGGGCAACACTGCTTTATTCTATGCTTCACACAGCGGATAAAATCACCAGTCAATTCTGTGCCACATTATTAAGAGAGCCTTTAATAGTATAGCAAAAAATTGCATCCTTGTTTGTGTAACTTTAAGGATCCTCGGATTCACAAAATCACTGATCCACCCAGAGTCAGGGAGACATAGCTGGTGTGGGACAGGTGATATCTGACTATAAACCCTAATCCTTCTCCATCAGATGAATCCCTTCAGTCCGCTCAAAAGACATTTACTGATATGTTTTGTCCAAATTGTGTTTCTTTTTCAAAACCAATGTGTCCTTGAAGAAAAGCTGCATCTTAGCCTTAAGAGTTAGCTTTTCTTAGTTGAGCAATGTGATTGTGAAGTGGTTATTCACTTTTGGAATAAGAGGCAAAAACAAAGAACAAACTCCAATTATCTTCTATTCAAGCATAGGATAACAGTGACTCAGATGAATGAGAAGCTACACCAACATGATCTGTGATGACGAGACCAAACAACAACCAAAAGACAGAAGTTATTATTTCAGTGACCCTTATAATGACATTGATCTGTTCTGAAAAGTTTCTTAGAATAGTTTTCACACCAAAGATAGTTAGGCATTCAAACAGGTTTAAAAGTTGTTGAGAACTTTTTGTTCTCGTTGAGAATGGAAGCTTATAAAGCCAAGTCATAAATCCATTCCGAGTTAACAAAGTAATAACCATTTTAATAACACAACAATACAGACAGTACATTTTTTTATGCAAAACAAAACTTATTGGACTAACTAAGCTGTGACCTACTATCTTTATCATATGAAGTTAATAACACCTAAAACTGCAGTGTCATTTGTCCAAAATCAAAATTCTAGTTTAACAGATTCCTATTGAAACCAAAAGCCAAATGTTACTAGATGTTTTAGTGTGAAACTCTAGATTTTTGGATTGCAGAACTAGTAAGCCTGTAAAATCGATGCCCAAGCTTTTGGGTATTATACAATAAATAAAGCAGAAGAACAAAACAATAGAAAACAAGCAAGAAAAACATCATGACACTGAGTAATGAGGAGGCCCACATTCATGTTTTCTCCTTAAATGACACAATGTGTCCTAAACTAATTAAACAACCAGTTAGCTCAAAAGTTGAAAAGCTGGCTGCGAAGCTCACGCTCAGATGTGTGACAAATCTTTAATACAAAGTAGCCTGCTACTCTGTTGTACTATCTTCATCCAGTTTGACTGGATGCTTACACTGAGGGATTCTGTGTGTGATACCTCTGATTCAACTAAGAGCCACTCGTCGGTGCTTTACTTAACAATACTGCTCCTGCTTTGTTTTCTTAAAATCGATTTTTGTTGACAATTTCTGACAAGATGACAAAAGCTGTTTGCTTTGATCGTTAATCATGTGTAGTGTGCACTTTTTGTAAAGTAGTTGGTTTCCAGTTTAGTTTAATTTTTGTCCGTTTTGATAATCCCACAGTTATGGACAAGTCGGGGTGTACCGATATCAGTTTTTTCAAGACTGAGTACAAGTACTTCAGTTTAAGTACTCACTGATACTGATTACCGATCCAAAGTAATTAAAAGTCCTATTCTATTTCACCCAACAACTTTTGAAAACAAAATTATTTTATTTAGATCAGAGTAATCTTTTTAAGCCTACAGTCCCTCTGACTGTTTTAACAAATCATAATTAGAGCATGACATACAGATTGTTTAGTCTTCAGTTACTTGTTAAGACATATTATTCGCTGGAGTTTAGATCCATAACCCCAGCCAAAATTCGGGTCAGGCCAAAATTATTTGTTTGATGGTTCCGGTCAGGCTGTGGCTTCTGTGGCACATTTAATAAGCAATGCATACACAGAGAAAGTCAAAAGAGATTAAAATTGTGTTAATCTATTTATAGTCTAAATAGAGGAGGAGGCAGCAAGAAACGGAAAGCAAGTACAAAGGGCAGTCTGCTTATTCATCCGCTGTGTTTACCTTGAAATGTATCCAAACCAGAGCTCTCGTTAACCGAATATTTATTTTTTAATAATATTTATTTAGTAATTATAATTATTTTTTAAAATCTGATGGCAATCCCTCATTTTGAGAGATTACACACCTGACCACCTGGTGCTGACACGCAGACAGTTTCAACTTTACGCACAGAGAACATCGCAAAGATCACTAATTAAATCAATATAAGAAAACTTTCTGTAAGAGTATCACCTCTGATCTGGATGCTATCTGAGATCTGATGGCGGCACGTTGAAGAGTTATGGATAAGAGGCTTTGGAGCATGTCTGGCGCAGCTGACACTGCTGTGGGAATATTGAGGCGAGTGTTTGCGGTATCAGGTAATGTTCAGAGAGTCTTGCCAACTTCAGATCACTTAAATTGGTGAAATGTTACCTTTTAAAAACTTCGTCACTGCAGAGAAAGTTAGATGTATTCAGCTTGATGATTATCACGATGTGGATTATCTGTTCAGCTTGTAGAATATTAATTAAACAGAATGAAAAGGAAATGCAATTAAATATTTTAATCATATTAAAAATTGATGGGTACAAATAGATAATTGTAGGCTTTTTTTGGACACATTTAGTCAAAATGATGGACAATGGGAAAAGGCTAGCACGATCTCTGCTCCAAACTACAGACATTTTCACCCCCTCCAGCCATCTAACTTCTCCCTTCTTCATCTGGTTTTTTGTTGTTATTGTTGTTGTTTGTTTGTTTGTTTGTTTGTTTGTTTGTTTTTGTTTTTTGAGGATCAGCAACTAACTTAATTTTGTATTACCACCACCTAGTATAAAGTGTGGTTTAGCCACTGAGTTGCACCGCAGCCCAGCCCAGTCCAGCCCAGCAGGAAAATTAAGCAGAAACGTGGTATCAGTTTAGAGTATTGGCTTGCTTTAACGAGTACAAGTACTTGATGCTGGTATTGGCCAATACTGATACCAGAATCTGTATCGGAACACCACTATGGTCAAGTCCCTGTGAAATACCCAGAGTGATATTTTGTGCTTAGTGGAGTATTTTTTATTGGTTCCCAACAAATAACGAATCAAGATGATTGTGGCTGAAGAATCTAAGTTTAAACTGACCACCAAAATCCCTGTGTGTTTTCTCCTTTCAGTTCAACAAGAAGCCCTGAGAGGGAAATCCTCACACCATATTGTGGTCGGGTTGCAACCAATCACTGAAGAAAAAATACTGGTTTCTGTAGCAACAATTTACAGTTTCCACAAAATAATACTGAAATACACAAATAATGACTTTAATAAATTAAAAGCATGTAAATAGCAGTTCAGTATTTAAATATGCTGGTACATATGATTTGTTTGGAACACCAAAATGCTCAAAATTAAATAATTAATACATTATGAAAAAAGAATCTACATGAATAGATAACAGATGAATATGTAATGTGACAATTAAATATTGAAATAACTGAATAAATATGTAATTCTAATCTTATTATTGTGAAATATTTTTCATTCTCTTTTAGAAATGTGCTTATTAAAATAAACCATTATTTCACTGTGTATTGTTATTTTTATTTAGTTCTAACAGTTTTTATTCCAAAATGTCCTTTTTCTTTTTTTTTTTTTTTTTTTTTTTTTTTTTTTTTTTTTTTTTTTTTTTTTTTTACAAAATCAGCTTTTATTTCATAATGCTGTTTTTCCTCATGGCCGATGTAGGAAGTGTGACGTCATGTGCGAACTATCTATTAAATAATCCTTTTCTTGTGTTCATAAAAACATCAACTTTTAGTCTTATGGGTACTTAGTATTTAGATGTAAAAATATGTAACTTCACCTCAACACTGGGAACAGCCTCTGATTCCCTTGAATGAATGATGTCTGTTACTTCTGTCAGAAGTGCCCTTAACATGTTCTCCTTAAGCCCTCTCCTCAGCTGTTTAACTTGATGGCTTGTTCCTGTTATTGCCTACAATGATTAAATCAAAACAAAAACAAAAAAAATGCTAAAGCTAGAAAGCTAAACTGTCACACTTAAATAAATTATTGTAGAAGTCAGGGTCATCTATATTAGGACCATACAAGTTAACCAATATTAAGTTTTGGTTCATCAGTGTACCTTGAATTATGACGAATCTTCCGGCAGGATCTATGGTCGTTGTTTTTTTTTTGTTTTTTTTTTTAATAAATATAGGTAAGGATTTGTGAATAAGTATTGCCACCCCCCTAGCAAGTGAAGAAAATGAACTTAAAATTACCCGACCAGGCCAGCTTCTCCTTAGTTTAGCAACTTGATTCATAAGTAAGTGTGTTTCTTGAATGAAAAACACTTTTGGGTGATATTGTTTGAGCCTATTCATTACTTTTTAAAGTTTGATCAGTTTCCCAAGGCCTCTTAGATTCTAAGAGATTAATTCAATAATTGACTCATTACTCATTCAGTTAGTGCTCAAGTATCACCCTTGACTGCGTTCTGTCTCAACTGTAGGAACCTGCACTTAACAATTTGAAGAACATTGCACCTTGAAAACATTGAACATTTAAACATAAAGAACATTCTTGAGATTTCTCTCCAGTGGAAATCTCATACTCCCCTTTCCTCTTAGTTATGCGACTTGGTGATATTACTGATCCTAGGTTAACTGAAGCAGAAAGAACGTTTACTTATGAACTTATACTGTAACTTCAAACCAACCATGCTGACTAAGATTTATGCCCCACTGCTAGAAGAAGAAGACTGATTCAATATAGATATTGTCCAAGGTCACCTGAAATATAGTCATCCAACTATGACCCCTGAATACTGTTCATTTTGAGTTTTATTGAAATCATCTAAGGTGGAGGTACGATTACCCATCAGCTTGCTGCCCTGGTTTCCGTATAAAGTCCCCCACTTTTGTAGGCATGTGGAAGAGGTAGCGGTTACCACAGTAGAGAATCTTCATCTTTGCTGGGAATATCAGTCCAAAGGTAATATTCAGATCACGGAGCTGCTGCTTTACCTGGTTTGTACTGTATCCGTTGTTTCAGAACTTCCACAGACAGGATAGGTCAGAGAATAACATCACATGGTAGCCATTGTACATCACCTTCCCCTTCAGACGTGCCACTGTCATCATCCTCACCTTGTCTTGATAATTCAAAAACTTCATGATGATCACACGAGGTGGTCCACCGGGAGCATTCTGGCCCTGTAGCCAATGTGCCCGCTTGATAATGTGTCAATAATGTACCGATTTACGTGCCATGTATTTCAGGTATATCTGAGCTGCAGCTTTAGTTTGAGCTCCATACTAAAACCTAGTGCATAGGAGTATGCATTGCACCTTCAGGTCTAACTCAATAGTTCATGTGGGATTGCTTTTTATCTGGGTTATGGAGCAGCCAATAAAGCAACTCGTTCTGCCCTGTTTCTCTTGTTTGACAGACGAAGTTATTCAGTTGAAAAGTGTCATGAAATAAATCAGCCATGGGGGGAAACAAAATTATAAAATAAAAGATGACTTTTGTAAAAATGATGTTTTGAAATAAAAACTGCTGGAACTAAATAAAAATGACACAAAAATAATTGCTATTATTGGGAAAAAAAATTGCAGTGAAATTATTTATTTTAATAAGCACATTTTTTAAAAAAGAATGAAACATATTTCACAATAATGAGCTTAGAATTAAATATCCGTTCAATTATTTTACAATTTCTTTGTCACATTATCTGTTATTTATTCATGTGGACACTTATTTCATAATATTTTATTTATTGATTTAATTTTGAGCATTTTGGCATTCAATGAATTTGAGGCATTGATTTCAATTCATTCTTTCGATCACTGAAAGATGAAGGTCCATCTATGAGAACATTATCCTACCGAAAGTGAAAAAGTTGATATTTCCACATCTTTTAACTCCTTTGTTTACATGTAAGAATGCTGGTCTGAAAGTTTTGCACATGGTTTATAATTCACGGATTATGGGAAAATAATTGGGAATGAACTAGCATTGTTCAGGGGTTTTTCTGATCCCTCTGTCCACTAAAAACCCTTTAGGGGTGAGTAGTTACCCTATAGAAGACTCAAATATCAAAAATCAATCATCTGCTGAAAGTGTCCTTTTTTCAGTAGAATTAGAGGCAAAAGCAGTTATTGGGCAAAATATAAATGGAAGTGATAAGTTCGTCATCTGCTATGTCTCATATATGTATATTTTATCTGTCCGCTTAAATATTACATCTTTGTTGCAATATTTTATGGTACCAACTATGAACCATATGTTTAACTATAAGCAAAGACCAAAATCTTTGAATTTATTTTTTTGTATGAATATGAAATGGACCTCAAAATGTTCCTTGTAGCCGTTAAAGAACAATTTGAGGTCCATTTCCCATTTATGAAATTCATAAATTCATGACTCTTTAAAAAGATTTCGATGTACAAAAGTTTAAAAAGAAATCCCTTACTTTGTTTTAGACCCCAAAGCAACCAGACTTCTTTTGTATTTGTTTAATCTGGTGTTGATCACTAGTTCTCCAGAGTTTAATATGATTTTATCCCAGACCTTTTACCTGACAATGATAGCAGTTGTGTGTACTGTATCCTTATAAAAATGAGCAAACTAGACAGGTGGAAGACAGCAGAAGAGGTTTCAGGGTTAAAAAGCTGCCGACCAACAGTGTCTGAAAGTCACGTCTTTAATAAAAATGAAACAGGCAGGACCCAAGACATCCATCATCATGCAATGTCAAGCTGGTTAAAAGCTCTTTAAAAGGTTGCAACAAAGTTTTGAATCTTGGTGGCTGAATGTAGAGAAATGAGGGGTGGCCAAAATATTTTGCACATAACATTTTGAATTGAATTTGTTCCATTGCATTTTGGGTTTAACTGTTTTGACTGGTTTTGGTTACTTAACTTATACAATAACCAGCACAATAACAGTCTGGGAATATTACCTGGGAATATCTCCATGGTGTAGATTACAGTGAATCATAACGCTATAAAAGTACAGTTTAATCCTCAGCTTTTCCCAGAGCACAACCAACGCAGACATGATAACCTCATTAACACACTCAGGTGATTCACAGTTTGTTGAGAGAGCACTCGCAGTGCAGCATATACCCTGATCCGTCCTCTGAGATTTCTCTGCCGCTGATTCTGTCTGACACCACACAGAGAGTTGATGTTTCTAACCTCTGCTGCAGCTGCAGAGAGAAACTTGTCCTTCTCTTTCTCCAAACTCTGCAGCAAAAGCGCAGCAGCATCCTTCTCTCCTCCTGCCAGCCGTCTGTCTCAGCTCACATTTTCAGAGTGGGGGAACAGGAGGCTCCTGCACTCATAAATAGTTGAATACCTCAGAACAGCATCAGGCAGTGGATCCAGGATCAAACCTTGCTTAGAGCAGATATACAGCAGACTCCTTCTCATTTATTCCTGTATACCTGCAGTGGCCTTATGTTTGTTAAAACCTTCTTCATGAGGCACCAAAAGCAAATGTTATTCGATTGTTAGCCAAAAAATACAACAGAAACTCTTTAAGAAGAAATGTTGCATTTAGGAGTTGCAGGACTTCTGATCATATCCAGGCAAACACTGAAAGTAATCTTTTTTTTTTTTTTTTTTTTTCTATCTTTGAATTTTTGTCATCTCCAAACAGTTTGGTTAGAAAATCTATAATTTTTGTGAACACTTTTTAAAACTGGTTTTAGTTTGTATGTATACTTAACAGCATTTCAACAAAAACAACAAGTTGGAAAATGCTTTTTTTTATGTCCTCGCTATTGTTTTGTGTACTGAAAATGCACCAGAAAGCCCAACAATAGGTTTCTATATGCAGCTAGTTTCATTCTAACCATATAACTGTATCTTTGCTGCGAAAGTTTCTTTTTTGCCAATGATATTGGCACCTTGTGGACCAGCATGGGTATTGCAGCAGATTTTTTGGAATACGTTCATCAGTTTTCTTTTTTAAACTAAAAAAAAACAAAAAAAAACTTAAAAGCTTCTTGCTTCCTCTTTGTCTGTGGCCTCCTCAGTGTTACTGAAAGTCATACAAATGTAAACATGAAGCTATATATTCAGCAAACATGGAAGATTTGACAATTCACCGAAAAAGATCCTTTCTGAATAAATGTTTCCCAAATGCCCTGTGGTCCATAACAGCAATGGGGAATCACATGATCGAATTTGATTTGTTGAATTTCAGAACAGATTTTTACTTGACAGTTTTTGTCACGTCCACGTTTTGCTTCCTGACCTACATGTAAAAGTCACTCAGAAACTCTTGATGCAAAAAGGTAAGTAGTTTACTTACAACCTGAAAAATTTTAATCATACACAGTGGGTGATCTGGGTTCTCATCTGGAGCAGTGTCCATGAAAAACAGAAGAGGCATTAGATGGATCAGGGAGGAGAAGGTCAGAATATTGGAGGGCTAAAAGGTTGTTTCCCTTACAAATGCTAGTGGCAAGTTTAAATCTGGAGAAAGGTAAGACAGTCCAGGAGAAGGGAGGTTGTGTAAGCCATCTGAGGATGGTGAGGATTTTCCTGAAGAGGTTGAACAACAGAGAGGAACTGACAACAGCTGCTTGAGCCTAGGAGGCACTGAGAGCACGAGGAGTGAGCAACTCAGAACAACACAAGATAGCTCAGAAAGACAGATCACAACGCAAAAGGAGTAACTCAGAGGGCTTAACTCTGCACATAGGGTGATCATCAGGCAGAGAATGGTCATCCAGCAGCTCCTTTTAACCTCAAAGAGAGTGATGAGGAAACTGCAGTCAGGTGGGAGAGCTGCAGTGCTGTTCACACCCACCAGGGAAGATCTATTCAGCCTCACACAGATGCACATCCTCTATATGTAGTATATACAAGTACACCCACACAAAACATACCAGAATCATGACCATTAAGGAGAAAAAAAACACCAATTTCTGAGCATGACAATATGGACTGGGTGGTATCTTTATCACCAGTATGAAGCATGTATCTGCAGTATGCCCAGTCATAGTAGTTCTTATCCTGCTGTATTTAGCATAGTTCAACTTCATATTTATATGGACCTGGGAAAAAAAAAAAGTAAAATTTTATGACATTTTTCTTAAAAATCCAGTGAATGTTTCTCTGAAAGCCGCAGTAGATAACTTTTATAAAAATATGTTTTTTACATATTTGTTAAAACAGTCACTTTGTCGTGTCAGTATAATATGAGATGGATAATCTGAAAAAAAAAAATCAAGCTCTTCTGCCTCTTCCTTAGTGATAGGTCTTGCGCAAAAACATCAGGTCTTAGAGCTGTTGCTTTGAGCCAACTCCCATCAAGTGAGACCCGGCTTTCTACTGTTTTTTTTTTTTTTTTCCCTTTGCTGCTCAGCTCTCACTCTCAGTGGCTCCACCCTACTCACAGGAGAACTTGTTTTGATTGGCAGCATGGCGGCCTTGTGGCAAATCGCATGTGAGGATATGGGATCATACTATTATGTGAAAACGTGGAGGGGGACAGCTACACATGGAGAATCTGTCTATCCCCTCAGTCAGTGGACTAAGGAGGAAAGTGCATCGTAAAAACCCATTACAATGACTGACATCCGTAAACGAAGCTGCATCTGGCTGCAGCTGAAAGATTTTGGGAATAGCAGACCAAAAGACATAGTCTGATAACTGAGTTTGGTTCTGTTATGGTTCTGTTCAGTCGATTTGTTTGCAGTGTTTTGTTCTTTTGTTTTGTTTATGTTGTTAACTTAGTGGCTGACCTTGTAAAAGTTTGCTTTAAGCTGCTTTTAAGCTGTTTTCTGTCTTGGCCAATATGTTCGCAAGGCAAACATGTTATGTGTGTCGTAATGTAACAAAATGTGTGTCACTTTTGATGTGTTGCCTGTTTAGTATTGCTTATTTGTATTGAGATAAAGTGTGCAAGATTCAGAATACCCAGCTTCATTAGGACAGTGTTACTTTTGCCATTTCCTTCTATATATTTAAGGCTTAACTAAGAATCTGGGAATGAAAATTCAATGTTCTGACTTCTGAGTGCCTCCAAGTGTTCAGATAATCCCGAGCTGAATAATTCTGAAATAGGTCAAGCTGCCATCAGTTAGAGCTGCTTCAAGCATTCAGCACGCTGAATTACGTCAGTTCTTATTAGTACAGCCCAACATGTGTGCATATTTAAGCATTGAGGTTGTTATGCAGTTTAGTTAGCACCTCAGAGTTGTGATTTTTTTTTTTTTTTTTTTTTTTTTTTTTTTTTTTTTTTTTTTTTTTTTTTACATGTATGATACAGTAAACATGTTTTCTTAGCTGGTGATCAGATTGTCTGGGCTACAAAATCAGATGTGTAGGAAGGTGCTATAGTAGTGTTATTTACATAAGGCAGCAAATTTCCTATGCTATCCAAATGCAAGGTAGATCAGCAATAGTGTGATGAGAGTATTAGTCATGGCTTTATAAGCCTCTCAACAGCAACTGCTTGTCCAACCTATTTTGTCTGGGTGGATGTGTCTGTCTGATGAAAAAGTGGAAAGAAAATATCTTTCTACAGACAACACTGCTGTAAAAGCAGAGAAGAGACTACAGTGTTCATTCAGTTAGCAGGTAGACATAAAAACAGGATTTTACAGGAGTTGCAGTTCTTGATAAAAAGACCAAGTCAAGAACGGTCAGGAAGCATCCAGATATTTAGAGAAGGGAACAGCATCTGTTGCTGTTGTTCTCCACCAGTGTGTGGTTTTTCTCAGTTCAGTTAACAATGAACATATTAGAAATCTAATGTGTTAGTAAAAAAAAAAAAAAAACCCAAAACAAGTACACATTATGGTTTCAGTGAAAACATAACTTGGAAAGTCTAAAAGTATGCAGTTTGCAAGCTTTCTTTCCTGACATCGCAGTACCCTAATGGAACCATTAGCCGAGCAAGCATTATGTATACCTGCAGGATACAAAGACCACCGTGGGGCTGATGCATCATCTACATACACAGAGATGGTGATGGCTGTAATTATTCCAAGCTCCCATCTTCAGTCTGTACAATTTTCTGCAAAGCAGAAAGTGGATGTTCGATAACTAAAGTGTACATCTACATCGATGGCTGCTCAGCGGGTGCCCATGCAAAAAGCTGCACCCTGCCTGCAGAGGCCTGTTCAGACCCCCAGCAAGTGCGACAGAGAGGAAGAGAGAGGGAGAGCGGAAAAGACGTCGGAGGTCTGCAGAAGATGAGGATGGAGGCAGGAGAAGGGAAGAAACACAAGTGAGGAGGAGAGTGGCTATGATTGCCAGCCAGCATGTAGCCGGTAATTACAATGTTGTGTTCTCTCTCTCTCACGCAGTCTCAATCTTTCTCTCTCTCTGCCAACCATTCACACATTTCTGTCTTACAAGTCTGTGTGCTCAAGGTTAATGGGAAGTTGGAGGCAATCTGCTAAATAAAGACTTACATTCACATGACACAGACAGAAGACTTTCTGTGTGCCTGAAAAGATACAATTATACTGTTTTTTATATTAATAGTGCTTTGCTTTAAAACTAAAATACTTTCAAAAGTATTTGTACATCTATCAGTTCCAGTTGGAGTGTATTCTAATTCTTGTCTACTGCCCTGAACCTTTACCTAACAGAACTTACCTTGAACTGAGGTCAGCAACCTCTTCAATTTAAAGATCCACTTTTGCCCCTGCTGCTACAAACTAAAATTTGTCTGGAGCCTCAAAAAAAAGAGATGTTTTATCAACATGTACTAAATAATTTTTTTACGCTATACACATTAAAATACAATTTATATTCATTTTCACATTGTTTGAAGCTAAAAAACACAGTTACTTTTAAAAGCTTTGTGACAAAGTGGGTGAGAACACCATTTGCCCAAGAGAGTTTAGCCTTGTTATTTTCAGTTAACATTCTTGTTTAGTTGGTTTAGCCAAATTACATCTTTATTCTATAGTCTGCAAACATTTGTTATCCTGGGTTTGTTTATGTTTTGTACTTTTACAGATTGACTATCTAATATAACATCTTGATTTAAATCAGCTCTTAAGCTTTATTAAAGTTGACCTATTATGCAAAATTCACATTTTGCATGTTTTTATACTTCCATTTGGGTCTCAACTGCTTCTAAAAACAGCCCAAACGCTTAAAAAAGCACCCAGCCATTTTTTGGCAATAAGACAATGTTTTTTGGTGTTCAGAAAATGAGCCATTTCAAAAACCTCCCAATTGTTAAGTCGTAGTCCACAGCAACTTCACCATTAACTGCCAACCCCAGCTGAGCCCAGCCCCTCACCTAGCAACCCAAGCAAACTCCAGTACGTTTGGCCAGCTGGTTTTACTGCTGTATGATGGCTGTTGTAAAAGACACGTATTTTGTTGTGACTTACTATTCACAAACCACTTGCTGTGTTCTTGTTGGTTGTGCAAGAGGCTCTGCTTCTGCTTTTCAAAGATGTACTGTTGTATAATTGCGTATCTGTTTGCAGCCATTTTCACGTGCCAGTGTAAGCTAGAGTGGGGGGCAGCAGCTTATTTGGATTTAAAGTGACAAGAGGCCCTAAAACAGCTCATTCTGAAAGGAACTCAAAATAGGCAGAACTGAGCAGACTAAAATTTAATTATCTAAAAATGATTTTGGACAAAAAATGCAATGACCATATTTTGTAAAGCCCATAGACCTATCCTAACCTATTCTTGGAAGCATAACAGGTCACCTTTAAATCAACATTTTATTTATTGTTTAGAACCAAGGATGGAGGTTTTGAGACCAAGACCGGTCTTGACCTTTTTTTTTCTTTTTTTCTGGTCTTGGGCTCAGCCTCAGTCTTGGATTGTTTTGCCTTGGTCTTGGTCTCATTCGACAAACCGGGTCAAGACCAGTTTGAGACTCAACAGTTTTTTTCAAAATTATGAAAACTTAACTCCCTTTTATCTTCACATTCAATGTGTCTTACATGATATAGCTACAAATTTCAGGACTAAAACTATCAAAGGTTCTGTGAAAGTGGCTTCATTCACACCTTTGTAAAGTCATTCAAAACACAGGGCAAAAGTGTAACTGTGAGAAGTTGTAAATATATTTCATGGATACAGACTTCTGCTTTCTCTTTTATTTAATTGTGAATTCCATTTTTACTCAAAGATTAAAAAATGTTCAAGTTAGATAAATAAACAGGAAATGCCAGTGACAAACTCTGACATCATTTCATCAGCCCCCACACTTGTATTTAGAATATTGTTCTAGCTGCTAGCATTAAGTAAAGATTTTTTTTTTCAATAAATCCTTCAAACACATAATACAGTTGTTTGCACAGCATAAGCATATACAGCCTAACATGTAATGAACATGTTATTTTACTGTTTGAATGCATAAAATGCAAATAAACAACATATTAACTTGTATTGCTAATAGTAGTTAGCTTGTCAAAAAGCCCAGCAATTATCATATTCAAGCGGTTTTCTGTTATACAAATGGAACATGGTTAAGTTAAACTTTGTTGCTATTTTAAGATTTTTATGACTTGAGAATTGTTTAATTGTTCCTAGCATTTGTTCTCAGTATACTACTTCAACTTAAAAATTAAGTTATATTATTCTCCAAAGCATGCTTCTTTTGAGTAGTTTCTGTTTGAAGCACAGATTATTCTTTGCTTATACAACTATGTTTTTATATTTCTTGGGCTGTGGCTGTTTAGCTTTACACCCAAGATTTTATTTAAGTACCACCAGGTGTGTAACATATCACTTTGTCTTGAGGATTTACTCCCATTGTCTATAAAGATGTACAACCTCGAATTCAGAAACGTTGCATAAAGACATACAGAAGAAATTCTAAAATGCCCCTCTTATTGTCTTCATAATTAAACACATTTCTTATTTAGTTTTATAAAAGTCACAGTGGAAGGGGCAAAGAACCATGTAGCTCTGGAGCCGCAGGTTGCAGACCCCTGCTCTAAGCATGTTCATTATTTACACAAAGTAGAACAGTCCGGCTTTCAGTCGTTTCTGTTTCTGATTCATTCTTCCTTCTTTCACTTTATCATAGCCTCTAATTTTCTCAGCTTCCTTTCTCCTGCTGTCTTGCATCATTTCTTGCATTTTTTCCTCGCCTTTTCATTTCTCTCTCTCCAACTGTCTTGCTCATTGACTTCACCATCCTGCTTGGTTCGCCTGCCCCGCCTCCATTCTTGCTCTTTCAATCATACATGCTGATATGCACACACGTAGGCTGCGATACATGAGCATGTCCTCTTCTTCCTGCTGCTCTCCTCCTACTCATTCACCCCCAATCCCAGTCTCTCGCCTGTCCCGCTCTCGTTTTTATTACCGTCTCTCCATCTCTGCCTCTGTCTCTCTTTGTGTTTATGAGCAAGGCTATATTGAGAGCGTCTGGTTGGTAGACACAGAGGAAAAAGAGGGGGCGAGAGTGCATGATGAGGCAGGAGAAGAGAAAAAGAGACAGATGGAGTGGATGACATGCAAAGAAAGACAGTTCGATAATGTATTAAAACCTGGAATAATATAGCTACTCCTAAAAAGTGTTTATAATAAATAAATAAAAGCACTTACAGTGAAATGAACTGTTTTCTACAAATATTTTCAACTCAAACTATTTTTTTCTGAAAACTGAATTGGAATTAAAAACCAATCAGTCGCAGAATCTCACTAGTCTTCAGGTTATATGGCTACATAACGGCAAGTAGCATTTGCGTATACATATCAAACTGCCATTCATGCACAGCCTGAAAATGCTAACTAAATTGATTGTAAGAATATTAATCCTAGGACATTAAGTTCAGTTCAGGTGGTTTGACACGTCTTTGTATGTTTGCAGTTGTAACATGCTCTTTCCATTTCCTGATGATCATGTATCCTTTTTCCTTTCACGTCACAGCTATGCAACACATTGTGTTGATCAATCACATTAAATCACAATCACATTAAATCACAATAAGTTACATCAAAAGTTGTGTTCGTAATCTAGCAATGTGTGATAACTTGCCAGCACTTATGAATACTACTTTTCACTATAAATAAAAATTTGAGCATTGCTGTAAAATTACCAAAGAAGTTAGACAAACAGGAACAAAAATAAAAGAAAGCAGGAATGGATAAATCTAAGTGTGTTGTTTTTAAATAAGTTTTCACATAAATCTTTCAGCTTTGACCTATCACTGAAACTTGCGCAGTGGGAGATCATTACAGTGATTTTGCAGTTCTATAAATCTCACAAAGCCATCTGACTTTTGCTTGCATCTGAAATAAATTTACAAAGACCTCTAACCGGTTGAAGGAGCACAAGACCCATTGCCCAGAGAAACAAAAAGTCATCTGATGACTCATCTGGTCTTCTTCCTCCTTCCATGAGTTTATATTTGGAAGAAGACAAAAAAAAGCCCCAAGCTCCTTGCATCTAAAAGTTGGAGGCGGACATGTTGTGATGGCAGCAGCTGGAGTGAATCATTAGCAGAGAAATTTGTGGTGTTTGATGACCTCCTTTCCTTCTACTATTGGATCTATTGTAGCATCTACTGTCTTCCTTTGGGGACAATAGGTGCTACAACTGGAGGCTTAATGGTAAAAGCTGCTTCATCCTGCAGTGCAAAAACAACCCTGTTACAAGTTTATATTGCTGAGCTTTCATTAAGATTTTTGAACCCAGATAAAGAGTTGATGAAACTAGCAAGAAGTTAAATCCAAGAGCAAAAGAACAGAAAGTCAAAGACTTAAAGCCTATTAAAGTTTTATGGTTTGCAAGTATTTTTGAACAAAAAAGTGGTGTGTTTCTTTTCATGTTTTTCAGATAAGGTTTTCTCTTGCTTTTTGAGATCAGTTGACAATTATGTGTGGTCTTAAAATTTAAAATATTTATTTGTTGATGCTTCCACAAATTAAATTGTTGTTCCTGGGCTTAAATAAAAAAAACATCTTACTGTAAAATTACAGCAGTGTTGGTGAAGCTGCATCACTTAAAGGACCATGGAGAAACATGCACTAGGTATTAAAAGGCTGAAGGGACTCTAACACAGAATTTTACAACTTTGCAGGGTTACTGTGCTGTCTTGTTTTCATCAAGATCATAAATAAAATTCTGCTTTAAATAATAACTATAAAAGTGTACTTATATATACTGAACATGTGGCAGCACTAGTTTAATGTCTAAACAGCACTGTTTTCTTTTGTGAGTAACACCTATGACGTTCAAATACATAATATTCCCAGAGGACTGGAGTCAGTCTGAAAGTGGCCTTCTTCTTGTTATTTGGTGTTCTTAGGTGCAGCGAGACAGAGGAGTCAGACGTCTTAACACCAGTACAGATGGTGGCAAAATTATAGAACTGACCTTCTGTGGCTTTCTGCATGTACAAAGGATTTGTGAAACTCCTCAGTCTGAGTCACTTAAACTCTCACTCAGAACTCACAAAGCTGTTATTTCAGGATTCTAAAGAAAGACAGATAACTGTCATCTTGTGGTGGTCTTTGTGTCAGAGAGGTGCACATACAAAGTCAATGGAGTTTATAGTTAGCAGATCTAAACATGTTTGAGCTTATTGAAGGAAACATATATATTTTTTTATTCCTAAAACTGTTATAAAATTGCTTTTATTCTCTTTTTTTGGGAACTGGGTGACAGAGAAGTTATACATAAGCACTGTGGGAATACTACAACTGCCTATTAGCTGCTATCTAGAGTTACCATCTGCTTTGAAGGTTCCTTTTAACATTAACATCCTATTTCATTGTTGTGTTTTCCTTTTTGGGTGATGTTTGATCATTGTAGTTCAAATTCTGAAATACTTGGGCTAAACTAAATCTAACTAAATCTGAACACACACACATAGAAGAACTGAAACCCTAATTTCAGTATCTGGCTGAACTTCACAGATTTGAAGTTGGACAAATTAATTAAACGAATCAAACATCACACAAAGACGTCCATCCCCACTTATCCTTGCAGGGTCACGGTAGTTCCTTTTATTTACCTTTTACTCAGGAAAACAAGCAAACAAAAAAACCAACTAAATTTCAGGTTTATTCAATTTACATTTTCATTGGTTCTTGAAAGGGCTATTCCAACATAAATGTAATGTAGGCAGTATAGGAAATGTAGATGCATGGATTTCCATAGTTTAAGAAAGTCTTAAGAGGGACACAGCTTGCAGCAGATTTGCAGCAAACAGCTTTTTTTTGTCAACACACTTTTTATTAAAAATTTTACATTTCATGTTGATCAGTGTACAAGCGATCTACATCAGTTAACAGAGTAAGAACTAATACCATCCCTCTCTATCATCCCCATCACTCACCCTCTAGAATTTGCAGAGCGCACACGTTATATATCTCAATTATGCAACACAATAAAGGAACAGTTTATACAAGGTATACACATACAATAATCAAGGCCTTGGATTAACCAGTTTTTTCATTGGCTGGAAGGGAGGCTATAGTTTTGAAGTGCTGAATAAGGGGGTTCCACAGCTGATAAAACTTTACTATTGATCCCCTGATTGCAAATTTGATCTTTTCTAGCTTTAAGAATGACATTATATCATATAACCAAAATGTAGGGGATGGTGGTGCACTACTCTTCCACAGTAATAGTATTTTTTGTCTTGCAATAAGTAAAGTAAATAAGAGGGCATGCTTTTGTTTTGAGGACAATTTCAGCATAAGCCTGGGTACACTAAATATAGCAACAAGTGGGCACAGCTAAATTTCATGTCCCAATATCTCTGACATAATCTTAAAATAGCATTTCCAGTTATCCTTAAGTCTTGGGCATTCCCAAAGCATATGTGTAAGGCTACAAGGAGTTTGTGAGCATCTGTCACATATATCACTGGTGTTTGGGTATATATTTGGAAGTTTAGTTTTGCTATAATGTGCTCTGTGATCGACTTTAAATTCTATCAGTTGGAATTTATACACTAGATGAACAGGATTTTATTCCTTTAAGTGCAGCAGACCACCAATCTTCACATAGTGGGATACCCAATTCTGACTCCCAGTCTGTTTTGATCTTGACCAAGGCAGGTGGAGAGTCTGGTGCTAATAAGTCATACAGAAAGTATTTGTCAAGGATTGAGTTAAGAACAGTATTAATATTGACACCTAATATCAGATAATAGGAGTCTACTTTTGGTATTGAAGAAACCAATTTCTTGATGAAATCTTCATCGTCGTGATTAGGTTCGTATAAACTTACCAATATGACAGGCTGTTGGCAAAGGCTGCCAAATACAATAACATATCTGCTATTATTGTCAAAGATAGTGTCAGACACCTCGAATAGAACATTTTTCCTAATTAATATAGCTGCCCACTTTGTTTTAGTGTTAAATCGAGAATGAAAAATCAAATTTATCCAAGATTGACTCAGTCACTGTTGGTCCCTAGTACACAGATGCATTTCTTGCAGAAAAATGACATCACCATTTAGTTCTTTAATATGAGAAAGAACTCTCGCTCTCTTTGTAGCTCCATTAACACCCCCTACACTCCAGGAAACAATCCGAATTGCCCTCCCCATGCCATTTGTTCTGTTATAACCTGTCCTTGTCAGGAATTTTTTTTTTATCTGTATAACCATGTATATAAAATATAAAGCAGAGATGGGGAATAAGACATAAATAAATAAAAAAAAAAATAATGTGACTCAGCCCCCAATGCCCTCCCACTTAAATCAACTCCTCCAGTTAGAATGAACAGGGTTTCCACACATGCGGTCTCCTGGAAGGCCGACCTAACAATCCAACTACTCTCATCCACCTTCACCCTCAAAGCACCCAGAAAATTTATGACTTTTGACATAACTCCAGTTATTCACTATAGGAACAAGAAAAAATACCGAAAAAACGAAGCAAAACAAAAGACAAAAATGAAATGAACTCCAGAAAGTTGTGTAACACCAACATAGTATGTGTCCCTGGATCGGGGAACTCTATTAATTGGAGCAGAAGATTTCAATCATCTCATTCATCGATAACTCCTATTGAAATAAACATATCCAATATGTGTCAATGTAAATCGAGGTCCCACCAGCCTATGACGAACACTTAAAATGAATAGACAGGTAAAAATAAAATTACAATGAAAATAAATAAATAAATTACTGAGAAGACACCAGTACACTTTCAGTTTGAAACAAAAAAAGTGTAACAGAAACAAATATTGATAATAAGCCATATCTGTATATCACAGTCATTTGTATTAGATTTTCTGTCTACCCATTAACCATGCCCAAAGTTATAAAAAAAAAAAAAAAAAAAAAAAAAAAAAAAAAAAAAAAAAAAAAAAAGGCTCCTCGTAATCAGTGGCATTTAAACAGCACATATTGGAATACATTCATTCAACATGGAATAAAGTTACCTCAGTCAGCTGGAAAATGCTCATTGAAGAAGCTCTCTGCAGCATCCACACACTCAAATCTGTAGTCCTTTTCCTGGTATGTGAGACAAAGCACAGCAGGATATCGGAGGAAGAACCTGACGCCCTTGTTAAAAAGTTTAGTCTTGACTGGGTTAAAGGCTGCAAGCTTCCTAGCAAGGGCCGAGCTGATATCTGGGAAAATAAAGATCTGGTGGCCTTCATATAACAACTGCTGTCGTTTTTTTCCTCGCAATGACCAAAACTTGCTCCCTTTGCTGAAAGCGTAAGAAGCGGACAATAACTGGCCTCAGTTTCTGATTCCTGGCGGGTTGGCCTGTAAGGCTCTGTGCAGTCTGTCCAGCTCTGGCGGGTGGGTGAATGCCTCATCTTGCAGCAGGTCCACAAAGAATCACGACATAAAAGCTGTGACCGCCTGGCCTTCTCTTCCTTCTGGTAAGCCAATGACTCGTAGATTATTCCTACGGGATCTGTTTTCCAGGTCCTCCACCTTTTCCAGAAGCTCCTCTTTCACTTTTTCCAGAATGCCTACCTGCTTCTCGATGCGATCAAGCCTATCGCTATGATCCGATAAGCATGTTTCCATCTCCATTATCCATGACTCATATGCGTCAAGCTTATTACAGACCACCTCTAAGGTCGATTTGATAGGTGCAAGCGATGCATTAATTTCAGCTAAAGTGGAAACTCTGTTCTTCTCCAGTTCAATCTTTAGCACAGACATAGGTAGCGCTATGTCGTCCTCCAACGTTTCCTCGCTAGCACTGGATGAGTTCTGTGGGACTTTCCCTTTTTGTGACGATGTTTTTTGCTTGCCTGACATAACTAAGGTTTTATCTTCTTTCAGTGTTGCTTGTGGATCTTATGTCAAGTAGATTTACCAATCTTTGTAGCTGTGTTTTTTAAATGATGTACAAAATCATGCTCAGGGTGCTCTTCACACATCTGGTCTAGTTCGTTGCCATACCGGAGCAGCAAACAGCTTTTGCCACTGCTTTTCCTGTTAATGTTTATCCCCTGGATAACAGGGTGAATTCTTTACAGCCATAAGAATGTAAAGAGACTGTTGTGTTTTAGTTTTGAATGGCTAGCAATGTCTCTGAAACTGTACTGAATGAAGCCTGATATACTCCTGTCTTGATAAGAAAATGGTGAGGTGTTTCAAAATCTATTGCATAACCTGATTTAAAACTTAAAGCAGGAATGAAAGTAAGGAAGACCGTTGTCACAAATGCTTACCAATGACACTGAGTGCAGGTTGTGCAGAGATATTGAGACCAGATTGTCCCACTGACTGCTCCCCTGCCAACAGTTGTTTGATCGTCAACCGCTGAAGGAAGATAAACCACACTTATATCTTCTGGACAAGAGAAAGACAATTTTGTTTCTACTATTGTAAAATGTTCTGTTTATTGTGTGCCTGTAACTGAATTATGAATATTCTGAAAATGTAAAAGGCTAGCTGTTGAAGTAATTGTTCCATATTTGTGTATTATGTGCCCACCTTTAAGTGAATGTACTACAAGGCTGGCATAAATAGCTGACCAGTAAAGTAAAACTGCTGGATAAAAAGAGCCCTCACGGCGATTTCCTGGAGAGCAAAACTTAGCCTACTGTATGTCACTGTTTCTTTTTTAGTAGTTCCTAATTCAGACTGGTGTAAGTCCAAATTTCCATTCATGATCATGTTTGTGTAATAATCACTTTTTATCTGGATTGGCAATGCTGGGGCTTGAGATTAAACAGTGGGGCAAATAAATGAGCTCTGTAATTAGGCAAACAGTGGTACAAAAACACTGAAGCTCTACTGCTCTCTGCAAAACTCTGTGAAAATGATCAGCATTTACAAATGTTGTCTTGAAAGAACATTGTTTTGTTGCTTTGTAACATATAACTTAAAATTGAGAGTTACTTAGACAGCACATTAGACTGAACATTTGAGATGCAGCTGTGTAAAATACATGCATAAAGTGAAACAGGTAATGTATTGGTGCTATCCTACAAACAAGATCAGTTTGACTGCAGTGTGGAGGGTAGAACTGAAGAGTTGATCTGACCACTTTATCTCTAAGACTTTTCAATTTTCCTCAGAGTGTCTGCTATTAAGTTTAGTAATGATAGCCTCGGTCAATTCATGCACATTTTTTTTCTAAGATTTTTGGAGAATGTAGAGCTCCAATAGTAGCTCAGCCCTGGTGACTATTTGTATCCATCACATACAGAGAATGCTTCTTGAAAAATGGAATGACTCATTAGTAAGCAGTATGTAAATCATTTTTAATTTACATATGAACAACTGAAAATCCAGGTAGAATTCCTTTCCTATTCATAACTACCTTTAAAATAATTACATTTTACCAATACTGCTCAAATGAATTTGAGAAAGAATATGACTTTTGCAACACAAAATGGACCTTCTGTCTCTTGTTGTGTTTGTCTTGGTTTTTGTATTCCTCTTGTGTATTATTATGACTTCTTACTTGTGAGGATTTTTTGGGATGAAGATATCTAAAAACATTTACCTTATTGATAAATACTTTATGTAATAATAACTATTATCTACTGCCAGGTAAAGATAAAGATTACATCACAGTGGAGACTTTATAAACATAGAACCTCAGCTGTAGCCCTTCATGCCATTTTTAGGGCATACTCATATGAATCTCAATCAAAAGTTGTGTGGGGATGAACTAAATGGAGCATAGCACATTACAGTAACACTAGTTATTAACAATTATGACGTCCAAAGCAAGATGCTTACTTTGTGAAAAAGAAGAATAGCGCTTTCTTTATGTTTAATCCACACACACATGTTTGGAACCTGAAAGAGAATAAGTTAGGATCAACAAGTAATTTCAAAAAAGAAAGGAAGCTGACTAACATTAGCCTGGCACTTCAGCAAATATCTTTCTATCCAAAGATCCTCAGCAAAGTGAGATTTGCATCATCTGAAGACTTTTTATATTCATATGTGTCCACTCAGATAATCTTTTAAAAATAAAAATAAAAAAATACAGCTACATGCGTTTTAGGTGAAGTGCTCTTTGATAATTATAGCAGCTTTCAGAAACCCAGCTAACCTTGAGTTGGAGCAAAGAAGACTGCCCTGACTCTCTGGGGAGACAAAATATAGCTCCTTGTCAATAATACAAAACATAAAATTAAAGAAAAACCTTGAGAATAAACTTAAAGAAAAGTCATAGACTTTAGGTTTATTAGGCAGCTCACTTAAAGCTGCAGTATGTAACATTTATGAAAATGTTTTTTTTTTTTTACATATTTATGAAAATTATCATTATGTCATGAAAGTATAGTATAAGACTGTTAGTCTGTGAAAAAAATCAAGCTCCTGTGCCTTCTCCCAGTGCTTCCAGCACTAACTGCAGAAATACACCACTTGGTTGGAAACAACCAATCAGAGGCAGGAGGAGGGTCTTAGCACTGTCAATCATCTTCATGTATACTCAGCTCACACACTCCCCTTTGCTCTCTGCTACGCTACAGCTGGATCATAACAACATAGCCTGCCACGAATGCTAAGGATAAAGTGAGTTAGCATGGCCACCGATGACAGGGGATAAACAGTTTTCCTGGACAGTGTCAGTGCCTCAGAATGACAAGTCCTTGTTTCAGTGTGTATGGATAAGACAGTCAAATTGATTTGTTATGTTGTCAATATAGCAGTGTACTCTGAAGGGATGCTCTGTTGTAAACTATGGCTAAAGTTTTGATGACAAGTATTGTAAAGTGTAATTGCAGAAGATCAATGGCAAGAGATTGGACAAGATTCACATTTACAATTTTACTGTAATTTGACAGATGGGATCATTTTGATACAGAAAGGAAAATACAGCAACGGAGAAAAAAAAAGTAGAAATGGAAACATAAGATAATCTCTTTAAGGAAAACTGTACATGCAGTGCTGTAGGAATTACAGTGCAGTCTTCCTATATCTCCTCATGTTCCTGTCTGTTGGGCCACAAACTCTCATCCACATCACAACGAATGTCCTTCCTGGCGATGCAGCATGGAAAGAATCTTTTAGGAATGAGGAGTATGGTGGGAGAAACTCCATCAGCATCCTGCTGAGGGCTGCAAGCCATTGCCTGATGATGTTAGAGTGATGGAAACTGGCATATGTCCTCATCCTCTTCTGCCTCTTCCTCTGTTTTCGCTCCCACCTCCTCTGCCACAGCCTCATTCCTTTTCCTCATCCTCTTCCTCTCTTTGGCTGTTGACCCTGTCACAATATTTGTCCTTCCATTGTCATAAATGTGTTATTGTGTTGTGTTCCAGCTATGTAATTTCCCCCTGGGGGACTAATAAAGGTATTCTTCTTCTTCACTATATTCGTTCCAGTTGATTGTTCATAGCACTTTGAGCTATTTCAGAAAACTGGTTGATCATTGGTTGATCTAATGCGTCACACATTTACCTATGCGGGAGAAACTCAATATTCACCTGGGGGCAATTTATCAGTTTAGATCAGATTCAGAAAAAACGGCTAATGGAATTGTATAGAAATATATTTGACATATTATGAAAATCTGTTCAAGAATTTTCCATGTAAAGACTAATACAATGAACTTATGCATAAATGTTGTGAAGATAAAGACTATTCAACAGAGACCCATATAATTAATTTTGATCAACATGACAAAAGCAATTGCTCATGTAGGAAAAAGCAGAGAATTACACATGATCTCTTGCATGATGTACAAAAACATTTGCAACTTGCTCAAAGGAATCAGAAATTGCTTTTTTGATGTCCACAAGACACAATGATTTGAAGATTGAACAAGTAGTTTTGAGAATTTCAGTTCTGTTTTGAGAAATGCATCAAAGTGACTGAGAAAAACTGTAAATCCAACAAATAAAGCTTCAGTTATCACTTTTTAAACTTTTGCTAGAGCTATTAGCAAAAAAAGAGGCAGATATATGACAGGTATATTTTAAAGAGAGAAAAAGTTTAATGATCTAACTTCAACAGACCTCCCTCCGTAGAGTGTCAGCCAAACTTTTCAAGACACCCCCCACTCCTCTTGGTCTGTCCCATCATGGGAGGTTTTGATTCACAGGACTGACAACCTTATTATGCGGCACACTTATTATTGATATTACGCCGCAGAGGCGCGGTTGCCATGGTCACCGAGCGAGAGACATTTAATTTTCTCTCCTCCATCATCATTATCTATGGGGCCATCTGTTGTGGAAAATGAATTCAGCCTCATTTGCATGACTGATAAGCACATTCTTTATCTGTCCCACAGAAGGTCATATGCCATGGATTTGGGGACTTGAGAGAGAAAGAGAGTGAGAGGGTGAAATGATGCGTGGTCTTACCTCTGTGAATGAGGCAAATGGGGTGGATGTGTGTGTTTGAGTGTTTATCAGAGCTCAGATGTGTGCATGTGTCTGCATAATCTGCAGACATGTAATGTTTATGTATGCCCTCTTGCCATGCCTTTGTTCTCGTGTTGATGATTTCAAATTTACATAAGCATGTGGCTGTGTGTGTGTTTGCAACTACCATTATGATTGTATGTGTGACTGCATATTTTCACACCAGAAAATGTATGTGTGTTCTAGTGGGTGCAGATGTCTATTGTGGAAATAGTTTCAGACCTCAAAATAAGGTCGATTTTGAAGGTAAATGTGTTTGTGCAGCTGGGATTCAGGTGCTTGAGTGTATTTTCTGATATTCCTGAGGCTTGTTGTTTAATCTTATTTCCCTTCACATGTCCAAGTGTCCTTGGGCAAGGCACTTACCCCAAAAGTACTTGGTATGGAAGCTGAGGTAGCCACCTTGGATGGCAAGGTCTTGCCATTTTGAGAAACACATTTTGTTTAGTTTTCTGAATAATATTCCAAGGCTTAAGAGTATTTCTAAACCCAACCATGAGTTTTTAAGGCCTCCCAGTGACAAAAAAAGATGGACAAATGAAAGAGTTTTATTTTCCAGAAACCTGTCATCTGTACCAAACTAATTAAAAAGGATACATAAATTAAACTAATCTTTTTAAACTAATAGTTTTAGATTTTTAAAGAAATATTTTTTTCTTCTTGAAACATTTGGAGAATACAAACAGATGCACAAGGATGCACTTAGTGGACTACATTTCTGCCTTCAGTGATGTTATCCATCACAAACTGGTCAACAAACTAATCAAATTCGGATTGCCCACTACCCTTTGTGCATAGATCATAGACTTTATTACTTATAAACCACGAAATGTAAGGACAGGACACTATAAATCATCAACCATATACCTGAACACAGGTATATCACAAGGCTGTGTGCTAAATCCAGTTTCTTCACACATGGCTGTACCCCATACACCCCTTAAATACCATTATCAAATTTGGCTATGATGTTGGTAAACAGACATCATCACCTATAACTGTGAACACAGATTTGTTGCAGGGCTGTGTGCTAAGTCCTGCCCTCTTCACCCACTTCACACATGAGTGTACCTTCATATCACCCTTTAACAGAATAATAAAATTTGTTTATGACATCACCTGTCCTGGGATTCAGCTCAGAGAACAATGAGTCCTTCTTGAGCAGGGATCTCAAACTGTAGTCCTCAGGGGCTGGTGTCCTGCAGTTTTTAGATGCCATAATTACCTCTTCGACATCTAATCAGGTTGTACAGAGTCCTGGTAAAAACATGTTTGACTTAGCTGTGTTCAAAAAGATACCCATCAAAAAGCTGTAGGACACACTCCAACAAGGACTAATTTGAGACTTCTGTACTATTGGCAGGAAGTCCAACATCTGAGGGAATGGTGGCTAGACAACTAATTGATTGTAAACACCACTACAACTGAAGGGGTTTGGACTTCAAGATAATTAGAATAAACACAAAGAGCCTGCTGACAATAAAGGTGAAACATGTAAAAAAAAAAAAAAAAAAAAAAAAAAAGGACAAAGATGTTGGGTGTTTGCATCACTGAGGATTTCAGGTTGTAAGTGAACATCACCACCTTGGTGAATAGAGATAAATAAAGACTCTTCTGAAAACAAGGGTAAAACAAGGTGGACTTCCAACTGTGGTGATCAAGAGCGATTCTCAGAGCACCATAGAGAGTATTATCTGATACCTCTGAAACGTGTGGTATGGAAGCTCCACAGAGTAAAGCAGGAGGGACTTGGAGACAAACAGCATAGTCGGTTAACACTGTGACCCACTGACACTATATACATCAACAGGCTGTAATGGAAGGTAGCTTAGTTTTCAGAGCTGTATTGTTGTTGTGTTGAAAACCATATGGCACTCTGTTGAATTACTACATAGCTTTATCTGGTAATTACATTGTGTACACTATAGAGTTAAATGCATACAAAAGCCAAGGCAGTACCATTATTTACAGAATGAAGCACATCACCCTACACCATGAAAATACAAAGCACCCAACAGTGTTCTGGGCATGTAATCTCAGGATATGTATTTGCATATTATGCTGTGCTCTGTCAGATAGTCGGAAAAAATTTCACTATGGTTAACTGCAATACAATGACAATGAAGACTCGATCTTAGCTAACCTTACTTTGGTTTATGTACTAAATTTGAGTCTTTGCTACATTCAACATGCTGGGGCAAAGAAGTAAAGGTTCTTCTGTGAGATTTTGTTGAAATTAATACACCACCATTGCACCCTTTTGATGAGCTTTCCAACCCTTGAGCCACAGAAACACTTTTTTTTACTGATAAACATGAAGAAAACACACAGTTTTTGCTACGATTTGGATCGTGGAAAACATATTTGTTGAATACTTCTGTGCCTTCACTTCCAGACAACACAGTGGTTCAATGGAAAGCTCAAAACAAATCAGGCCCTTTTAATGCACCTGTGTGGGTTTTTTTTTCTCCCCCACAGTCTCAAACTTCTAAATTAGATGTGAGAGTACATGGCTGACTGAATGTTTGTTAGTCCTGTGAGGGACCAGAAATGTGTCCAGGGTGCTGTCCGCCTCTCGCACAGTGTCAGCAGGAACAGGCTGTAACCCCCTGACCCTCTTCAGGGTAAGTGGGTGTAGCTAATGGATAGATGGACGCTCACCTGCTGGATGCCCTGCAATTTCAAAAGCCCTCGCTACACTAGTGGAGATAAATGTTAGAAACTTTTTGCTTCCTTTTATTTGACATGGGCAGTTTAAACAACACAACAAAAAACAAAAAACAATGATGGACTTCTAGCTATGAATAGTTTGCAGATATGTCAACCTGGTCAAGTTTTAAAGGGTAAAAAATCTCAATAACAACAAACACAAAAAAAGTTTAGTTGGTTCTTTGAAAGTAATTTTTACATGTCAGGGGTTGGGGTTGCACATTGGTGGATTTGTTACCACTATTGCCTTGCAGCAAGAATGTCCTGGGTTAAAATCCTGGCCTGGGTTTTTTCTGCATGGAGTTTGCATGTTCTCGTTATGCATGCGTGGGTCCTCTCAGGGTGCTCTGGCTTTTCCTACAGGCCAAAAGCATGAGTGCTAGGTTATTGGTCTCTCCAAATTGCACTTAGGTGTAAGGGTACAGGGTAAGGGTAAGTGTGTGTCTCTGTGTTGCCCAGTGATGGACTGGTTACTTGTCCAGGGTATACTCAACCTTTCGCCCAATTCATTTGTATATTATGTGCAAGCAGGACTAGATTATAAGTAAGACTGGAACACAGTCAGACACAGAGTGTTCTGAAAACTGGAATCACTTGGAGTATTAAAGACAGCCAGGTTTCTTATGAATGTGTGACAAAATGCAACATAGATGTTGAGTGTTATTATTTTTTTGTAGGACACAAGTGAAATTCCCAAGTAGAACTGAAATGTGTCAAAAAGCACTTTAAAGAATGTGAATATATAAAGAAATCTGATAAATATGTTAATCTGTGTTGTCCATCAATGACTTGACTGAAACTGGGTTACATTTGGTATAAAAGTCCAACATCTCTGCTTAGTTTTAGATTTTTAATAAATGTTTGCATTTGGCTGAAACTTCACCAAATAGATGCTCCTAACATGCTTTCTACAACTCCTTTAATCACATCAGCTACTATCGCATATTAAGATTTGTGACTGTAGCTCAGAGTTTTCAGTGAAACAGCTGTTATTCTGAAGTTTTGGCAAAAGGACTTCAGCAATTTTTCACATATTTACACAAAAATGCCTAACTTCTATTGAAATATATCTCTTCAGCTTTATTCTTTATGATATCCCAGTGGCACCTTGTGCACAGCCATTTGCTAAAGGGAAATTAGTTTGGAAAAATATCTCAGTATATTTAAGTGTTGTCCACTTTCCAATTTACAAAACAACAAAGTCACAGTTTTCTCTTTTCAGTTCTGACTTGAGTTGTATATCTTATATATCCATAGATTAACAATATGTATGTAACAGTTTTGAACTAAAGGTGATCTAAGGTGATCTAAAACCGAGTAAAGATATTCATGAATAATATAGAACTTAAAGCAAAATTACATCTTTTACTCACTAGGTTACCTGAATTATTGATCAAAGATCATATTTTCTTAACTGTAAAAAACCTGAGAAGTAATGTTAATGGAAATTTATATTTAATTGTCTTTTCTCTGAATAATGAACTATTTATCTAATTATTTCACAGAGGGTTGTTTTTATTCATATAACAGGTTAAGATGTTTAATTATTTTGACCAAGAAAAACAAAGCGAGAACCTCTACATTAGAGATCTGGGCAATGTTGCCAGCAAATGATTCAAGCTGAAAATGTCACTTCAAGAAATGTTAATCATTGGTCAACACATTGCAGGCGAACATCGTGATTAAACTGAAGTGACACAGGAAACACCTATCTTAGCACTGTAATCAGCTCCTGATCATTAGGAAGCAAATTTTGTTAATTTGTTTATTTTTCTTGAGATAAAAAGATAGAACCTTCTTGTTTTTTTCGAAATTACTTAACACTCTACCTTAGATCTCAAAATAATCTAATAAAACATTGATAGCAGAAGTTGCAGCCATTCTTTGCTTCTTTAAAAATGTAACTTTCTTCCAATAAAAAGAATTGAAGAAACTGCTTTAAATGTTCCAGTATTAGATACTTGCAACCACAGAGAAGAGTATAAGTGTAAATTTCATTTTGTGAGTGCAAATGTAGCCCTGCACAGTCTGTATGCATGTGTTGGTGTGTTTATCCCCTGAAGCCTCCGTCGTGAGCTGCTGCTGCTGCTGTGTGCAGATGTGCTTGTGTACAGGTACAGAGACTCCCTATGGATTTCTTTGCTCTCTGGTCTTTCATGTCTGGCACATTTGTCTTCCCATTGCAAAGACCCAAGCGTCTCTCTCTCTCTCTCTCTCTCTCTCTCTCTCTCTCTCTCTCTCTCTCTCTCTCTCTCTCTCTCTCTCTCTCTCTCTCTCTCTTTCTCTCTCTCTCTCTCTCTCTCTATCAGACACACACGCATACTGTACATAAGTAGGCTGAAGCTTGTTGTTCCTTCATTTTCGTACTCCCAATACACCAGTGATACAACCTCTTCTCCCCCTTATACACGTCTCTCCCTCTTCTCCCCTCTCGCCCCACCTGCTTTCCTCCCTCAGTCCCACTGAACAACAGGCCCTCACCTTCTCAATGCTATCATCTCAAGTCCCAACACACAACAGGAGTCTTCCTCCTCCACTCTTTTAGCTCCCTAGAGCTCGCTTGCTTCCACTCTGCAGCATCAACACCTCTAAGCTCAACAACAAGCGCTGCTCCTCCCATCCTCACTGCAGCTTTAACGTTTGCTTCATTTCCTTCCTTTTGTGCTTTGCCCTCAGTCAAAACTGAAAATGTTTAGATATACAGTTTAGTTGGTAACCATATATAGGTCATTCATAGGTTGTTCAAACAACTGCCAATGACTTGTAAAAAGTTATTCATAATTTAAAAATGACCTAAAAATAGTAAAAGCACTTTAATTCTCTGCAAAGATTTTAACTTAAAAGTTTTTATTCCAATCTAAACCATAACATTATGTGATTTTATTTTTTCCCAATATTTCTGTTGGTGGAAACATTTCTTTAATGGTGACATTCAGCTTTTTCTAGAAATAGGAAGCATTTATTCTGTGCGTTGTATTTTCAGGATGAATTTCGAAACTCATCTGTTTGCAAGTCTGTTTGACCAAAATGCATTTCCATAGTAACTGCAGTGGAAAATATAGTATTATCTTATAAATCCTCCAGAAGTCTCCAAATAACTGAGAGTACAGGAAAGGTTAAAATATTCACAAAGTTCCATAAAAGTACCATATATATATATATATATATATATATTTTTTTTTTTTTTTCTAATCACAGCTTTGTTAACTCTATAATTAATTTTGCATCTGAAGCTGAAAAAAAACTACTGTTACATTTTTAACAGAAAGCTCTTCTCTGCTTTATTATTCATACCTTTGGTTCTACATAGACTCTTATTTCCGGCAAGTATCATCCAAATGTATACAGACTCACCAAAATAGTCCCTGTTTGTTATGTTGTGCCCATTCCTCCCAATTGTTTATTTAAGATAGTGGGGTAAATTAATTGTGTTTGATTGGCATTAACATAGCCAAATAAAAATTTGAATTTGGTAATATTGAACGCCCTGAGGGTGTCTGTGTCCCAACCCACAGGAGTACTTATCATGCCTTCTTCAGCTGCCTGGCAGCGTTCCTGGAGAGAGCAGAGCTTGTTGGTTCTGTAAAACATTGCTGGGTGGCATTTGATTTGTTTACTGTTATGAGGAACATCAAAACAATATGCTTCATATTCTTGGTATGAGGAGCATATGCCCATGTTTTTGGAAGCAAACCTGAATATTTATGTAGCTTCATTTGAAAATGTTATTGCTTATCTGAACCGAGTGAAGAGTCCCAAATATGCACCTCTGTCTGGAGGGCTTCTGTATTTTCAGCAGTACCCATCTCACCAAGAGAAAATGAATGAATTAGCACCTCTTGTCCGGTAAGAAATGAACCTAATTTATAATCTAATTATGACGATGTCTCAGGGATCAAATTAGCATTCTCTGTGTTTGCAAATCTGAGTAAATATGGAAATCATTGCATCGCTATTTCCATTTTCATTCACATGAGAGTGCACATGAATGTCACCCTCTTTATGATTTGAGCATGATTATATTGTAAACAGCGTCCCCTGCTTTGTGAATAGGGCTCATCGCTGAACACATGGCTGCAGATAGCCTGTTTCAATACTCATTTATCTTCCCTACTCTTCAATTCTGGTGCTCAGCCAGCCTCAAAGTTAAGATGGTGGTGAGGGAGGGTGTTAATTAACAGCAAGCCAGCAATCAACCAGAGACTTTCTTTAGGTTTACATCTTGTATCTCTCTCAGCAGCCTGAATGAGACCAAATATGTCACAGTCAGTGAGTTTTATAGGACTGGTTGGTTGAGTGGTATTTTAGCCCTTTTATTCTCTCATTTTACATTTTAGTTTTATTCCCTGGGTAAGTTAATGTTTTTTTTGTGCACTCCCATTACATGAGTTTTGCCTCTGGTTGCCCAAATGCCTGATTTTTATTGACATCAGTTGCCTCTAAAAGAAATGAAGCAGCAAGCCAAAATTTTTTGTTTGTTGTTCCTGAAAAGCATGTCAGGTTGACAGTTACGTGAACTTCCACTCCAGTCTCAAGTTATTTCAGCCTCCAATAGGGTTTCTTTCATGATTGTTCTGTATTTAACTTTGTCCATCTTCCCATCAACTCTGATCAGCCTCCCTGCCCATGCTGCAGAAAAGCGTCTCTACAGCCTGATACTGCCAAAACCATGTTTCACCATTAGGAAGCAAGATAATGTTCAAAATTAGGTTTTTTCCACACATAATAATTTGTATCCAGGTATTTACAACCTATCAACAAATGACAGTTCACCTAAAATGACAGGCCAGGCAAGTGCAGCCATAAATTCTGATGAATCCAATCCATTAAGTAGATTACAGGTATGTCTTGAGAACATAAAACCTGGATGACACTAAACTTTCTTTGTTTAAATTCTGACAAAACAGAAGTTGTCATTTTGGGACCTGAGTCTCTATAAAAGAAACTGCTCAGTCAATCACTTGATCTGGATGCATCAGCGATCTGATTGTTCCACGTGTTCCTAATAGATCACTTCGCACTCATACTGCAGGTTTACTGGTGGTTCCTAGAATTTCTGAAAGTAGAATGGGAGGTAGATTCTTTAGTTATCAGTCTCCACTCCTGTGGAACCAGCTCTCAGTTTTAGTCCCTGAGGCAGACACCCTGTCTACTTTTAAGACTATGCTTAAAACTTTCCTTCTTGATAAAGCTTATAGTTAGACTGGCTTAGGTTATCCTGAGCTATCTCTTCAGTTATGCTGCTATAGACCTAGGCTGTAGGTCTATAGCTGCATAACTGACCTATAGCAGTTATACTGACTACTTTTTCTCACTTTTCTCACTTTCTTCTTTTACTACTCTCCAGATTGCATTATTTGATGTTATTTCAACTCTATGTTTTCTATGTTTTCTCTTAGTCATCTTTCTCTCCATAGAAGCTATATCAGGTCTGGCATTCTGTTTTGCTGTGATACCTTCCTGGAGGGGGGCATTGGCAGAGATCATGCTTCCATCAACTCATTGTTCTCCCTCTTCTGCTACTAATTTTTTACTTTCTTGAACGTAGAAAATAATCCGACATCAGCTCTTCTGGGTTTTTTTTGTGCATTCTGCTCTGTCTTCTGAAACCCCCAGTCAATTGCAGCATATGGTCGCTTGTACTGAGCCAGGTTCTGCTGGAGGTTTCTTCCTGTTAAAGGGGAGTTTTTGCTCTCCACTGTCACTACACGCATGCTCAGTATGAGGGATTGCTGTAAAGTCAAAAACACAATGCAAGCAATTTCCCACTGTCGCTACGTGCTCGTCCAGGAGGAGTGAATGTTGCAAGTCAATGACTTGATGCAATCTGTAGTATGAAAGGTTTCTAACTAAGGAAATCTTAGTTAGAAACCTTTCATACTACTTATAATAATGAACTGAGCTTACTGTGCTGTTTGATAACTATGATCTATTGGAATGTTTGAGTGACTGAATTTAAATGATTTTTTTTTTTTTTTTTTTTTTTTTTTTGTAAAGTGGCTCAAGATGACATTTGTTGTGAATCGGTGCTATATAAATGACCGTTAGCAAAAAGTAGTATACTGGAAGCTCATTTTAATAAGTATGCTTGAGTATAAGTGTAACAAGTATTCTAGGGACCATGTACTTGTAGAGTACTAAAAAGTATACTAATTCAATACTGCTTCGGACTAAATTGGGACATTTTTAAGTTTATAAAAACTATACTTGAAGTTCACTTGAATTAAATTGAACTGAATTGAATTGAATTGTGTATGATCAGCTAGCATTTATGAATTTATGACCTGTGAGTGATCATCTTACCAGACCTTGGTGTGGCGGACCAGAAACACTTCTTCCATTCCTGGCTGCGATTCCTTCCTTTTCTCCGCAGGCTCGGACTGTACCTGTGCGGCGTAAACCCATCGACATCGTGGGAGGCCAGGCTTGTTTATCTGACTGTGGCCTGTCGGTTCGAATTTGGAGTAGCTGCCTGTCCCTTTGAGTTTTGGCATGGAGGGACCCTGTAAGCACCTGGCTGGTGCCCATCATCAGTCTTGATGGAGCAACTTGAGACCGCCGTCCCTACTTATCGCGCCTGCGGCATCGTAGAGTCAATCTTCTGAACCTGCAGCTGCTGAGCCGGGCTCCACAAGTAGCTGAGGTCTTAGATCAGCAAGATCAGCTTGGTCAATGCGAGATCTTTTGCGAACAAAACACGTGTCCTAAAGGACTGCTTCTTGTCGTATGGACTGGATTTTATATTCTTGACTGAGACGTGCCTGAAGGATGATGACTCCAGTCTTTTTGCAGAGTTTTTAACCACACGATTGCTGCTTCTTGAACTGCCCTGGAACATCAGGCCGGAGGATTGATGGCTGTTTACAAAAAAGACTTCAACTGCAAACAGGTACGACCGCTCACCTTCAATAGCTTTGAGCTGTGTATGTTTGAGTTAGGGTGCATCCAAAAGGTGCTGAATGTGCTTGTTTACCACCCTTCCAAATATATTAAGGACTTCAGCAATGACTTTTCTGAACTTTTAGCTGAATGGATCCCTAAATACGATCGCATCCTAATTGTCGGTTTCATGTGTGTTGTCATCTTGTGAAGGACTTTTAGATCTTCTTGACTCTTTTGATTTTATGAAGTTTGTTTCTAGTCCAACACAGGAGAGATGACATAAGCTACTCTTGATCTTAATTTTACCATACTCTGCCTCTTTTTAACGTTGAAAACCTAAATGTGGTGTCTTCTGGCAGTGTTGTTTCAGGCAACTCTGCAGACCTAGTTCTTCACTCTTCACAAGTGCCAGATGGCGTCAATTTTCAGAAAACTGTAAGAGACCAAAAGCAAATATTTTTCCGACCTTATTTCTGTGCTAGGATCCCCCCTCAATCCAGTGCAGGTGGTGGGAGACACAAGGACTCTAGCTAAATTAACATCACTGATGGACAAAGTACCCCATGCATGAAGCTGTTTCTGAAATGGAGAGCTCCTTCAATGACAGACTGCTGCATCCTAAATGCTCAAAGGAGCATTATCGTAGATCCTTCCTTCCAGCAGCTGTTAGGCTTTATAACCATCACTGCTTCTAACAGAATCACTAAGTGTTTACATCCCTGTTGGCATTTGCACAATCATCTACTCTGTTCTTACTCATTTTTAAATAACATTTCTGATGTTATTGCACATCTGTTTTTCTGCACTGATATACTGTATTGTAAATAGTCTGTATGTCTTTTTCAGTGTTCATTACACATGTACATTATGTACATTCTTGGAAAAAGTGATACGACTCACCCTAGGATGATGAGTCTGATATGCCTATTTCTAATAACTGCACAGTATTTTCTGCTTAAGTCTTGTACAGTATATTATTATTATTGTTATTGTTGATCTTGCTTTTTAAAAATTGATTTTTACACTATAGGAACTTTTTGTATTAAACTTTATATCTCTTGCTGCTGTTATACCTGAATTTTCCCTTTGTGGTACAATAAAGGCGGTTTCTATTCTATTCTATTCCATTCTATTCTACTTTTCAGCTTTTTATTAAAAAAACAACTATTAAAATCATGTATCATTTTGCTTCCATATATTATAAGGATTTTGTGTGGCTCCATCAAAAAAAATACGTGTTAAGTTATATGTTTGTGATTTTTACATGGCAAAATATAAAAAGTTTTAAGGAATACTTTTGCACGCATTTTACTGCCTATGCCTATAGCCAGCTCTGCCTCAGATCATTGCTTCAGTATCTTCTTCTGTTTGATTTGTGCCTTGTTTACACTCCTAGATTTATTTGTTGTGTTTGAAGTTGTGTTCAATGCAAGTTCTTATGTTATGATAAAGCAACTTTCGCTTATTTTGGGCTGCTTCCGAAGAGTTCTCTACTCAGGTATTCTGCTTCACACTCTTCACCTTGTGTGAAAATATTATGCACTTAAGCACAGGTGAAAGTGATTTCTCCTTTCCTACACCACACATTTGTGTACACCCCTTTTAAAATGATATACCAAAGATGTTCCACATGGCTCTGTATCATCTCCAACCTTCCTCTGTTCTCCCTCACTCTCTCTCCCCTCCATCTCTTCCCCGTGGGAAGATCTGACTCTGAGAGCAGACAGTCTGCAGCCCTGAATAAATGTATAAGAGGGAGAAGGGGAAGGGAGGGTGCATTAGCAGGCAGAGTGAGCGCAGGGGCGGGAGAGTGTTGGAGGATACATACATGCCGAGTATACAGAGGAGAGCCAGATACACATTAGATAGAGAGGAGGGAAGCAGTTCAGCTTGTATAGGACCAAGAACTGAGCGATTCAGCTTCCTTCAGCTGTTTCTCCCTCTCTGCACAAACACATGCTCATACACACTCCCAGTTTCTCCCCCTGACACACACACACAGGAACAATTGCTTTAGGGTATACCAGTCGGCTCTGGCAGTCCTCTCCTTTGTTGTTTTTGCTATTGGTTGGTCTCCGCGGCAGCACGGCGTGCGCCTCTATCACCGGGTGGGTGAATGTGTGTGTGGAGTCTGGAAGGCAGTGTGTGAAGGATGCCACTGGCTGTACCCGGGTAAGTCTGCTCCTTCCTTCCTCTCTCTGTCTTTTTCTCTTTTCTTTTTGTTCTTTCTGATCTGCAGCCTCCCCATCTCGCCTGGGATTTTCGCCTCTCTCCTCCTGCCATGCTCATCCTCTATGCACAGCTCTTCTCTCTCTCCCTCCCTCCATCTCTGTCTCTTCATGCGAGCTCCCTCTTTCTCTCAGTCTCCTCCGGACTGTGCTCCCTCTCCAGGCTGCGCCTCATTGGTGTGTCCTGATTCCCGTTTTTTTTTTTTTCTTCCTTTTCCTCCCCATTAGGCTCCAGGCCCATTGGTCGTCTGCCTCCCAACCATTATCTCCACTCCTCCGCCCCTCTGTCATCCTTTCTGCCTCCGCTCACTCTCTCTCTCTCTCTCTCTCTTTCTCTCTCCTTCCCACAGTCATCTCTCAAGTCGTGAAAAATGATTTGCATGCAAGAGGAGAGCAGAACTTTGCAGTGAGCTCAGTGAGGGAATTCGTTGGGAGTGAAATAAAGGGAAATAATAGCAGAGGAGGAGGAAAAGTTTAAAGACACTACTGCAGTTGGTAGGTACCTTGTGCTTTGCATATGGCATTTTGCATCTTTTCCGTTGTTGTTGGCTGATACTGGATTCTTCTTTCCACACTTTGTCTTTCCATGTGGTGTCTGTTAGTCTTGGATTGCTGTATGTGGTTTATTGTAATTCCTGGGAACATTCTGCTCCTGACATTTTAGAATTGATTTGTGTCCAAACAGCACAAAATGTCTTCTTTATTCTCATGCAGTCATATTCTAATAATATTAGTGCTAACTTAAAAGTGTGTTCTATAAGTTTTTCTTCTTCTGGTTTGGATAATGCTGGCAATCTAAACTTAAAATGAGCTTTTCTTGTCATCATACTTTCATGATTCTGCTAAGAACTAATACAATACACATACAAATGTTTCTGTTCTAGAATAGTTGATTATTTATATTTATGCTTATCCTGAAGTTTTTTGTCCCTCTTAGTGCAAGGTTTCCTATCTGAGGTGTTGGAGCTAATCTAAACAGTTTGAAGAGGTGGAAACTGTGGAAAAAATAAGTTTGCATGAGACATTCTGGCTTCAGATCAGAGCAAACTCTCTATTTGAGTTTCTTGCATAGATTAGCTCATACACTAATCCATTCTGGCTCTGTTTTGTCCACATTTTGGTAGTTAGTGTTCAGGAAAGGACAATGCAGATGTTGTTGTGTGTGCTCCAGTGGGTGGTATTTACAGTACAGATGCAATGCAACTTGCCTCTTTTTTGTCAGGACACATACAAAGCTTGAGCACAAAGTGAGTCCAACTAAGTGCTCTTCTTGTCAACAAACGGTGGAGACAAGAGGTTGGTGACTTCTGCCGATAATGTGAAGAATTTTGTCTATTTTTCATGGTTATCAGTAATATGGTTACTGGAGTTTTGATTAAATTGTAGAGAAGACATTATACATGTTGTGGTAATGCTTTCACCACTGTTTCATCACACTGTAATAATGGCTGTTGGTGTATTTAGCTTAGTTTCCCTCCATGTGTGTACTGAGACCGATATGAGCTGCTCGGCATGAAGTTAAGCCGTGTACTCCAGGATCTTCTTGAAGCTGCGAGAGGAAGGAGATGTCTTGCTTGTTAGTGGGAATACTTGTGTTTGTGCCACCACGGTGCCTGATATGCTATGCTGAGCTGAGCCAAGGACAGGCAGACAGCTGAATGTGATTAAATTATAGTGGGAAAGCACGCTACCTGGGTCTTACCAGGTCCAACGTCGCAGGAACTCCCTCCCTGCTGTTTCTGCTCATCTCTCTTTCTCTCCCTTGCTGTGGAATAACAGCAAACGGACCCAGCCCCTGTTAATCATAACAGTCTGGTTCGAGCTGGAGCTACGAGAAAACTGGGTGCAAGTTTGGACCATTGGGTTACAAGATGCACTGTACATGCAAACTGTGAAGAAAACGCAGAGTCCTTTAGCAGTAAAAAGCCTCCCGGGGATCCCCTTTATGCAATTGACAAGGGTGGGTCATAGGGTGAGGAGCATTACAAGTCTACTTGTCTGGCATGACTGAGCAGTTCAACGTAATGTGACTTTAAATACATGATCAAATAAAGCATGAAGGTCTGTTCTTCAACAACATAAATTTACTGATTATTCTGAAACACTGCCGCAAACATTCAGCTTTTATAAATGACATTATTGTCACAAAAGTAAAATTTCCTTTTCTTTAAACTATAAATTCCACAAAAAGTAAATGAAAGGGAATCCACCAGGACACTTGTCCTTTTTTGTTGGATTAGCATCAGTTTGGTTTGAGGAAGAGCATCATTTAAGACGAGTGTGATCCTCATTAAAGATGCACCAATCAGTTTGCCAGAGAAATAACAATCAGAATAGGCCACTTTTCCCGGAACAATAGTCATCAGGTCTACTAATGAAAAATCATTTTTTTCCATGTTTGTTCAATGCACCAAAACAACAAGCTCTCACCATTTTTGGTGAGAGCATCAACCAACAGCATGTACTTTTATGAACAATTTTAGCTTAATGAAAACCAGAAAATGGCTAGAGACATTTGAGTTCCGTGTGCAAATGGGAAACCTTTTCTGTTGGATTCAAAACTCCTACCTCTGTCAAAGATCCTACATTTTGTTTGTTCTGTTTTATGTATTATGATCCTTAGAAAATAATCAGAATTAGTCAAAATCAAAATCAACAGATTAGACCAGAAAGAAAACCTGAAATCAGTACTGGTCAGGAAAAGTCTGATCAATGCATCTCTAATCCCCATCTAATAGCATCTAATATAGTTAAAATTGAAAAAAAAAACATGCACACATATATCAGTTATTAGTTTTACAAAAAAATAACGTATAACACCAACAAAATGTTATTTACTCTGGAATAAATAACCTAGGACACATTGAAAAACTTTGCAGTCTCTAAGAGTACGACCTACTGGTGCACTGGATGCAGCTTCAGATTGTGCTGCTTTCAGCTCTACGCCAATGAATCTCTCCAGTGCAGAGATGATGATCATGCCTGTCTGTTGTGAAAGGGTTTATTTTCAACTTTACCCCTTCTGTAGCTATTTTTCCTTTAAAATAAAGAATATTTGTAGAGATATAAATGCTCTTTTTTTGTTGCTAGTTTTGTGAGGGCAAGTTGGACCAGCTTGTTATTACATCGTCTTTGTAAATGTGCATGTGGAGATACTGAAGGGAATCAATGTAGTCTTCCAATCAGTTTCAGTGACATGGTCACGGTAGGGTGCAGAGGAGAATGATCTATTTGAGCAGACATATTGTCAATACTGACATCTACTCAGTGTAAGATGTAGCTGGTCCTGCGTCCTTCACACTTACACTCTGGCTGCGCCTGTCGGTATACACACTATTAATTATGGTATATTCTTTAGTCTGATCCAAGCTTTTGATTTGGATTAAGCTAGTGGAAAAACAAGAATTTGTTCAATCTGAAACTTAGTCTTTCTTCTCAATTTAAAGATAATTAATAATGAATTAACTAGGTGTGGGCCAGTATGAGACTCTCATACATAGTGACCTTGGAAACCTTGACCTTGGACAACTCTGGTCATTCTGGTGCTTTCCATGGGATCTTTGTAAAAGCTCTTTGAACTACAGGAACAATATGATGAAAACTTTTTTTAAACTTTGGGGTTTATTAAGGGTTTAAAAAGTAAAAAACCGATATTTGCTAGCTAATTTGATATATTAGTTAAAAAGTTGGGCTATTTGCTCAGGTTGCCAGCCTGCAATCTACTGCTTAACAAAGATGCAGCTATGTTTAAAACATTGCTAGCCTAATAAGAATAATTCCCACACCTGTGTGTGACTGTGTTTTCCACAATGGGAAACGTTTCCAAGCAGCTAAATTTGTTGTTCTTGTAAGTGCAGGAAACACACCGGAGCCTTCCTTAAACAAGCAGTGCACAGCAACATGTAGGGGAGGGGTGACGCTGCATAACTCTATAAACTGCAAACAGCAAAAGAAAAAAAAAAAAAACCTCTGGTCACACCAACACTTTCTTTGACATTTCATTAAAAGGAGTTTCAACCAAAGGAATGATATGAGGGAAAATGTAAGTAATTTTAAGCCGTAGATGTTAACAACACTGTTATACTTTAACACCAGCTACCAGCCCATGCCTTGATTAAGCTTCCTCTTGTATACAATAAGTAATAGATTGACTGTTCTTTCTGTTAAATACATATAATAAATACGATACATACTTACCATAAAGGTATTCCTCCAGAAAAACACAGGTGCCCCATCTCTTTCACACACACACATACACACACACCAACACACACAATTTTGTTCTTTTCCTTGGGGAAAACGTGATCTATCTCCTGGCGGGCAGGCCAATTAAAAACCAATCAGGGTGCTTGGAGTGTGCTGGTAATGGGAAAGCCTAGGCAGTGAAGGAAGTGTGGCTGATTAATGGACATTTTCACCTTGTGGCATAACAGCCTCCCACAGGCATCCATCACCACAGGGGGACTACGCTGGCTACACACCTATCCAGGAGCGTCTGACATGTTGTATAAGTTGCAGATGTCTGACTGTGTGATGATGAGCATAAAGTGCCCCAACGAGGCTGCAGTAGTTTTATATTAACCTGCCTTATCTGCAGGCCACGGAGATCATTTGATGTATGGCAGCATCCTGATTAATACCAGGCTGTGCAACTCAGCTCCTTTTCATGGTTTGATAACATTCAGGGCATACACTGTTCACCTGCTGTGGAAACACAGCCAGTTGAATACTAAGTATTTAGACAAACAGTGAAATTTACAGATTCCGTGTTGCTTCATGTTTTTTTTTTTTTTTTTTTTTTTTTTTTTTTTTTTTTTTTTTTTTTTTTATCTTTGATTAAAAAAAAATCTCTGTTTTCCACAGAGGAACATAATTTTTTTTATTGTTACCAGTACACTCAAGATGCCTTTACTGAGTTGGACTGAAAAGCATTTGTGTCTTTCCCTTTGGAGCCTTTGTGAAGCTGCGAGCCATCGGAAGAAAGTATTAAGCGGTGTGAGCAAGGTTCGTTCCATTTCAGGAGCTGCTGTGACCTACTTCACACAGGCTGGCAGCTAGCTGTAAATAAAGATTTTCATAACCTGCTTTGGCCTCTTCCCATTAGCAGCACAACTGTGCCTTGAAGAAAATTATGAGCTCAGGAGAAGCTGAGCAGAACGGTGCTATGATATCATCAGAGCAGAGAACACGAGTCTGATTGCGTTGGTGTCGTAGGATTACACCATGGTTTACAACATTTAATATAACCTAAAGGTTGCATAATCATAAATGATACAAAAGGAGGAGCAATGTTAACCGCCTGCACATATATCAGGAAGAAAAAAAAGGAAAAACATCTGAGCGTAACTTGCTTAGTCTGAAACAAGATACTGTACATTTGCTAATGCTGACTGAAGAGACACCTGGGTTTATGGGCAGCAGGGGGCAGAGTTGTACCATTTAACCAGAAGTATTACAAATATAAAACTGAGCTAAATTTCTCTTTTTCTATATTGACATCAGGGAAGTATTAAATTGCTTTACTTTAGCTAAAAATTGTGATATCGATTATGATTCACCCAAACTTTCCAGACAGTTTTCTTTCTTTTCCATTATACAATGTCAGCACCACTCTGGATGAGCTTTAGCATCTTAGCCACAAAAACTGTACATCCAGTGTGGGGAATATGGGTAATTAGAATCCATCCAACTGGGGAAATATTGATATGCAGAATGTGAATGCATGATGCAATTCCCAAATATTACACTGAAGTAGACACTTGCGATTGCAATGTTGCGCACACTGATACTGTGGTGATAATTGCAATTTGAAATATTGTACAGGTCTGATAAAATGTATAGAAATGTTCAAAATGTTCACTGAACTCACAATATTAAATCTTAATTTTATATCCAACCAAGGAACAGCTGACATACAAATCATTCTTTGAGTGATGCTAGTTTCAAATAAAGCTACATCGAATCACAAGTCATCACAGTATCAGTGTGTATCCCATTCACAAACGATGTTTCTGGGAAATATTTGGGCACTTAGATGGACTTTTGCTGTTTTTTGCCTGGACCTGAGATAGATCTTATTAACTAAGATCATAAAGCTTTTGGTGAGTGACAGGGATATTGCAATGATGAAATATATACAGGATTAGTAAAGGCATTGTGGGTTAATCAATACTGCCATCAAAATATTCAACAATTATATTGCGATGTTGTGTTTCCTTTTTATCATGCAGCCCTGACTTCAAATGTGAAAGTATCAAGAAACATTGGTGAGCAGGTTACTGTAGATGACTGGCTTGTGGCTAGCTGTAAACCAGTCAAGGTGCTGTTTGTGGATGCTTTTGGGGACATAAAAAACTTTCAGTTTTGATGTATTTTCTTCACTGGGAAAAAACTCACCAACCAAGGGAAAATAGGCTGGTTTCAATCACTTACTCACTGATTGGTACACCACTAGAAAAGCCAGGTTTTTATATTCTTACTGTGGCCGATTATTTGATGAAGTCAGAATTCAGTTTCTTAAAGCACAAACATACTGGGAAAATAAGTTGTTGATGAAATGTGTTGAAAAAAAAGAGAGTCATGTTCATGTTTTTTTAAATTTGTTTTTGCAAGTAACTGTATCAAGAATCATAAAATGTATTTTAAAGAATCTGTAATCAGTGCAAAAGTTTCCAGCCCAATTTTTACAAGTCCATATCTTTGTTTTTATGCTTGTCTAAGTCTAATTTACTTTGATAAACAACGTAACACAATGAAGCTTCAAGAGATTTCACTTTGACAAGAATATTATTGCTTTTTAATATTGAAAGATCATGTGCTTACACACATATTAAGAACTGTTAGGAACTATATTAAACTGCTAAGCTAATCTTGATAATGAGAGTGACAGATTTTATAAATGTTTAATATTTTTACACTATTCCCACTGTTTGTAGTTTAACTGTTTTCATTTTAATCTACTAATCTCTTTGTTTATTAATTTTAAAAGTGGAAATGTTAAGAACTAACTCTTGAATTCAGTCTGTTAATGTGGTAATATTAGGTTTCTGGTTTAGGCTGCAAAACCAAACAATATTACAAATGGTTGGCTTAAAAAAAAATCATATCTGGAGCAAAGAAGTGTTGTTCAAATACTCCATTACTACTACTTAAAAAATAAAAGGCAAAACTACCCCATAACGTTGTTATAAAGTGTTCCTGTAATATGAATTTATCACTAGGCCTATCAAATATCAGTGTATTGTTAATTTTGTTAGTAAATTATACTACTGATGATGTTTGCATTGAACTGATCAATTAGAAGTATTTTTTCATTCAAAGAAATAATTGGCATAATCAAGAAGGAAATTAATACTAGCCTACTATAGTGCTGTTTCTATTTACCCTGCATACCTGCTAGCCATCTTTAGTTTCTCTTATCTGGATTACTCTAAATATATTTTTGGTGTATTCAAACTGATTTGTACTTTTAACAAAAAGTAAAAAGTCTGGGAAAGTTTGCAATTGAATCAGATGTAGCATCAGAACCTCCTGACCTTTTGCTTTTCTGGACAATGATAACATGAATCATAAAAGGAAATGTTTCAGTGATAACAACACCCGCCTCCTCGGTAATGATGCTGTCAGCTGAGCGTCATCACTGAGAGTCCAAGTCGTCCCCAGACTCATCAGGTCAAGGAGACAGAGATCCATCGCAGAGAAACGAAAGGGAGCAAAGAAGAAGGAAAAAAAGAAACAAGAAAAAAAAAAACTGAAACCAAAAGAACAGGACGGGCCGAGCTTGTGTGAAAGTGCTGCGCTATTGGAAAATGATTACCAAACAGGCATCCATTATTCAACAGGGCAATCAGGGAGGGCTCAGTCTGTTCATTTATGCGAGCACCGTAAATCCGATTTGTCGGTTTTGATCACTCTGAAATCTCCCAGTCACACGCGGGCAATATTGGGTGAATATTATTCTGTCTAATGGGGAATTGATGACGGCATGTGACACCGGTCAAGACAAATGGATGGCTCACCGGTGTGCGCAGGGAGGGGTTGTTGGGACAGAGGTTTATTGCCGACGATCGAGGCGCTGTATATTGCATTTCTTTTTATAAAGAAGGTTCCAGAGAGTTATTGATAAAAGGTGGTGAGGCTTGCATTGGGGGACTCAAAGTGCTGATAGAAAGACATCGTTTTGTTTTTGTTTTTTGTTTTTTAAATGATCAAATAGTGTTTTATTTGCGTGAACTTTTTGGTGTGTGTGTGTGTGTGTGTGTGTGTGCGTGTGTGTGTTGAAGGTCAAAGAAGCGCAGTTAATTGAAAATTTAAATGATTTGTGGGGCTCGAGCAAGCACGCATATGTGCTTATGTGTATGCAAATGAGGGCCTTTGTGATTGTTTTATACAAGACTATGCGCGCGCTTGTGTTCGCGCGCGGCGTCTGGAGGCAAGCGGACATGATGAGCTCTGAGCTGCAGCGTCTCTGTGAGGGTGGCCTGACCTCTGCCTTCAGCTCCGCTTCACGGGACAGCAGCAAATGAGAGGTGTCATCGCATGACAGCAGCGCAGCCCCTCTTTAGGACTGACTGCTTATCACACGCGCGCACACACACAGTGACAAATGGTCTCGTGGTGCGCAGGCAACTTCGCACAAATGCATGCAAATATTCAAGTTGAACATAGCGCTGGCAACAGTTGGAACATAAACAGACATAAATACATAAATATTGACACGCAAGCAGACTTCCACAGAGACCCATGGGAAACTCAGCCCAGATCAATAGCTTTACTTCGTGAACATACAGCTTTTGTTTGGGCAACAATGATTTAGATTCAATTTGACCACTTAGTGTTCATGCTGAGCTTTCACCATCTTAGAAAATCCAACTCAGATGCGAACAGGATTTTGTCAAACGCTCACTTTTGATTTATTTCCATTGTTCGAGACCTTTCTGAATTTTAAAAAAAAAAGCCCTGTAAGTTTTGATAAAATAGGCTCCTACTTTATGCATGATCTTTGTTGTCCGGTAGCTATTTGTCAGAGATGCAGTCAACAGTAAATTAATTAGGCATGGCAAGTTTGTTTGTATAGCTCCATTCATACAGAGTAATTTGGTGCTTTACGTGAAAATAAAAGGAAGAAAAGTAAAGTACATTAAAGATAAGAGTGACACTGATTTCAAATTGAAAATTTAAGCATCACTAAAACACATTAAAATGCAAAATTAAAACAAAGAGCAACAACCTGATAAAAATGAACTAAAAAAATACTTTATATCTTTATGGGAAAGCTGCAGTAAGTAATATTCCCAGTCCTGATATAAAGTAGCTAACAGTTCCTGCAAATCTCAAATTTTCAGAGTTTCTTCCAGAGTTGAAGAGCATAAAAATTAAATGGTACTTCCCCTTGTTTAATTCTGGTCATGGGAACACTCACTAAGGAGATCTCTTATGACCTGATAATTCAAAATTGTTTATGTTTGACAAGCAGCTCTGAAAATCTATAGGCCCAGTACCATTCAATGCCTTATACACCTGACTTTTTAAAATATTTCCTTTTTGAAAACAGAGCCAGTGCATTGGTGTGATGTGATCCATTTCCTTGGTATGAGTTAGGACTCTGGCAGCAGCATTTTTGATGAGCAGCAGCCTGATTTATTTTAGAGGCTAGTAAAGACAAATCACAATCACATGTAACCTACTGAAAATAAAAACATGCTATTTTTTTTTCTTTGTTCTGTTTTGACAGGAAGCCATTTATTCTGGTAATATTTTAAGACAGTCAACAGCTTATTTAGCAATTTTTTGGGGTTATTAAAATGTAGATTTGAATCCATTACGACGCCTAGCTTTCTGGCATGCTATATGGTTTTCAGCATAATTGAATCTTGCAAACACAAAAACATCAAGTGGTGTATAATCAGCATACATATCAGTGAGATGTATTAGTACTTTATAATCTGAGAAATGGGAAGCATATAGATATTAACTGAAAGAGGCCTAAGAAAAGACCCCAGAGGAACCCCACATTGTCTTTGTTTCCTTGATGTATAATTGGAATATAAAACCAAAGTCCATATCTGCCAAATATGAACAGTGCCAAACAATTACAGTCACATAGAACTAAGACTAATAAAAGGCTGCTAGTAGTTAGTAAAGTTTTTAAAAATAACAAAAGGTAAGTTTAACTATATGTAACATACTGATAAACAAAAAAAACCCTTAAGACCTTTCTTTTACATGATTTGTGAAGTATTTTAATGTTAGTTCTTTGCATCTTCCTGTCTTTTATGGAAATATTCATCCTAAGTTGCATTACACATGAAGCAACACTCACCTTGACATGCTTGTCTGCTGTTGGGTTTGTCCTTACTGATTTGATCCTTCACTGAAAAGAGTTCAGACTAAAAATCAGCAGCAACATTCAACTTGTCAAATTAGACACCACTAAATTTATGTACAAGGTACTCGTATTGCGATTATTACGGTAATGTAAGGATATAAGCTCTTCCATCTCTTGCACTGCAGCCATGGGATGGAATAAAGAACTACAGTGCACAGAACGTAATAAGATTTGTCCTTTTTTGTAGGGAAGAAATGTGTTGAAGAGTCTGGAAAAAATCTTAAAAATGTGCACTCTAGTTGTTAACTCTAACCAAGGCAGTGATAATACTGCACTTGGGTTTCAATCCTTGCACTAGCTTTGTGTAGGAAAAGTTACAGATTATACATAAAGTCATGGTTAAAAGAAAGTGAAACCCTTGTAATTACATAAACCACTGATTTTAAATATTTAGTGGACACTTTTATTCAAAAGAGTTGAGGGTTTCCACTGGGGTTATATTCAGCAAGTGGAAAAAATCCAAATGATTTACTCTGGACAGTGTGAGTGGTTGGAAATGATAGTTAAAATGAAGAGCTCCCATGTAGTTGACTGTTCACCTTTTTATTTCTTTGGATAAGGGTGCTCCAATATAAAAAGTCCTTTGGGTGCCTAAACCTCACCGGCCAAGACTATTTCTTTTTATGAAGGAGTTGGCGCACACAGCTTCCAAAATGATAGCCACATATAGAACAACCTATTTGTAAACTAACACAGGAATACTCAGGTGAAAATTTTCACCACCATGGAGTGACATGAGTGTTTTGAGGCACCGATGACCAAACACTAAGTCTTTGTTTCATCTTGGTACCATGTGATTGTTGCAGTGTTGCAACCTGATGTTATAAAATTTGATCAAATTTTATGCAAAATTCTTTCTGTATGCCAACAAAGCAAGACCTGGTCTTGAAAATTAGTCGGCTTTTTTGATCAGTGTAGTCTTTCTTGGCATATTAGCTCAAAAAGTCAAATTATCAAGATTTTTTTTCTGCTAAATAACGGACTACCCAATCTAAATTAGCCATATAAAATATTTTCATAAACCTTCGGTGTTTGGAGTAAAAGCCACCAGTGCCGCATTTTTCTGTCAATTGTAAGTTTATTATTTTAAGGTTAGCACTGAAAATGTCCTAGTTTTCGACTAATTAAAAAAAGAATGTATTGGGCATTCCAACAAGGGGCCATAATGTGCTAGGAAGCTCTTTATTTTCTGTGAAACAAAGAAAATACATTTTAGAAGAAGAGCCACAGTCTAATACAAACGACAAAATTTGCTTCGTGTCTGTTACCGTCAAGGTGAATAAAAAAAAAAACAAAACAATATTTTAATGTGTTTCAAACCATCTGCAATCAGCCCATTAGGCTTTATGCTCTTAGTAATATAATAACCATCAATAAAGTAGGCTGTTTACAATGCTTGTTGAAAAAGAGGTGTTTCTGTAGTTTTCATTGTTAGTTGCAGGACCACGGTAATTTAGACAATTATTTTGCTCTATGACGTAAGCTTCATCATTAATGAGTGATGTTTTGCTGGAGTGAATGACTAATATAAGCAAGGCAACTGTTGCTGTACATTTTAATATAAAAATATCCAACTTCAGGACTATACGTGCTCTGCGAGGTTGAATCTGCACATTTATTATACTGAAATGACCTACCTCCCAAAATAACAGTTTCACTGCCCACCTGAAAAGGATTTCTAGAACAACAGAACATTAATCAATGTAGGTCATTAACCAAAATGTTCTGAATTTGTTTGTTATCCCATCCACCCCATAAAGAAAGGTCCTGCAATCAAGAATTCAAGAATGTGTAATTGTAGCAACCGACAGCTTCATATTAAGCAGCACCCTTTTATTCTTTCAAATTGTTAATGTAACCTGACCAAGATCGTTAAAGAGATAATATTAGTGTAGTAACAAGGTGGTTTGGAACATGTACCTTAATCCTAGTGTGTTCTTTTGTAAGCTAAGTACTCCATTCTCCTGTGCATACTTGAAAGGTATGAGATTGTTCGTAGATGCTCCTCAAACTAGGGCATTTCCACCTTCCACCTGCAGGTCGCCTCATAAGTGGTCTCCAGAAATTGCTGACAGTGCACCTCTGGGTCTTCCAGATACAGCTGGGAATGCTCTCCCACAACTGCCTGTCCTCTGCGCCCACTGTCTTACCTTTATCATAGCATGTCTGTCTTGTTTCTGTCCCTGCATGCTCACATATTCTCTCTACAGCTCCTACTTTGCCTCATTGTCTCCCTCTCTACCCTCCCTGTCAGTTCTTTCGCTCTAGCTCTAACTGCACTGCATCTCCTCTTTCATTTCTAACCAATTCCCTGTAACAGGATTTTCCCTGTTCAATTGTGTGATTAGTCCAAATATAACAGTGAGGAGGGGCGATTGGGTGTCAGTGCAAGTTTTTTTCTCCCTTCTTTATCTCAGTTCAGTGGTTAACGAGAAGGATGAACCGCATATTTACTGTTAACAAGGAGGATGCCATCGTTTCTCATTCTTCCTCACCAATTGTGCCCCACACTACCATACATAATAAATCAAATCCTCTGTGTCAGCATCACTTTCTTTACACAGGCAACAGAGTCATAGAGTATAGTGTGATCTGCTGCAAAATGCAGGAGAAATATGAAGCTAACCACTCAGAGCCAGCTCTTCGCTCCCCCTTTCCATTGCTGCAATGTATTCAGGTCATTGCCAGGTCTCTGTTAAAACGCTTCTTTGCTTTCTCCTCTCTAAGCTCCAGCATCTTGTTCGTTTTACTCAAATCTGAGCAGCCCCTTGCCCTGAATAAATAGTGCAACACGTTTTGCTTCTTTAGTCTTAGCCCTCGCCGCCGTTTTGCTCACTCACCCCCCCACCCCCGCCTCCCCGTAAGACAGCTCTGCCCTGCCCCATGTATGTGACCTAATTTTCCTGCTCGGCCCAGCGTTTTCCGATGTGAGTCGCTCCAAAATAGCTTGGCTACAGCAGAGCGTGGCAAACTCATTTCCATCTTGCATAACAGAGACCAAACATTCCCCCCCCCCGACATCACCACCGCCACTCTGCCTCGGCTCAATGGCGAGATGGCACTTACTCTCACAGGCTGAATCTTGTCTTCCCACCTCGCTGTGTGAGGAAGATGGTGAAATTATCATTTTCACTTACTCATTTTTATCCCACAGTTTGTGCATTATGTCTTTTCAGTCGGTCTTAGTAATTGAACATGTCAAATTAATAGATTATACAGCCTTGCTTAGTCAAAGAAGAAAAGATACAGAAATAGGAAGCGATTCCTTTTCTCACTGCAAAAGCAGTGAAGCTAAATCAAAGAGGTCCCAAAAGGATTCTTGAAAACATTTACGAGATGTAGCTTTGCTCCATAACCTAAAGTGTATTTCATAACAGCATCAAAATAACTGTTCATACGCTATTAAAAACTCATTTAAGTGTTGAGCCCTACATTATATTACATCAAGATGACATTGTAGAAGGCTATAAGGACTGAACGTATCTACTCCTTGTCACTGAATCGGCTGTGGATGGAGATTGTGAGGAGCTGTGGGCTGAGAGAGAAATCATTATTTTACCAATGGCTGCAGCACTTCTCAACATGTTCTATGGGGTGCCTTTTGCCGAGCTAATGTAGAGAAATGGAAACAGATGGAAGGCATGATTATTTGATCTGCAAAGAGTTCCTAGTGGGCTTTGTAGTAACTGGACGAGACTGCTTAGAGGGAGAAGAGTGGGCTTTATACGTCTGTGTGTGTGTGTTCTGAGTGATGTGCATTTAGCGTGCACAGGTGTGGGTGGCTGTTGTCTGTATTTGAATGTCTGTGTGTGCGTGTTTTGTCCATCTGTTCATGTGTTTGGATGTGTTGCATGTGCCTTTGTGAGTGTTTACACACTATTGTGTCTCCCTTCAAACATATGGACCTCTAATTAGGAGTGAGCAATGAATAGTGATACAGGTAGCAAGCTCATTCAGACTTTCAAGCTGCATTTATGGCCCTGGTCTCCTGCTTTTGCGTTCTGCTTTGCTGTACAATAGCATTCATACCTTTAGAACTTTCTCCCACTTTGAGAGGTTAACGACACATTTAAAATTCACAAGTAAAAATCTTAAAAATGTGGCTTACATATGTGTTTAACCTGATAGCCCTAATAAATTCAATCAATGAATAGAGAATTATTTATGGAAAGCCATAAGTGGTCCTATTTACAGTTTGCTACAGGCCATAAAGTGGACACAGTAAGTACTTGGACAAAAATAATGGCCAGGTGAGACCCAAAACTGTAAAACATGGTGGTGACAGCATCATGCTATTAGTCAGAGATGATTGGAAGATGGATGGAGCTAAACACAGGACAATCCAGAAAGAAAAGCTTTAAGGTATTGCAAAATACTTGATACCAGAGCAGAGGTTCATCTTCCAGGAGACAGTTATGAGGGGTGGCTGACTCATGCATGTCCCTGCTCCAGTACAACTGAATTACCTCCTAAGTATGCCATTAAATTAGGCAGAGGTCTTATAAGGACCCATTCATTTGATTTAGGTTTGTTAAACTAACGCAACATCTAAAACATGCAGAACACTGACTCTTTAGGACTGGTGACAAACACTCTTGCCTAAACATACAGCTAGAACTACAATGGCATGTTTTAGATCACCACACATTCATGTGTTAGATTGACTCAGTCAAAGTCCAGACCTAAATCGATTTAAGAATCTGTGGTCATACTTGAAAACTGGTGTTTACAGGTTCTCTGCATCTAATTTGACTCAGAACTATTTTGCAAAGAAGAATGGGGAAAAATTTCAGAGTCTAGTTGTACAAAGCTAGAGGAGACATACCCAGACCTGTAGGTTGGGGTTGTCTACAAAGTATTGAGTCAGGGCAGGAGGAATACATAGGCATACAAGACTTTTCTTGTTTTTACTTCATAATTACAATATTTGCAACTTTGAGTTGGTTTTTGACATAAAATACCAATAAAAATAAGTCTAAATTTCAATTCATAAGTTGTCAAAATGTGAAAAAGTTCAAGGGGAATGACTATCTTTGAAAGGCACTGTTTGTTTTCACACTTGCAGAACCTCAGTTCTCTTTTGTTTAAAATTTGCTTTGTATATAGCCTCTCTATACATCAGTGGACTGCAGTGATAGTAACTCTACTCCACTTTTAAAGACAATTTCTAAAATTAAAAATGCATAACACACATATATGGCTCCATATTGTACAACCCACACAGAGTAAAGAGAGATTTACTCTAGCTCTGTGTTCTTCTACTGATCTCACTGCAACATCTGAGCTGTGTCAATGTCTTTCTGCACACTGTTCAAAACTCCATATTTGTATGGAGGGTCACAGATTGACCTTGACATGCCATAGATGCACCTGAGATTACTCCATGTATGTAATGTACAGAAACATGCATGCACCAGGACAAAAACATACAGCCTTTGCCTCTGTTGAATGCACGGGGGCCTGAGAACGGGGTGCATTATCACATGTGGCTTCCTGTCAGGCGAGGGGTTGGAGGACGTGGCTGGCTGGTGTGTGCATGCGTGACTGGCGGGCCACACCTGTCAACAGCACTCTAAAGGCGCGGCGGTGATGCCATCTGACAGCCTGACTGCCACGGAGGATGTGCGTGTGTGTGACCGTTTGGATGAGTCACTGTTGTGCCTCCACTGCTGTGTTCCCCTCGAGGACCCACTTGTGTCTGACTGGTGGATTTGGTGCATGTGTTGTTCTGTTTGTGTGCATTTTTTTCTGTATTTTCCTGGCTCTGTATTTTGAAGATATTAACAGCTGGCTTCTTACTCACACAGTAAACAATCACATTGAACCATCAAAATTTTTAGCAATCTAGTCTCGAGTAGTGTTTGCACTGTGCCTCTGCAACACTTTCAAATATGTAATGTGCTGAAACACTCATACTCTCCATCTGCTGTGGGCTTGTCTTTGTATCACGGCAATCTGCTTTAATTCATGCAATGGATTTACATTAACGAATATCACCTTTACCATTTTAATGGAACATCTTATTATAATGCAAATCAAGATGAATTTCACTTATTTTTCCTGCTATCTTATCCAGTAAAAGAAGTAGTCTCTGGATATTACTGCCAGACACCATTCTTCAGTCATGACCATTGCACTCCTAGCATTATGAAGCAGTCATACCTTCCGGTGCTCTCAGCAGCACATGCACTTGGCTGAAAAATTCAGCCCAGCTCCCAGCATTACCTTGCATGTATAATTACCGGATATGCTGCCTGCTGCTGATAACTCTCCCAAACAATGTTTGAAGGGGGAAGGCGGCGATGAATTCCCAATGAAGTGTGAAAAAGACTGATTAAAATTGCTGTGGTCAAAAGCCAGCGCTCCAGTGTGTTCTGCTCTCATGGACCAGGGGAGATGGGGAGACAGGCTCTGCAGTTGAGATAGGAAGGTCTTTTTCTCTCTATGTGGCTCATGGGAATGAATTTTTGGTTTCTATTTTTGTCCACAGCAGAAAGGTTATTGGCAAATAAGCTTATGTTTTGGCTGTTACATCCTTAGTGCAACTTCCTGTATGTGTACCAACATGAACATTCTTCAGAAAAACTATTTGGAAATACTTAACACAACCCTACATAAAGAAGAAAAATGTTTCACCAAAGTAGGTAGTTCAACTTCTTTGAAGTGGAGTTCTACAGGGTAGAACACTCAATATCTTACCTGCAGTATGTGAAAGTCCAGTTGATCCAAGTTTAAAGAATCACAGAGCAATTGTTAAGAAGTAGTCAAGCTACTTTGAATGCTTACTTATCAGACCAGAATCTAAAGAGTGAGTTTCTACCATATAAAGAAACTGAAACAGAAAACTTTTGAAGCATTTAAAGCAAATGCTTGGTATGAAAACTGAATTAGAGATACACCGAGAAATCAGGTGGTGGCGCAAATAATCTGACTTTAAGCTGCATTGATCCAGACTAACAACTAAATGGTCAAAAATTCAAAAGACAATTTTATATCTAAAATGCACCATACTTAGTTAGGGCAAAAACAATTAAACTGATTAATCATGATTAATTGGGGGCGCTGCGGTGATTCAGGGGTCAAGCACACAACCCATATACTGTCACAGGTTCGAGTCCCAGTCTGTTGACCTATGCTGAATGTCTTCCCCCTCTCTTGTAACCCACTTTCCTGTCACTCCACTATCAAATAAAGGCCACTAGAGCCAGAAAAAAATCATGTTTAATCATTGATTGAAGTAATCGTAAATCAGCTAATTTAGTAATCAAATAATCGTTAACTAGAGGATATAGACTAAAACAGGGAATTTGCTAAAATAACACACTCAGAGCAGTAATTAGGCTAAAACTGAACAAAAATAGAAGACAGGAAGGGAGCTATGTTTTATCATTTTGAATTTTCAAGTTCTGTATGTTATGGAACATGCTGGATTTGAAAATGTTGGCAGCCTTTTGCAAATATGCGACTTAAGATATGAATCCATATTCTCCATGGAATACACTTAAAGAGAATTGTTTAAGTTGCTAGCTGTGTTAACCATTCTGATTGCTAGTAAAAGGCACAAATGACAGTTTAAATCGTCAACTCTGTAATCATTTTGTCTTTTGTTTTAAAATGTTAGTAAAACCCGGTTTTGTATGACTTGCTCGTTTGCTAAGATAATATGATATAATCTTTGCTGCTGACCACTTCATGTGGGAAGACTAGAAAAAAACACTATAATGCTGTTCTTGTGTATAATTCTTGAAGAGAAATTATAATCAGCTAAAAATAATGATGAATGTCAACGCAACATGCCTTTTTTTGGAACAGCAAAAAAAAAAAAAAAAAAAAAAAAAAAAAAAAACCTCTATGGGAATATACAGAGGAGGAATAATCAGAATAGAAACAGAATAATAAAAACAGAACTTTTAGCGGGGTGCTTTAGCCCCACTTAAAGAACTGAGCTATCTTTCAAAGATTAGTTAAATGGGGACAATTTATCGTGATAGTTCTCCATTCATCATGGTCCTGTAGTGAGTTTATAAAGCATGTCCTCACAGAATAAGTAAAATAAACAACATTTTCCAATTTTTTTATTATACAAGAAAACAGTTATAATCATTTCTAGGTAGAATCAGGTATTTGAAGCAGTCTAACCAACTTAATAAATACTTTTGTTGAGTAACCTAACCAAAAAAATGAATGAGAAAGTAAAAAACTACAAAAACCAACGAAGACTGGAAAAGGTCTCAAACTTGAGCATTTTTGCATTCCTTTATCAAGTATGCTGTCTTATCCCTTTATAGAACTTACTCTTTAATATCTCTGTTTTAATATAAAAGAGAATAAGCAAAAAAGCATTGTGGACACCACAGCAAACTCACAAATACATATTTTTCTGGCAATATGCTCAAAATATAATCCAGTGATTTAAACAATAAAGGTTTATTTTTTTTATAAATTGATATCAACTAGTTTTGAGATGATAGTTAAATTACATTTTGTCCATGAACAAATATTTTTCTTTACCACAATAAAATACACAAAAAACTGAAATATATAGAACACTTCAGAAAGCAGAGGCAGAATGTTCACAGAGCTCAAGTAAAGCAAAATATACAAAGCAAACCAATGTCTTAGCAAACTCTCAATATCAAGCTCTGAAAATCTAATGTACACAATAAATTGGACAAACAACAAATCATAAGTTACAGTATATAAAATACATCTGCACATCAATATACACACATTGTTTATGAAAGGATCAAATGCTTATTGCATTTCTGTGTAGCAGGATAACAATCTGGTCTGTTTTTGGAATTGAACGTCAAAGCATGTTTAAAAAAACAATTGGTTTAATATTTATGTAACATGGGTTCTTCCTGCACTGAGCTTATCCAATGTAATCCCTTGCCTAAAATGTAAAGTTAATATCATTTGTAGGGGTGCACCTATAGATCCAGCTCAGATGACAAACAATAAACAAGATTTCAGAAATATTTTTGGAAAACTAAAAATTACAGGTTTTTTTGACCAATACTGAAAAAGTTTTACAAATTAAAAACCCGGTTTTAAAGAATGTGTAATCAGTGTATTTTAATTTAATCCAGGTTTCACTAGTTCTTGTATTGTGATTTTCTTTGCTTGTTTTTTCATTGTAAGGTAACCATAATGCCAAAACAATATTATCTCTTTATTCATTTTCACATTTACAGTAAAGGATTTACAAATTTTAAACTAGAACAATGAAGTGCACTCTGTACTTGTTTAGGATCCATTGGAAGCATTCTTAGGAAACATCAATAAGTTAGCATCTGCTTTGAAGTAGTGGGGACTTCTCCATGCATTTTTCAAATTTAAAGGACACACCATCATATCCATGGTTCTTAGAAAAAGCTTCCATTTACTTTACCAGACAATGTTACAGCAAAAAGGAAACATCTTACTTTGACAAAAAGAATTGTAGCATTTCATTATCTCGAGATGTTCCTCAAGGTATTATTACACCTCAGTTTCTGAAAGATTAGGTTGACTTTTTTTTTAAATCATAGTAAGCACTGCTGAGCATTATCTATCCAATTATATGTTCAGTAATGCATACATTAAATATATTATGTACCTGTATATATTTGTGATTGTGCATGTGTGTGTAGCCGTGTAGGCTTCCAGGAGTCTCCAGGCGTCTGTTTGCAGAGGGTAGGCAGGCAGTCTCATCCGATGCATGTGGGTGTCAGGCTCAGGGCACCTAATTACAGCCCTGACTCCCACAGACTGCCTGCTTCTCCCTCAGTCCCCATGTTTGGGTGCATCTTCCCTGGCAGAGTCAGATGTTGCACTTCCCTCATCTCCTGAGCTTTGGTCTCAGGGGGGTTCCACCTAAACGCAAAGCTCAGCGGCGTCTGATTAGCTGGCTCAAATGAGATCCCTAGCTAGCTGTCTATACCGTCATTCTTTCAGCTAACAGTCTGGAGACGAGCTGCCAAACAGCCACCCAGCACGTTTAGCTTGTTAGCTTGATCAGGAGGTTTCTATATCATGTCTAGCAAACAGTGGAATTACAAACCTGTAGGGACCTAATTTGGGCTACTCTTGTTGAGAAACTAGCCAGCTATTTACCTCTGGGCTAACAAGGCTTGGCTGACAGAGAGAGGGTCATTTTTTATTTTTCTTTTCTTGTACAGTTCAATAATTGGTGGTTATTAGTGAGGAGCTCTGGCGCTGGTTAACCCTTTCCTTCCTAAAAGCACAGCACACTGTCTTTCATCTCATTTCAGAGGAAGGAAAGATGGAGGCCTATGGGGGTGGGGGGTTGTTTGGGGTTTTTTTCATGCCAACAGTAGATGGTTTAAAGCGGGCACACTTTAAAGAACAGCACAGCTGCCTTCGCTGCATCTGGGCACCAGATTGAAAGAAGAGGGAGGAGAACAAGAGGAAAAACAGGGAATGAGCAGGAGGGAGAGACTGAAACATAGGGAACAGAAAGGAAGAAGGAAGAGAAGGAGAGAGAAAGAAACAAAGGCTGACATAGATAACATCTATCAGCACAGCAGAAACATGGGCTGGGTTTATCATTATAAATAGAGAGATATATACCCAACATCCCCCCACTCCCCCAACTCATCCTCAGTTTTCATTTTCAGAAGCTGGAAACCTCTAACTGGGCCAATCCACAACAGGGATTAACTATGGAGCTGCAGAAGCATTTAAATATGCTCACAGCAAGCTCTGCGCTTACTGTGGGAGTGATGGTAAACACAAACACCAAGGTGTCACGGAGAAGAAAGAAATCAGGAAGCGAGCCGTATACTTCATTGTTTTTACTTTTTTTTTTTTTAAAGGGATGTCACATATAATTTGAATACTATAGAGGAGATGGGTTACAAAGAGAATGTAATATAGCAGTATCACATTAAAATAGCTGTTTAAGAGTTAATGCAGGAAAATATTCCTGGGACACTATTAAATAAAGGCATATGTTGTAAAAACACTGTTTATGATGAGAAAACATGCATCTTCATTGGTGGAGTTTATCAACCTGTGTTGATAAACCAGTGTTATCTATTATGGGTATAACACACTGATGAGAAAAAAGATCTGTTGTGGGTTGTTTGATAGAGGTAATTGTTGTAAACCCCAAAGAAAATGAAACAATTTAAAGATTATACCCATTTTTGGATGCATTCATATGCCACTCCTCAACCCACCCATGTGATTGGGTCCACAACAGGGGTAACTGGTCCAAGAAAAAAATCCTGACATCCTCTTCCCCAGCAACACTTTTTAGGACATTCTGGTGGATCCTCAGTTTTTCCTAGGCGAGGGGAGATTTATTGTCATTCTGGTTCTTGTTCCTTTAGGACATGACCTGAAAAAATCTCCAAAGGAACATTTCGAGGGGGCACCCTGATCAGATTCCTGAACCACCTTGGCTGACTCCTTTTGATGCAGAAAAGCTGTGGCTCAACTCCAAGCCCCTCACTCTGTCGAAGGCTGAGTGTGAGTCTGTCTGAAACGCATTTCAGTATATTGTGATTGGAATCTCGTTTTTTGGTTATGATTCATTTCAAATGACCACAGGTGAGGTTCAAAACTAAAGGGACTGGTAAAGCGAGAATTTTCCTTTTTGGCTCGACACTTTCTTTATCACAACAGACAGAAAAAACACCTGCCTTACTGAGGCATGGCCCCAATCAGTCTGCTTCTACATCTTACCATCAGTCATGAACAAGGCACTCCATTTGACCAGTCCATACTATTTCAGTTAAGAACCATGCCAAACGACTCAGTGGAACTGACTCGTATTCCAGCCGCCTCACACTTGGTTGCGAAGTCCTCCAGTGTACACTGAAGGTCAAGGCTTACAGATGACAAAAGAACCACATCATCTGTAAAAAGCAAACATGAGACCCCAAGGTTCCCAATCTAAACACTCTCTTTCTATGACTACACCTTGAGATCTTTGTCCAGGAACACCACTTAGAAGACTATGAAAAGAGACCGCCCTGGCAGAGTCAACCCTGTACTGGGAACCATGTCGACTTTGTGGCGAGAATGAAGACACAGCTCTAGCTATGGATAAGCTAAGACCAGACATACTTACATACTTTTTAAAAAGTATGTAAAAGTATATACTGTTGGTTGTTGCATTTATTGATTTGACTTGGTGGGTGTTCTTAGTTTTGATGCATTCAGTTCCAGAAAACAATCTAAAGTTTTAAGAATATAGAAACGCTAATCATCAATCAGATTGGATCAAGGCAAAATTTGCAGATTCTGATCTCTGGCAGATCAATTGATTAATCTCTAAAAAAATAAAAAATAAAACAGACTTCATTCCTAACTTGTGGATGGTATTTTAGAACAGAAGAATCATGGAAAAGGGACTTACATCCAATTATTATCTTGCAATACGTTTCAAAGGCCACTTGCAACACAGCAAGCTTGTTTTTTTCTTCATCAGTCTCTCTCTACCCCTCTCCCCCTTTCTTTTGTTCTACCACTATTAGAGTTGTCCTTGACTGCCGAGTGAGCGTGCAGTACAGTCTTTGCTTGAGAGGAGCCAGTCAAATGTTCTCCCGCTCTCCTGTTGAAACAAGAATAGGAGAGGACATGGAGGGATAGATATGGATTGGATGGAATGAATGAGGTTGGAGAGTCTGCATTTTAATTCAGCTAACATCTTCTTAAAGCCACAAAGAGCTATGAATGAGCTGTGAACGAGGAACATTAACAGGAAGTTGACGTGATGACTAAGCATTGGGAGATGGGAAAGCTTTGGGCATCCTGTTTGGAAAGACAATGAATGAGGAGTTATTGTGCTCCAAGAAAGAAACCCTCAAAAACTGTGATGCATCACTCCCTGGATGAGATGAACTCAATAAAGCCTTTAGGTCCAGGAAGCTCCCACCTCATTGTAAAATGTCAGGTGTGAAATTGTGCATAGAGTTGTGTTTAACACTTTTCTTTTATTAGTGAGAGTATTCCACTGTTCAAGCAGTTTTCATTCCAGCAGGGACTTCAACTGGTTTTAGTTAGTTGCATTTTATCTGAACTGACTTTAACTGGATCCATAACAGGTCATCTGGTTCCCTGATTTTCTAATAAAATCTTTTCAAGATTCTCCCTGATTCCGCTTACATTACCTTTTCCAGATTCCAAATGTTCATAAATCATTTTGCTCCAACAAAATGAGACAGAGGGGACTGCAAGTTTAGTTCATATATGTTTCATTGTGATTTTGTTCCATCAATGGTTTAATAAACTACCAATTGATTTCTGAGCAGTAACATCCATCACACTAAAGAAAAAAACACATTAGTACCATTTTTTTTGCTCTCCTTCATCAGCTCCACCTGTAGAATCCCAAACACACTGTCGCTTGTAGTGTTGTCAAGTTCTTGTTGTCCTCAAGCCTAATGTTAAATGCTTTGTTTTCGAAAGGCCCATGATGTAATATGGTTTTTGCTTCATGATAGCAAAAAGGGATTCTCCATATTTGTTGAAACATCTTGAAATGTGATTCACAACATGCAAGCTTCTTTTATCCTTACCATAAAAAAGAGCAACTCAGCAACTTTGTTGGTATGTTTAGCAAACATTTTGACCCCCTTGCATTTGTTGTTTGTTTGTTTTTTCAAGAAAGCAGTGAGCAACAATTTGACCGACTTTTTTTTTTGGTGTTTTTTGAGACTTTTGGAGACTGACATGAAAGCATGTAGCCTTCTTACTTTTTCTCAATGAGCAGAAGGTACTGCCATTGGCTTCCTCACCGTCCCAAGGCACTCACAGACAGCCAGGTCCTGATGTAGTGAGGATATGCCATGTAGCAGTAGCTTCTGGCCATTACAAACAAGAGCAAATCCCAATAGTTTTTCTGACTTGCAACAACTTAGGTGTGTCATCATCTCAGATGTGAGATCCAAATTCTAATACACGTCAAACACACATTTTTGTGTTCATGCTCCATGACTTACTCTCTGTTTTTGGTGTATTACCATGGCAGTGTCACCACACCACATACAGACCTGATGCAGTTAATGCAGTGTTTTGGGGTAGTTTTGTAAAAGGTTTCCAGGACCAATGTTATGTTTATGAGGAACCACAAACAAGTTGTTTTTGAAACAAAAAAAGGCTCTCATGAGGACAGGTATTTCATTTATATTCCATTTTATTTATATTTTTAATAGATGGACACATGCAGTTAACAAGGCTTCATATGTATAATACAGGATATGTTATGTTTATATGTTATATGTTAGGTTCCAAGCCAAAGTTAATTTGCAAAACTTATCCATGGCTGGGCTTTTGAGAAATAAAACATAAACGTAAAACTTAGTTAAAATACAAAGTATGTAAAACACATTACGGTAACTGCTAATATGATCATGAATCAGTTTCATCTGTAGTCTTGATTTCTAATCTCATGTGGGGGATGGTGAGGGGACGTAAAAGAGTGCACTCTTGTAAATAACAAGGTGGTAAATCACACTTTGCTGACTTGTTTCACAGGAGTTACCTTCTAAAAGACAAAAATCACAATGATTCCACTCAACCTTGTAAAGATCTTTAATGAGTATTTCAAAGGATCTATAAATTAAAACAGTTAATTAAACAAGTCATACTATTATTGTCTTTTCCTTGCATGTCAGTCGATCTTTCAGAAATTCAAGTAAAACCTTTCTTCTATGGAATAAGGTTAGAGGTTTATGTTTGCCATTTTGCATTTAATCTCAACAGTGAGAAGAGCTAATAAACAGATGGATGGGCAGACAGGTAAACCAGCAGATAGACGCGCAGGCAAACAAATAGAGACGCACACAGATGACAAATAGACAGGCAGATAGTCGGGCAGATTGGCAGAGCGGCTGACAGGCTGGCCGCTTTCCGGTGGAGGGATATTGGACGGAGAAAGCGCCTGGCAGGAAGACAGGGATGTGGACAGGCAGACAGTAGGACTGGGAGTATAACAGAAAGCCTAAGAGGAGAGACAGGCACACAGAGCAGCAGACAGGCACGCAGAGAGGTTGCCAGACAGACATGCACTGTTGGTAGCGAGCAGGCAGTTGGCGTAGGAAGGAGACATGGGGACGGCAATGGCCTCTGGCAGAGAGGCAGAGCGAGATAGGAGGAGACAGAAATAGTGGGAGTGAGAGGGAGAGGGATGAGGTCAGTGCACGGCTGGCTGGCTGACTGTTGATCTGTGGCACAGGGCTGGCAGAAGAGGCTCCTCAGGGAGAGAGCAGCCTCCATCCACATCCCCCAAGCCCTCCATCCCTCCATCACCCAGCTGGGATGGAAAGACAAGCATAGAAAGGCAGGGACTTTTCACAAACAGTGATGTGATGGGGTGAGAGATGGCAAATATATAACAAAAAGAGGATTCACAGCAGCAGTCATGTCATCACTGGGAAACAGGAATGAAAGCTTTTAACCTTAGTATATGTACAGGAATTTATGAAAATGCTCCCTTTTTCTTCTTTGAAGGACAGTTTCAGAGAATTGCTGAAAACAAATTTCAAAAATCATAACCTTAAAGACTGCACAAACACTTGTTCATGTATTTTTTTTTTCAACTGAACTTAACACTGGAGACTTGGGCAGAGCCTGTCGTTGTGCAATGTAACACGTTTTGTCAAATCAAATCACTGTCTGTTACAGAAAAAAATGTAGACTTATTTAGGTGTTTTACTTGTCAAACTCTAATAATAATATGTGATAGTGTATTTAAACATAGAATTTGTACATACATAGTATTTAAAAAACAGGTTGTTTTTTTGTGACTTTTTGGGTTTTACTTTGGGACACTTCAGCTATGACATGCACCAGTCAAAAATATGACTTTTTTTCTCAGAATTCTGACAAAATAGTTAGAACTCTTTCTTCTTTTTCAATGGCCCTAATCCTCTTCTGTAGTTAAGAGTGTTATCAGTGGAATCTGGTACCGCTTATGTGTGGTGTGTTCACTGATCAGAAAAAGATTGTTAAGAATTGTTAAGTTTTTTTTGTTGTTTTTTTTACCAGCAATTAAAGCTGAAAAACATCAGATACTGGTCAACTGATAATTTCTTTGTGCATCTCTACAGCCCAAGGTAAAAACTGCAATTTGCAATCTGCTGGGGCTCAGCTCAAGACGACCTCAGCCCAATTTAACCCATTCAGTTACTCATTAAACTCACTTTTATTAGTCTGAAAATTTGCGTCTGCAGCAGTATATGCTTTACCAATCAGCTGCATCACTAATGAGCAGTACTTAGCCAATAAAAAGGAGCAGTCAGAGCCAAATGAAGCAAACAATTTCTATTTTGGGATTAATGAAAGATTTTAGAAACAAGCAGAATAAAATAAACCAAAATGGAATTGTTGCAAAGGCTTGATTTACTCTGTTTAACAGAGCTGAGTACAGCAGTTACTGATTTCATGCTCATATTTCCAGACCAGCCAGTTGAAAATGCTTTGATGCTCCCAAGAAACATCTCTGAAGCCTGTGGAGGTTTTTTCAGGACACAGAGGAAATGTTAGATTATTATGGTGGTTTTGACTTACCCTGTGTTTGGACAGTTGAAATACCAGATAAGTATGTCGATATGTGATTTGAGGTGCTGAGGAGGATTTTTTTTTTCCTCTGGCTTTCACTTGGCTAGAGTTACACGAGGTTAATGTTACAGGCGTGCGTGGGAGTGTGAATGTGTTTGTGCTCGTGTGTTTTGCTTCAGGGTGCAAAGCTGCTCCAAATGTCCATCTGCCGAGTTCACAACCCACCTGAGCCCACTCACATATGCACAAGTGCATCCCCCCTTACACACACACATTTACACAAACAGACACAACTGCTCTCAAATTCCCACAGGCACATGCAGAAACTACCCCAGCACCTCAAAAGCTCATCACATACCTGTACAGGCCGTGCTTTCCCTCTTTCAGCTTCATTCCTAGCTTCGTTTGCATAAAAAACATCCCACCTTTTTTCAAGCTGTCACCTTGATGTTGCTGCAACACGCAGTGTGATATCAACATAACAAGTTTCCCAACAAGAATCCAGAAATGCACAGATACATATTTCAGAACAGGTGTTGAAGAAGTATGAGGGAAACAAAAGGATGCTGCGGAAGATGCCGAACACACACAAAACTGCACACACGCACACACACACACACACACACACACACACACACACACACACACACACACACACACACACACACACAAAGTAAGTGTGTGCAACTGATTGTTTTTCAGCTTGTATTTCAGTGTGGGCATGTGAGCCTGGTACAGCGACTGCCAACTAAATAATTATTGAAATGAGCAGGCAACTTGCTGTCGCTGGCAAAACCCTGGCAGAGTCTTAGAGTCCAAAATTGTTGCCATGTTTATGAGGATTCAATGTATTTGTTTCAGGAACAGTGGTGGAGGTTTATATTCTATGAATAAAGAGAAACAAGGTGTACCAGCTGGAATGTCTAGATAAGTGCTGCTTTATGGGGACTGTCCCCAATTTATCACAGATGGAACACAGAGAGTGCCAGCGTCAAGCTCTTCCTAGAAAAGGGCATTCACTTTTTTCCTGTTGATATGGGGATCTTACCTTTTAGAGGAAGGATTTGTCATTTTTGGTGACATGCATGCATATTTATTCTGTGATTCTATGATCAGTCTTTTCTCTTTCGTTTCATGAAGAACCTTCCCATTTGATTGGGAGCTGTTGTACTGTCAGTTCATTAATTTACTTTCCAATGAATACAGCAAAAACTATAACAAACTCTAATTTATTGATTCCTTGGACATTTTTACTTATGAAAACATTTAAAAAAAATCATTAAAACAATAGACAACAAATCATTTATCATGGACACTGTTGGTTCAGAAGCAAATTAAATGTTTTCATTGTGTTGAATTTCCCACAGGAAAGGGGAAACAGAAGTGGTCTACATGCTTCAGTTCCTGCCAGGATATTAGTGGTAGATTCCACCCACCTTCATTTCTATGAAGAACCTGTCCTTCATTTATTTATGTACCTGTATAGGTGTCTTTCAAGTTTAACTAATATGATTTTGACAGAATCTAACTTTTTTTTGCCTGACAGTGGCATTGTTAACATTGTTAACATTTTCTGCTGCTTTGGGCATTTATTCATTTTTTTATATTTTAACCCAAACCCCTGTCTCCTACAACTAACACTTAGCCTGCAGCAAACAGGTGAAAGATGGCCCATATGAGACAAATAAACCCTCCCATTCAGGTAGGCTGTTCCAAGATCAAATGGATTACAACGCTTGGTCAAAAAATTTTTCCCCACCTCTTCTGGCCCTTTGGCTTGCCTAGGATAGCAGAAGTGCTGCTGAAGAAGTAAAACTTATTTAAAGTAAATTCAAGGTAAATTTAGAAATATAAAGACAAACTAACTTAAATAATAAACTGTTGAATGACAAATATGTTCATTCTTTTGTTTGGATTTTTTTTTAACATCTACAACAACATTGGCAACATTTTTCTTGACACTTCTCATTCTATCTGTATAAGCTAACTATCGAGAAGTAAATTTTCACTCTGTAATGCAGGGGTGACAATATACAATTGGTACAAATTTGTTCCTTCAGCACTTTAAAAAGGACCTTTTTTATGCAGAAGTTTCAACAACAAATTAAAATCTTCTTAAAACTGAAATTTTAGGTACAACACAATGTCTTTTATTCACCATGTTTTTTGAATTCATTTTAATTGACATGACGCCACAGCAAGATTGTGGTGGCCATGCAGAAGTGTTACTCGAGTAGAGTGAACATCTAACAAACAAACATGGTCACAGTGGTGGAGGTACTGAAACTCAGTGTTACCTGAGACATTTAGTGAGGCATTTTTTCCTTGTCAGTCAACATTAAGGCAAAGAAGATTGCCAAAAAATAAAAATTAAAAAAAAAAAAATTCGAACAAGTCATACATCAGGTCTGTGAAGTTGTTTGTGGGGAACCACAGAGAAATTGATATTAAACTGAAGCCCAAGAGTCTGATCTTAAGATTCCAAATAGGGACTGCTAAATTGCTTGTGCAAAAAATGAACGTTTCATACAAGCCTGTAAAGGGAATTTTGAGGGGAGTCTTTTTATTTATTTTGTCTTCAATATCCCTTTGGCTAAGTGACGGTTTCTGCTCTCTGGTGGCTGTTAATATCCATTTTTGTTTGTTAAATAACATGGCACAATATTATAGTTTAACCATGGTGTTTTTTGTTTTGGTTTTATTGCGTAACTATTCTCAGCATTACAGCTGCATTAATTTGTCCCACTCAGGCATCTTTTGCCCACACCATTTGTGGAACATGCAGCAGACAAATATAATCTGCACCACCTTTTCTGGGCTTTAGACTGAGGGCATCCAGACAACGGTGTTGTGCCATAACATGAGGTTGTGCTGGAATTATTAGGTAGTCCTGCTGCTTAAAGTTGGCATTGAGGGAGGATATTTGACATCTATTTTATTATTATTATTATTATTATTATTATTATTATTATTATTATTATTATTATTATTATTATTATTATTATTATTATTATTATTATATTTTTTTAATATTGCAAATATTTGACCAGTAATGTTTTCTTTCATTGATCTATGCATCCTTCTCAGCATAGTTGTGTCAGACGCATTTTGTACTTACAAAAAGCAGGTGAGTAATTACTTAATACAACGTAAACAAGCAAATCTGAATTATGTTTTGGTCACGTATGTCAGGCTGTATATGAATATTTGTACCACATGCCTGAAAAGTTACTGCTTTACAAAGAAACTGCACCCACTTGTAGCCACAGCATACTTTTATTGTATTGGACCCACCTTGATGCATTAATCTTTGATTTAACCATTAAGCATACAATGTAATGATGACAAAAACCTTCATACAGACGAATATATGGTAGTTATATCTAGATCACTGTAGTATTCAGTTGCTTATGAGTTTGGTCACAGGCATTTATCCATCTTTTACATTTTTCTGGAGTCTGTTTGGATTTTGAAAATGGAATAAACTCTATTCCACCCTCTAAATGCTCTGGGTAAAACATGTCTTAATTGCATGTTGCCCACTGACAACGTTTAACCATTTTTTCCAATTACTTTTCACCAAATCTCTACGCCTGCTGCACATTCGTAATGATAAACCCCAATAACTTTGCTGGAGGTAAAGCAAGTTCAGTTCTTGCAGGTAAGGGGCATTTCACTTCGGGACAAATTGTGACTTCCAACTGGTCAGTTGCTGACAAACCCATTGGAATCATTGGCGTCATGTCAATTTTATAGTAAATAGGACCACAAACATTTGACACTTTTTACTCAAAGGCAGACTTGGGCACATCCATTCGTTGAACTTTTCTATACAGCAAGAGGTTTGAGGTTGCTAAAGTTTGCAGGTGTAATTTAAACTCAGTCACAATTCACTTAGTTTGTATTATATATTTTCATATGAGACCGGTTAGCTCTGTCTGAGGGCACTTCTATTTTTAGACAAAAAAAAAAAAAAAAATACAAAACACATCAAGTGTACTGACTAAAAATATACAGAATCACAGAAAAACTGATGCAATTCGGGACATACTGCAGATATCAGCAACCTTTCTATCTCTGTCAACATTCTGTGCAAGTTTCCAGCCTGGAGCTTGCAGACAGGGCTTCAGGCAGTCAAGAGGGCACATTATTCCTGCATGTTTGTCTGTGTCTGCAAGCTCCTCAGCTCTCCTTAAGCTTTTCTGAATTACTGTGTGATTCATTCAAGCCTAAACAAATTCCGTCTGATGTTGTCCAGCACTTTTTGACTCACACACTGGAAATACAGACCTTATTTGAGGGGAAAAAGTGAAGGGACGTTTTTCCATTAGGCTGCTATTTTTGGTGCCACAGGATACCCATTGACTGTGTAGAGGTTTGTCAGTGACGAATGTGTTTGTGTGAGAAACATTGGTGGGGTGCCTTCCCACAGGAAGACATGCATGCATGTTTGAAATGGATGGAGCGGGCAGTAGCGGAGATATTCAGTGTTTCTCTACCTTGCCTGCAGGACAGTAAGAGGGAGAGTGAGCATGTGTGAACACTGGCAGTGGTCTCTTTCTCTCTCTCTCTCTCTCTCTTTCTCTCTCTCTCTGTCTGCCTGGCTCACTCCCCTGCGGTGATTCAGTGTGTGCATGCCCATTAGCTTGCCTGAATGTGTGCGTCTGTGTTTGCCTTACTGCCATGCTTCGGTGAGATACAGCGTGCCATGCTGGGGGTACCTCAATGTGTGTGTGGGTGTGGGTGTGGGTGTGTGTGCGTGTGAGTGTGTGTGCCTGCCTGCTGTCATCCTGGGGTAAAGCCCCGGGACATATAGGGTCATGTGACAGACAGCCCTATCTATCTGCAGCCTGCATCATTGGTATTCTGGGTACACACTTGCAGTCAAGCACGGGTTGGGGGTAGGTTGGCAAGAGGGAGACAGGGTAGAAATGTGTGTGTGTAGTGGGGGTTAGGAAGACAGAGACAGGATAAGAGAACGTAGAGAAAATAACAATGGAGCTCATCAGTTAATTGAGAATAGGGAGCAATCAGATGAAAACAGCGACACTTGCAATCAGTCATCAAATCAGGGCAGGTGTTGAACTATATAGAGAAACCACATTATTCTGGATATTTTTCACCCATTTAAAGCAAAAATCCATATCAAGATGGAAATGCTAAAGTTATAATAAAAGAAAGCAAACTACTCATGAAAGGGCAGAAGGTGGTGATTTAAAGGCCACCTACAACTCATTTAAATGGGCAGTATTATGTGATTTCCAGGCACATAGAATCATTTTATAGCACAATCAAGTAATTATGTTATCTTCCATTGTTACTGAAAAGCTGTATATATCAAATGTGATTTCATAATTTGACTTCATAATTTAACACCTTGAAATTGGGCCTCTGTCTCTTTAAGAAAGTCCCACTCTTTTTGAAACTCCACCCTCAGGAAGTCATCACAACAGCTAACCCTTTAACAATAATTTTACCAGTGTTGCACTGAGAAGTAGCTAGAATAATGAGCTCAATATAGGTGCACAGTTCCACCAGGTGTTTGCTAATTGCTGCTGGCTAGTCTGAAGGAGCTGAGTGGGGAAGTTGCAGGGGAGGGCTGCTCTGTGAGGCGGAAGCTCGGAAGCTTAGAAACTGCAGCTCTAAGGAGGAACTGGGTCTCAAAGGCAGCGCTAGGTCCATCCAGGCATTTTGCACAGCTGAATGGTTTCCAAAAGGAAAGGATTTCTCAAACATGCATGAAAGTATCAAAGCAACATTCCAGGTATGTTTTTGATGAGGGAATGACATTAAAACATGATATAAAGCTAAAAAAAAGTCAATTTTCCATAATACTGCCCCTGTAAGCACAAAATAATTAAAAAAAAAAAAAAAAACTCCATTCATCGATAGCATTGGTGTAATGAGTTGTCATTGCACAATATCTTAAGATATTAAAATGCCCCAGAATTCCCCTCCAAAAACTGAAGTCTATCTCATTTAGCACTATCCATTTGTTGTGTGTAGGTGACTGTGTGCGGTGAATTAAGGGTAAGTTTTTATTATAGGCCCCACATGTGAAAGTGAATCTTTGTCTGTCACAAGGACTGGTACCAAGTTTCAGACAAGATACAAATTATTTTCAGTCAGAGTGTGAATGACTAACCATTACCATGGCTAACCATTAGCCACTAACAGTGCCAAAGCTTCGGTGCTTCTTATAAGATCTAAACTAATGTTCAGTTTTCAAGATTTGATGAGTCTGGACTGCATTTAACCATTTCTAGTCTAAAATTTAAAATACTGTGACTGATATAATGATTAGGCACTAACGATACAAAAAGCTATTTCAGTTTTATGCAATAGGTCTGGACTGCATTTGATCTGGACTGAAATATTCTTCAGAATATCATTTAGAAATTGTAAACCATTTATTCATGTATACAAAAAAAAGAAACAATAAAAAAAAGAAACGATTTTGATATTTATGGTGCAAAAATGAGCTATTTTAATGTTAAGTCCACAGTAAATATTCAGTTATAACTTTTCTAGCTGTTTATTTGTGTGACATTTTTAGCTTGAATATATTGTTAGCGCGTAATTTTTCTGATCACTGGTCATAAAGAAGTGCTTTTTTTGTCACAACTTTAAAAAATTATCTATCGGATTTTAACCTATCATGAGAAGAGGAGCTGTGTTGTTTCAAGACTATCATAAAAATGAAATGTTACAATTTCTCTTGACTTCTTTACAAAATATTTAGCCACAGGCAAAGTAGCCTTGGTAGCTAATGTCTCCCCAAAGCCAATGTTTGTACACTTCTAAACAGCAAACATAACATCTGAGAACATTTTTACTTTGAGTAGTGGAAATGGAACAATTTGTTATGAAAAAAAAGATTGTAGAACTTCCACCTTTTTTGTTGGAGATACTTCAGAACACAGCGCTTTTATGCAGTCCAATGCCACTTTATGGGGTGGACTACAGCTTTGTCTGACATAAAAAGAAAACTGCCACATTATTGTTAATATACCAGCATTGCTAAATAGGACTGGATATAAGAATATTTATTCTGTCTGCCTCCCTCAAAGTAGATGAACAACTCCACTGAGTGGCCCAAGAAGATCATATCTGAATCTGCAGTCATACCTTAGCATAACTGGGAGCCGTTATTGGCCAGAAGATTGATCAATGATCATAGGCGTGTACGTTATGATGTGCCATATCCAACAGTTTACAACACTGTCTGCAGATACCCTGAAACTACAAATGTCTTTGTTACTTTGTCCTTCTATCTTTTGGGTAGGAACCAAAAACACAAATCAGTTTTTTGTCTTATTGTTTTTATGTCCAAAAATGCAGTTGAGCTGACTGTTAGGTATTGATTACTATTTCTATTTCCAGTTTGTCATAGTCACATTTGCATCATTGTTTTCACCTATAAGGAGTTGCATTATTTTCCAAGTACCATATTTTCAGGACAGTAAGTTGCTCCGGAGTATGAGTCACATCAGTCAAAAAATGCATCATGAAAAGGCAAAAAAAACATATATAAGTCACTCTGCAGCATGAGTTGCATTTATATAGAAATGGTCAAATTTGAGGGGGACCTCATCCATGTTGACGAAAGCTTCTGGTGATACATTCTGTTCAGTTGCTTGCTTTTTAACAAACTCACAGAAACTGTCAGCTTTGGCTTTGAAGTCTGCTTGCAGTTTCGGACACTCCGATGTCCATGTTCTAAATCAAGGTGGTCAGGAGTGGCTCTGCTCCACTAGTGTTCTTACAATCTGTGCTACCTCGTCAGATTTTCCTACCATACCCGGCGAAGTGTGCAGCAGAGCGGAGACAACTGCAGTGTAAATCCAGGGTGATAGAGAGGCAATTGTGTTCACTGAAGAAGGCTTGCCTGCAGAGTCATTTATAATCACCTCCTTGGCAACTACCAGAAGGTGGAGACGTAACCGCACCGCTCAGTGCAGTTACGTCTACACTCACAAGCTCACAGCACGTTCTTTAAGCACCCAACTATGGACCATTCCTCCAGCTCTGGCCATCTTCCTTTCAACCCATGTTTAGCTTTCCTTGCTGCTGCAGATGGTAATGCTTAATCCTTGCTTCATGTCTCAGTAAGAATTAACATTTAACGCATCATTAAAAAAAAAAAAAAAAAAAAAAAAAAGCGTCACAAAGAGGGAAAAAAAAAAAAAAAAAAAAAAAATATATATATATATATATATATATATATATATATATATATATATATATATATATATATATATATATATATATATATATATATATATATATAAGTCGCTCTGGACTGTAACTCAAAGGACCAGCCAAACTATGAAAAAAGTGTAACTTATAGTCTGGAAAGTACGGTAGAAGCACATGACATGGAAGTGCTCTATTCTGTAACCATGCTTGCAGATGCACACTAATTGGTATCAGACTGACATGTGAGTAGGCTCAGTCTACATCCTTATAATGACAAGGGGAATACCACAATGACTAAACCCTAGAAGAATGCTATTAACAGCAACACTGCAAGAGCAGCAAACAAAGCATCAGCTTTTTACATTGCCTAGGGTTAAACTCCAATCTGATGTGATAAAAGACTGCTAACCTTCAAAGACGCTTTGCCATCTATTTTCCTGCGTAGATCTACTTCTCTGGATTGATCCCTCCGTCTGTCTCCTGAGGAGGGATCATATACTACTCTGTAAATAAGGATTCAGCCTGCACTGACAAACAGCATTGTGCAAGGGTATCAGGCCAGGGATCTAATATCATTTTTCAGCAATACATTCAGATTTGCTTATTCCAAAATGTCTGGGTACAAGTGAAGCAATAAATGCTGTCTAGAAAGATAATTCTGCTTAATTGTTAGGTGTCCAGGAACATATTTTCTTGAGGTTTATAGTTTTGTCACTGACTTCACTAAGAAATTGTGAAATTCACTGAAGAGTCTTAAAAAAATACCATCTTGGGATCAAATAAAGAGATCAGATTGCTTCAGTTTAGTGCTTTTGACAAAGGTTTGATAGTATTTCATTACATCTGAACCAGAGCTCAGTGCCAGCATGTATGCTGGCTGATAACAAAAGAAAAGAAACAATGATTCTTTGTATAGATTGTCCATCCAAGGGTTGATTTTTCAGTGGTAAAATATAACACCAGCTGCACATCTTGATAACAGATTGTTATGAAGATCTTTAAATAGGCCACTGATCTCTTTAACTCTCATGAGTGACAAGTGACTCACACAATACTATTATTGAGCTTTTACATAGATTTTATGTTAGTTACTTTCTGTCAATACATTCAAATCACTTGACTTGTATTTAAGTTTAGCTTTTAGTTTATTTTCAGAAAAGCATTTACCTCTCAGGTAGATGCTACAAAGCAACAATAGGAACCAAATCTTCTGATGAGAAGTTTATTATCATGCAAAACAATAAGGTAACACAGAGTTGTTGGAATAGTACAAAAGGCTGTTTTGAAATGGCAGAAAGTAGCATGACTCCTTCAATTATAATTTTAACATTTTGTATTTTATGTATTATCACTGTATTTATTTCACAAAGATGCACTGATCAGTGTTTTCATGGCTGATACAATTGCTGTTTTTTTAAAAATATGACCTGATGATTCTCATTTTGACATGTTCTGATTTTTTTTTCTTTCCTAAATAGAATGCCACATGAAAAGGGAAAAAAAATGGTGCTGGTTCTTTAAAACATGTAGTAGTTATGAATGGATGCTGTTGGTTAATGCAATGATGGAGATAAAGTAGTGGGAGTTCTTAGTTTGGATGGATGCTTTTAAGCAGATAGGAAAATAAAATCTTACTTTTTTTGTTGTTACCACTGAACAGAGTCAGTCAAGGGGAAATGGGGTCATTCTAATATCTGAATGATTTCTTGGTGCATTTCTAGTTATTTATTATCTTTAGTTGTTACTTTACACTTTACAACTTTACACTTTTACAAACTTTACAAAATAGGATTTTTAACAAGCCTTTTAAAATATTGAAATTATATTTATTACTAAGAATAGTTCATTCATACTTGTTGGGTGTCTATGTGTTGAAAGAAAATAAGAGCAAACAAGGTTTTAGTAGCATATTTAAGTGGGCTTAGAGAGCAGAAATATTTACAACAGTTAGAAACTGCGATCATTTCACATGCATGAAATAATGAGCCCAAAGGACAATGGCTACAATGAATTTGTGTTCATTAAATTACAATGCTAGACAAATTGAATATACTCTAGGGCATATCCCATACTTATTAGGAGTATCATCTTGAGGTCTTGATGAAGATATTTTTCAATAAACTCCTGATACCTATTTGACACTCTAAGTTTGCCATAAGGGCTGTAATCCATAAACATAGTAGCTGAGAAGATTTGCATCAAACATCCAAACTAGTGTTGCTAAGGCACAAAATGAAAGCAGTTAGAACGCCAGTTGTAAACTTAGCAGTTCAGGTATTTCTCAAGTTGGTGGTAAAATAGCGGCACGGGCCAATGACAACAAGTTCACCCTGCTTACTTTGAAAGTGCGTAAGGTAAAACAACACACTTTAAAAGAAGACAAGAAAAGTTTGACTGACCCATAGTGGATTGTGGAGGTTTCCATTGCCTTTTGGAACTTCCAGAGCCACGATATGTGCTTCCTTCTCAGCAATACATAGCCAATACAGCATTACCTGAACAAAAAAATGTAGCCATCTGTGGATTACCTTATTTGATGTGACTGCTAATGGCTTTACTTCAGACATTTGGTGTTTGAGGGTGTGCTGCATGAAGAGCAGTTTCATGGACTTCATACTGCAGAGCATATATAACTAAGCAAGTCCTTGTCCTTTTTCTCAGTAATGTCAGAGATAACATCAGAAGCGTCTTTCTAAAGCGAGGCAGCAAACGAACTGAACTACTGCTTTCTTCAGATGAAAGTAAATTTTTCCATTTTATTTGAAAAATCAAGGTACCAGAGCCTGAAGTAAGAACGAAGAGACACAGAATCCATATTACTTGAGATGCAGACTGAAGATTCTGCAGTCAGAGACGGTTTTGGGAGCCATGTAATCTGCTGGTGTTGATCCACTGTGTTTTATTATGTCCAAAATTAGAACAGCAGGATATTTCTGAGGTCTTCATGCTTCCCTCTTAAGAAGAGCATTATCAAGATGCTGATTTCACCATCCAGTAGGACTTGGTACTTGCCAACACTAACAAAAATACCAGTACCTGCTTTAATGACAATAGTATCAATATGCTTGATTGGCCATCAATCAAACCCAAACCCCACAGAGACTCTATGGAGTACTGTCAAGAGGAAAATGAGAGACATCCAAGCTAAGAATGCAGCTGAAGGCTGCCATTAAATCAACGTGGGCTTTAGAAACACATCAGCAGAGCCACAGGCTAATCTTCTCAATGCCACACAGCATTGATACAGTAAGTAACACAAAAGGAGCCCCAACCAAATATTGACTGCATATACAGTAAAGTACATACTTTTCAGAAGACCCACATTTCTGTATTAAAAATCTTTTTCACTTTTAGATTAAATTCTAATTCAGAGATGCACCTATACTATACTTCTTTTCGTAATGTCATTAACGCTATGACGAATAATCTCTACTCGTGTTGCACATTGAACTCTTGAATGCATCCAGTGTAACAGCGGGCATGAACAGTGTGTTATTTTTTTTCCTATAGGCAGAGGCGGTGCTGGGCTCTTTGTTTTCCTGTCTTGGCTGTGTCACTCCTCGACCTTGGTGTTCTATAGCTGCTGGGGATGAGAGATGGTGTTAACACTTCTAAAGGCGTAAATCACCCCTCTCTACCACTCTGTCCCTCCACCCCCTTCCCCTACGCTCTCTCTGCAATGTTGTTCTCTTCACTTGCTATCAGTGCTAAGAGGTGATTGGAGTCTTCCCGCTCTGATAATGGGCCACATGTACACAAGCCTCTCTTTTTTTCCCAGACACGCACCTTTTTACAGCTGCCGGGCTGAGAGAAAGCAAGAGAAGGAGACTCATCAAGTAATTAAGGCCCTGGCTCTCCCTTGAAAATTAAAGGAATGGCCCTTTGCTCTGTTCTGTCTCTATCCTCTGTCTCTCTCCTCATCTTCCTGCTGGGCTGATTGCTGTCTGGCTTCTTTCCTCACCTGAGTATTTCACTCTCTCGCCTAGGCAGCCGAGGCATAGTGCATTGTGCTGGTGATTACCCCACTGTGGGTAATTGCGGCGGCTGTTTGCCCGATGTTATTTCCCCCACTCTCTGCATTCGCAGAGCAGACGCCTCCCTCGAGAAAAAAAGAGTGGGAGTGCATTTTTTTTTTTTTTTTTTTTTTTGCTTTGTGTGTGCACGCGTTTGTGTCTTATCGGGAGAGCAGAGCTAATAACGAGTGTGTTGCATGCGCTCCTGGGTGCATTTTATATATTTCTTTATAGACTCCCACAGACTGCTGGCTTGCATGTGTATCTGTTTCTGTTTGCAAGCACGCCAAAGCTCGGTGGGTCAAGCTCGCGGTCAGTTCCATCTCTCATGTCCTTGAGAAGAAAAGTGTGTCAGAAACTGCTTTTGCCTTGGATCGCTCTTCCTCCTTAATAGGAGCAGGGAACGTCAAAAAGAGCCGGTCCACTTCACAACCTGATGGCTCCTTTAACCCTTTAAACCGGAGTTCCTCAGATTTCCAAGTTCTGTCTGAGGACATCTCCTGACATAGGGTTAAGCTGAAAAACAATTAGTTTATGTATTTTTATGCATTCCAGCAACAGATTACAATCCAGATAAATTATGATGTGTGTTGATTTATTGTAGAGGACTTTGTTATGTGGTTGACACTGTGTAGGTGAGCAGTCTTTATATCCATGGCTTGATTAAGATAAATTGAAGGGAATTTGAAGAAAAAATAAGTGATATGAGTCAGGAAATCAAAATAGGCATGACAATTATTTATTTTTTTACTTTAGTTTTATGACTTATGAACAGATTATTTTATTGACAATTTAAAAAAAAAAGGTCAGTTAATCAATCACACAGAATGGATGACATTCAAAACACGATCAATTTTGCTCTCAAAGAGCAAGTTTTTCTTTTAATGTGGCTCCTGTACCACCTATTTTGAAAGAGATCTACTTCACATGTCCAAGACGTGATGAATGGTTCTAACACCCAAACGCAGGTCTGAAACAGGCAGGTGACAAACTAAAAATACTTTATTACTTCAGGAAATCCACCAAGGGCGCTGCAAAGACAGGCATTTCAGAAACATAAATTAGAAAGTCACATCACAGTGTTGTAAAACAAAACTAAGATATAGACCAGACATGAGAATGAAGCAACAGACAAATGTGAGAATCTGAGAACAAACATTGAGATAATGGTGTGCATTTTCTGCAGACACAACAGCTCAGTGCTGAGTAGGTGTGGCAATCTGCAAAAAGGAGCAAGGGGCTGGATTACTGTTTTAAGAGTGGTATATTCAGTTTCATTATTGCAAATCTGGTCTTGAAACCTGACCAGCTCTGCAGCAGCATCTCTCAACGGATCAATGTCTTTAAAAAAAAAAAAAAAAAAAAAAAAAAGACATTTTTGTGAGCTGAAATCTGGAGCTCTACTATATTTACTGTATGTGGGGTAGAAAAGGGAAACGATCACACACATCTACCCACCTACAGGTTAACATAAATCATTTGAATATCATATGCCAATACATAAAATCTGTTAAAAGACAATAAAAATTATTATTATTGATAAATGAATTGTATTCATTAGCAGTATGTATTTGGTAAGTAGGTGTTTGGTATAAATTTGATTCATTCAGTTATTAACATTATCTACAGAGTGAAATGGGATTAAAATGGATTAAGTTGAAACTAATTTGGTCAGCTACACAAAACTTGCACATTAGCACAGACAATCAGTCTAACGGAGGGCTAACAGTCTTCTCAAACATTTATTCACAAGAATATATAGCAGACAGATGATGTGCCTAACTCAGCACTTGGGCGTCATCTCTTCGGCAGTTCATCATGATTCTCGCTTGTGCTGCTGCAACTTGCAACAAAATCTTTGAGTGCTTAAATCCGCCCAACTTAAAGAACTTCCACAGTTGAGATCTCCTTGAAAAACATGGACAAAATTTTAAAATGTGGCTCATTTAACAGAGAAGCATACACTATATCTGCATGTCTGCTGTGATCCTGAAGCTCAGACAGAGGCAACCAATAACAGATGAATATACACACAAGTACAGCAACAGAGTGTAAAAAAAATTAAAATAGACAGATTCATGAAAAATCTGTTTATCAAAAATTTTGATTTTGACAGATTGTTATTGTCAGTGTCATCATTTATAACTACTAATCACAGCAGCCTCACATGCCATTCTAATATGAAACTGTTTTAATATTTTCATCCAAACAAAAGAGAGAACTAAATATATAATTATAGCCCAAGCTTCTAATGCATGAATGCAAAGTAATAAAATCCAAGAATAAAAATATGAAAAAATGCAAAGATAAGGAATTTAAAAAATAAAAATGATTGATTACAAAAGTCAGGCAAATAAAAGGAGTCATTGCATACTGCTCTAGGTGTACTTTTTACTAACAAGAGTTCAGAGAGGAAAATGTTTTTCCTAATTTTGTGCACTACTTACTCTATGATTTTAATCTACAAGCTATTTTTTCAGGGGAAAAAGCTTCCTGTAATATTAAAGTTGTCTTGAATTAGGGTCATGGGATTTCCTCGGCTGGTTTCTGCTGCATTACAGTTTTGACAGTGTGGTCAATGTAATGCCTCACTGGGATTTGGAGGGTTTTGGCGGTTTAGTTTAGAGATATAGTGGATCAGCCTCTTTTCTTTTCTTTTTTTTTTTTTACAGTGAGAACCCTCTGAATAAATAAACTCTAAGCAGTCTGGGCACAGGGAGCCCCCTTCTGAGCTGCCTCACTCCTAAAATAACAACAAACACATTCTAATGTGAATATGAATCAAGACAGTGGCTCTGCGCTTCCTGCGGCTGAACAAAGAGAAACTAATTCCACTCCATAACGAGGTAAAAAGTGTTATGGATCAAAAGAGTCAGCTGATATTCTTGTCAAGATGATCTCATATTTTGGAAAAATGTTGCAAATAATGCACACAGGCATGCACTAATTTCTGATCTGATGTCTAAGTTGTGCACATTAAGCATATTTATGGTTGCTCCTTAAATCAGTTGTTAAGGCATTTAACAGCTTCACAGCTGCATGTTTTGAGTAATCCTTGTGCATGAAACAGCAGCTGCACCAAAATTAAACAAAAACATACATAATTGTACAGTGCTAAAATATAAACAGTTAAACCCAAGCACAAAATGGATGAAGCATGTTTCTACATCTGCACGGTGAAAACATGTCTATATGCTTGTTGTCTATGTGCTTATTGATGCCAGCTCCAGAAAAGTAATACAGCTTACTTTTATTTGTGTTAGTGTTGATGTTAATCAGTCTTCTTTGTGCTGCTTTTAAAAGCAGAGTGATCATAGACAAAAACTGGCTTTGAGGTGGAGAAAAAATAAGCTTAAAAGACAATGGGAGAGTTTTCTGCATTTCGCCTGTTATTTTGATTATTTTTCACATTTTTTTGCTCTTTAGGAGAACACTGGCATCTATTGGTCCCCTCACAGCTGAATCTGACTATTCAGTTACTGATCTTATAGCCTTTGCTACTGGTGAAAATTCCCCTGAAATCCTCTGGATATATTTGTGTACATTTCAACTAGAAAAATCCCACTGAGAAACAGCACCTCTCTCTCCGGAAATCTTGGTCAAGATGAACATGAAAATTTGATGTACAAAACTAGATTCATACTAAAATTGTGTTAATAAAAATTAAAACTAAGAACAAAAATAGAAATATTAATATAATGTGAAATAAAATAAAGGTTCAACATGGTTCACAACCAGTAAAAAAAAAAAAAAAAAAAAAAAAAAAAAAAAAAAATCAGTAAAACACTTAGTTTCAATAAAACTATCTGAAGGCAGTTGACACTTAATAATTTATTCCAGAAATTAAATTATTAAAGCTAGGCATTAACAGTATTTGGGGAATACAGTATATTTGGCTGAAGTTTAGAAAGCATTATGATTGGGTGTTAAAATACACATCAAACTCATTTTCTTGCTCCTTAGAAGACCCTGGAAATCCAAAAGTCTTTTTAGAGATTAGCTGAGCTTTGAATGCAACCACAGCATCGCTACAACAGCACTGTCAAGAAAAGTGAAAAAAAAAAAGAGTTTTCTGGAATTCTTATGTTTCTCTCACTTTTTTAACAGTATCCTGTGGGGAAGCACTTTTTTAACTTGAAGGAGTATGAATAGCTTTCTAAAGCAATGTACTTGTTTGGCTGCTAAAAAGCAATAAATCTCAATAAAACAGAACCAGATGAGCGTTTACTGGAATTTAAACCGTCAGGTTCAGCATATTTTTCTTTTTATTCAGGTGAAATGCTTTTCCAACACGTGTTTGTTACATGACAAAATCTAATGCTTAATATGTTTAGTTTTAGAGCAAAAGGCACATTATATTGACCACTGTGAAGGTAATTTCAAGGATAACTTCAACATATGCAAGCTTTTAAATAAAAACAAACATATGGGCTGTTTGTTGTCAAATAGAAGCTTCCACTATAGTAAATTAAGACCATTTTAGACAGTATAAAAGCAACCACAAAAAAATAGTCTGATCCGAAAGATTAGTTTGTTTGCACCCTGTTTTGCAAAAATAGCTCATGCTTTTAAGCTCAAAACACAAATTTAAGTGAATTGTTGTTGGATTTCTGTGATAGACCAACACAAATAGACAAATGAAAATCTGAAGTGTCATATGCCTTTATATTGACCCCACCCATAGTATGATGCTGCCAACACTGTTTCACTGAGGGGATGGTAGTTTAGGGGCTATGTGCAGAGTAAACATTTTTTGACACACATAGTGATATTATGTCCTCATCTGCACATAGAAAATTCCTTTCACTATTTGCTGTTTCCCTTACATGGCTTGTGGCAGGACAACGGCAAAGCTATTGTTGCTCAGCTCAGGTAGGAGAGGTGCCTGAGCTCTCCTACCTGAGGTGTGGGTCTGCAGGTCCTCCAGAATTACACCTCTTGACTACTTCTCCACTTGTCTCCATGTGGTGAAGATCAGTTGAACAGTTCTGTGTGGGAGGTTGGAAGCAGCTGCGTTCCTTGAACCTCATAATGATGTTTGTTTACTCATGTCCTCTAACAAACCTTTGAGGCCTTCACAGAACAGCTGCATTTGTTCAGAGATTAAAATGCTCACTTGTGAACTAATTGGGTGTCTTCTGAAGACAGTCGCACTACATTTATTTTAGGGGTATCAGAATAAAGGAGGCAGGATATAAATTTGCAAAACATGTTTTAGATTTTTATTTGTAAAAAAAAAAAAAAAAAAAAAAAAAAAAAAAAAAAAGAATACCATGTTTCCTTCTCCTTACATTTTCAAAATATGTGCTTCTTTTTGTTGGTATGTCACATCAAAGCCCTACAAAATACACTGATGTTTGTGATTGTATCACAAGATATGAAGAAGTTTAAGGGATATCAATAATTTTTTAAAGGCTCAGCCCATCTGTATGCAAATCTAAGTATGTCAAGTTTTATGGATTTCCACCATGAAACACGGTGAGTCAGATGATAAGTTAAGATTGGTTACTCTATTTTTGTTATATGTGGAAATACTCAAACTAAAAATGAAATGACTGTCTCGGCCTTTCTCCCTGTAGCCACATTTGTAATGAAATTACATCTAAGAGGACGTTCTGAAGTAAGAACATAAAAATCTTGCATTGTGGCATTAAGATTTCCGGTCCATTTTATTCCGAGTTTTGGGCCCTTCTGAGCACAAATTTGATGTGAAATGTGACATATTTAATCTCTGTCCCCTCTTCTGAGCTGAATTTGGAGACCTCATGGGGATGTAAATAATTTATGTACATGGATAAAGAGCAGAGGATAGATGAAGGGATCTCTGATATGCAGTAGAGAGCCTTCCGTCACCTCCCTCTGAAATCCATCAAACGCACATTGCTGTTGCTCTGTCCGTCCCCAGTCTGAGGGTGGATTTTGGGCTTGAGAAATCACAGCTGCTTCTTCATCTCTGCTCCGTGAACAAGCGTCTGAGAAGAACACAGGCTGGAAAACAGCAGAAAGGGAGATTTCATCTTCTCGAATGTAGGTCAGGCAGCCCCAGTCAGTCTCAAAGCCTAAGAGAAGAAGCTTGCTGCACACACACCACACACACATCGCATGAATAAAGCATGTTTCTCTTGTAATAAGTGCCTATATGTATGCACTCCCTTGTCTTTACCATATGTCTTTCAGCATATAAGCTTTGCATTTATTGTGTGTATGTGTGTGGGTGTCCTAATCATTCCATGGTGCAGTTCTGTGTATTTTCATATACTGGGTTTCATTGTAGTGTGTCAGAGCAGCTATTTAGAGTCTTGCTTTGATAGATAAAGAAGCTCAGTAAAGGCCAGGCATGATCTGTTTTCTCAGAGGAAAAGACTATGAGAAAATCACACTTTAAACACACACACACACACGCACAGGATTCCGGGTCTGAGGAGAGTTCCTGCAGTCCTTTCTAACAAATGTGAAGAATATATCCGTGTCTTTGTGTGTGTGTATGTGTGTGTTCCCATTACAGTTGAAGGCCAATTCTTCCCGTCTGTCGCTGTCCTTGGTGCTTAAACCTGCAGACTAAAAGAAACTGAACAGCCCGAATGCTGTAAGCACCAACAATACTTACAGGGCTACACATTACTTTTTAACATTGTCTGGTTTAAACTAATTTTTCCTCTTATTGTTTTGCTTCTATCACTCTTTCTTGTTTTTCTCTTCTCACCTCCCTCATTTTTTCTTGTCCACACACACACAAAAGAGGAATGTAGGCTGTGTCCTGATGAAGCGTCAGAGAGCTGTGATTTGTCATCAGCCTCCACATGAAGACCTTCATCAGAGGACAGACCCATCACTTACACTCTGATTATAAAGACAGAGAGGCCAGCAATGTGTGTGCTAGTGTGTGTTCTTCCATTTTATGAGCTGGAAGCATATCAGTAGGGTTCATATTATCTGTGAACTTTGAACTGACAAAGGGTGTTTTTTTTTACTAATGAATGTGGACTGAGTGTAGTTCACTTTGGTGAGGCTCAGTAACTGAGCTTTATGGATATGCCTTTGCTACTTTAAGCAGAAGAGTTGCCTGTATTTCTGTTAGACAACTGCAGGACATCTTTGTCTGCCATTTGTGTGCCTTGCATTTAGGCTGTAGAACATCCTTTCTGTTATAAAATTCATTTCTGCTGCATACCAGATCTGTTCTCAGTAAGACTCTCATTGTTGGTTGTCTCAGCCCAAGCAGTCAGGTAAGGATTTTCATCTTCCCTGGGCTGCAGTAAAAATAGCAAAGCTTTAGGGCTTTTGGTCGGTGCTTTAAATTTTGATTTTTCATTCACATTCATTGTGATTTCTGATCTTTTTGGAAAATGATCCTCTAATCGAAGGATTAATCCATCTTTTACAGACACCAGCTGAAGCCACAGGCGAAGCTTCGTCTGATTAAAAGCACAGCAACAAACAGCTAAACAAGTAGTCATGTTTGAACATGTCCAAGCTTTGAAAGGACATGGCCGTAGGTGTGTGATTATTGTAACAGATTAAAAAAGAAGAAATTTAGTAGAACTGCTAACCAGTTATTTCAAATATACAGTTCACATTCATCTTGCACCAGCAATGCACAGGTGGGTGTGTGTGTGTGTGGGGGGGGGTGTTATCATTACTTTAAGCTCCATTAACCAAGAGTCCTGTCAATCCAGCATATTTTATTGAAAGGACCCAAGGAACATTATGATGGAAAAATATTAGCAATTTACAAATCCTAACGTATACTTAGAAACATTGCTATACCTTGATAGGTCCATTCCTGCATACAACATGAGTGGGGCTTTGTTGGATGATGCCTAAACCAAAAAGTGAAGAGAATCAACATCACTTTCACTAAAAATGGATCTCAATGGGACATTTCTCAGTCTGTTTTTGACTGAAACTGCCCTCTTATGACAAAAACTTTAGAATTTGGCCACATTATGATACAGTACATGTGAGCAGATGGAACAAGAGAGAAGCAATCCAATGTAGGAAGCTGACAGAGAAGAACTTAATGAATAATATGCTAATCATCACATGACATTCCCAACTTTAAAAATCTTTTTTTTTCTTTCTTTCTTTCTTTTTTTTATTTTTTTTATTTTTTTTTATAAAACTTCATCTCATGAAATATTAATGCTCCTGAACTATGAGAGTGTAAACTAAGTTGTGAATTTTAAATAGTAAACTATCAACAAGAATAAATACATTTTTAATCTTTGTGAACTGAACTTTGAACTAGTTCTCTTAGTTTGACAGGAATGGGATTTATTTTGCCATAAGTTATCTAAACTGCAATAGATTTTGTCAAATACAGTTTAGAAACTAGGTGTGTTTTACCACTAGAGACACTCTTTTTATCTGAAGTTATACATATTTTATATTCACGAGGTAGCACATACCAGTAACCAAATCCACTTTACTTTTGTTTTATTGCATTTTTTTTCTTCATGAAAATGCTTTTGGGGCGCTCCAGAGACTGTAATCAAATACAAACCAGCCTTTGATGCATTTTTCATGAAACAAAAGACAGCAGGGCTGCAGCTGTAAATGAAAATATAGCACGAGTGTCCCATTGTTTCCCATTAGGGCTTCCTGTTAATAGCCATTTTGAAAGTTGTTTGCGCTGTCCCCTTACAAGCCGCTCTCTCTGTTTCCATGCTTATTATGTACACTACAAAGGAAGCGGAAGGCAGAGGTGTGTGGTATGATGAAGAGTAGAGGAGGAACCCCTGCCGGTTGAAAGTAAAGTCCGCGTGCGCACGTAAGCACTGCCTTTTACATAACGCCTGACTTGAGCTCAGCCTGAGCTTTCGTTTGTCCTGAGGGACCGGCTTTTGTTTTGATTTAAGCTGCTTTGAGATAGGTGGGGAATGACTGTGTCAGTGTGTGTGTGCGTTACCGTCCGTCTGGCGGTCTCCCTGTGGGGGCCCTCCTTCTTCTTTGTGATTCTCCCTGTTCACCATCAACACCTCATCTGTTCCCTGCTGTACATCTTCTCAATTAGCAGCAGTGGAAAGAGAAAAAACAGAAAGAAAGAGGGATAGTGCTCCAGCATGTTCAGTGCTAACACCTTCATCTCTTCCATCTTTATCTCTTTTGGAGCTTTAGGTTATTTTATCTTTACAGCAATCGACCCCCACCTCCTTTTTTTCCCCCTGCCTCCTGTTTGCTCCTTCAGCTCAGCCAAGGATGGAGAGCTGAGGAGAGAAATCATGGAGGCAGGCACGGATCATTAGCTATATTTGTCCCCACTTCCTGCTGCAGATGATAGATCTAGCTAATTACCCCATGTTGCCAAGCCTATCGCACACGACACGCGACCGTCGTTATGGCGGAAATCAGTGTTCGCTCTGCCGCGTGCCGCATAGCTGACGCTATATGACTATTCATGAGCCTGGAGTCAAAGGAGAGGAGGAAATTTCAAATTCTGTCATGGCTGTGCGTGAATATGATTGTTATGGGAATGATTTTAATGATGCATCCTTTCCTCCTTCTTCCACCCCCTGTAGAAAATGAGTTTGGAGGAGACGTGGTGAGCCGTTCATTTAAAGCTGAACGTCAGAACATCACGGTGGCAGCAGGAGTCGGGACCAAAGAGCTGTCTGAAGTCCAAAACATTTCAGGTAGCTGTTTCTATCTGCACACCTGATCTGCTTCAGGTTCCACAGTTTACATACAATCACATTTATCAGGTTCAGAGTTCATTCAACGATCAACTTCTACTGTGCATATTGTTCTCAAAGAGATTCAGATAAATTTTGATCAAAAATAAATCAGTACAATGGCTTTAGTCAACAACTGAAAAAAAAAAAACAAAAAACAACAACAAACAAACTAGAAATTATATAAAAAAAAATCTACCTGATATTTTATTTTTTGGATAAAAAGGAATTTTTAGATGCAAAATGACTTTTCTTGTGGATAAATATTTTTTAAAAATCTACTTCATACTGTTCTTGCAATAATTAAGCACCATTGCAATCTTTGCTTATTGGCACATGAATGTTAAATAACATTTCATTTCAAAAAGACTAGACATGGACCCAAAAAGTATGATGGCTGTATTTGGGTGTATCAGAAGAAAATATTTAAAAGGAAACTTTCTTTTTAGATATATATTTATCTATAAACATGAGAGAAAGCAATGGAGTACAGCAAAATTGCACTTTTATATTTTTTTAAGTTTTCAACAAATATTTGTTTAAAACATGCTGAATTTGGAAATATTGGCAGCCTTTTGTAAATCGCAGAATTCGATCTGGATTTTCTGGAACATACACATGGAGGCAGCTGTTTTATTAATGCTAGTCATGTTAACTGCACTAATCACTAATATCACATTTAAAAACAGTTTGAAAAGTGAACTGAGAAATCCTAATCACCTGTTTAACAGTGGCTGCTTTCTCATGCATGCAGTGATGCTTACATGCAATCATTAATTGTCCCAGTTGAAAAACTCAGCTGCAACAGGTAGTCCAGAAATGCAGCATAACAATAAACAACTCAACTCCAATCCCATTTCTCACGCTATACAAAATCATTACTTTATAGTTCTTAAAGAGAAATCTGAATCAGCTGAAATCAGTTTCAGTAGATAAAGAGTTACAAAAACCAGAGATTTGTATTTCTCCACAAAACTTTGATAGGCGCATCTCTACAATTCACCACACTGTTATTTATCAACCTCTACACATATAATATTGAAAGAAAAAGTCTTCCACATATAAGCCAATTAAATTCCTCACACTAACAGCGTTAATCTTATGACAAACTGCTTGCCACTGCTCTGTGGGACACGTGTCACCCCATAGTAAATTATTGAGTGATTTGAGACACCAGATGGTTTAAAGTTCTGTTATTTTTCTTGAAATTTATGATTTAAAGTCCTGTTTCTTTACCGAAATCCAACTTTTTCATGATCAGTCTTTTTTTTCCTTTTGTCTCTAGTGATGAGGAGGAAGAGATTTCCAGCTCTGAAAATGGCTTAGAGCAGGTACCATTACTGAGAGTACTGGATCTACTGATGAAATTCAATTTGTTTAGTTTTTTTAAATGTTTTTCTGTGATATATTCTTCGGTTTGAGACAGCTTCACAATCAGTTTTGTTTTGTCTACCTGCTGGACTACAACTGTTTGATAGGGCACACAGATAGGAGATTGATTTTACATTTTTAAAAAATCACAGAGATTATTTTGAATTTAAAATTGTGGTAGTAATGGGATAAAAATTGCATTTAAAAGTAAAAGTTGTACAGATGTTTAAAAACATTTTTGTTGAGTAGAATTCTGCTAAATTAAATTAACACTGTTGATGTAAGGAAATAAAGTTTAAGAGGCCCGCGTGCCAAGCACTTCTTGTATCCTACTAACATGACTCATACCAAAAATGTTATGATACTTTCAGATTCAAAGACCTTCTAAAATCAACATCCACTGAAGTAGAGCTGCACCAGTCAGAAATGCTTAGCCAGATCTCTGCTACTGGCAAAACTCTAACCTGCCAAGACATAAATTCAGGATTCCTTAAACATTTTAATGTAAAACACAACTTTTCATTTTCATAGTCATTTACATTCACATTATTATATATATATATATATATATATATATATATATATATATATATATATATATATATATATATATATATATATATATATATATATATATACACACATACTGCAATTAAGGAAGGATAGGAAGAAAAAAATGAAGGTTTTAAGCAAGGAAAGAAAGAGAGGGAGAAAGATAGGAAGTAAGTGAGAATAACAATGGAACGCTAGGAAGGCAGAAATGACACAACAAAGGATGGAAGGAACACAGGAAGAACAAATAATAGGTAGGAAGGGAGGACTCAAGGTAGTTAAGAAATAAGGATGGAAGGACATGCGTCTGGAATGTATTTGCAGTGCTTCACTTTTTCCACATTTTGTTGTGTTATATCCTTATTTCATATTGTATTAAATTAATCTCTTTCCTCAGAATTCCACACACCCAACCCTATTATGACAATGTAGAAAGAGGTTTTTGAGCGTTTTGCAAATTTATTTAAATAGAAAACCAAGAAATCACATTTACATAAGGATTCACAGCCTTTGCTTAATACGTTGTTGATCCACCTTTGGTAGCAATTACAGCCTCAAGTCTTTTTTAATTATGATGCCACAAGCTTAGCTCACCTATCTTTTAGGAAGTTTGGCACATTCTTCTTTGCAGTTCTTCTCCAGCTCCTTTAAGTTGGATGGTAGACATCTGTGCAGCCATTTTCAGATCTCTCCAGAGATGTTCAATCAGATTTAAGTCTGGACTCTGGCTTGGTCCCTCCAGGATATTCACAGAGTGCTTCTGAAGCCACTCCTTTGAGATCTTGGACATGTGCTTTGGGTCGTTGTCCTGCTGAAAAATGAACCGTCACCCCAGTTTGAGATCAAGAGTGCTCTAGAGCAGGTTTTCATCCAGGATGTCTCTGGACATTGCTGCATTCATCTTTCCCTCTATCCTGACTAGTCTGCAAGTTACTGCTGCTGCAAAACATCCCCATAGCATGATTCTGCCACCACTATGCTTCACTGTAAGGATGGTGATGAGCTGTGCCTGGTTTCTTCCAAACATGGCAAATGGCATTCACACAAAAGAGTTCAATCTTTGTCTCATCAGACCAGAGAATCTTGTTTCTCATAGTCTGAGAGTCCTTCAGGTGCCTTTTGGCAAACTCCAGACAAGCTGCCATGTGCCTTTTGTTAAGGAGTGGCTTTCAACTCTACCATATAGGCCTGATTGTTGGATTGCTGCAGAGATGGTTGTCCTTCTGTAAGGTTCTTTTCTCCCCACAGAGGAATGCTGGAGCACTGAAAGAGTGACTATTGGATTCTTGGTCACCTCTCAGACTAAGCCTCCCCGATCGCTGGACAACTCTAGAAAGAGACCTGGTGGTTCCAAACTTTTTTCCATTTATGAATTATGTAGGCCACTGAGCTCATTGGGACCTTCAAAGCAGCAGAACTTTTTCTGTATCCCTCCCAAGATTTATGCCTCATGACAATTCTGTCTTTGAGGTCTACAGACAATTCCTTTGATTTTATGTTTGGTGTTTGTGCTCTGACATGCACTCTCAACTGTGGGACCCTGTATAGACAGGTGTCTGCCTTTCCAAATCAAGTCCAATCAACTGAATTTAACACAGGTGGATGCCATTTGAGTTGTAGAAACATCTCAAGGATGATGATCAGTGGAAACAGCTCAAATTTGAGCTTCATCAACAAAGTATTAAGCAAAGGCTGTGAATACCTATATAAATGTGATGCTTTGGTTTTCTTTTTTTAATACATTTGCAAAACACTCATTTTCATAATGGTGTATTTGTGTGTAGAATTTTGAGGAAAGAGAATATTTTAATATAATTTGGAATAAGGATGTAACATAACATGTGGAAACAGTGAAGTGCTGTGAATACTTTCTGGATGCACTGTAAAGGAGGAAGAACACAATATCAAACTCCAGACTATTCCAGACTATTTGGGCACCTTTTTTAATTAGAGATGATCTATGTTATTCACAGATGCTCTCCTTCCAATCGGACTGAGCTTGTATCATTTTCTTTCCACTTCACAACTGGGCTACTCTGTGTTGGTGTATCACATAAAATTCTAATGAAATACATAAAAGTTTGTGGTTGTAACAGGACAAATGTGAAAAAGTGTTATAAACACTTATGGAATGTCCTGTTTATATCCTGTGTAGAAAAGCCTTCACTACAGCTGCATTTAGTCATCACTGGGCCAGGTGATAAATAGTTTTATTGTGCTCAAATCACAGCTTTTCTGGCTCTAACCGCTTTTGAGCGCTGCACAGCTGCCCTTACCCAGCCAACAGACCACAGTCATTTTCCACAGTATTTAGGAATCAGTGCCAAATTTTAGCCCATCTGCCTCCATCACTTTCACCCTCTTTCTCGCTCAGCAGCCACTCAGATGCTATCGTCACAACCCTTCACACTAATTCAGATGCACTTAGCATCGCTCAGGCACACGTGTTTGCTGTCACTACACGATGCATGGTGTAAATATGTGTTTGCAGTGAAATTCGATCATTCTTGTGTAGTTTTGCAGCTCTGTGTAGAACACCAGTCTGTGAACGTGAGCATGTGTGTGACTTAAGGTGAGACCGGGAGCCACATAACTGAAGCACATTCTCCCAAAGCATCAAGGGGAAACTGACAATGATGCAATGTGCTGTGACTGATGTCTGAGTGCTCCAGCCCACTCATTATCCAATAGGAAGTACTTCTACCATGCCTCATATTGCAATAATAATAAAGTTTTATTCCTAGAAAAATCCACATTCTTTTCAATAAGAATAAAAAACTTTTTATTGAAGACATTCCATGTAAACGATGAAGACTAATAATGAGCAAAGGCATTTTAATTTACATTTTATTTTCTATTGATGCAGAATTCGATCAGTGCAAACACAGGTGGTATTTAAACAGCTGATTTTTGCAATATCTCAGTGGAATTAAAGGTTTATTCTACCTCCTTCTAAATGGCATTTTTTAAAGCAGAGTATGAAAAGTCATACTATAGGAGTCTCTAGAAAGTGAATAATCTTTATGAAACATATCCTACATGATATGGCTTTATGGAAAAAAAATAAACATATAAAGACATAATGACTATTGTATAAGTTAAAATGTATAGTAGAATTTTTTTTATTTTGTTTGCTGCAGGTTTAAATAACTGAGAAGCAAGTCATGAAAGGGTAAATAATTCCAGCACAAGTATAGATTGATGCTTGCATAAGTCAAATATGACTGTCCAACATTATAATTTAAAAGTATGTTTTTGAAGTCTTCAGAATAAATTAATACCAGCTTTTCATTTATTTTAAAACTTATTCTATCATATGAAACTGAACTTAAGTAGAAATAAATGTGGATTTGAAACTGATAAAAAATAGAAAATAAATAGAAAATGCGAAAATATCCCATAATTAATTATTCTGGTATTTTGGAAATATAATAAATTTTAGCAATCCTACCTGACCTATCTAATGATTGGTCTAATTTAATGTCAGACAGTGGGAATAAAATCGTTATTTTGTTTTTTATTTTTGTGTATGTAAATGTATATAGAGATCTTATGTGACAGACCAACACAAAGTCCTGCGATTTATTTATTTATTTATTTTTTTTACAAACGATCGAAAAAATGAGGTGTCCATCTTTAAGCCCCTTTCACATTGACAACCTTAAATAAAATCCAGAATATTTCCACTGTCAGGTTCCTTTCTTTCTTTTTTCAAAGCACTGTGTGGAAGGTTCCCATAAAGATATTAAATAAACCATGGTAGTTTGCCTTAGCTGTTTTATTTTATATATAATATACAACTCTTGGGGCAGTAGGATCAACATAACTATGTGTTTATTTGTCTCAGCATATAGAGCCATTGATCCAGGGGTCTAATTGAGACACAGATGGGAGAAGGAGTAGGCCTCAACTAATCCTCTATAAGCAGACTAACCTTCATTACAGCTATGACATTTTTTCATGGGGTCCTAAGAGACCGCAAAAGCCAGACAGGGTTTGAAGGGCTGCAACATACGGTGAGCCACAGTGACGCAGGGTAGGTAAGAGGCCTGCAGGTTTCCTGGGCTCTGCTCTGATGAAAAAGTGGAGGTGAAGAATTCGTTGCTGTTATTGTTGCTGTTGTTTAGCCATTCAGCTGGATTTACGGTTAAAGACCTAGTTACCAAATCAGGACTGGTATGTAAATGTGCACTTTTTAAAATTTTATTTAAATCCAAAGCAGATCTTGTTGTTGTATCTAACAGGCATAGACATTTTTGTTTTTCACTCAACTTTAATTTTATTTTAATTTCTTCAAACCTGAGAGAAATGAGTTATCATAGGAACTGTTAAACCCAAATGTTGCATCAACTCTTAATAGGTTAAAACCAACAGCCAGCATTTTTAACTCTTACAGCTAACTTGATTAGGTTCTTCTCTTTTCCTTAAGTCAACTGTCAAGCAACAGGAATATCAATGTATTTGAAGCAAAACCAGAATTATTACATATAGGTGTCCACTGTAATGTAAGCCACTGATGTCTGGAAAAACTTTCTTAAGCCTCAGCTTCAGCTGGCTGGCAGTTGTAGAGCACTGGATCTAATCAGGGATAGATAAGCTTAAAGGGTGGTAAGTCAAACACATCATAACGTTCCTCTTCAACCTGCTCTACTTTATTCTTGATCTATTTTGAAAGTTGAGCTTTAATTCACAAAATTTAATTTTCCACACTGTGAATTATCACGTTGGATTATCATTCAAGACCACCAGATAAAATAGATGTTTATTGGCACACATAGTCATTTTCTAACAAATATCACTATTGAACCACAGCAGTTGCCTTCCATTTCCCATTTGAAGCAAATGTTGAAACACTGCTATAACATTGTTATCTTTGTTAATCAAGGGAGCTACTTGATCATTGTAGTTAATTTAATTTAGGAAAAATTTAATTAAAGCTAAATTTGTCTTGCAAACTGTTGTAAAATGTTTATCACAAGTGATCCTGGTCCTGATAATACAATAGAGCTTTAAAAAGAATAGCATCAAATTTTACCATTATTTTTTTTGCGCTGTGACATGAATACATGCTAAAGAGTTGCAAGCCATCCTCCCCATTGGAAAGTTTTTTTCCCTAAATGGGTGATGATAAAAGTACTTGAACTGGAACAAACAATGTTGAAGTCCATCATTCAACAGTAAAATAGATTTTTCACAACAGGAAAACAATCACAAAGCTGCCTCTCCAAGGTCAAAGTACAAAGTGATGAGGAAAATTGCAAGAAACCCAAGAGTTCCATCTTAGACTCTATATGCACCAGTTAGCATGCAAAATGTTATGGTTCAAATAGAAAAAGACTGAACTAATGGCTTGTTTGGAATGGCTTTCAGGAGAAAGGATCTTTTCTCTATAATATTTGTGGCATCTTTATTTTGGTCTGGATTGGCACATATAAAAGAAATCACAAGACTTATAGAATAAAAAAGAATATTGTCCTGTGGACAAAAATGGAGATGGTTGTCCACAATCCACAGTCCCATGTTTGGGAAGAAACAAACACAGGATATCAGCACAAGCACATGACATTAATTGTCAAGAATGGTGGTGCAGTGGTGATGATTTGGGCTTATTTAACAGTTCCAGAACATCACCACCTCATCAGACATGCAGCAATCAGGGAAAATGCAAACAAACAAACAAAAAAAAAACAAACAAAAAAAAAAACAAGGCTTGTATCTCACAGACCTTGCTTGGCATGTTAACATGTTATATAAAATTAAAAAGCACTGAAAAACTGGGTGGTTTTGGAAGGGCTGTCAGGAAAAATCCATACTTCAAGGCACTTTACGGAAAATACTTTTAAAAGTAAAGACCTTCCTTTTTACTCAAGCTTACAAGAACAAAAGTCTTTCTGGTCAGGACATTTGATACTTTTCAAGAACTTGGTTAGAGAACCTCTAGAAATTCCTCATAAGTGCTTCCCAGCATTTGTCAGTGCAGAAACCACACTCAGACATCATCCATCCATCTATTTATTCTCTATATCTGCAGGGTTGTGGTGGGACTGATGCCTAGCCCCAATGATCATTGGCCAAGAGACAGAGTATTCCTAGGAACGTTTGTTGCTGGACACCACACAAGAAAAATGTTTTACCCAGAATAGCAGCTAAGAACAAGCTGCAAGAACTCCCAAACCAAGGCTACAAGAACAGAAAGATGTCCTTTTGTTCTGTTCTTGGAGCCCATGGAGAAAGAACAAATTCCATCTAAATGAACCACAATGTCTGTTCTCAAAAGTTGTCTTGTTATAATACAAAGTATCATGGAGAAGTCAAACTCAGCAAGTCACCAAAAACACTTCATACCACCTACCTTACATAGTGGTAGGCTTGTTTTTCAGCTACATGACCTGGGTACCCTGCAGTTACTGAATTAACACGAACTCCTCTGTATACTAAATTATTCTAGCGCCAAATATAAAAATCTAAGGCACAATGGCTAAGAAAAAAAAAAAAAAATCCATGTATTCAGTGGCCCAGTCAAAGTCTAAATCTCAACATGATTAAAATGCTGTAGTAAAAAAAAATGCCATAAAACCTCAATGACCTGGAGCAATTTCATTAAGAAAAGTAGCACAAAAAAGTCTTAATGATTTGAGAGACAGATTAAGTCTTCAAGTTATCACAGACAAAGGCAGTACAAACTACTGAATAATGTGATTTAGTTATTTTAACCCACACCTTTATCGAAAGTAATGGAAGCTTTCTTTTTCCTATGATAGTACATTAAACGTAGAAATAGTTTTAATTTCTGTTTCACTTCCTCACCCACAGATCCTTTGCCATCACCAAAATACCATATGTCGCTCCCTCCTTTCTATACTCACAAGATTTACAAGCTATCTTTGTGTTTCATCTTTTTATTTTTCTCCTGTTGAAACATTTATAGGCATTCATAAAGAAACACACCATTAGGACTGAGAGGCTCTACAGTAAAGCAAGTATGGCGTTAATAAATCATGTTTAATAAAACGAGACATCCAAACACGGCCCCCTTCATCGTCCAAACCTGGGAAGCATGAATATTTAGAGGCATCTGGAAATAACAGAAGAATGTTCATAGGCGTTCAAGTTCCTTCACAATTTATGATCCGTTGTTGAGGTGATAAAGCTATATCTGAAAGAGATATGTATGTCTGATAGCTATAAAAGATATCAAGAAAATGCTTACTTTGGTGTAAAAACAACTTGAAAGTGAAAATTCTGTGTCATAAACCTGTATTTTTGGGTAAAAATCAGCACAATTACAAAATGAATTTATCAACAGTCTCATGATTTCTTGGACACAGAATTAAAAGATGGTAAATAAAAATCACAATAAATACTTATGTCATTATTTCAACCAAAAAAAAAAAAAAAACATGAAAAATTGTAAAATGTGAATATTCATGTAACATCATAGAGCCTTTTTGAAATAGAGTTAACAGTGAAGATTTTGAAGGCAATTCCCAAACTTATCTATTAGTAAGTTCATCAGTTTTGGCAAAATATGAGTCTCTGTGGAATTTATGTTGATTTTAAATAATTCCCATGAAAAAAAATTCACCCCTGGCAATTCAGTCATTGTAATCACAGACTGCATAAGAAAGATGGTGATTGCTATCACATGATGGTTTTACATTATATTTTTTATGATGCTGGAGCTCTAAAGGCTTATTAAAGCACTAAAGGCATATGTTTAAAAAAAAATAAAAATAAAAAAAAAATAGGTCTTTTATAACTGGAATTAAAAGTGCTAAATATAATAGAAAAGAAAAATTTTTAAAATTATTAGTAAGAACAAATGTTCATCAAAATCATTTTATGGTCTTAAAGCTGAACTTAAAAAGCTGTGGTGAAGAAGGCAGAGCATACACACAAAAAACAACACAGAAGCACTGATTTCAGTAATACTTTCTATGTTAAGGAAAAGTAAAAGGTTAATGGCCATAGTAGCTTCTTCAGTGGCTTTGTCTAGTAGAGAAACACAGCTAAGTAGATATGCTCTAAGCCAGTTTCCAAGATTATAGGATGAAAGAGAGCACATACCAAATAGATAGAGAGTCCCAGCAAAATTTCAGCCAATAGCTGTGTCTAGGAGGGAGATGGGGTTAAACACTGAAAGACATGGCCAAGTGTATCATCTGTAGAAAGAGAACATTAAGTTGTTGGTAGCAATAGCTCTACTGATGCCCTTCTTCAGGAAGGTATCACAATTAAGCAGAATGCCAGACCAGATGTAGCTTCTACAAAAAGAAAAAGCAAAGCGAGAACATAAAGTTGAAGGGTGAAATAACAGCAAATAATGCACAGTTGGAGAGCAATAGGAGAATGTAGCAGAGTGAGGAAAAGTGGCCATTATGTCCTCCAGCTGCCTAAGCCTATAGCAGCATAACTACATAGAGTGGTTTAGGTTATCCTGAGCTAACTGTAAGCTTTATCAAAAAGAAACCTTTTAAAAATTGTCCAAAAAGTAGACATGGTGTCTGCCTCAAGGACTAAAACATGGAGCTGGTTCCACAGAAGAGGAGCCTGATAACTAAAAGATCTGTTCCCATTCTACTTTTAGTTTTTTACATATCATTATAAAATGTGTCAGAATACTTCCATGATGTATGTGTTAGAAGCAAAAGATCTCTAGATCTCTTCATCCAGTTCTTCCCATGTGTTTCTCAAGAAAGCTAGAAATCTCATATCCAAAACTTTTCCACTGGGATATTGGAGGTTAATTTACTTAACTGGAGAAGTATATTTAAAAGGAGACTGGCTTGTCGATCAGAAGGATTGGATCTTCCTAATGACACCACAGAGACTTTGGGGAATAATTCATTGACTTTTAGGAGAGAAGCTGATACTTTTTCAGTGGAAGAAAGATGTTTGGCACCCAGGTGATGATTTCAAGTAAACATTTTTAGATTTAAAATACTTCTACACAACCATTAAATTTACTTTTTAGAATAAAAGTGGACTAAATCTGTTTTAAAAATATGCAATTTACCAAGAATGACCAACATGAATGAGTATAGATTCAGGCTAAAGACATCTTCTTAATCATGCTGTGAGCTCTTTAATGCAGTTCAACCTGCAAAACCTTATCTTAGTCAACCCTGACATGAGCAATGTGATCACAATTTTGGACACCTTGAGATACAGTGAGCTGCAATACTTTTCCCAATTTTATGTTACAATTACACAGTTCAATGTGTTTTATTGTGATTTTATGTGACAGTATAACAAATTGTAAATATGATAAATTGCTTTCAATTTTTTTCTGCAAATAAAAATGTGATTAGCGTGGTATTCAGATTTAACTCTGATAGCTGCAAGTACTATCTGGTGCAACCAATTGCTCTAAGAAGTGATCTAGTTATAGCATACTAGAGTCCACCTGAGTGTAATCTAAACTCGGTTTGAATCCAGTGGCTCTGTGAAGGACTCAGAGGTTTATGAGAGAACATTAGTGAACAAACAGCATGTAATACAGCAGACAGATCTGGGATAAAGTTATGGAGAAGTTTATATATAGGCTTAATACATTAAAGTTTGTGGTGGTAACTTGACAGAATGTGGAAAAGTTCACAGCAGTAACTAGTGATAGTTTTAAATAATAGGAACACATATTTGGCATTTACACCTTGAATCAGGTTAAAATTCCACTCAGAAATGGTGGTTGACGATCTCATTTGGCATGATTTACATGTTTGAAATAGGGCTCTTACATTGTTTTACTTGTTAATGTAAACAGTCTAAATTAGTAAGAAATAGTCTGGATGTAATGTGGGCTGCAACTACAGTCATCATTGGAATCAAATCTAATACGCACTGGATTCACGTCAATTCATCAGAGGAGCTCACAAAAAGACTTTTCTGGTTACATTTATCCAGTAAGAAAAGAAAATAAGAAGAATTGGCTGCATTCTCTAAATCACTTTAATCATTCACACTAATGCTGCCCATCAGTCATCGACATGAAACCTTCTGGCACATCAGGTGCGAACTGAAATGTCTGACAGGGTGGAAATAGCACTCTGAACCTGAGAGAACATGTATCCAAATTAAAGATAATTTCACCCGGCTGTCTGTTGTGTTGAACAGCTTGTTTGTGCCTTTTCTGCAGATGGAGGTGGATGCAGACGATAAGCGCCATCGCACACGCTCCAAAGGTATCTGCACAGATACACACAGAAATGCACACCTCTATTCAGGGTGACCTTCACTCCCCCAACGCAAACACGTACATATGGACACACAAACACACACACACACACACACACACACACACACACACACACACACACACACACACACACACACACACACACACACACAGACACGCAGATCCTGAGCAGTTACACTCCAGTTGCTTTTTCTCGCTGTTCACTCCTCATCTATCTTAACTTTATATGTATCTAACAGCAACAGAAGTCCACCTTTTAAATGCCTTGTTCAAAATAAAACATTGGCGATAATCACAGTGACACGCACCACAAATCAGAACAAACTGAAGGCTTTCATTGAGGAGGTAGCTCTCATTTTCAGTTCACAAAACAATGGCTTCTTTTAATGTTTTTGATTGGACTGAGGACACTTGTTTTTTTTTAAGTGAATAAAATTTAATGAAATGTGAAAAGACTGCTCTATCCACTCTTACAAGCTGAGATGATGGTGCTTCAGGTTCATGTTTTATGACATGTGTGTTCAAGTATCTAACATTGTTGACCAAAAGGAGACCAAAAAATGAATTTATATCCTACATGTTTTAGGAAAATGAAAGTGTTTGATGTCACTACATTAAATTAAAAACCTAAAACATTTTTAACATACTTCACTTTTAAAGTTTCAAAAAAATTATGCAGTCCTTAAGCATGATGTTAACCCATAAGGCATAATGATATTACAGGTCATTTTAGACACAGTAAGCCATCACATTTTTTTTCTCTTGTGTCCATATTCACACTGTATAATTTCATAACTTCCCTCAGAGCAATAGTAAATGTGACTAAAAGTCTTTACATGTTAAAGGCCACACTGTAGCCAGTTTAGATGTGATAACTTGGTTCATGATTTCCATACAAACAACTTTTTAAAATTGGTACATTAGTTTAATTTAAAGTACCATTGAAAAACTGAGTTGTAATGGTGGTTTATTGACAACAAAATGCCTCCTGGATATAATAAGGTATGGAGTTGAATTTGTATCTGCAAAAGAAAAATTACAGCTGTTCATCATGACACATAACCTCCAACCAAACTGCCACACATGACTGCAAATTGACTTACACTCAGGCTATTTCCCTTGGCAATTAACCAACTGAGATGTGAGTTGTGCTCTTATCATAAAGATAAAAATGCCCACTGGATATCATGAAAAAGTTGCATTTGGTATAATTAATTTCAACCCTAATTTCCAATTACTTAGGATGTACCTGGACTTATGGACTTAGAAGAAAAGAAATATCCTTTATTCTCTCACTGTGGGGAGATTCAGGTGTGACAGGCAATCAAGGCAATCAAGGCATGTAGGTTCACACAAGGATAAAAGTATAAAATATATAAAAAACAAAATTTAGAATAACATACTGTACATTAACGGAAAAATTACAATATAAATTACTGTACTCAAGTACTCAAAAACCAATCCAGCATGAAAGTTAGCTCAATGAGTGAAGATGTTAGTTTTGAAAAGCATGGTTGACAACTTTGAGCCTTTCCTCATCTTGGTTAAATGTAGACGTTTATTTGAAGTCTCAGTCTTGATTTTGACATCCAATGAAATTTTATTTTAATAAATAATTTACCTCTTTTTTTGGTTTGGATGTGTAGACAGAATGTGTCTTAACCAAATCTTAACTATGGTTGTAATGGTTGTGTATATATATTATTATAATTATAAATGTGAATTAGTTGATATTCGGCAAGTAAAAACAAATATAAGAACAGACAGGGACTGATCTCATAATTACAGCTCTATCACTTTAAATGCTGAATATTGTCAATTTCTTTTACAAATACAAACTAAGCTGAGTTCCCAATAATAATTCAGATGTACTCTGTCGCAGCCATGCCAGGAGAATATTTAAAAATGTATAAAATGTAGTTTTAAGTTTTAAGCATATGGCCATTGATTTTATACATATTTAAAATCAAACTATATATATATATATATATATATATATATATATATATATATATATATATATATATATATATATATATATAAGTTTCATGTGTTCTGAATGTTGTTCAAACAGGCTGGGACTGCCCTTGCCCTCATGATAACGAGGAGGCATCAGCTTAATGTTTTCCATGCCATGACACTTTAGAAGTGCTGTAACAATTTCATGTTACAGCATGAACATGAAATTGTTCATTTCTAAATTCATGCTGGACATATAAATAAACTTATAAAGACAAAACTGTCTAACAAATGCCAAGGTTCTAAGCCAAAGCAATGCAGCGATTTAAGACTGACTCATGTTTAAATGATGTCTATGTGCATCCTCAACATTGATATTGCATCTGTGCTCAGTGGATTGGCATTAATCAAATGGCTTGTTCTTAAACATTGACACTAAATTTGTCTATTTAGACAAAATTCCACTTTTTTGTAACCCAACAAATTATACTTGTTTTATGGGTAGTCAAAACATCTTGCCTTGAAAAGGTATTCATTTATATAATAAAATACATTAGATACTGTTTGTCACTCTTTTCATATTTAAACAAATAATAATTTAAAAACAATATATAAAATATATTTTATGCACATATATTTATTTAAAACTTTGAGTTTATGTTAATGTTTAAAGCTGTCTTGTAACCAAAATAATAATAATAATTTAGTTGTATTATTTAGTCTGTAATACATGCTAATATATGTAAAGTTATTTAATCTAAGCTATTTAAAAAGGTCATACACAATACAAATTTATCTGTCAAAAGAATTTGAAAAATAATAAAAACATACTTTTTAACAATAAAATAAAGCATTTTTAATCAGATCTTGGCTGACTAATTCCTACATTTTTCCAGCTTTAAGTGTTTCATGGCTAATTTATTTTATGGCAAACCTACGCAGACGAGAAGTCACAGAGATCAACATTTCAGCAGGTTCCCTTTATGTGTTATGGCTTGTGTGTTCAGCTGGAGCCAGTGCTGTTTCATAATGATTCTCTCTGTCTCTCTGCTTCTTCCTCAGTGCCTGTGGATCCAGCATTAACAGAACTTTTCAGGTCAGTGAGAATGGAATAGTGCACACTGCTCATGTACGCGCGCGCGCACACACACACACACACACACACACACACACACACACACACACACACACACACACACACAATTTGCCTATTGTTGTCTCAGCGCAGAGAGGTAGAGAGAGTATCAGTCACCTTATTACCAACTGGAGATGTTTCCTCTTTTTCTCCACTGTTTGTCCTCACATCTGTGACAGAAGTCTGATTTACTTTCTCTTCCTTTTGTTTCCTCTTTATTTTTCTCTTTATGCCAGCTTTGTGGAGTGCATCTCTCTCTCTCTCTCTCTCTCTCTCTCTCTCTCTCTCTCTCTCTCTCTCTCTCTCTCTCTCTCTCTCTTTAGGCACCTTCAATATCGGAATAGATGATAGGAACTAACAAAACAAGCCACAATTTGCTGCAAGTTTTGCTAATTATTTGATGATTAGTTTAATAAGAGAAAAGGCTTTCCAAACCAACTCTGTGTAAAAAAAAAAAAAAAAAAAAAGTAACTAACCCTTATAACTGATTATACCACCCTTGGCAGCAACAACTTCCTTCAAGCATTTGCAATAACTGGCAATATGTGTTTCACCTCGCTGTGGAGGAATTTTGTCCCAAAACTTATTTTTTTGGATCAGTGCCTTGAAGTGATGGTCAGATAGTTGCAGTCAGTATTTTGTGATAGCAGGCAGAATTCATGGTTCCATCAATCATGGCAAGTCATTCAGCTCATGAAAGAGCTCCAGCCAGTATACTAGCAGGACCATGTTGGACTGTTGATTTGATGTTGTTTTTTGAGATTGTTGGTTAGCTTTGAACCAAATGTATTGGGATGTGCACGTTCCAAAAAGCTCCACCTTCCAATTTTCTCTCATAAGTCTACATAAGTCTATATTTTTTCCAAAAGTCTTGGAGGTCATTCGTGTTTTTTTGGGGTTTTTCTTTTGCAAATTTGAGACAAGCCATTTGGTCAGGAGTGGTTTTGACCTTGTGACATTCCCACGGAAGCCATATTTGCCCAGTCTCTCTTTTATTGTTGAGTCATGAAATCTGAACTCAACTGGGTCAAGTGAGTCCTGCTTTAGATGTTATGCTGGGCTCTTTTGTGACCTCCTGGATGAATATTCAGTGCACTCTTGGAGTAATTTTGGTGAACCGTCGCCTCCTGAGAAGGTTCACTATTGTGCCCTGTTCTGCTGCCACTGTGGTTCACTCATGTCCCAAAGCCTTAGAATTGTCTTTGTGACCCTTTCCATGCTGATAGATGATAATGAATTTGTTTTTGTTTTGTTTTTGAACTTCTTTAGATTTCAGATTGTGTTGCATTTGAAATCTTAGCCTACTTCAAGTTTTCAGACAGGTTTCAATTTAAGCTTTATTTTTCTACAAGTCTTTGGAATGGTTAGTGAAACTGAAATCACTTTTCCAAAAACTGTGGTTAATTCTATTTAATTTATAATTTAAGAAGGGGAAACCATATATTGTATTTACTCTGGTTATTTTTGTATAAATAATATTTGTTTTATGACCTGAAACATTAAAAAATTAGCTATTGTCACTAATACTAAAACTGACATTTTATCTTAAGCGTAACTGATGCATTTACTTGATGCATTTACTTGATGCATTTACAACATAATAAAACTTCTGGCTACTATTGAGTCACTTTAGACTCTGGATGTATTTTCTGCTTATTTACATGGGATGTTTTTTCAGCTTCATTGGATAAAATATGTTCTTCCTCATAGGAGTCACAATATTCATGGCTGCCTGTTTACTCCAAAAAGTTAGGATTGCTTGAAGAGTCCATTCCCTACCAGAATGTGTGTTCCTATTGAGGGAGTAAAACATTTTCTTTGTCCTCATGACAAAAATAGCAGAATGTAGAAACAACAGTAATAAAATATTAGTATTTTAGAATAGAATATAATATAATAGAAATATCTTTCATTGTCCCTCACTGTTTAATCCCAAATAACCACTTAACTGCAGCCATGATCCAGTTGCAACAAGTTTTACAGGCTAGTTACACTATATGAATGAGTCTGACAAACTCCAAACTGGTCATCTGTGTTTTTTAGCTGCAGTTTGGGATGCATGGAAAATGTCAATGAGCACACAAGCAGCAGGAGCCAACTCCAGTCAGGTTAAGTTGAGTTAGTAGCAAACAGTGAACAATCTCAGCAGCATCTACTACCTGCACCCTCTCTTTCTGATAGAACAACAGAGATAATTTGTTACTGTTTAAAGCTCTGATGCCTCTAAATATTTATAGGTCTGGTAGGCTGGAGAAGACTCTTTGTCTTTGTTTATACTGATAAAGGGTGTGCGTCTCCTTTCTTTTTAAAATATTCTATGAGAATTCTTTTGGATTGTAGTTTGGCGAAACTCAATGGAAGCTGGGAATCATGTCTGACTATTACATGATTTTATAGTGCCACCCAGGGATGGGTGATACTGCTGAAAATTATGTCTGTATTTTTTAGCAGAATTTTTGGTATTTACTACAAACATTCATCATTACAGAAGCATTCTAATAATATTTCTAAATTATTTCTTTTGAACTGTTAAGACCCTGAGAAAGTTTAAATGAATCATTAAACATTACGCCCTCGGAAAGATTAAATGAATCTACAGAGGAGAGCTGCTGTTTTCATGACGCCCTTCAGAGTAGACTAAAGTTGTCTAGAATATTGTTAGATTTACAAACATTTTTTAAAACATTTGCTGACTTAGTAGTGAGAATGCCAAGTAACCAGGAGAAAGTCAGCATGTTACCATGCGATTTCTAAAAGCTTCTCAGACTTGCATAACATTGAAGCCAACATTTTCTTATATGTTATGCAAAGATCCTTTGATTTTGTTATGTTGCAACCACAAACTCAAATATATCTATTATGATTTTATGTAACAGACCAACACAAAGTTGGGGAAGTGGAAAGTGGAAGGACAGGGATACATTTTTTTGAAATATTAATCTAAAAAGTGTGGTGTGTATTTGTATTCGATCCTCTCTAAAAAAGAAAACCTGTTAGAGGCTTCAAATTACCTTAGACTGAATTGAAATTGCTTTGATCAGAGGATATTCATGTGTTAGAGTGTCCCAGTCAAAGTCCAGATCTAAATGCAATTGAGAATCTGGGGCAAGAATTTAAAAATGGTGTTCACAGATGCTCTCTATCCAGACTGTTTTTGAGCTGCTTTGCAGAGTGAAAGGGCAAAAGTAGCAGCTAAGAGAAATAATATTCACAGATTTTTATAAAATTTTTATTTGGCATAATTAGATTATGCTTACTGACTGGGTTCAGATCTCTGTTCCATGCCTTTCTTCTACTGATTCCTCTATTTAGACATAGATTAGTTGATTTGATCTAATAAATATGTGAAATGGCTTCTCTGCATAAATTTAGAATACAAATTGATGGATGCTGTCAGTTTAAAAAAAGAAAATTTACTGCACATTGTTCAAATATACAGCCCAGTCTTAAGCGTAGACTCAAATGGAAGGCTAACACTAGGGCTGAGGTTTCTTACTGGCTGACCGATCCTCATTGAAGCATTTTATTCTGGCTGCTTGTCCAGAGTTCGATAGTTTGTTCTGGAAGCTAACAGAGGTTGGAATAAATACCAGTATTCCATGTGTTATTTTCACTGGTATTTACAGAGGGCTGTGTATAACCCAGCTGGGAATTCATGGGTGGATTCTTCAGTGTCCTCTACTCGTCTTTGCAAGTTGTTTCCACTCCAGTAATGTGTAAATTTTATTTTGTCCTTGGCAGTGTTGGGAGGTGGTTGCAGCTTAGATAAGCTTCCCAGCCTACCCATGTATCAATAAATAATATTCCACCTCGAAGATTACTCTGTAGCCTTTAGCTGATATTCATAGATAATACAAGCTGGACTCTTCCAATCCTTCATCCACCCTCCTCTCTCACCCTATCCTCATTTCCTATCATTCTCTCACTTTTCCTCCTATCCTCCCGCCTGTCTCGCCTTCTCCTCCTCACCATGCTGGTGCCTGCAGATAGTAATTAATCAGGGGATCGATGTGAAGCCTATCTCCAGGCTGGGGCGTCTATAATGTCGATAACACAGCTCGATGGCCCCTCTCCCCAAAGAGCTGATAGTCTTCGGGGCAAACATGCCTGACTTTGCATCGTGGTTGGTGCTGTAAGTGTCTGTGCTTAAATATGACTTCCTGTTTTTCTCTGTTTACTCAGGAATTAAACTGAGATTATGTTTTTGTAAGGACTTGTTGCAAAAAGGGAAACGGAGAACAGGTGTAATTGTAGTGCTGACTCAGAGTGTACATTGTTTGGTTATTTTGGAAAAAAAATGTAAATGATTAGTATAAAATAAACAAAATACAAAATGTGAAAGTCCAGTTTAACCTTGATTTCTGTTTGTAAGTTTTTATTTAATCCACAGCTCCTTTTATCTATAATATAGTCAAAAGAAATTTATTGCAGTGTCTGTGAGCTTTACATGTCATTTCAACTTAATTTTTGTACTCTTCATACTTGGCAGTGCCATGCCAACACATTCTTTACCCCAGGCTCTCCTCTACAGACCTTATGACCACAGTCTGATTCTCCCCACTTCAAACTTTCCAGTTGATGCAAAGTTAAAATGAGCACCTGGATATATTGAGCTGCCAAGTTAGAAATCATTTCTAGGAAATTACAAACTCCAAAATGCCTTTACAAATACATACAAAACCTAATATTATAGAATTTATGGATCAAGGTTTAGCACACATACCTGCAATTTGATTTCATAGGTATTTTAAAATGCAAAGCTCTCAATTTACCGGTTGATCTTCGTTCCTACCCGCATCTATGGTCACCAGCTTTGGGTCGACCGAAAGAACGAGATACAAGCTGATACGGATACAAGTGGCCCAAATAAGTTTCCTCCGCAGCGTGTCTGGGCTCTCCCTTAGAGATGGTAAGAAGAGACGGAGATGGAGATGGAGAAGCTTACATCCATTCTGAGTCCTTCCATCTGGGAAAGACTCAGAATAGAGCCGCTGCTTCTCCACATGGAGAGGAGCTAGTTGAGGTTGCTCGGGCATCTGGTTAGGATGTCTTTTGGACACCTCCCTGATGAGGGGTTCTGGGCATGTCCCAGTAGAAGGAGACCCAGAGGAAGACCCAGGACATGCTGGAGGTGCTTTGTCTCCTTGCTGGCCTGGGAACGCCTTGGGATTCCCCTGGAGGAGCTGGCCTAAGTAGCTGGGGAGAGCCTGTTGCCCCCGTGCAGAATTCAGTTCAAGTAAGAGACAGAAATGTTTTCAGATGAAGAAATTTTGAACCACAATTTTTACAATACAAACACAGATTTTAGAAGGTTTTTCTGAGGTTTTCAAAATGCATAATATGTGCTGATATCACAAATATGTCAATTGGGCCCTGCAGCTCATTTTATAGACTCTGAATAACTTTTTAATTTAGTTTTATGCATCATATATAATTCAGTAATGCACCAATTACACTTCTCCTGTCTTTTGACTTCATGTCAGACTTTTTACACACTAACCAACCCATCATCGTTATAGTGCAGCTTGTTGGCAGTTAGACTTCTGAAGTATGGTGTAGTTCACTATGTGTCTGCTTTTGTCATTGCAGTTAAAGCAGCAAAACGGTTAATGGCAATGCATCCCATTGCATTAAAAATCACAATTATATGGATGAATTACTTTTATGAAAGAGTAAAAGCACAAATTTAACAGAGACCCTGTTTTTAACCTCATCCTGCTTTTTAGACAATGGGCAGGGTGGAGAGTTTGTGCGACACTCAAAGCTCCCACCATAAACATTCTCCACACATCTCCCCTCACATTTACATATTTACAGTCTGCCATGCTAATCATGTTTATTGGGGTGTGTAAGTACGGCGAATGGAGTTGAATAGCAAAGGATATCTTCATGTCAAAGACTTTATAGTGAAGTCGCTAGGACGGGAAAAAAAAAAGCCCTAGTCTCCCCATTTCTGGAAATAAACGGTTTCTCCTGCGGTAATCCAATTTCAAAAGACAAAATAGCCATCTTACATAACTAGGACAGAACAGGGTTTTGCTAATTATGGTGCTAATGCTCAGTGAAGAATTCCCTTCATTTTTTTTTAACAAAGGCCAAGATTTGTGCAGATATTTCTGTGCAGTTGAGGAAGCGGAGCTGTAACATTTAGACTGAAATAGATCTGAACCTCCCATCTGAACCTCCCATTATCCAGGATTGTAGTGTTTCTTAATTTGTCTGCATATTTTTAAAAATATTCTTCAGAAAATAACACAGTGGGGAACATCTCAACACCTCAGGCTGGTTAGAAGAGGTAAACAGTTCATTCCCTTGATATACATGGTTAAAAAAAACCCCAGCAGATTTAAAGGTTTTAGTAAGCTTTCTGCTGGAAGATATACATTACATCATCAGTCTGATGTTCTTTGGCTTTGACTTTTATTTGGAGTGGCTAGGTAAAACAGATCGCTGCTAAAGATTCCCACTTCTAAGCTTGATGTAATCTGCTGTCACTTCCTGGTTTAATGAAAATGTACTTCAACAAAACAAAATGGGACCTACTCTGGGTTTTGTACAACATCCACACATGCATACTATATTTTAATACCCTCATGTGAACAGTTTTAGCTTTTCTGCTCTTCCTTTTTGCAGAATGTCATCCATGGTGTATTATTTTACCTTGATTTTTGTCAGTTCATGGTCATTTCTTCATGTCGCCAGACTCAACCTTGCCTGTGAAGCTAAAACCTGTCGCTGCAGCTCTGACGGACACTGTTGTATTGATTTGAGAGCTGAAGAGAGTGGGAATGAAAAGCTTTTTTTTTTTTCCTATTCTCCATCACCACCTCTCCACCAACACACACGCACAAACTGATGAGCGGATCAGATAATTAAAGAGAGCTAAAACAAACATGAAGATATCAGTTCATCACTTCGCCTCAGATGCCCTCCCATCTCTCTCTCTCTCTCTAGATTTGGTCTCTCATTCCTCTCTTCTCCTTACTGCCCCTTTTTTGGTTCCCCTTCTAATGCTCTCTTCCTCCCTTCCTTCCTTTCTTCCCTCCTTTTCTCCGCATACCTCCCCCCCCTCCTCCTCCTTCGGCTGTCTCAGGCAGAGCTAATTCCCTCTTCAGATGGTGCAGCTCTCATTTGCATACTTATCAAAGTATTTGGACTATCCGACAGAAGCTGTAGGAAGGTGGGGTCATTAATATGTTAATTAGCTCCTCCATTCTTACATCCCCCTCCCTTTCTGAGCCTTTAACGTTGGTGCATCATCCATATCCTCCACCTCTCTCTGTGCTTCACATTTAGCCTTTAAGGTCCTGAAAATGCCAGAAGACTGTGGATGTTAACTTGTTGTGGTCATGGTGCATTCAGAGTGTCTATGCGGACTGCACGCACTATTTTCCATTTTGCACCAAAATATCATCTAATTGCACAGTTTCAAATAATCTGTATCAGTCCCTGTATCTGGATGTACACGTCCTAATCCTAGTAGTTCAGGTAAGCAAACCAAGCTGTGCATTTATCTCCACACAGCCAGTTTATTTCCTGAGAATCAAACCTTAAAATTTTCTGTATAAATAAATATAACATAAATTGAAAAAATGGATGCCATTTTCAGAGCTGTGTGGTGTACTTTAGTACCTTTGTGGAGAAAGAAAAGTTTCAAAAATTGAGTTGTTTTCATATTTTTTTCCTAAACCACATCTATTTCCATAGCATACTATTACCAAAGTGTGAAGCATTTTCTGGTTTCAAATATATTTGGAAACGCTTCAACCAGATGCAGTGAAAAAAGATATATTAAATAGAACCTGCAAAAGGGCCACGACAAATTAGAAGGCACAAAATGTGCTGTAATGCATAAACTCAATATCAATACTGCAGCTCGAAATTGAAAAAACAGGATCCAAATAAGGATCAACAAAAAAAAGATCTGTCAGGTATCAAATAATTGTGCGCTTTTCAGTTTTTCTTTTCAATTCCTAAACATGCTTATGGATAAATACTGGAAGTGTTCTTCAATCCACTGAAGGAGAAGTTGAGAAGCTGGGTTTCCTTAAAAACTTTTTGAACTATTTTGAATAATTAATTGAGCTTACTGTACTGTTTGATAGCTGGGATCAATTGGAATGTATGTATGACTGAATTAATTTTTTTTTCTTGTGAAGTGCCTCGAGACGACATTTGTTGTGAATTGGCACTATATAAATAAACTGAACTGAATGTAAAGAATATCATTTGTTGACATTTGTTGTGAATTGGCACTATATAAATAAACTGAACTGAATGTAAAAAATATCATCTATTATCAACTTTTTTTTTTCATGCATGCAAATTTATTGAAACAAATTTTTTAATTTAAACCACCAAAGTCAGCAAAAAATTTTTTTATTATTATTATGAGATGTAAAGGCCTGCATGGAGACATGACTGAGACTGAAGGATAAATTCCTTCTAAACAAAAGTGAAATAAACAAGTAAAACCCTAAGAAAAGCATAATAAAAGGATGTGAGTGATGTCACTGAGTCACAGGTAGTGCTTTGCACGACCACAAAGGAGCATGTTCATGAGCAATGTTAACTTCTTTAGGTAACGTTCAGCTTAATGATGCCATTCTTCCTGGCACTGCTCAAAGAGATTAAATGGATCTCTATTCAGGAAAGAATTAATATAGTCAATCTTGACACTTTTAGGGCACCCTGACCTGGCAACCTTTAAGCAGGAAAGAAACAAAAGTTCCATTTGCACATTCCTAGTCCCATTTGACAGCTGTTTAGTGTGAGTCAGGCTGTTTCACACATATCCATCTCTGTGGAGCCCCATTATTGATAATATATCTCTCTTCCTTCCCTACAATATATAGCAATATAAACAAAAGGCACATACCCTAACCATATAAACCAATATATTAGACTGAGTTGTGCCTGCTCCCTGGTTCTGTTATTATTCTGTACAAGCCTGCTGCAGGCAGGGAGTAAGAACCACTCTGTGTTTGCAGGTAAAGCAGATACAATCAGTTCAATGAAGCTGCAGCCTAATCCATTGCGTTACTTCTAACTTTTCCTTCTGACTGTCAGAGAGTAACTATAGCTGAAATAATAAATTTTTCCCCTTAGTTTAAGTTGCAAAAATTTTTGTTAACTCACTTGCTTAAACTGAATCAGGATTTTATCAAATAGGAATACCAGATTAATTGAAGTTACTAGTTAATTGAAAGTCACTACAAATGCTACATCTCCTAAACACTCTAGCAATAGACAAAATGATTTTTTTGGTCATGGGAACTTATTGAAGAATGATTAGGTGGTAATATTAAGTTGCACAACCCTGGCTTGATGGCGTTATTACAAGCCAATGAACTGCAAAGAAGTATGAAATATTCATTAAGTCAATTTGTTCCAATACTTTTGCTCACCTAAACAGTTGGTGTAAGGGTACAAACAATGGGCTTTACAATTAGATCTGGTGGAGAAATAAATAAATTCCAAAGGGCATTAGATGTGTATTATTTTATCAGACACAGACCTATGGACTGACTTTGTTTTTTTTTTTTTTTTTTCATGCTTATTACATATAGACGAGATTAAACAATCAAAAGTTAAGTCACTCTACAGCAGAAGAGACACCTTGTTCATTATTAGGTTAATAGGACAGCAATGCAGTTCTTTATCTAATCAAGCTTGGTTGGTGGTGAGCTGCACGTAAGTCAGCACTGATGCAGGTGATTGGCTAAGATGCTTTTGACAGGCATCTGTGTCTGACATTAATTAAAAAGGCCACAAGAAAGTAAAGTAAACCCTGGTGCAGGGCATCTTGGGAGTTCTTGTCCTGAATATGATTAAAATTTTGTGTCTTGGATCTGAAATGCAAAATAAGCAAAATTCACACAGTTCACACAATGTTTGCAATAAAGGTAAGTGGTTTTGGTAGTAAGAGAAAAGTTTCAATTGTTAAAGATCAGGATGGTAATCATAGACTGAGCTGTTTCCAGAAAAAGTGTAAAGTTGGAGGACAGCAAAATTTGGGAAAACAGTAAAAGTCAAGACAATACTGATGCAGTTTTCTTTTTTGCCTTCTCAGTTATTGTCCCATTATTTTAACATTATTCCCGCTAAACTTCTTTTAATTTGACTATCACATTTTTATAGGTTAATTCACAGGTTTTGGCAGTTTTTTAAATCTCAGAAGCAGTGTAGGAGCCAGAAATTTGTGTCCAGGATGATCCTCCATGATTCATGAAGGATGGGCCTCTATGTGCCACCTCAGTGTTGGCCGTTTTTGTGCTTGAATGGGTTAGGAGAATTTGAACAGATTACTTTTAATGCCTCTTTCATTGTTGCTGCTGTAACACTGGTAGTCTGTATGAAAAGTTTGTCACAATAACTCCAGATAAGTCACTTCTGAAAGAATTCACAGTTGTTTGCTAAGCGTTGTCGACACCATAGAAAAAACTGCAAAGAAAACAAGAGAGACCTGTAATTGGTTAGAGTTTCTCATCTACAGGTACATTTTCTAAAGCCCACAGGAGGTGAAGAGGCAGTTTACAGCCACTTCGAGTACAATAGGCTGAAAAGTATTTATGAAGTGTTTATTCCTCATTGCCTTTCCGTCTTAACAAATAGAAATTCAAAAAGCTTCTTTTGTTCATACAACTTTCTTTTATTGTCATGCTTGTCTTAACTATGTTATTACACCACTGTCATTATACTTTCTCTTTGGAGACATCTTCACTGGACTACAGAGATGTGGTGTTTTTCAAATAACTGGTTATTTTACATGTGTTTCCTTTGTTTGATTTGTGAGACATGAGAGGTAGGCCAGGGGAGAACACATTAAAAACACAGATAAGGATTTGATAATGATAAATGAAGAATGAGAATAGAAACCAAGGATAAGATGCCGCTAGAGGAGAAAAGTGCTCACCTTGTTCTCAGCAACAATAAAAGCCTCACAAATCCACCTGGCCTTGCCAGTGAAGACATATTTCTCTCTGCGTGCCAAACCAAGAAGGTATTCAATTCGGCCCACACGGGGCACGCTGGATAATTACTCTCACTTTGAACACAATTTCCTGGCCTGTGGATAATGATTGACAGATTGTATCCCTGGTGTCAGGTGGCCAGCCACGCCCCTCCTGACTACGGCAGAAATTAGAGAACAGCAGGGGCTAAATTACACCTTAGCAAAGACCTCTGGCAGGAGGACAGGAAGGGAAGCATGATGAATGAGAAAAAGATCGGAACAGAAAGGTAGACGGGTGAGTCGCACGGGAGCACTGAGATGATTGGAGGAATAGCTCAGGAACACATTTGTAGCTGTGCACGAGTACATGGAGGCATGCACTGAGGTAATGGGTCTGCAGTACTATTGGAGTGCAAAGGGAGACACTTAAATGCCATTTCTGCAGCTGGGATGCTGTTTACTCCCTTGCACACGCACATGCACACATGCCGTCATCTCTACTCCCTCCACTTTGTCATGCTCTGAAAGCACTCAGACTGATATGCGAGCAGCTAGAAACCAGCAGAGTGGCACAATGACTCAAAGAGTTTAGCAGCAGGAAGTGGACGAGAAGAGTGACAGATCATTATAGGGATAAACATAACTGGTGGACATCATCTCAAACAGAAACTGCTCTCACATCAATCTGGTTTTAGTCAAAAGGTTTACCTCTCAGAAACGGGCTGTACGTTCACTTCCGACAACAAAGGTAATAAAAAGATCAAAACCATCAATGAATTGGCCACACTTGCAAGCATTGTGTGAGTTTTCACACTGTGAAATACAATAGCTTCTGGTTTAGCTCCAAAAACCAGCTTGATCCAAAAGCTGTTATAAACACTTCAAACACACATACATCAGCTGCAGGAAACAGCCACTAGAAAACCAAATGTGCACACTGTACACTCACTGGTCACTTTATTAGGTACACCTGTTCAATTGCTTGTTACTTGTAATGGCAACACAGTCAATCAAAGGGCAGCAACTCATGCATTTGGGAATCTAGATGTGGTTCAGACAACTTAGTGAAGTTCAAACTGAACATTAGAACAATCAAGAACACGGTTTTAAATGACTTTAAACATGCTATAGGTGTTGGTGCCAGATGTGGTGGTTTGACTGTTTCAGAAATGTAACAATCAAACTCTGACAACACTTTTGTAGACTTCTTACTTCTTCAGTTTAGAACAAGGGGATGCTTAGGCCATCCAAACAGTTTGTAAAGAGCAACAAGATTCTTATCTAATTACAAAAAGCAAAATAATTGCCATCTGCCACTTCAAGATGTATTTCAGGATGTAACTGAACCTGATCTTGCTAGCATTTCTACATAAATAAGACCAAATAATAATGAATTCCTCCAAATAAGTTTACTAGGGCGTGACAACAAAACCTTTAAAAATAAAATATTTTAGTCCAGGTTTGACTCATCCATATAGTGAAGTGTTTGCACTTGTCTCAGTGTGTTGTCCCAATGTTTATGAAGAAATCCTTAGTTGAACCAGCAATTCACTCTACTTCCTTTCTTACTGCAAAATAAATCTCAAACACAGATTCAGGAGGGTGTCTTACTTAAAGCACTCATCATAAGAATGCCTCAAACTGAATTTACTAGAAAAAGTCACAATATTAGTGCTTTTTAAGACTTTGTAACTATGTTACTTTGTACGTGTTTTATGTTAATAATCGATGTGTTTTGCTGCATATTCATCCACATTCCTACATTTGTGGTGGTAGGACAGAAAATAAGTTTCTTTGGTTAACTTCTGAGCATTTTTTTACTTCCTTTACAACCTCCTCTCTGTCAATGGTGGCAAGATACATTTAAGTCCTCATTCTACCTATTTTAGAGCACTTCCAGTTATTTTTATACTTTTAATGATTATTCTGGTTGGAGATGTAGGAAAGCTGAAACAAGTAGCTATTTTCTTGAGACCATTTATCAATGTGAGATAAACACACATCTGTGCTACTTGAATGGCATATATTATTGTTTTTCCCATTTTGTAGAGTGGCTAAGATAAATTAGATCCTGTTATATCATTTTTATGCTAAGGAAAACAAAAAGTAATGGATTGCCAAATAAACATTCATACCCCTTTTAATCAATTTAAAATTGTAAAGTTTTTTTTGTTTGTTTGTTTTTTTTTGTTTTTTTAAGAAAAGATCATGATATGATACTACTGCGATAAGAACTTCAATTTTATTAACATTTACTTTTTAGAATTTTTCACACACTTGGGGTAGCAGCAAGTCTGGAGTACACTGTAGTTACATTACACAATTGTGATTAAATATAAAGTGAAATATTCATTTAAGAGATATTAATTTAATTGTGTTAGGTGTTTTTAACATATAAAAATTATTAATAGTAGATTTACTTCAAATGTCACACCTTGAAAAAAATGCCTTTAAATTTAGACTGTGATATTGTTTTCTATGAAATGGTTTCACGTTTTTCAGAAAGATTTTATAGTTTCCTAAATTTAGCTCCTTTGGTACTTGACTGGCATGTCCCAGCAGGTGTGCTCAAAGAAATATTATTATTTTCTGAATCAGTGCTATGTATGGGTATTAAATGAACCTGAATGAGGTGTTTAACACTGTTGGTTGGTACTGCCTAGGGAATTTTTAACATGTATCATGAAGTTTGTTTTAATGGCTATGATGCTTAACTGTCAAATTATACTCCATGTGCTCATTCAGTGCCTATGCATTGGAAGCACCACAAGAATCAATTTTGGAATTATTGTTAACCAGTTTTATTAACAATGCACATCAATATCAGGACTGATGTATTGCAAAATTCAGCATATAACAAACTCACTCAGTGAAAACCAATTAATCATGGTCAACAGTGAGTAGATACTCTGCATCAGTAACTTTATGTCTTTTTTATGGAAATAGTGACATTCTGAACCAATACCGTTATCGGACCCAATTCCAAAGTCATTCTTGGATGAGGTATTTAACTGAGGTCACAGATACATTGACAGTTAACCCTGATGGAAATATTTGCAATCTAGAAATTATACTCTTGAGGCTGCTATTGAAGTTAGCGATGTAAGTTCGTGCTTACTGTGCTAACAGCTAGCAAAAGTTAAGAGCAATTAAAACCATCACCAAAATGTTATTTATTTATGTATGTATTTGTTTGTTTGTTTATTTATCAAGGCATTGCTTGTTAATGAACATTTATTTATAACAATCCAAGTTTGTCAATTCCATTTTTTTTATTATCTAATCAATTAAATTCAGTTTATTTTCATAGTGCTAATTCATAACACATCATCTCAAAGCACTTTACAAAAAGGTCAGTTCAATCCATTCATACATACATTCAAACTCAAACTGAAAAAGTTTTGTCTAGAAAATTACAGGATTCACTCCTCGATTAACATGTTGTGAAAGTGGACAGTTTCTTGCATTGTGTCAATGACTTTACAGCAACCCCTCATAGTGAGTATGCATGTAGTCACAGCGGAAAGGTAAACTCCCCTTTAACAGGAGGAAATCTGCAGCAGAAGCTGGCTCAAGATTGTAGTTTAAGCTAATTTACAAATTCAGTCCCTTGGCAAGTTACACATGACTGTAAGTAGTGAGCAGTTATGGCTGCACTCATGAATAATTAATAGCCTTCTTTAAAGCTCATTGTACCCTATACCCCCCTCCTCAGTCTCAGCAGTCTGAATACAGACTTAGCAGCTCTATGGCATAATGCAAACATAGGCATGAAAGGGTTGGTTTGAGGTTTATTACACATTTAGCAAATTTGTAAATAATAAAAGTGAAGGTATGGGCATGCATTGTAGTAGTGTAGCTGAAAGTGAAAATCCTGGATTAGAGCATCTCTACTTTTTTCTGTTATGTGAAATTCTACTTGAAATTCTACAGAATGATGGTTCTCGTTTAGCTTTGTATATATCTTTTTAGGTTTTATTTTGTATTTATCCTCTATTTTATAAGCATTTTTTGCTAGACCTGCCCTGGGAACTACCAATGGAAATTAGCCAGTGGCTACATCTGGTGCAGAGCAGATCTTCTCTTTGAGGATTGGTGTTCCTGTACATGATCCAAATGAATAAATTCAGTCAAACATTCCCTAAAGAACGTTATGTTCTAGGTTTAAATGTACTTATATGTGGATGTAGGTATAAAACCACTTGTGGCTGCACTGTGATGTTGCACTGAGTGTTTGCAGCCAAGACAGATGGTGAACTTTAGGTCCACCTCTTCCTGAGTAAAGTGCTACCAGGCTGACATGAAGGGCCCTCGACTGGAGCGGCGCCCTCCGAATAGACTCTTCACCTGGAGAAAGAGAGCAGATAGAGATACACACTCTCACATGCTGCACATCCACGCTTACGAAAGGCCTCTCAACACGATGACACAAATGTAGACATGCAAGTCGTACACTCACACACACATATACACACACAACCTACTTCACATGTAGAGCAGCATTCCCAGCTGAGTGCCGCTCTCCAACCTGGCAATTTCAGTGGAAAGAAAATCCAACTAAAGTACACAGGGCCTCATGCTGATTTCGCAACAGGGGGCTTGAATGGCAGAATGGCCTCACTACAGCCCTCGTTACTGATCCGGCAAGATCCAACTCATCTGGTTCAATAGCACTCTGTCACTCGCCCTTATGTGTGTGTGTGTGTGTGTGTGTGTGTACATCCGGGCAAAGCTAGATCCCGCTTTTTTTTACCTACAATTTTGTTGGATTGCAGCAGCCAGATTCAACCCACATGGTTAAACCAAGTTGAGAATTGTGTCTTTATGCACATCTCAGATGGAGAAACACAATGGGCATGCTCTCAGACACACCTAACAGGGAATGTTTTGGGTGACATTTAGTTTCTAGGTTGCACAAGATGCTCCTATAAATGAATCATGAGTAAATCTGTGAGGTGTGAATAATAGATGGGAGGAGAAGTAAAAAACAAAGGAGTGCTGTTATTATTTGTTAATAAGACACTCTGGAGCATCACTAACTAGATCTCATTACCTCAATACTCGCAGGCATGCATACCACACACATACACACGCACACACACCCCACATGCCAAACACATACCGAGGTCTCTCATCCTGCGTGACTATTTTTACCTGTGAAGCCTGTCGTTGCCTAGCACGCTGTAATTACATCCCACACTTCTTCTCCAGCGGATGATTAGAAGCAGTGATGGATGGGTTAACACTGTCACCTAAAGATGCCTCGGTGCAAAGCTAATTATGCGACCATGCATGTGTCATATACCTGATACACGTGATAGCCCTGTGGAGTGAGCACGATAAAGGTGGACGCTGCGTCTTCTGTTAATTAACAGATAAGACATGATGAAGGAACTCTGCTGTTGATTAATAGATTTTTGGAGCTCAGTGACTCAAACTCCAACAGCAGAGTGACAGACACAGTTCCTTCAGTTTCTCCTTGTCCTCCATGAAAACAATGTCAAAAGTGCTCTTCTCATTTACCATTCTGCATTTATGAAAAATTTCTAAATGCTACACCTTTTTCTCCACCCCCCCACCCCATCCCCAAGAATAGATATGGATTTACTGTCATTGTAAGGCGAGCAAGCTGTGTTTTGTGTCTCTGCACAGACAATTGTACTGTTTGAACCTTGAGATTAGAGTGTGTGCTTATACATGCAAAATGTGCCCAGCTTTAGAGCATGTGTGCAGACAGGGATGTGAGGGGTTACGTTTATGATTGCCACAGCTGCAGCTGGGGCTGTGGGCTGAGTATTGCCTGTCTTGGTAGGGAAAGCGTGGTAGCGAGCTAAAAGTCAAGTGCTCTCTTCCTGCTGTAGACCTCATTTAGATTCCACATAGCTAGCTAGCAAGCTAACACCAGCCTTGGGTCTGTATTATTCATAACTTGACAGATAGCTCTCACTAAAAGCATTGGAAGTGGGCCAGGATAGTGATGGAGCGACAGAGGGAAGCTGCACCACTGCACCTCAGTCTCTGGCAGGGACAAGCAGTGGGAAAGGAGGAGGAGGATTTGGAAACTGTAGATGAAATGAAGCAGCCCATATACATACATCTCAGTCAATTAGAATACCACTAAAAATGTATTTATTTCAGTCATTTGATTCAAAAAGTGAACTCTTACGTTATATAAAAAATGTATTAATGTCAAAACTTAATTTCTGTTATTTTTGATGACTATGGCCTCTAGCTAATAAAAACCAAAATTCAGTTTTTAATAAAGTTAGAAAATTGCTTAAGACCAATTTAAAAAATAATATTTTTTATACAGAAATATCTTCATACTGAAAAGTATGTGCCTAAGTTGTACAGTATATACTCTCATACTTGGTTGGCACGTCTTTTGCATGAATTATTGCATCATTGCAGGGTGGTATGGAAAGGATCAGTCTATGGCATTGCAGAGGTGTTAAGAAAGCTCAGGTTGCTTCAATATCGGCCTTCAGCTTATCCACATTATTGTGCCTGGTGTCTCTTATCTTCTTCTCAACAATCCTCCATACATTCTTTTTGAGGTTTTGGCCAGGCAAGTTTTCTGGCCAATAAACTGCAGTGATATGACGATTAAAGCAGGTATTGGTGCTTTTGGCAGTGTGGGCAGGTGTCAAATCCTGCTGGAAAATTAAATCTTCATCTCCATGCAGTTTGTCAACAGAGAGAATCATAGAGAGCTCTAATTTTTGGACCAGCACTATCAGATGACCTGTCTCCTTTTAAACAAAATGCAAAATTTACTCTCGACTTTGGTTGACCTTTTTCTCCTTTGCCCAGGTAAGACAAATGACTGAACACAAGGAATAGAAAAGTTGTAGCCGATATCCTGATTTGATACTGCAGTTATAATCTGAACCTTATGTATCTTCCCAAACTCTTGAATGGGCTTTGCTTCACAATCCACTCAATGTTGGGATTATCTCTGTTGCTTTTTTAAGTGCACCTTTTCCTTCCACTAAACTATGCATTTATGCCTGGATGCTTTAGCAATGATCTTTTGTGACGTACCCTTCTTGTGGACACTGTCAGTTCCTGTTTGATGGACAACTAACAAGTGGGCAGTCTTCCTCATGATTGTTTAACATAAAATTTCTTCGTCAGAAATCTGTTTGTGACGATATTCTAATTAACTGAGATGAAACGGTACAGAATAGAAAAAGTCAGATAGGTAAAGGAAGAACACAATGGGGAAAAATAAGTCATGTTGTATCACTAGGTGGCCATAAAAAGTGTACGTTAAAGCAATGATCTAAATGACAATGGCAAAAGAAAAACAAAAGCGAAGTGGAAAAAGCAGAAACACAAAGTGATATCAAACTGAAGAGGGAATGATGGCTGGTAAAAGAAAGAACAGGCAGCCATCCACCCCCACCAAGCTCAGGAAGCCCTCTGTCTCCATGTGCAGCACCAGATAAGGTCGCATTAATCAAAATCTGCCACTTCCCTTTCCAAAAAAAACACAGTGCATGCCATCAGCCCCCCTCCGTGAAGTATCTGTCACCGAAACAGAAATTTCCATATTTAATGGGAAAGCTTTATATCACCAAAAAAAACCTAGAGTGTGTGGGCTGGGGGTGAAAGGAACTGAGCTGGTTGGATCTGTCAGCTCTGTCATTAGTTTATACACTTCAGACTGTGCGTGGTGCCTCGGGGTTCATTTCAGTTTAGCTCTGATTCAGCTGTTATCACTTCAGCGGCACGACTGAGCTGGACACAGATTGGTCTGCTCAAATACAATCACTGCTGTAATGACAGTTCACTAAAACACTATTATATTGTCTACTCTACATCACTGGGTCTCTTTTGTCGCCTGCTAGAACTTAATTAATTAATTTATTTGTTCTGCTGCATATTCTGTCCTCTAACACAGTTTAAAGCAGGCTTTGAAAGCCCTTCAACAGTACGGCTGCCACATTTACAGTGGCGTGCACGTATTTGTTTATTTTTTCCCTTTGTAAATTCTCCCCCTCATTTGCCTTCTGTGCTTTATGACAAGTCTGCTAACTGCTTTTCTGACATTACCTGACGTCAGATAAACAGGTGGTGTTTATGCTTTTTTCTCCAATCCCCCTCTTTTTTCTTTCTTCTTTTTTATATTTATAACTGCCTCCCAGTGGAGTGACATCAAAGGGAATGGCAGATCATGTGCGGTTAATGCCGAGTGTGCTGTGGGGGAGTGGGGTGGGTGGGACCTTGGCAATGAAGAGGGGAGGTGGCGCTTTATGAATGGGTTAGCGACTCAGGGCCGCCTCCAGGGTCAGGCTCATCCTGACTCCTAACCTCTGAACCCATTTCAGACCCATTCTGGATCTTTTCTGCCCCCTCCTCCTGGCATGCCTTCCCTTCCACAGTAGCTGCCAACAGAATTACATCAGTGTCATAAAGCCCATCTCCACGGTGGAAAAGATGAGGCTTAGCAAACATGAAACAGAGTTGGACTCGTGATGCAGCTCACAAAGGGCAGAGTCTTCTCTGTTATTTTTTAGAAGAACAACTGTAACCACCAAGGGTGGTTGTGATGGATTTTAACAATAAATCACATTAAAAGAAGGAAAATCAGCCTTGCATTCAATATATGTTCTTAATTTCTGTTCCCCGACTTGTCTCCAGCTCTCCAGGTTCCGGCTGGAGATGAAATCTGTAACAAAGGTTCCATTGAATGCTAATGGTATGATCATTTGAATACCCCCCTCCCCCCACACACAATTTTTCAATATTTACACAAAACATTTTTTTAACAGAATACCAAGAGTTATTTCTACGCAATTAAAATAACATTCTGATTATTGCACTTGTATAACTTGTTAAGCTATAGCATGTATTTATTTCTGTTTTGATAAATTGACTTGAGCAAATACCTTGAATGAATACAGTAGAAGTTTCCAAATCTTATAGATAAGAATGCCTTGACTTGTAGAAACTAATAATGTAATAACAGTTTGTACGTAATTATTTTGGACATTTTAAATATGATAAGCAAATAATAGAATAATAATGATGTAATAGAATTTTTGAGTCAATAAAATTTAGTATTACTTTTGAAATATTGCCAAAACATGTTTTCACCATAACATTCCTATAAGAATGTTGTGGTGAAAAGTTGTAGAAATTTTGAAATCATAACTTTGTAACACTTTGGTCTCTGCATATGGAGAATAGAGCTGAATGTCCACAAAGACAGAGATTTCTTAAGAAATCCCTGTCTGTTACACAGAAAAAATATGTAACCACAGATGACTAGTGAATGGGTTGCTCCAAATCTGTAAGTAATAACTCTTGCCTACTTGCAAGGTTAACAGAATCTGTGTTATATACTAAAATAAAAATTGTTTGATTTATCATCTTTGACTGTAACAGTAAGTCTCACTAGGTTGCATGTTGGAATGGATCGCCACCTTTTAGGAATTTTTTTTTCTTACACTTTTTCTAAATTCTTTTGTTTGTCATGAACACTTTACAACTTCATTTTGGAAAAAAAAAATGAAGTTAAAATTAAAGCTGCATGATGTTTTGAATATGATATCCTCATCAAATATCATGGGGTGTGTAGTGTTGTGATCGCAAAAGTCTGCTTTGACGTTGGTGTCATGCATTCACACACTGCAAAATGCAAATATTTTATTTTATTTTGAAGTCTACAGCTCTACAATTAGCAAATCACACTGGTTTTCTGATATGCAACCAGAACATGCATAACTCTGAGCAGTACTGCAGTTGTGATGAGAATTTATAATGTATTTTATTGACTTCTAATCAGGTAATGATAATGTTCCCCAGCAGGTAAGAAATAAACAAAACAGAAACACAGCAAATATATCCTCACTCAGGTGGTTTATCACAGACAAAGACTGTTCCATCACCCCATCAGTTCATCCAGACAAACAGATACTGTGATAGCCTCCTCAGTGGCTTCAGCAGACAGATGAAAAAACAAAAGAACAGGGAAGTCCTCCTCAGAAAATGGCTGATGGACTAGCAGCTACCTAGCTGTTCTCTCCTTATGCATCTGAGAGTCGAGTTGATTGATTGAAGTCATTACGCTGGTGGAAAGACTCCTTACCTGGCTAATCCGGGAGTGATTTTAGCAGCAGGATGACAGATAGCCACATTACAGCCTAGAATCAGCTGCTCAATGAGCTCTCCTCCCCAGGACTTCCTCAAGTGAATTATGTAGAATAGCTTGTATAATATAAATACTAATATTCTCATAGCTGATACTTCAGCTCTCTTAAAGTTGCAGCGTTTTTGACATAAACAACATGTTTACCAAGACATGCATTTCAGAGATTAGAACAATTTTTAAATAAAGGGAGTAATCAAACACTTACTGTTATAAATACAGTGATTAATTATTTGTTAAAATGACAAAATATATCTACAAAAGTTGTCTGAAGAACTTTGATCATATCGCCCACTTAGTGTTCACCAGCCAAAACTATTTCACCTTGGGATGGAGGGACGAAGATGGCCAGTCTCCAGTCAGAAACAGGATCTCCACAGTCCTCTGAAAATAAACTGGAAGCAAAAATATAAAAATTATATAAAAATTAGTTTTGATTTTTTTGACCAAAAGCTAAATCCCATCATATTCAGTAAAATCAGAAATGCCCTGATGAGCCTCGTATAACAACCTTAAGCAGGTATTAAACATACTTTTCACTAAACCCCCCTTTATGTATTAAAAATGTTTGTTTTTTATTGGCCTGATGTAATACTCTAATCTAAAATGTTGTGTTTTCATTAGTTGTAAGTGGAAGGTCATCAGAATTAGAAGAAATAAAAGCTTAATAATAACCGTCTGTGTATAAAGATCCATGTAATGTGTTTCACATGGACTTTTCAATGATATTCTAATTTATTAATATATTTGTATTTAAATGAAAATGTGTTTATTGGGTCTTCTTCAGACCAAAACACACAGAAAGCTTATTTTGCAGACTGCATTCTGTGAAAATGTCGTCACTTCAATAGCCAGAGCCAGAATGAGACAGGCTTCACTTCATTTCTATGGCAATCACCAATAAAGATGGCAAACATATTTAGGCCAAAGGTACTTTATGTTAAGATGAAAGACAAAACAGTCAAAAGAACGTGTAAAAAGGAATTAAATCCAACTTAACATTGAATGAAAAGAAAATCGTAAATTACATACCTTTCCCTCTGCAAATCACACAACAGAATCTGTGTAGCATTTTGGCATCTCATCTGGTGGAAACTATCTGTGCAACTCAGATTCATCCCTCCTATCAGTGGTTCCAATTTGCTCTTTGCTGTAAAGAAAAAAACTCTAACCAAGTAACAAAAACACTTTAGTTTGGTTTGGTAATTAGCACTCAAGGCAGAAAAAAGGCAAAAATGAGCAGCCAACACTTTGGGTGGGTTTAGAGGATAAATGTTGGAAGATTTTCCGAAACACATGGAAGTTGCCAACTGGAAAGGTTGCTTGTCATTGTGCTGTGCTTAGATGGAAAAGTGTACAGACACCAGCAGTTGTGTAGTTTGTGTTGGAAAAACAAGTCGAAATGAGGAGTAAAAGACCGTACAAAAGATAGAAAGAGCCTAGTTAACATTACTGATGGGTTTGTGACCTTTAAGCTTTGGATTTCACATATAGCCATCATCCTTTTGAAGCCAGAATTGACCACATTGGGACAAGAGGTTGGAGCTTTGTTTGATCATTAAAACCTGAAGGGGAAAAAAATTAGGTGTCAAGGGAAGCTCTTGAACCTACCGATTTTAGGCAATTCAGATTTCTGTTCAAGATCTATAAATTTACTCTCTGACAAGAGAAAATATAGTTCACTGTTTTTTTTTGCACTCATCAACATACATTGGATATTCTGTTTTCTACAAAATCCACGCATATCAATAGTTGCTGATACGCAGTCTGGGTAAAAAGTATTTCACTAATATTACAAAATAAAGAAAACACGATTACAAAGGTGACATTTAAAATGGTCTTTAATGTTTTAATACCATCAAGCACAATTATGGCCCATTCATACTCTCATTATACTAGTAAACAGGTTCGCCCATTTTTTATCATTTTCCAGCATCACTGCCCTCATGCATTCACTGTGTTTATTAAATTGGAATTGCTGTAAGGCGTTACATCCAGGGGGGAAGTTTGACTCCCAAATTCAGAGGTGATTTTCAGACACAACAAACAAGGTTACAGTGGCAGTAAGTTGTGACAATGTAGATTCTCAAAAAAGGAAAAGAAAAATGAGCCACCACAGAAAGCAGCGCTGAACTGCGCAGCCTGTCATTGTACGATCTTTCCTGGAAGCACGATCCGTAAACATCTGCTCATTTGTGCATGTGCTAAAGGAAATATTTCTGGAACATTGTAATCATAAAAATAGTATGTGTTTTCAAGAGAATAACAAAAAATAAAGATAAAAATGATCGAATTGCATTTCGCTAGACTGCTTTGACTGCTATTCTATGGGGGAAAAAAAACAAGTAAATGTATGTGCCCATGTACAATAATTAAATGTGATAAAAGATAGCGTAATAAATTAGTGTTTCCCATGAACACATGGGAAACATTGTGTACAGCCCAATAACACCTTTAGTTAATCTAATAAAGATGTGATTATATTGAAATAAGATCTTTTTTTGTCTATGATGAGTTCACCAGAACGGGCATTGACGGTGTAAGTACCTTACAGTCCTGTGAGTTCAATAAATTATTTTTATAATCTTTAAAACTAAATTAATTATTATTCATTAAGAGAATTATAACATTGGTCTGGAAAATAGGTCCTCTTATAGCAAGTAGTATCTTAATTCACATAAATAAATATGCTTTGTTGATCTACATTTTAAGAATGTTCCCGAAGTATTTCTTTTACCGCATTCGCAAATGAGCCAGCGTTATGGATCATGCTTCCTGAACAGATTGTGCAGTGACACAGCCATTAAATACTTCTCAGCATGTGAATGGAGAAATTCCACCATTTCTGTCATTGTCTTCTTCTTTGTTCCTTTCAGCAATGATACTTGAGTGCTACTGTACCATACTGCTCCCAAGATTACCAATGGTATTGCTTCATTTGTTACATTTGGGTACACACGTGTAAGCTCCTTGATGAATTACTAAAAAACACACGACAGGAACGCAAAAGACAGACAGAAGGCTCTGTACATATGTGTCTGTGTATATGACCCATTAGCACAGGTAATATTACTTACTAAAAAACACACATAATTTGTATTTCCTGCAGAGTATACCTTTACCTTTATATTTCCAAAAGATCAAAATTCAGCATGTTAAGAACTGGACTTAAAATGATAAAACAGAGCAACTTTGGGTCAAAATAAAGCTTATATGCTGTATATTGATGTTTCTTTCCTGGTTTAAGTTAAATAGCAGCCTAATTAAATAGTCAATATGCCTCCAAAGAAAAAAAATAACTGTAGCTTCTAAGTTTCTAACAGCTTTTGTGCTTCCTACTTCATTTCTTAACACTGTTAGTACTGAAAATAGCTTACTTTGAGTCATCTTAACTTAATAAGAATTTCTACTGTTTTTTGTTGGCACAGCCAAGTTTTACTTTAGCATGTTGCATTCACTGACCAGAAAATAAAGTTGAGACTTTAAGTTTCATTGCTAATCAAAAGTAAAATCCACAGTTTTTGGTCAGAAGATTTCTGGGTGCATCTCTACTTTTAACTATTATGGGTGAACTCAACTAATTGCCAAATGATTTATGAATAGGTGTTATTTTAAGCGATCACCAAATGACAGTCAGTGGTATCTTTTTTTTATTTCACTGTTAAGAATCTAGTGCACTTTGTTTTGATATGTTTCCAAAAACTTTTCAGTTTTTGGAAACATATCAAATTGTTGGCTTTGCCATACAGGATCTTGTAAATCCAGGAAGAAACATGGTTATACACAAACATCATGTGAGTTTCACAGATTGGGATTATTTCAAGACCAAGGCTATTTGAATTGATGTTTCATGAGTTTTAGGAAAGTCTGACAGCCCAGCTTTGGGCCAAAGCAGCAGATATACAAGCTGGGGACTGCGCCGCCAGAAAACGCCCCAAATTGTGGCATCTCCATGCACTTGCTGAGCCTCCTGCACCAAGACACTACCTTTTGTTCTCCTCTGTTACCAGGAGAAGCCTGACAGCTCTGAAATGATCCTCACTCCTCTTTCACACTCAAAACCTTCCTTTTCTTTATACCTCCCCTACCCTATATTTCCCAGGTTTGTGCACACATAAAAGAGGCCTGCATACAGAAATGTACAAAAAAAGCATACATTCTCCATCTGTCTCACCTCCTATAGCCTTTAATTTTCCTCCCCACCCCTCATTTTCTCTCCCTGCCTGCCGTTCTGTCTCATTTTTCCCTTACTGGCTGGCTGACTGGCTGTGAGGATGGCGAATCCCTCGTGGGTTTCTGGAGGGTATCACCATGGAGACGGGGCTCTGCCACATGTGTCTATAGATCCTCCTGCTGGATAGGGAGCACAGTTGGAGGTGGTGCATTCCCTCTGTCTCCAGTGTGTCTGTGGAGGCATAAGTGCAAAGAAGACTGCAGCACTGTTGGAGAAAATAGGGGGAAAAGGCAGGGTTAGTAGTACAAAGAGCAATTTATGCTAGAAAATCTCAAAATAATGAAATAATGCAGTGGAATGTAAGGAAGGAAAGGATGGAAAATATAAAAATGGCAGAAAGAGAAGATGAAGGGAAGAGGAGGCAGGGGGAGCAGCAACAGCACCTTCATCCGTGCATCAGGGAGACAAATAGTGTGTGATGCTAATGACCGGCTAAAGCTTTTGCCCCCGCTGCGAACAGCCGCTAATATGACTGCTAATAAAGGCGCCGTGGAATGCTGTCGCATTCCAGCAGTCGCTCAACTGTCGACTGAAATTAGCCAAACAGGAGCTCTCTGTCTCCTGCCACTCCTCTCCCCTGTCTCACGTTAATGCTCCAGGAACGGGAGCCCGTTCAGTACAATGCCTCCTGAAGGGGCTATTCTGCATTAAGGGGGCCTCTTGTTCACACTGTAATAGAATTTGTTCCATCTTGTAATGCTAAGGATGCCCACTTTATAGAAAAATCAAGTGGTCTTTTTGTGATCTGAAGCTCTTTTCTCCTCTTGATTGCTGGCTCCCATCCTGCACGCGCCTCTCGGAGGATTTTTGTCATTCTGCCAGGGGGGACAAAGCAACTTAGAATGGTGCAGCATTTTCTCATCGCTTTCTTTTTTCTTCACATTTCCAGCTGAATTAGTCCTCTTTTCAACTAAAATACCATTTAATTACTTGAGGAATTTTAATTGCTAAGTGCAGTGAGTGGGATGCAAGGCCTGTGATGAGGAACATTGTCGACAAGGTCACTCGGTGGCAGAATTGGAAGAACGTGGGAAGCTGTGGAGGCTTCCTGCAGGTTTAGTCATCATGGGGCTCGCTAGAAGCAAGGCAAACACACCTTTTCATCATATAGCAACAGCCTGACATCTGAAGGACTCATAAGAGCTGAGCTCTTTCAGTGATATCAAGCTATGGTGAATTATACCAGTGTTCATAAACCAATCAGTCTCTAATTTATCAAAAAAGTTTACCTCATAATCAGTGGCGGTTCTAGACCAAATTTACCAGAGGGGGCAGGGTAGGACCAATATTTTTTCATGGGGCCAGAGAACAAAAGAATGAAGCAAGTAAAATAAATGGGGTAATATTTCATTGTTTATTATACTAAGTCAGTCAAAGAGGCATTTGGGGCTGTGGAGCTGCTGGTTACACACCCCTGATCAAACAGATGAAGACTGTGATCCTATCTCAGTATGGCTGAAGCTGTGCAACGCCTTAATTTTTAATTCATTGTTGAAGTAAAACTGTAAAAGAAAAAAATAAAACTGGTCCAAGACCAGTTAGCTACAGTTTCTGTGTGAGTTCATATCCCCATAAGAAATTGATTTAGTATTGTCTCTTCAGTACAGGGGCCATAACCGGGGTCTGGACTAGTTCTACAGGGGCACTGTAGAACTATTGCCCGTGTAAAACTGCACAGTTTTACACAGGTGACCCATGTGTAAAACTGCCCATACTCATAATTATGCCTGTCCAGAATGTAATCTCTGTTACATTGCTATCTTTTATTTAGAACACTAAATTCACAACTAAACAACACTCAACATGAAATAGATTGTAAAAATCCAAGATTTAACAAGAGTTTATAGGGTTTATAGGTGTTATAAGTTTGTCAGTTTCTCATAGACCAATAGAAAGGCTGATTTTACACTATTTCCAATCCTGCTATGTATGTTAATGTTTAAAAGAAATGTGTGAAAATCTAAACTTAAATTGAATAAATTTTGAGGAACACCTGTTACACCTTTGAAGTATATGCTTTTGCTTTTGATGCACTGCCAGTTTGAATAGTGTGTCTATATTGGGATAAAGGATTTGGAATTCAGCGTCAAGGTCCTTTAGGACAGTGTATGTTACTTTTACTGCTGTCAACACTGGGTATTTCAATGGTCTAAGAGTGCCCCGAAGTGGTCAAATAAATAGCCAATTTAACCAGGAAGTAGATCATTCCGTCAGTTTAATTTCAGTTTTAAGCACCAGGCAAGGAAAGTGTATCTCTTTGGTCAGACAGAGGGTTGGCAAATGTTGTATGAGATTGACTAATGTAATTTTAGCGTCATTGCTGAGAAATAGTTGTTTAAATTTGTTAGCTTTGGGCATGTAAGAACTGCAGTGTCATTTTAAACTTGTCCAAAAAATCTTCTCTAGTTGGGTTTAGCTGGTAATAAAATTATTTATGGTACAATATTAAATGCATAGGAGAGTGATGCTGTATCAGTGAGGCGGTGTGTCTTCCTATGCCAATGAAACACAAGGCAAGTATGCATTATTGTGGTTAGTTTACTTTTCAGTTCTAATATCGACTTGAGTCTAAGAGGAGAAAGTAAAAAAGGAAAATATACCAGGATTCGGAACCAACCTTAATCTATCTGCTTTCAATGCTCAAACCATCACAGCAGAATGGAAAACACACTCTTACTTTGATGGAATATGGCTGTTCTTTCACATCTTCAATGGAATTGGCTAGAATCTCTTGATGCGCAGTTCCTAAGCTACTGTCTCTTGGTTTATACAATGAACTGGGTCACTAGCTAAACCAAAAAAAAAGGGCTTTGTTGGGCAGAATTTCATGTTAAGACTGGCAACCTGGTATGTTCTGGTACATACTTTGGGTCTATGAAGAGCCCCTTCTCCACAGGTGTGACTTTAACTGGTTCTTTCCCTGTCAGCCCCAGCCAGATCTCCATTTGCAGATCCACCGCAGTTCCTCCCTGTGTTTTGGAACCACCTCAGGGGTGGTACAAACCAGGTCAAGCCGGTTAGTGCACCCAAGCAATTTGATTGGCAGCAGACTGCATTTGTTTATTGGTCCCTGAAATCCATGATCCATGATTTCAGGGGCCAATAAACCATTTCACCAACTCATTTCGCCAATGAGTTGGTGAAATGTAAATCAATAATTCCATAGTCAAACTTTGAGGTCCAAACCTTTTTATCTATTGTGGTGGAAGTCCTCATACAGCGTCAACAGGATCAGGCAACCCGCAATGAACAAATATACCAAGAGATTTCAGAGGAACTGGCTGCCTAAAGGGTAGAGTGTCAACCACAGTTCCTGCATGCTCATGGCCCGCCCATGTTCCTGCTTACATAGTGAAGATCTCACTGCCAGTGGAGACACACCCAATTTGGCTAGAACCGAACCAGACATTAACTGGCTAGAGAGAGACTTGACAATGGAGAAGTGGCCCAACTTTGGATCACTTACAGAGTTGACTTGTATGCAAAAGGAAATGAGCTCAAAGAAAATCTGAACGCACTTCTAAGGTATGTGGAGGTTAATTTCGAATTCAATGTAGCATACAATGCAAACAAAAAATGTATAACACTAACTAATCACAAAAAACCCATCCTTTCTCTGACTTAGTCAGGCAAAACTTTCATGATGGTTCCTAAGGTTCGATCTGAGTTTCAGAAGCCAGCTGAACTCTGTAGCATCTATTTCCAGGGGAGAAGAAACATGAAACTGGTAAACCAATCATAAACAGACTTGGGAAAGATGAGAGCTATGTTGCATTAAAAAACTATTATGTTTCTAAAACATTTTCTTGACACATTGGAGGCACTTATTTAGTTTTTAAAAATGTAAACAATCCATAACTGTTGTCATAACCATCTTAAGGCTGTGATGGCTATCACTTTCACCTTTTTCAAAACCTGTAATAATTACATTGCATAAAATACAGGTTCACATTCAAAGTTCAACATGTCAACTATCAATATTTATTGTTACAAAAAATGATATACACACTATTAACATAACATTTAACAGCTTTCATAATTTCTAAACTAGCAATTGTTGATTATTCATTTTAAAAAACATTGATATGGTATAAATTGACATGCATTCAGACAAAACATACACTGAGCACAACAACTTAATAAAATCAAATGGATTCAAATTTTTTGGAGATCCCAAGCTGCCACTTGTGCGAATAAAAGTCTGTTTTGACTAAACCTGTGGTTCTACAAAAACAAGCAGATCTTGTTGGGGTAAACTATAAATTTGAGGAAGGAAGGCCACGTTACACTGACCTTTCACCACTGTGATTACAATTCATTTATGCACATTAAGGTGGTCTACTTCCAGTAGTTGTACAAGCTTGCCCCTAAAATAATAAAGCATACTTGACTCCTTTTAATGAAAAAAATACACAGCCCACCTCATATTATTTGCTGTCCATTAGCTGATGTCGCAGCAATTATTCAGTTCAACAACATGGCCCTTTTTTTTTTAGATGTAGTTGCATTAAGACCTGTCAGGCAACGAGCCACACTGCTGCTCAAAGCTTGACAAGAAACATTGCCTTTAGACTGTTTTATTGTTAAAAAAACAGGTAGAAAAGCAAGGCCAGGTGACAAAGCAGGAGAGGAGGGGTTGAGAACCCATGTCTATCTCCCTTTCACACCACTTCTCTCCCTTTCTACCCCTCCTCTCTTGCCTTCCCGCCTGCCTGCTGGGACTGGCCCTTGATTTATTTGGAGAGGGCCATGGAACAGAGGAGCCAGGATGAGTGGCATTTTAATGTGCTTTCGAGATGTTTGGTCACAAGCACTATTGATCACTGTGCTGCAGCGCAGCCTCAACCCCCCTCCCTCACTGTCCCACAAACCCTCTCACTGCCCTGGGGGGGAGAGCTTGTCAGGCAGGGAATGAGTTTCCATGTAGGCTTAGATTAATGAAATGAGGCCCCTGGTCGCGGGTGGTGCAGGGGGTCAGACCATTAAGGAATCCCCAGACTGGGTGAGATTTAGCCTTGACTGACTGAATATGGATAGGCTATTGAGTAGAACTGAATATGAGAAAAGCAGGTAGTGTAGATTTATCAGAAATATTTATCTTTGCTGTTTCAGTTCAAATCTCACCAACATTTTTGAGCCTTTCATCCACTTAAAATTTCTTGTTGTGGTGCAGATGTTGTGCACAGAAAAGAAGCTGGGAGATATTTCATAGCTGGTTGAACATGACCAGAGCCTTTTGGGTTTATTTGACAGCCCAAAAAGCTCAAAATACTGGCTGTATGGGTGATTTCTGAAATCAGACACATGCTCCAGGACTCTCTAAGGTTTGATGAATCAAATGGAATAAGATCCATGTGATCAATAGCCTGAGCAAATACACAGATTATCAGATTATCAGATTAGGATCTTTCCCCCTGGTGCTGAGGAGAGCCAGAGAATACATTAAAACCTGAGGTGCCTTAATATGATTCAGTGTTCAGGCTACAGGTTTCCTCTCACTCTGAGTGAATTTAGGAAAAGCTGTTGTGTTTTGAAGCTCTAAGTTCAGTTTGGAGGTGTTTGCAGGGTAGGTACTATGATGTTATTTTGCCTAAAGGACAAACTGATTTTGAATCTTTTGCTTTGTTTCATTCAGAGATTCCTGAATGGAAATTTAGAAAAAAAAGAACATTTTAGCATAACAACTCAATAGTTAATGAGCACATCTAATTAAAGCCTGATTTCTGTCTTGGTAGAACAACTTGAGGTGTTCTGCTTTCCTTCTGTGACCCTGCATGTATTGAGCTCCTTTTAACATGTTGCTAATAAGCTTTACAAAATAAAGGTTAATTTGAGCAGTAATGTTTGTAGTGCTTTGCAAAAGTATTCATACCACTTGAACTTTGTTCACATTTTGTCAGTTTAGAACTACAAATGTTAAGGTAGCTTTTTGTGATTGGAAAGAAAATGACACTTTTTTTTTTTTTTTTTTTTTTTTTACTTTAATAAATTAGTAAAGTGTGTTATTTATTTCTGTTGAGCCTCCATGAGTCAATACTTTGCAGAACTATCTTTCACTGTGATTACACCTGAAAGTCTTTGGGGTTATCCCTCTTACAGCTTTGCACATCTCAAGACTAAAATTTTTGTCCATTGTTCTTTCCAAAATCACTCAAGCTCAGTCATAATGAATGGAAGGAATCTGTGGGCATCAATTTTCAAGTCTTGCTACAGATTCTCAGTTGTACTTATGTTTAGATTTTGACTGGCCCATTCTAAAAGATGACTATGTTTTGATATAAACCATTCAATTTTAGCCCAAACTGAATGTTTGGGGTTGTTTGAGCTCTTTGTCCTGCAGGAAGATGAACTTCCAACCCAGTCTTAAATCTTTTTATGAGAATTCTAACCATTTTTCAAGTATCGCCCTGCATTTAGTTCTATCTATATTCCCATAAACTCTGACCAGCTTTCCTATCCCTACTGAAAAAAGGTTTCCCCACAGCATGGTTCTGTCTCCACAATGTTTTTACTGGGATGTATTCTGTTTGACCTGTTGGACTGTGGCAAACTTTAAGCAAGACATCTTGGAGCTTTAATATAACAATTGCTTTCTTCCTGTTAAATTGTAGTCGAACTCACAATTCTGCACTAATTTGTGTTGGTCTATCACAAAAAAACTCCATTAAAAACTTGTGTTTTTAATGTAACAAATTATGAAAATGTTAAAGGGATATTCTTTTGCAGGTCACTATATTTTGCTAACATGGCTAACTGGTACTCTCATCTCCCCTTGGCAGTGTGTACGGCTGCCCGTTGGCCAAGAAGAGGAAGGGTCTAGACAGACAAACTCTGGAAAACTCTCCGAAGAGGAGCAGCTACCTGGATGACATGGACAACTCAACCATGGAGGAGTGCTATGAGACAGATGGGACAGAGGAAATGGACGACAGGGAGGAGGAAGATGATGAGGGGGCTGTGGAGGAGGAGGGAGAAGTTGAGGAAGAAGAGGAAGATGTGGAGGGTTACATGGACTATAATGTTGAACAAATGGAACATGAAGATGGGGAGGACGAAGACAGAGGGGAGGGAGAAGAAGAAGAGGAAGTAGAGGTGGAGCAAGATGAAGAGGAAGAAAGTGATGAAGTGAGGGTGGAGGAGGCAGAAGAGGAGGAGGAGGAAGCTATAGAGGAGGTGGACTATGAAGAAGGAGAGGAGGAAGAAGGAGATCAGAATCAACAGCAAGGTGAGAGCACTAAAGGAAAATGTTACAAATTTAATGAATTTAGCAAATTTGGTACATTTTGTGGAACTGTTACAGTCATGGTTCTACAAATCTCTATAGGTTTTCAAAGAGTAGAATAGGCTTTAAGATCCCCTCAGAAAGGAAAAACTACATAACTGTTTTTTGTTTTTTTTTTTTTGTGGTGTGTGTGTGTGTTCTGGCTTATCAGTATAATAAATAACTCTCACAGATATTATCCTAAAGCTATAATTTTGTGCAAGTTTTTATGGAGTTTGTGTCAGCTAAATTCCACAAATAAATGAAAATATAAATTAAAATTGCTTGACATTGTCAGCAAGTGTTTTGTTAAATTGTAACTAAACCCTTCCTGTGAAAACATACCCCCCTACCCCTACGTTTTGAAAATTCCAGCAAAATGGGCGGAGCCAAGAGATACTGAGAGGCACCACGGAGTCTGGGGATGAGAGGAGGAGCTAAGTGGGGCAGGGGTCAGGAAGAATGAAGATCTGTTGCTTTCTTATTAACTTCCTCGCTATATTTGGCGATTTTTTTAATAAATAACCCCCCCAAAAAACAAATAAGTGACAAATCTAGTGAGTTTTTTCTGTGTTGTTGGAGACTTTTATGGTGACAACACTTTGCAGCTCAGCTGCAGCCCTGCTGTATCATGAGTAAGCAGAGAGCTGCAAGTGAGAACTTCCCGCTTCCCAAGCACTGCAGTCAGTCTGACAGTCGTCCGTCCTGCAGCATACCATCGCCAATATTCAGAGCAGAGGAGACCCATTCCACTCCATGTCCACATTGTAAATAAATCACACATTTACTAAGGGGAGTAACACTATCATGAGTGCTCACTGTGGTCACGTCCGGCTCGCTATTCCAACTCCTGACTCACCACCGGGCTGTGTCTCTGAGTGAGATAGTTTTATAAACAAATGCTGGGCTGTGATGTAGTGTACTGTACCGTACCATGGAAACCAATTGGAAAATTCAACTGCCTATAATGTTCGACCGGAGGAGGCCAGTACTGAGACAGTTTTAGGCAAAAATACTGCAGAACTAAACAAATTTACAGAAAAATGTAAACATTCACACAGAAACATAGAGATAGAACATGAATTAACCCATTTAGACAGTTTATCAGCAAAAAAGATGATTTTGGGGTTAGTTACACTTTAACTTTTAAACAAAGCTGGATAACTTTACTAGAACAGGGAATGATCTTATTTGAAGGCTGCTGACTGTGATAAGATGCCAGTAGTGACAGTGGCAGGTAGTTGTAACTATATACTATATACTGTTCGTCATATGCTGCTGCTTCTGACTAACTAGATTGGTGAGAAAAAATACATCTAATTGTGTGGGTCTATGTCAAAAGGCCTATAATAAATGTATTAAAGCAACCAGAATTTCTGCATTCTACAAATAAGCTGTTATCTTTTCATTTGTGTTATGAGCGTCAGCTTTTCATTGGTAAATTCAGCAGCAGAGATAGCTTGAGATGTCACCATTTTCACAAAAAAGCTTAAATCTCATTACTCTGGAACCATATAATTGAATTCAGTATCACTTCAGTTCAGTTTGTTTATATAGTGCCAGATTACAACAGATAAAACTGATTTATTCCATATGCAGTTGTATAGACACCAATCCAGGCAAAAATTACTTCAGATCTGTCAAGTTTATAACAATACAAGCTAGCATATATTCACATTCAGGTATAAATATACACAGTACAATTTGATTGTAATTTTAATGGTTGTGTTTTCATTCATAAGCATAGTTTACACAGATTCTAAGCATGAAAAATACTTTTAAAAGATTTTTGAAATATCTACTCAAAAATGGCTGGCAGGAATTCTTTAAAGGGTTGAAGAAATGTCTGACAACAGCCTTACAAAGCGTTAAGTGAGTAAAACACTAGATTCATCAGAAAAATTAAAATAAAACAGCTGAGTAGAAACATTTTTTCATAGTAATGTCTAACCTGACACATCAAAGGAACATCTTGTGCAGTTTTTGGGGAATTTCTATCTGTTGTTTTCTTGTCTTCAACATCGACAAGTTTTTTACAGCTGTGCATCGAACAAGTTTTGAATTGCGTAGTTGCTTGTCCAGCCAATGGAGAGTGGGCACCCACCTGTGTTGTGCCCAGTGTAAGCCCTGTAAAAAAAAAAATATGGCCATGTAGGGCAACTTTCTAAAGATCTGAACTTATTGTCTGATTTGTCTGAAGGGCATCGTTTTAAAAGAAATCATTGATCATTTCTTCCTAAAACTTGAAATTACTTGGAGTAAAAGAAACTAAACTTGATCATTCTGCTCTGAATAAACCTTAACTTATCTGAAGAAATATCATTCAATTTCTAACATAGTAAGAATTAAATCTTTCGGGTTCCTAATTAATTTTTCAAAGAGTGATTGCTGTACCAGTCAAGTTTGAATATGTTTCTTCTGAAGACACACTGCAAAATTCCAGCCAGTTTTGGTAGTGGGATTTTAGAAGCTCCTGCCCCATATGTTTGTTATCTCCCCTTCCCCCAGTGATGCACCAAACAGCAGATCTGGCAGGTTTCTCTCCAGCAGATTCAGCTTTGCACCCACGCATCACGATTGGACCTGACAGTGCCTTCAAGTCCAATTAAGAGTGAAGCTCTGAGAGAGAAGTGTGTTAACCCTGTTTGGCGCGCAGCTCCATCCACCCAAAGTGTTGATGTGGCATCGCCGCCACCGCTGCTGTTCTCCTATTTTCTTGCAGAAATGTGAAAATATTTTTTCAGACTGCTTTTCATTGGAGCCCATGGCTGAGATTTTACCCTGAACATTGAGACTGTGCCACTATCTCTTTGACCTGTCTCTGTTTCAATGGGAGGCAAGTTGTCTGCATCTATCCTTTATAAGTGTTGTACAAGAGTGTTGTTACCAGAAAGAATTCTGCACCCCCCCCCCTTTTTTTTTTTTTTTTTTTTTGTGAGGGCTCTTTAATCATTTCACATTGAAAGAGGAGCATTGGATTTGCTGCATGAACTCTTCCAGTATGCATCATCGTTGCAGTTCCCATTCACTGCTGGCACACAGATCCCAATCTCCAGGTGAAATTCAGGAGATTTCCTGTTTCTCATTCGTGTGCACACCCATTGTCACTAATACAATGTCAGTTTAGGGTAGGCCAGTCCCTCTGTTCCTTCCTTAATCTGTTTCGCTTCCATATCCCTTTTGTGTACCTTGATTGCTCTTCAAATTGCTTCCCTGTGCCATGTTTCATACCATCAAAAATTAAACCCCTGGTGCTGGAGGTTGCTGTAAGAAGCCTTTCGCTGTCAAAATATGTGCTTGGTCATTCGTGACAGTTCCCTCTTCCTGCTCTAAAGCCCTCACCCGCCAGGCAGCAATGTCGTGTTGCTCTTATTAAACTTGAGTGTGTGGAAATTTTCCTTGTACTACAAAGCCTTTGTAGAACAAGGAATATTTTCACAAGACAAATTCATACCATCTTTGTGTTTTGTCAGTGTAGTAAAAAACAAAAAAATTCTATTTTACAACAGAAAATTACTTTTTTCATTAATGTCACTTTTGGGTTTTGAAGTCACCAAAGGTGATGGAAACTTTTGTTCCTTATGAATCTGCATGTTACTGGGGGGCCTCCGGGTGCGTTTTCTCTGCAGGAATGTAAGTGGCAAATGTGACGCCAATATGAGCAATGTGCTCTCGAAGGCACAGGGCGGAAACGTAAAAGGAGAGATTGAAAGTGCTCCAGGAGTGAGTGCTTGAAATTACTGACAGAAGAGGTTCAGTAACCTTTGCAGTCTGCCAGAATCAATTAGGCACTGAAAGGAATTCTAAAGATACTGATGATTTAATGAAAAAAAGAACTTTACTAGCTGCTGACTGAAGTTCATCATGTTATCATTTGAACATCACATTATTGCTTAGAATTTATGTTTTCATTAGAAAATAACAGGCAGAACAGGCATGTGTCAAGTTCCAGTTGTATGGTACATTAAATAGGATTCCAATACAGTCTGGGAAATAACTCAAGTGATATTTATGTTTTAATGAAAAAGGGAATAAGAGTATGAAAAAATATTTCTGTTTCTAAATTCTGTTCCCTCTCCCATTGTCTAAAGGTTGTTGCAATGCCTCACCCATCTTTTTTAAAATGAGCTCAAATTTAGGGAAAACTTTGAAATGTTTCATTTGGAAAAATGTAACATTTTGTTGTGGAAACTGGCTATGAAACCAGTTAAAATAACTTTAAGCTTTATATACCTTAACACCAGTACCTGGTCCATGCCTAGCATGGGAGAAGATGTGTTTCCACACTCTTCTCTGTTTTTCAATCCTCCCAAAAAATATCATGAGACTTTCTGTAAACTTCAAAAAAATAGTTATTTTCTCACTGATTAAATATGGTTATCTTGAGATATTGTGAAGATGAAACTGTTTTTACAATTAAACAAACATTAGATCTTTTGATAAAGATAAATAAATCTTAATCTGAAAGTAGAAATAGGTGAATAAGTTGCCAAAGTTTAAAGATAAACGGTCAAATATTTCTAACGTCCTTGACAAATATTGATCAAAACCATTTTAAAATATTACAAGAGCTCCTGTCTCACTGGAAAGAAATTTTTAAGAAAAAAGTTTTTAAGAAATAAAAGACTTTTGCACATTATTGTATGTTGGAAAAAGAATCAGGGGACCTTCAGGGAAAACATGATTCATGGAGCATCTTTGCCTAGAACTTTCCTAAACCAATGCATTTAACTTCCTGTGGTGATTCACAATTTTGAACACAAGCTGCTGTTAAGGCTTTCAAAGTAAATTATTAAGGGGAAGCAAGGAGTTCCTTATCCAATTTAAACAGTCCAAGCCCAGAAATCTGATTTAGCTGTATAATAGAATGACGGAAATGGAATTACAAGACGCTTGTTCTTTCTTCCCAACAGAGGACGATCAAATGAGCACTGGTGAGGGGGACGAAGACAACAGTGGAGGTGGTGGCGTTGGAAAATCCGGTCCTGCGACAGAGAAGGATGACAACAACAATGATGAGTATGAAAATTATGACGAGCTTGTAGCCAAGTCCCTCCTTAACTTGGGAAAGATCGCAGAAGATGCCGCCAATCGCGCCATGACAGAGTCTGAGATGAACAGCAACTCATCCCACAGTGCTGAAGATGAGGAGGAAGAGGAGGAAGAAGAAGAGGAGGAAGAGGAGGAAGAGGATGAAGAGGAAGATGAGGAGGAGGAGGAAGAAGAGGAGGAAGAAGAAGAAGAGGAAGGGGATGAAACACGAGAAGATCTGAGTTTGGATGTTGACAGTGATGTGGTTCGAGAAACAGTGGACTCTCTTAAACTGCTGGCACAGGGTCATGGTGCAGTTCTGTCCGACAGCTTAGATGGACAGGAGTTTGAGAACAGAACATCCGGCAATGGGGATGAAACTGACTGTTCTCACAGTGGGGGAAATGCACATAACGGTGGTCAAATAAGGACCTCCACTAATGGACAAATAGAAAACAGTGATGAGGAAGTCTGTTTAAGCAGTCTGGAGTGCCTAAGGAACCAGTGCTTCGACTTGGCTCGGAAACTAAGTGAAACAAAGCCCAATGACCGGAATGGTCAATCCCAGCAAAATCATTACTCGTGCGGGGACCCCAATCAGCAACCCCAGCATCATGGTTATGGAGATTATCACAGCAGCCAAGATGACAGACGGACTCTTGATAGGAACTATTCTGACATGGACAATCTCATGAAGCTTGAGGAGCAGCTGAGTCCACGCTCCAAGGCCTTCTCTAGCTGTGCACACGATGAGCGATATCACACCAACAGCCACAGGGACTTTGATGAGGACACCGCCTCGGTGACGTCGGACCGATCAGAAGAAGTGTTTGACATGACAAAGGGGAATCTGTCCCTGCTGGAGAAGGCAATTGCACTAGAGTCGGAGCGTGCCAAGGCGATGCGGGATAAAATGGCTGCTGAGGCAGCCAGAAGAGATGGGGTGAGGTACACCCATGAAGAGCACGGCCCACGTCATGGTTACAGTGTTGAGCGCAAAGCCCGGCTTCCTGATGGAATGAAGAAGCCCTTCTTTCATAAGGGTGAGTAGATTCCATCAAAAATTTGAAATTATCAGTTGCTTTCCGTTACCTAAATGTTCATATCTCGAACAATCTCACTTTTTTTGTCAAAATCAGTCTTCTGATTTATTAAAAACATTAATTTATTTTAAAACATGATTTACACCCTCCCAGTGAGTTCATGACAATTGCATTCAACAATTATTGTCTACTTGCTACTCTAAAATTCTACTTTTACGCTTCACAAATTACCGAAGATAATAAGAATGAAGGTGATTAAAAAATCTGACTAAGTCTGACTGTCAGATGACAAATGGTTTTATGGTCTTATTCTGAATGTAAAGACTTGTTCCTAATCTAAGAGAGAAGTTTAAGATGAGGAATGGGCAAAGAAAAAATATAGTGTCAATGCTACAAACTGCCAGATTTGTCCCCTAATATTCACATCATACTCCACTCAGGACAAACACATCAGCCATAAAGGACAGCATTGCCTCTTGTGGGCCACTGAGATCACTTTAGATAGGGCAGCAGCTAAGGTCTCTTTTACTCTGGGTTTAGACATCTGGTTAACACTTGAAAATGCTAAGCTTGTGGATGGAGGTGTTCAGAGAAAGCAAAACAAAACTCTTAGAAGAAAAGTCACAAAAAATTTGCTGAACTTAGCATAGCAATGCGATGTAAAACAAACATTTATGGTGACAGCAGCTCCAAAAACAGGGTGTGACTCAGTTGGGCCCACTTTTTTGCTTGTATTGAAGCTTTGCTCTGAAATTTGGTCTTGTATTCAGAAAACAAATCTTTTCATGTGAAACAGAGCCAGGGACCAATAAGGAGTGTATTTTTATGGAACGTTAGAGTTATTTGAAGTCATACAGCCAATGAGTTAAAGAGAGTCTAAATTAAACACTTGAAATGATGCTGAAGTCAGATAAAAATTCCTTTTGAGTTTCTATCCTTTAATTGTACCCATTAGAAAGTCTATTTATTTGATGTCATACAGCCAATGAGTTAAAGGGAGTCTAAATTAGCCAAATGCAAGGAATTAAAATGTCAGTGTTTATAATAATTTGTTTTGTCTCATGTCAGGTCATCCAATGAACCTGCAGGTGGCTTTATGTAAAAAAATGAAACTGTAACAATTGCTACAAAAAATATTTTGAGTGATAAGCTAATTATTTTGAGGAAATTGCTTTGTTTTGACTGAACTAAGAGTTAATTTTGTCTAAATAATCCAGCTAGTCATCTAAAGTGAGCATTAAAAACAAGAAGTTCCTAGAGGTCAAAGGTCAACATCCATATTTTGGCTGATACTAAAGAAATCACACCTATAAACAACTATAGAGCTTTCCTCATTTGAGAGGCTCAGGTAAAATACTCGCTTTTCAGTGTTTGGTTCTGCATTTCATTCCCTCTGCACAAGAGAACGGACAAACGTGCATTCTGGGAACCTCAGGATAACCCCAGGATAAGCTTTTTTTCATTCAGTTTGGAAATTTGAATTTCGGCACCAGCATGAACAGCAGCAGCTTATATTGTAAAATAGGCCAGTATGGAAACATCAGAGGGTAGGCTTGTCAGGCATAAGCAATGGCAATCTGCACGGCCTGTTTGGACTGCAAATCTCATCCCTGTGATGCAGCTCAGGGTAAAGCTGCCTATTTTTAAACCTATAGGCAAATAGTTTGGAGAAGGAGCCATGGAACTAGGATCGTATGTCTTTAGAATCTGCAATACAAAGCTTCTTCTTAATAACACAACAATATGGCAAGAACAGTTCATCATTTCTTTATTCTTCTCATTGTTTTTAGCAGTAATACACAGACCTAAGTGGATGAGTTATTGTCACCTGTAAAGATTATATCAGATGAGAGCAACAAATAAGAGCATGGCAATTCACAGCAGGATGATATTATGCCTCAAATGCCACACAACTCACAGCAGGTTTATATTGCTACTTAAATGCCACACAAATGTTAATTTCAAGAGTCTTCCCTGGCCTTTGTGTCTGGATAATGTTGGAATAATGAGAGGATGCAAGACAGTTGCAATGCGATAGCATCTTTCCTCTGGCAAGATAGTAACAGACACTCGTTGACCAAGGTTTCGGCATGTGATTTATACAAACCAAGCTTGGCTAATGGAGAAACGAGGCTCCCTTAAAGAAGCAGGAGGTTGAGATGAAAATTGAACAGTATCAGAATGACCGATAACGAACGACAGGCCCACTGACTGCACATTAATTATCTAGAGATGGTATGGTAATGGGGGCCATTTGCTATGCAAAGCGCAGCCCGTCCCCAGCCACAATCAATATCCCCTGCTTTCTAATATGCCTTCCACTTGGCTGCCTCCGCTCTCCACAATAGAAGTGATGCAGGCGGGATGCATGAGCATCACGTCTGCTTGCACTCACATGTATGGAAATGGAGAATTATTTCCAATGCGCTGCTGAAACATTAACGGCGAACATTGTATAATGAAGCCATTATACAAAGAAGCTGCATTTTACTTGCAGCTCAAGTTCCCTATCAACATGAAACTTCCCTTCCTGATTGTGTTGGTGCCAGAGAAAAGAGCCAGACATGACATTGCACTTTTATTCCAAACTCACATGGGCCTAATGTGGCATAGATGGATGATGGCCCCAAAGGATAATGAGGTGCTTCTTTTCTGATGAATGAGACACTTGACTTAGTTTGGTGACTCATTTGTAAATGTATGATTACATGTGCCACCTCTCAGTTTTGTAGTTTCCAAACTCTTTTTTCCACTTCACTCGTTTGATTTTAACACTACAACCTGTATCTGTTCACATGGAAGTGAGTTCGAAGATAGTTTAAGACTTGAATCAACTGTGTATCTTTGCTCCCCTTCTTATGTCAATAGTTCTACAGGTGTATATGTATATTAAAATATCATTTCAAATTATATTTATTTCTATAATTCTATTCAAAAATTGAAATAATCTGTTTGATGCTCTCATAACTTAATGGTATGCCCTTTAAAGTCCCAGAGTTAGTTCTGTATCCTAAAACTTTCTGTACTTTGAACTGATTATCAGGCACACCCCATCCTGGATTGTCACACAAAAAGATATTTGACCTTATTTGATGGTCAAAGTATTTAGGGATGAAAATGATGCCTGTTGGGACAATTTGGTGCATTATGGTTGAAACTATATCTGATCTGGTTTCAAAGAAATATAAGATCCAAGTTTTAGGGAGAGAAAAACAGTCTCATTTCTTGTGTGGAGGAGAGTGTCTCAAGATGTGTTTGTTATGAAACCTTCAAAGCAGAAAAGAAAATACCGATTTTAACTGAATTCAAACTTGCAGATATATAGTGTGTCTTGAAAGCCACTAATGCAACAAAAACCAAAGGGTGGAGGAAGATTTTGAAAAGAGCTCCAATTAAATTGATCCTTACAATATTGTTGCTTGAAACAACAACCGGTCAGCAAAGCAATTAATGTATCTTTGTTTTAGTCAGTTTTCATCCTGTCTCCACACATGAATGCAGAAATAAATATTGGTCTGTAAACAAAAAGAAAGAAAAAGGTTGATTTGAGGGTCAAGGAAAATAATTTGGTTTTAAGAGTGCACAGAACTCAAAAAGCTAAAAGTTTTTTGTAACTTTCTTCAAATTCAAATTTTACATACATTTGGACAGTATCAGGGATAAATGTCTTTTAAACTGTAAGACCTGGGTCAGATCTTTTAGGTTTCCTTCCACAAGCTTCTCACAATAGTTTGCTGGAGTTTTGGTCCATTCCTCCTGTCAGAACTGGTGGGACTCAGTCAGGTTTGTAGGCTACCTCACTTTCACACGCCTTTTCAGATCTACATACAGCTTCTCCAAAGGACTGAGATCAGGGCTTTGTGTTGGCAATGCCAAAGCATTTGTTTTGTTGTCCTTAAGCCACTTTATAACTACTTTAGCTGTATGCTTAGGGATATTGTCCATTTCAAAGACCCATTTGTGCCCAAACTTTAACTTCTTGGTTGATGTCTTTAGATGTTGCCTCAATATTTCCACATAATGTTCTTTCCTTATGATAACATTTATTTTATGAAGTGCATCTCATCCCCCTGCAGCATAACAGCTCTACAACATGATGCTACTGCCCCCATACTTCACATTTAGGATGGTACAAGCATCCCCCTATTTCCTCCAAATGCAACATTATGGTCATTATGGTCAAACAGTTCCACTTTTGTTTCATCAGATCACAGGACATGTCTTCAGAAGTGAAGGTCTTTGTCCCTGTCTGTATTTGTAAAATGCAGTCTGACTCTTTGTTTTTTTTTTTTTTTTTTTTTTTTTTAAAACCGAAGAAGACCGAAGAAGCCTTTACTTCAAAAGAAGTAAAGGCTTCTTCCTTCCTGAGTGGCCTTTCAGCCCATTTCAGTACAAGACACACTTCACTGTGGATCATGACACTGTCTGACCAGTTTCAGCCGGCATCTTTAGAAGGTCTTTCACTTTTGCTCTTGGATCAATTTGTACATTTTTGACCAAAATCCATTCATCCCTGGGACACAGAACCCGTCTCCTTCCTCAGCACTATGATGGTTGGACATTCCCATCATGTCTATACTTGTGTATATTTTTCGAACATATGAATGCGCCACCTTCAAGCATCTGGAAATTGTTCCCAAGGATGAACCAGACTTGTGCAGCTCCACAGTTCTCTTCTTGATATCTTGGCTGATTTCTTTTGACTTTCCAATTGTGTCAAACAAGAATATAGTGTGTTCCAGGTGTGGCCTTAAAATATATCCACAGGTGTGCCTCTACTTAAATTAAATGTGTCAGTTAACCTATCAGAGGTTTGTGGAAGGAAACCCAAAAGGTTTTACCCAAGTCATACAGTTTAAAAGACAATTATTCCTGATCCAGACCAAATTAATGTAAATTTTTGAATTTGAAGAAAGCTACAAAAAATCTCAAAAATGTTCTCGCTACTTCTTCTGGCATTTAGCAAATAGAAATAATTTTTGTAGCTCTAACTGGCCTAAAACAAGAACAATTTGGACTGATTTAACTTCAGTAGTGAGAAAGGGATGTGTATGTGTCTTTTTATTCGCTATATGGTTTCAAGTGCATATATATATATATATATATATATATATATATATATATATATATATATATATATATATATATATATATATATATATATATATAGATAGATAGATAGATAGATAGATAGATAGATAGATAGATAGTGAGGGAGTGAGAGTGGAGAGTGAGAGAGTTTGAATTGAGAGAGAAAATTTGGATCTGATTTATTCAATCTAGACCGAAATACTGTTCGTTCTCTGTTTTCCTCCACAGCACCACCCATGTTCATAGAAGCAGATTTGCTAAGGAAAACATTTGAAATGATGCTGAGGTCAGATAAAAATTCCTTTTGAGTTTTAATGCTTTTACCCTTTAGAAGGTCTAACAGATTATATTTGATTTGCAGTTATGATGTTACTAGCCTTTTCATCAGACTATACCCTAGGCTACAGTTCAGGGTCTATATTCAGTGTAAAATATTCCAAGGTTTCAAAGTTTAGTCATTTTTTGATGATGTAAGGTAGTTTTTTCTTTAATTAGAAGACAGATAATCAGCAAAGTTCTCTAGTAGGAATTATATGTTTCCTCATAAAATCGTCCAAACGATAGAAAAAAATCCTACACACAATATTCATCAGTTGCGGTGATTTATATAGAGATAATAATAAAAAATATTTGCTCTGAAATCATCAACCTGTAATAGGCTAATAAAATAAGGTATTATGTTTAGGCATGTTTTGGTTGTTTTTCTTTAATCTATCACTGCAACAACAAAAATATCAGCTATAGCTCTATTTTAAATTACTTTTTAAATAGTCATCAGTGTGACCTGTAAAACCAAACCTTAAGTATGTGTTCCTTTAGATAGAAAAAACAATATGTAACAAGGTTATTTCACTCAGGGTTAGTCATCTTTACTTCTTTCCTAGCTGCCACAGGCTCCTGCCATAGCTCTGCCAATACAGTAAAGTCTAGAAAAACAGCACACATTAAAAACATTAAAACACAATAGATCTGGGTCCAGAAAGGACTTCAGATCCAGAATGTGGCTCACCATTTGGGGACCTCCTCTACAGATTCAAAATTGCAAAATATGTTGAATTTAAACTGGGTTTGCTCTTTTTAAACCATATATATATATTTTAATGATAAAATCAACCATTTAGACTCCATTCATGCAGACTTATCAGCAAAAAAAAAAAAAAAAAAAAAAAAAAAAAAAAAAAAAAAAAAATGCAGTTGCTCTTGGATGTCTTAACTATACATTTGCCATTCTTCTTTAGTTGCTTCTCCACTCGAGCGCCTGGGCCCAGTCTGCCCAGGCCAGAATCATCTCTATTAGCAGATCAAGCATGACTCTGCACGGCGGTTCTTAGTTTTTTGTTGTACTCATAGGTAGTACAAGCCACACCAAGCCGCATGTTGCACGGAACTGATTTGATTGACAGCAGATTGCATTTAATTGATTGGCCCATGATTTACGACACCGCAAACTTCAAACAACATTTCTGATAAACTATAGCAGTGGATCGGTGGGCATGCTGTCTGCTATCAGAGAGCTGCTCAGTCTGGAGGAGCATAATTATGAGTTTAATCAAGAGCAGCACCAGGAACACATGCATTAAGTTTTGTAGCGGAATGACTGTGATTTTGCAACCGTGCAAGCAGCACATCTCAATGGAGAACGAGCAACAATAAAGGAGATAGAAACAGTGCAGCTTTGGTCAACGTTCAGTCGGAGCTACAGTTTTGCGCTGAGGGTATGAAACACAGGAACTCCATAATATTTGGTGTGATGTGCATTTTATTTTTTGTTTGGATTTTTTTTTAAATACAGTTCATGCGTAGATATTGATTTACATCTTTTGATTGCATTACCTAAATCCAAAAGGTTGCACATTTTAAAAAAAAATAAAGTGCCAGAATATAGATATATTTATATGTATAGCGAAATAATCAGCAGATTTGAATTTTTTTTTCATTGTGTTTGGGCCAGCAGGGAATTTCTATGAAATGAATAGAAAAATCTAGGTTTATTTGGGTCCATCAAAACCACAACCTCAAGGTTCTGATTGGTGAGTGTTGCTGCAAACATCATCAGCGAGTCATCTACAATGGCTGCGTGCTCACGGCCCACCCACGTTCCCATATGCACGGCCACAATAGTGAGGAACAGACCGTAATGGAGACGTACACGACTGGGGTAGAACCGAACCGCACATTAACTGGTTAGAGTGAGACTTGCTAGTGGAGAAGCGCCATTTGATACTTCTGGGGTCATTTGATTGTTTACCATTGTATTGGTATCGAGCTGAGTACAAACTTGGAAAAACACTTACCAGTTAATGGAAAGACAAACTTGAATGGAAAACTCTTGAGATTTTCTCTTCTTAAGACTCCATCTGAGGCATGAGCAGATATTTGGTGAATTTGAAGAAAGAAATGGTATTGATTTGAAAAGTTTACTTATCTTTCTTAATAACGGATGTGCAGCATCATGCTTAAGCAAACATTACATCTTTAGAAAGGATTCATCTTCAGAACAAAAAAAGAAAAACATCCTGTGTAGTAGTCATAGAAAAAACAAAACTAAACACACTAGCAGCACAAGTTGCCTACACTATTCCCATTTTCTTAAAAGCCTTAATCCCTGTTTATATACATCTACTTTTACTATATATTTATATTTTTACATCATTACATCCCTGATCTTAAAGCCTGAATGTGCCAGTCTTCTGACACCAATAGTATCTATAATTTCAATGTTACATCCAGTTGCTGTTTTTGTTCAACCATTGATATTCCTTACTTAATTAGAAAATAAATTTTCAAAGTGTGTGATTCTAGCTGGAGAAACACCAACCAAAATTTAAATGCATTTTGAACTGTGGTCTCAGTGTCTAAAAGTTTTTTAAACTCGTCACCCAATTTAAATTGATTTATTGTCATATTGTAAAGCGAATAGTTTAAAGTGATATGAGATATGCATAGTATTGACAGCAGGTCCGCATTTCACTATCTTGAGGCAGAATGTTTTGAGACAGACTGGTAGTTCCGCTTTTAATGTGTTGCCATTTTCCTGATGGCAGCTGCTTAAAACGTTTTTGCAGTAGGTGTAAGGAGGTGTAAGGGCGATGTTCAGAGTCCTAGACCAGGAGAAGCTCTAAAACAGATACATGACAGAGGCTCCGATGACCTTTTGAGCTCCTCTTTCTATCACGTGCAGGCCGTTCTTGTCTGCCTGGTATGCAGTCAACACAATGAACAAAACTTAAAAGCAAACATTTAAGACTTTCATATTTTGATCAGAGTTTGATTTGTACCAAGACTTTGTGGAAAATCTTGTGTCTTTTCAAGAATTTTTTTCAATCCACAAGTGCTCACTGAGATGGTTGTACACAAGCATTCCACCACTTTACATGCCTGTCATGTACCTTTCTGTCCACAGATGTTTCACGTGCAGACAAGAAGGAGAGCCGGTGTCCAACGCCGGGCTGTGACGGTACGGGTCACGTGACAGGCCTGTACCCACACCACCGCAGCCTGTCGGGCTGCCCACACAAAGACAGAGTGCCGCCGGAAAGTGAGTAATTCAGCCACACACCAGTCAGTCCCAGCCTGTGTCCTCCCTGTTCTTTTGATGTTCAGGAATCAGCATGTTTCCTGTGTTTGCTGCCATGTCTGGTGCTGTGTGATGTGTACCTGTTTGATTTTGAGAGGTCAGATGGGTTGCAGCTGCACCCTCCCTCTGACATTTTGCACGGGGCCGTGGTTTTGCTTTCTGATTGTCTGCTAAGGGTGCCGTTGTTGATGAGGTGGGAAATGAGGTCTTGGTAATTGGCAGGACAGTCGAGAGCTGTCAGTTATAGATTCACTGGCCTGCTTGACATAGCTACACTGACTGACAGCAATGGAGAGAATAAGATAATCCCACTTCCTCATTGTGAACGGAGTCCCGGTTGGTTTGTGTGTTTTCTAACTGCATGTCAGCACATGTCCGAGGGGAAAGAAAGGTTAAACAGCTTGCTCTTCGTTCATTTCTGGAGCTTTTTTACTGTTAATAGAGTCATAATTTTTCATTTTCTTGAAACTTGAAAATGCTTGCAGACCTTGATAACACTGAGCATGCTTCAGTCATCCATGGCATAAACCCTGTTCATTTATTTGTATTTCTCGCTCAATTGAATTCTGTTGAATAGGATGGCAGTCTCATATCTGTAAGCCACAGATCAAGAGAGGTGGCAATAAACATTAGCCTTGAATGAAAAATGAGTTTTCCCTTTGGAGCATTCAGCGTGCTGATTCAGTCTCTTTCACCCTGCACACTCATCTCGTCTCGTGTGTATTTTTCATTAACGACGGAATGAAAATTAAGTTAGGAGGTGCCATGACCCAGACTTCAGTCAAAAAAATTGTGGTTTTTTTTGTTTGTTTTTTTGGGTTTTTTTTTTTTTTTTTAAACAGATGCTATTTACGAGCTGGGCCACAGATAAGTGTGGTTTTTGGTTCCAAACCAATTGCAAAATGACTCAGAGCAGGTATCTTGAACTAGAAGCTCCTAAACTGAACTTGGAAAAGTCATGAATTGACTGAACTAAAGATGTTTTGAATCATATCTTCCGTCTGCTGTTCCCCACTACTGTCAATCTGCCTTTTAGTAAAACTCTGAACAGCATAATCAAACAGCTGCTTCTTCATCTGTTCTTCCTTCTCCAAATACAAAATATACGTCCAAGTGAATAATTCAAGACTTCTTAGCATTTTCAATCATCAAGTGAACAGTTAAATGTAAATAGGAGTACATATTACATCTGATCGCCTGAAAGACAGAGTCTTTCTTATCGTTTCCCATTAACACATTTTCTGTACTGAATGGACCATGTATTATTAATTCAGTGACTTTATGTAATTGGGGAATCACATGGTGCAGTTCGACTATACTTGTGAAAAATGACAATTAAATTAGATCTCAGAGTATTTTTTTTTCTGATTGTTTGCTCATTTTGCTTTTTTTTTTTTTGGGAGAAAATCAGGTTATGATAACAATAATAAGAAGATAAGAGTAAAAATGCTACCATCTACAGGTATGTGTTTTTATTTTCTAACAGCTCATCACAAAGTTTACCAGCTTAGAATCATAGTACAAAACAGAGAGAGGTTGCAGTGGGTATGTGTCTGTATTAAATGTTCTGATAATCTAGAGTAAAATAACAGTAAAAAAAATAATAACACAAAGACTTGAAACATAAATGTATAACATCTTTTTTAAATGAAAAAAATAGCATGAAATAGAAGAGGTCTTTTCAAACAGCTGATTTCAGTCAGCTGACCAGCAATGTGCAGCATCAATTGGTCTACTCCTTACATCATACAGAAATCCAGTCAGTCTGATACTATTTTCAGTCATCACATTAAAAGAACTTTAAAAGGTAGAGATAGTATGAAAGGAAAAAAAAAAGCGGTTTCAAAACCTTAACTTTTTAAAACCTTAGTTTACTTTGATACCCTTAACCAGTCTGTTCCTAGTTTGTGACCTGCACTTAATGCTACAGCA